>JAAAKM020006971.1:58931226-58981171 GCA_010016025.2 Alatinidae sp. Z8VKAUB7J3 | reverse complement strand
TACTTGAAAACGTCACAACTGTTAGCAAATTATCACCCTTATAAGGAGGGTGCTCTTTTGTTTTTGAAAATTTGGGGAAGGCAGTTGTGCCCTAACACCCTCAACTAGGTATGGGCCTACAGCTGGTAATACTTTTGTAAATTCATATGCATATTATTGAACTGAGTACTTATGCGGGATGTGTTGTCATCCAGCAGCAGGAGGAGTGTTGAATGTGTAATGTAATGTTAAGGGTGGAGAGCAACTAGCATGCATTGCAGACTGAAAATAAGCATCTTTGTTAAGGACTGCAAGTAAGAGAGCAAGACGTAGCCCAGGCTTCAAGAGGTATTTGGGAAGTGCATGTGCATGTTATGTTAATTAACAGGCACTAAAACAAAGGAAAACTCATTTAGTTTTACCAGAGTCAATCAATAAATATGTTGACACCTTAAGGGATGTCACACTCAAGAGGTGCCATTCTATGTATCTTCTTGGCCTTTTGGGCAGCAATGGATGACGTTTCTGTTCTCATTGATGACAGATTCTTTCCATGGTCAGTGAGAGCTGCTCCTATAGGGCGGTTGAGCATGTCTTATGGCTTGCTTCTCTGCCTGGTAGCTTAAAATGAGGGACATTGCCCCAGCTGCCCTTTCTTTATTGGCTAGCCTGTTTGGTGGTTTTGCTGTTTATTGTGGGTAGTTTCAAAATGGGGTCCTCTGCTCATTATGTGTCATCGATTGAGATGTTGCCAACCTATCATTTGGTGCACCTTCACAGTGGGATAAACCATGCGAAGTTGTAACCAGAATCATGTTCTGGATCAAGTTTTGCTCTCTTACTCACAAACCCCAACAGAGAAGTTTTGTGCCTGCAAAGGAGGCTAGAGTGTAACTGGCGCACATTAAATGTGATGTATTTTACAGAGATTTGGATCACATTTAATGTGTTCTGAACTACTGTTTCATGAAAGTGCAACAGAGCATAGCCCTGCACAGAAGGTAGTTTGTACTAACCAATGGACATCCAAGTTGACTTGCAGCTAACTACAGTCATAAATGTAGTATTTCGATTGGTCATAGTATCCTGAAGTCGCTCATCCATGCCCCTTTAGGAATACCTTTTTACTGTAAAGAGGAGAAAAGAAAAGGGATGTGGGTATGTTGGGACTGGAGAATCAGATTTGTAGAAAGAAGTTTCGCTTGGACCAGGATATGAGAACGTGCCGGAAAATCGCAAGAAAGTAGATAAAAAGTGCTGTATGTGTGTTGTGTCACGTGCCACGTATCACACAGTTTATTGTAAGTGTTATAAAATATGCTACAATTTAGATGTTAGGGGTGGACTACTTTATTCGATATTCGCAAGTTGATGTACTCTAATACCGTGGCGTAAACGGGCTTTAGATCATCAAAAGGACTTTGATGAATGCATGCCCAAATAATTGTGAGAATCAAGTGGATGTTTTTGGCCAGGATGATCAAACCAGCCTTGAATTTTTGAGGAAAGAACTAGGTTTTGTGACAACAGAATAACAGAATTCATCAATTGTAGTATCTGGAATAGATTGTTTCTCCTTAAGCGTAATGTATGCGAAAATTTTATTAAAGGAATGAACATTATTGACCAAATATTTTAAGATCAGCAATTGCTAATAATCCAGGGGATCCACATGTTCCAGAGCGAAATATTGCACCACTAGCAACGTCGTTGCGTAGCAACTTGGATGTTCTTGAGCGGTGTTTGAGTAAACACGCAACTTAAAGCGCATGCGTACATGCATTTTGAAAAGGAAATGTGATATTTTAAAGCTGCAATTATGCAGTGTGTATTTTGTAATCAAAAGTGGACATACATATGGAGTATTTTATCAGTGTTTACGCTACGTAGGTAGCAGTTACCATAGAAATCGACGTGTACTTAGTATGACAAAGTTGTACCGAAGTACTGGATAATCGTGAAATGTTTAAAACCACAGTTTTAAAGAAGTTCTTACTGCCGCCAGTTTTTTAGGCGACTTTAAAAAAAGTTAGATGAAAATGTAAAATGTGTGTAGTTTTTTTTGTTACTGATAGTGGCATTTTCTCTTTGGTATCAGAAGTGGGATGTTTTGTTTTGTTTTTTTTTCTTTTTCTTTCCATCCTTCTCAAGAAGGTGAAGCACTTCCTGCACTTTCAAACAGCTTCCGTCTACGCATGCGGCTCTCAACACCTGCATGAGTGAGTAATTTGAGACAAAGTGACTTACTCAAGGTCACAGGTACCGGACACCGGGATTGAACCTACAACAGTCCGGTTCTAAGTCACTGCCATAAGTAAATGCTCGATTTAGCGCTCTTTTTCCAATAGACGTTCCTCCTGGTTAAGTCACCCCTCTTTAATACAATCTGTTTTATAAGCCCTCTTCTTGAATATACGTTCCCTAATGTGGTCAATTGTCGTTAACATTAACGTATTGGAAATATTTAAAGCATATTCCTGTTCATCTCAGGCTCAATGAAAGCGCAATGAAGAAACACGCTGCTGGGTTGACAAGACGCTAGGTAACATGTCTTGCAAACAATTAAACATTTTCAAGTTCACATGTTCCAAAATTTCAGCTGCTAGTGCATCAGAAAGTTCTGACCGGAGTTGCTGGGGTTGTCCTTATTTTACCCTTCAACGGTGATTTTAAATCGGTTGTGCTCGTATGGTTTTATCGACAGTTGCTCTTAGTTTACCAGCTACAACATATCAGTTGAAAGTACAAAGATCAGCACTCCCAACCTTTTGTTGACTGAAGTTTTACATCCGCACGTAGCAGAGGCTCCAAAGGTAATTGTATAAACTGTAGCACCGCAGAAATCCAGGATGGTTTGGAAGTACATATCCTTTCGAATACCAACCCGAACACATCACGGATGCTTCAACAAACTACAATCCCGTTCAATAGGCACTGGCAACTTTGTAGCATTAAAGCGGCTGACACATTTTTGACAAAACATGTATGGGGTATTGCACTGGCGCGGCCAAAAACATATGGGATGGCATGGGCGTGGCAGGTTGCTCAGGAGGTTGCTGGCCTTTAAATCAAATCACAGCCTGGACGCTAGGCGACCAGGTTGATTATACAAAAGTTGACTTCTGCCTACTAATGCATCTTCACCGAAAATAAAAGATAATGGTTGCATCATTTTCAATGTATCAAATAACAACATGTTTCTTGTTACCTTATTGTCCAGGAGCCGACAGTGACTTGTCCATGAATTTCCTCTTAACGAAGCACATCCACCACTATTGTGAAAAGAAGTAGTTATTTAATAAAAAGAACGAACCCTATAACAACTTTGATTTCTGGTATTCTAACAACACTAATCTTCGTGACACATGATATCCAGGTAACACAAAACCCCGGCCAAATGGATGGGAACTTTACCAGAATTTCCTCGAGACCTTTTTATCAAAATCTGGTGATGTATAGTCATGTAGAGCGAGGGTGAACAAACGGAAGGAGTTTCCCCAAAATAACTTACTCGGAAATTCTTCCCTCGACAAAAAAATTGAAAATGCTTTAGTACAAATGTGTACCATACAGGTATGTGAATAATGAAAATCTACCTGAGTTTTTAACCATAAGTGAACTTAAGTCTTCAACACTTTACAACGCTGACGTCAGTTTGCATCACCATACAACCCGACTGAAGACCTAGATTTTTCATTCGACTTTTGTAGAGTATTTTGGCCAGGGGTTACGATTACTACAAACATAATATCATCCAGAGGAGAGGATTTGAAATAATCCGCTTCGAAGAGATTCTAGAGATACAAGAAATATGTAAAATGACAGACTCTCAAATCTCTTCAAAACTAATGTATAAACAATTACATCATCTTACACAATAGTAGTCTATATTTCATATTAACGTGTACTGTAAATATATTTCTGGGAAATGATAAAAATGGGAGAGAGTCCATAAAAAGTCAACATTGAATTGCATATCACAGAAACGGTTGTTTTCATGTTGCACACAATGCCGTCCAGTTGACCAGTTCCTACATTTCTATCCACTTCTCATGTTGTGGAGCATTGCTGATAATTACGATGGAGGAGGAGATAGCGGAATATCCTTAGTCAAATCCCTTTACGATGAAAAGTCGAATATGTCTGGAAATTAACCGTGTAGAATTTCTGGGTTCGCATTCTTCTTTTCGAACTCGGCTTATTTTAACGCCAAAACATATTACTTATTATTATAATTATCAGTTTTCTTCTTATTATTACAATGATTGTTTGTCGAATGCATAATTTTATAAAAAAGGAGTGAAGTAGCCTTTCGATCCTCATATTGCCTGTTTTGTCGAAGAAATAAGAAGTGGAACAATCCATCATCATCCTTGAACTACTACCAATTTCCGTAAATAAGCTTCATTTTTACCACGTCTCCTTGTTTTTATTTTACTATTTTACTTTTGTTTTCATTTTACCAAAATTTTACCATTTTTTCCATTTTACCCTTCTGCACCCCCCCCCCTCTTCTTTTTTTCCTTATTATTTCTATTGCTACTTTGCTTATTCATCATTCTGTTCCTCTACTTAATAAATCGTAGTTCATTGTAATTTCAGTTAACATTTATGTAACCATAAAAAGACTCTCGTTGTCTCCACTGAACTTGCCGGGTGAGAAAATAAGAATGTTATTAGGTTAGGAATTGTAACTGTTAACTTTTACAATTCAGTATCACAATAAATGGCAAAATTCTATTAAAAACATGCTATTCTATATCTTATTAGGCTCAATTACCATGTATATTACCAAATACCGTAGGGGTTTGACCAACAAAAAAGGAGGGGAAAGGAAAGATGATGATAGTGCAAACGCTTTACAATGGCACAAAAAGGATGAAACTGAAAAATATTTGTTAAGTTTAAAACGTAAGTGTTCACGTTCTAAAAGCGAGTTGGTCTGCCTCAAGTCTTACTTCATTGCGCGTGACTAAAGGGTTTACGGTAAAACACATAGAAGGTAAAAATGATAAACGACAAACTAAATTACAAATGGTAATGGAATTCTTTGAGTTTCATCTCACCAGAGCGAAAAGGCATTACAACATGGCAAAATGCAACATCAGCATATATAGATGGGCAATGGAGGTCACTGAAAGCAAGTCAATTCAAGAAGACAATGCTCTCCTTTCAGACGTGTGTATTGGCCCAGCTGTAAGCTACATTGCAAGTTTACCCTCTTTTCCAGTGCATATTCATATGAAGATAAGGCTAATCAAGGGCATTTCCAGTCTGCACACAAAAAGTTATGATAAGATTTTAAAGATAAGGCTGATAGATAACGTTCTACTCACCTTAGAAGGCTTATCAGTTTGGGGATCAAACACCTTTTCTAACAGTCGTTGTCCAAGCTCTTGCCGAAGTTGAGTAAAATACGCTCTCGTCATGTCTAAGAATATAACCAACAGAACAAATGGGTAAACGATGTCTCAACTGGGAAACGGTTCTACTGTCCCTTGTATTTCATGGAAGATGTAACGAAATTCACTTTACTATGTAAGCTGAAGCTTTGTACTTACTACAGTTAAAGTAAAGTTCGCTTTCGGTTTGTGAACAAGATGTAGTATCCTCACCAATAATTCCACCTAATCGTTAGAATCTACAACATTAAATGGTAGGAGCCTCTTGGACATTGTAATGGATGGGAGGTAAAAAGAGCTGGGTTTCAATTAATATCCTGAATCGGTTCTCCTGGTGAGCAAATTTTGCCTTTAAGGAATGGTTGGCGGATCGATTCATCGTTAGAAACTACTGCCTAAAATTTGTTAGGATACTTCTAACCGATACTTTACTTTCTTACGGAATAAAACCAATAAGCTTAAATTCTTTAAATTAACGTTAAGACGTTGACCACACAGTATGTGCTTCAAAAATTACATGAGAATTTTCATATAAAATTTGCTTCGTTATCCGTAGGATGCCCTCTTCTGCTATAGCTAATAAACAGCCTGTTTTACATACAATAACTCCATTAGTGTCCGACTGCAGCAATGTACGCAAGCCACAAACAAAACGATAGAATAATACACGTTTTTTTATTTATATAAGCAACTCAATTTTCAGGGTCAGGGCTACGGTTGCTAGGGGTATGATACACTTTCAGGGCTGAAGTTGCTTCACAGGTAAAAAGGTCGTTACGTATTTGTTTTAAATGGGAAAAGAATTTTTCTGTCTTTATTTTCAAGAAAATTTGTAATTTGTTCTGAGAAAAAAAGTTGCTAACTAACTGTCGGGGCTGAGGGTTGCTAAGCAAGTTGCTTAATTTTTTGGCTAACTTGGGGGCTGAAGCCTTAGCAACAGGGTTGCTTATATAAAAGAAAAATGTGTACCCCAATTAAGCTCGAAAGCCTTTTTGCTACATTTCTTTCCTAAGATAAGCACAACCTCTGCTCCGAGCCCCTCATTTAGACTCAATACCCTTGACGGCTTAATTTTCTTTGTCCCTCTACCTTCTCTCCGGCTTGAAATCGTTGGTTACGTTTAAATACGGATAATATATATCATCACTGTTTTGAAATTGTTTTTTTACATTAAACTTTATCGTGATGTAGAGAAACTCGAAAACTTTAGTAAATTATCCACGTATCAATTCTGGGAATCTTTCTGTCCGTCACATTGGTTCCTACCTTTTTGTAAATTTCATCAAATTAACAGGTGTTTACTTACTCAATAGCCTATAAAATTAAAATATCGAATCTGCTGTTTTCAACTTCAGTTACATCATTGAAAAAATACTGTCAAATACATCTGATTTTGCTACAACTTGAAAAGGTTTTGAAATATTCAGATACGACTATTTAAGGATTTGGCAAATTTACGACATGAATCGAGAACTTAAACATTTCATTCATCGACTGCCTTACAATTGTTTTACAAAGTTATGGTCTTTTTCTCAAGTTGCTTTTCATTAATTTGGGATACATGGGAGTTAAGTGACTCTCCCAAGGGTGTGGCACTGTGGCTCTTACAAAGGTCCTCTTAACTCTTGGTCATGAATCTAACAGCGCGCCCGGGTCATTGGCAGTCTCTCATTCAAAGACGCCTGATAAGCAGTGGGCCCGACATCGAAACTACCCTAAATAAACAGAAACGTCACCATACAGGCCAACTCATAAATAAAGGGCAGCTGGGGCGTCCAAGGACAACGCCCCTAAATTTAGGCTACTGGGCGGAGAAGCAAGCCATTAGGAAGGCTCGATGGCCCAGTAGGACCGCCTCTCACTAATTATGGAAAGAATCTGTCATCAATGAGAGTAGATACTACACCCGTTCCTTCCAAAAAGGCCGAGAAGCCAGGGGTCATTAGCACATTTCTTACCAATTATGATCAAAGCATACTGCATGCTGCAACGTTTCACGAAATGACTGCTTTCAATTTGACTTTCTTATGTTACTTCCATCAATAAGTTATAATCAGTCCTGTAGTCAGACGTGTCCCAACCATTAACTCTACTGCCATAGGTCATGCATCAAGCTGTTCCTTATCACAATGCCTGCAACACTTTAATGCCACTATTTTTCAATAATACCGGTTTTTATGTTACAACCAGAGGTTTGATTTTTGCTTTTTAATGGCATTAGAACATTTATGCAAACTGTGTCTTATAGGAGCATGCTATCAATGGGTACCCTAGTGAGCCTCTTTAACCCTAACCTTGTTATCTGTTTAAGTAGACGTACGACTGCCTCCTACTTCTTTCACAGTTGGATGGGTGGTAAAGGCCCTAATATCTGTCTCTTAAGTGTTCGGTTTTCTGACAATTCAAAACAATCAAGACATTAGAAAGCGTGTTCAAATTCCTGCTATCTGTCTAGAGAGGATCTACCTATAACAGTAGGAAAACTGTTCCCAAGTGTGCCAACTAAAACCACAAAACACTAGTATTTCAAGCTGGTGATAGAGCTATTTCAAATTAAGTGTATTTAATTTACGCGTTGATAGGTTAAGAAATCAAGAACTTTAGGTTAAAAAGCAAACTGCACTAAAAAAATACACCTTACGTTATCTCCCCGAAAATCTACGTATAGGTGAAACCTTCGACAAAAAATGAAATAAAAACTGAGGTTGCGTATATTCCAATCACTACAAATTTAACATTGTACCATCTACACAGCTTGACAGTTTTGTCAGTCCAAATTGTATATGAAAACTATGCCAAGTAAGATTTGTGAAGGTTAGCCCTTGTCATGTACAAATATTAGCTAAAGCATCCCAAAAGAGATAAAAAAGGGCTTTTGTTAGCAACGAGTAATGGATGTTTGGGAGGAAAGCATTGTGTAGATCCACAACATTACATGCCTAAATATAATCAAGTTTGTATAACTAAGTACAGCAGATTATATAGACAGTAGATTTGGTAACAGACCAGTACGCATAAATTTGGTCAGTAACCACAAGGGCTTTGAAAGTCTTATATCATGGCATTTAGTCAATAAAAAAATCTAAAATTGGCAAACACGAGGCAGGGTGAGGTTGATGGCCCATCCTTGGTTCAACATAAAAGCATAATACAAATCGAGATAAAACTAAAAATAAACCTTCAATAAATCATGAACATTAGTAGGAGTCAACTATGTTCCACATTGGAAATCAAGGCGCACATAACTTAACACATGGAATGGTTAGGTACTTCGTGAAACGATAAAAGGCTCCATTCCAAATAAATTGAATACCTTGAATTCAATACCCACAGATGCTTCTTTTGGGATCAAATCGCACAATAGCGGCCTATTGACCGCTCACATTCATGGGTTTTCAATGGGTCTTTACAATTACAATTACAATTCAAACATTTGCGAAATTAGCCGGGATAAAAGGTGTAGGAGCAACAAAAACTTGATGTTGAGTAAAGCAATAGGCCTAGTTACTATGGGGCCACATGGGGCGATGCCCCTCTCAAATATTTCTTCACTTTCCCTAGAAAATTACAGGTATATAAAAAAACTTTGAGTTTGCTAGATCAGTGCAATCTATGTCCCCTCCTCTTCCCCCCATCTTAACAGCTGGCGACAGGGATCTACGACGAGCCCTACACTTTTGCGGCATAGTTGTACCAACCTTCGTTATCCACTCTAACTTCTAGCCTGCGTGCAGGCAAAACAACTAAAAATACCTCCGTAGCTTTTGACTGCACGCTCATAGTGCACAGAAACAAGGCACATTCTAACTGGAGAGTTGGCACCTATTGTGAGTGATTGAAATAGATAAGAGAAAGTCTTCCGCGATGCAACGCATTCTAGACCTTGTAGATCACAGCAAAACAAACTTTCGCAAAGTCAACACGGAATAAACAACAGCTGCTAATTTTTGCTGCCATGCAATATCAAACTATGCTTCTGATTCTGCTTTCTGCATCATCTTTTGAGCACCTTGATGTACCTGCTACGTATCGAAAAGGGCTGTCGAATGTCTCATTTCAGCTTTGATTAATATTTGCTGCCAGATCTTATCTTGTATTTTGCAGTCCTTTCAAATTCAACAATAGTCATTTACTAAGTCCATCAAAGTAATATCGTCCTAAGATCTTAGATTATGTTCATCAATCATGTTATTTCTAAATAAAAGATATGAAAGAATTACCGACGACCAGTCTCTTCTTGCAAAACCCTGGCTGATAATCGCGAAACATGTCGTAAGGCCCGCCCACTTTTATCACCTTCAGCTGTCTTGCTTAGCCTGAGTATCATAAATTGAAGCCCACCATCTCGCTTTTAGACCATAAGTTGAAATGAGAGAACTATCTGCTGCCCTAACATATGGAAGAGCATTCTCAGAAGACATAGAAGGTTCTGCTTAGGGAAAAGACAGACCTCAAGGATTTGAGAACCCTCTTGGACATTTAAAATTTGATGATGCAAGGATTTGTTAGGGTGGCCATCCAGTCTTAACCACTCTTTTCTGCACTGCCAAGTGAAATATAAACACTTTCCCCAATTTTCCGAACTGTGGTTAGGAGTCTTACGCTATGAAATTTCGAAATGATAAATGTTATCTTAAGCTATCTTAAACAAAATAATATGAATCAGTTTTGCATGGCAATAAGGGCGTTCCAACGTTTTTCGAGAAATCCAACCTCGACAAATCCACGTACCGTACCAGCAAATACTATATCCCACCATATAGGGCAGTTACGGCACAGCAGGCATCCCTGCATATGGGACTTCGGCCCTGTAGTTGAGAGGAGCTCCTTCAATGACAACTCTATGACTTTGTAATGCTAATATTCATCTCACAAAAATGGTAAAAGAAAATGTGAAGGTGGCCAACAGAGACGATCTTATATTGGTTCCCACGATGCGTCCATTACATGGGGTTTCAATCGAAGATCCCCAATGAGCGGTGGGCTGATATCAAAACTTCCCTCAGTTAAACCACTAAACAGCTTTAGTCAAAAATAGGGGAGTTTGGGCACCTATTTATCTCTCATACGTCTACTTTTGGATACTTACTGAGCTGTCCAAAAGCTGACCAACTGCAATAAAACAAATATTTATTGTGATGCCTCTGCAGTTAATTTGTTTGTCACATTGTCTACCACCAATTTGTTTGTCACATTGTCTACCACCAATTTGTTTGTCGCATTGTCTACTACTAATTTGTTTGTCACATTGTCTACCACTAATTTGTTTGTCACACTGTCTACTGCTAATTTGTCGGAACTGTCACATGCGTCAGCGAACTCTTTTAAATGTACAGTGCATCACTCAGCCTCTACAAGCCAAGTGTAATGTTATAGTTTCAATTCAGTATCACAAGGCATTCAATATTCTGATTGACGTGATAGTTCCGGGAATGCCAGTGCTGGTTGAATTTACGCAGGTGCAGATCCAAAGTTATGATTGTATACCAGAGCGATAAGCAGCACAAACAAAGTAATAGGTTATTTATGACCTTACCTTGCTTCTAAACGCATGGGGATAATATCAATTTGGACGAGATATGGTTACGTGTTCTTTATCACAAAAAATCTGTTACCCTATTGAGATATTAATCCCGGTTTTGTAGTTTTCTGTCAGCTTTCTGTTTTCGTGGCTATTAAGTATTACTGTTATCCCTCTTCGTCGTAGTAGTTTGACGTGTGATCATCGTATGGTTTTAGTCTGTGTAGAAATGGTGTCTATGTTAACCGAAAATGCTCTGAAATAGTGAACATTACTCTCTCTATACTTCTACAGTTAGCGCCACTCAGCACAAGCCCGTCGAACACAGACCTATCTTTATCCTGTACGCTTTGTGCGCAGAAGCTGCGGTAAGTATTACATGTACGTTCGTACTTCTGTTTTTAAATGAGAAACCAGTGACCCTTTTTTCACAAATCATGACTAAGTCTGAGTTTAGGGGATGTCAACGACGCATCTCGTGATGATCATTTTGATGAACACCTTGAAGGCAGTTCTTTCATCTTAATGCATTACCACTCGTTATTCTACGTGTTGCTTCCTGAAAGATATTTGAGTTGATATTATATAGCTTTCTGTCAGATTTTTAATGAACTATGTAGGTTGTCTTCATGCTCTTGCATTGGTTTAGTGGGTGACCGAAAATGGTAAGGCTCTTAATGCGAATGTTATCAGTTGGCCTTGTCGGCCATGTAGGGATAGCAGTGTTTGTAAGTAGGTAGCGAGGCAACCTCATCTCACAGAGAGTGATTTAACCCCTTAAACATGGTAGCCTTTTAACAAGAGTTGTTTATCACATTAAAAGCACATTTTTTATTAAGCTAGCCTTTCAGTATGTTTTGTAAGTTTTGATTGTCTTTATTCTCAGGTTAGACGACTTGGAAAGTCATTCGAAAGTTTGTTCAGCTGGAATGAGTTCACAACCAGCAACGTAAGTTATCAGTTTTTTCAAAGTGCTCATAGGTCTTTGATACGTCTTCAGTCTTTCAGTTTACATTCCCAACATAAAAAATCGACATACATTTATACGTATTTCACCGTCACAGCAATTTCTCACACGAAAGAAGCGACATTATTACTATCTATTGTGGAGAGGGGGAGGGTACGGCCCTGGTGTAAGGTTGTCAACTGGTCTCGCATCATATTCTTGGCTCTATAGACAAACCAGTTCCCATAAATGCTTCGTGGAAAGCCTTTTCATAATAAAAGCGGCTAAGAAGGGAAGCCATTTCTTGGATTGCTAATGCCTGATTTTCTTTGATCTTATACAAGAAGTTTGTTAGACATTTTAACATTGTTTACATCGATGTTTGCATGAGACACTCGTGTAAATCTTGCACTGTTTAACCACAGCATTTTAATGTAAACATGTTTAAATCAGAATCTATTTTAAAAGGGAGACAAGTGATATTATTGCACTGTTTAACCACAGCATTTTAATGTAAACATGTTTAAATCAGAATCTATTTTAAAAGGGAGACAAGTGATATTATTGTAACGTTTCAACACTTATTCCTCAATATCATTCTCTAGCATTAGGGTAATTTCTTAGTTTGCAATAAAATCATAGAATCTATTAAAATTCAAATCGACAATTAAATAATAGGGGTGGCCTTAACCCTAGCTTACATTGGGGGATATAGGCCTAAAGCGGCTAAATACTTCTGCTCATAACATTTCAACGACTTGACGTATGGTCATGAAATGTCAATGACTTTTCCTACTTGTTACTGAGAATTCTTTCGGGAAAGTTTTGGCGCTCTCCTGTTTTGTCACTTTTCTTTGAAAAACATGGTCATTACATCTTTCTCGAATCTGTACAAACCATCTAAATGATATTGGAGACTAAGGAAAAATATTTTATTTTTCGCAAAAAATGATAAAATTTGTTGCCCAATAAGATAAAATTCGTTAGAGAGCTTCTATAATTATATATGCATTACAATTATGAGAAAATGACATTATAGATGAATTTTGCACTGACAGTGAATTAAGAGTTATATTTGAGTGTTTTGTGATTATTTTGTAGTAGTAACCTAACTCATACACTTTGTAAAGGGACTTGCCTAAAATAGAAAGTGCCTTGCCTTAATACTACAAATACATGTAGATATACCATAAAGATACTAAAAGCACTTAAAAAGATAAATATTTAGTACAAAGACTATGTTTCAAGACCTTTTCACAAAATTTTAGAAATTTTCTAATATTGGGCAAAAATTTGATAGCCATATATAACACCGGACTAAAAAAAATTTCTTTGAATTTGTAGGAAAAGAGTCAAACTATAATCCTACCAACAATCTTTGTAATACCACCAGCGAGTACAAAGTTATAGCGCGTCAAAATGCTGCAGGCCTACTACACCCCCCCTCTCCCTATGTATGAGAAGAGCCAAAAGTCCATGTAGGGTAGGGTTAATGGAGTCAATGTGAGTGTGAAGGTCTGGCGTCGTCTGTTGAATGTACAGCATTTCATAAATTAAACGATCTAATTAAGTTTTACACTTGCTGAGAATGTGGAAATGTTCAATGGAACTTGGATCTTTGATGCTGTTATTATGGTGTTCTTGAAGGTGTTTTCCAATCCACTGAGTATGTAGATTTCTGCTGGCTGTGATAGGGGTACCAGAACGTCTAGCCGGCCTAAATATTTAGATTTCAAATCTATATGCCACGCGCTTTTACTTCACGATGGGTGGTTGCTCCTCAGTATTTATGAAATTATCTTCAATTATTCTACTAGTAAATACGTGTTGAATGGTAATGTTTATTTGCTCCAAATACTTATGCAGTTTGCGTATATTGTCGCCTGGGAGTTTTATCTATGAATGGTAGGACAAGTCAGTTAGTATTCTCTGCGTATTGATGGTTGATAGAATCTCGTTGGATATCCGACTCTTTTGATCCTATAAAATGTGTAATTGTCGACTTAACCAGTTGTCGAGGAAGATGTAAAGACGTCGTTCTTAAGCATGGTTGAACGTAACAGCTAAAGTTAACACGTCAATTGTAATTTTCATGCAAACAGCCATTACCTATGATGTGCATATCAAGAAAAGGTGGTGTGTGGTTGGATGGAAGAAACATCCTGTACTCAAGTAACCTACGTATTACCTACGTATCTCTTGTAGATTGTATCTCATTTCGCAGCTTTTCCTCGATTGATGTTTTTTTTGTTTTCTTGTAGACCATCGCTGCCAGGTATGCTAGTTGCCAATGTGACTAGGTCCAGCATTGATTCACAACAAGAAAATATCTTCAAAGTTGTAACCAAGGTAATACAGTGACAGCCATTGCGCATGCCCTGGATTAACTAATGTTAAAGTTTTTCTACAGTGATCTGTGTATTGCAATCGGTAGTATTAAAATGTATTCAACGATTCGTTTTTCTAATTCTTAGCCTAGCAGCTGCACTACTGGAACCAATACACTATAGCCCCAAAGTTTATTACCTAGTAAGTGGTGACCATTTGACTGCATTTGTCGTTTTGGCAACTTCCAATAACTTGAACTTCCCATTGGATGTAGCCAAAGCGCAAAACACAAAATTTGATTCGATTCCGTAGGCCTTTTAATGGCAGAAGACAAGTATATATCTTTTCCCTTCGAAAAATTAATTTATGATAATTGTCAAGTTCTTTCATAAAAAGGTACTTTTATGCTTGTGTGAACCTTTAATTTTTCGACCCTTCCCAGGGACGAGATTGACAAGAAACTCGTTATTTAATAGAAAATATGTTTGACCTCCTTTTTGCGAATAGCAAATATACGATGTCAGTTAATTTTTGACTCGCTTAACAATATGTATAGACATTGCCGGCATTTTACTTTTCTGCCCAATTTACCCACTGGAGGCAGTTCTGCCGCATTTGAAAAACTATCAAATAATTTTATTTGTTTGATTTTAGTAAAAAAGATAAACAAACAGTAAGACAATATAGGTATTGGTCACTTATCACGAATTATTACATTTTGACCCTATTACTGCCTGAAATTTAGTAATATACCCCCTAAAATACCTTTTTGTTCCAGATTTTTTTGATTAATCCCTTTTTTCAGTGCAAAAGAGTTAATTTAGATAGTTTTCATTAGATTTAAGTCTTTAATGAATGTAACAATCAACAAAATTACCATTTCCTCAATAATGGTGCTGTCTTTTTGGCAAAAAATGATCAAAATGTGACCCCCGCTGAAAAGTGCCCTCCCCGCCATATTTTGCTTAGGACTTTTTTTTGGTTCAAATGTATGTCAAGAAGTCTTAAAAAGTGCATTCGAATATTCTTTTGCAATTTGCCCGACTTTTTCAACCTTAATTTGACTGTACTTTATATCATAGGGCACTAAGACCGTAGTAGAAGCGCGTAATTACAGTCGATTAGTTCAACCGTAGAGCTCTGTTCATTGATGAAAGTTAGATTGGGAATGGGCTTATACAAGGGAAGGTTTTATTGGAGTAGAGGATAGTACGTGATCCACCCCACCTACGCTTTTTTAGATTTACGTTTTAGGCAGGGTGAATTTTTTTTGCAAATTTGGCGTTGGAGTAGGAGTCGTTAAACCTAACCACTGATACAACACATCGCAGGTGGCGCACTGAACAGTGGCATGTGACTTACTACGCAACGTCGCACAAAGCACTTTGGAATTGCATGCGATGTAGTAGATGTAAGGAAGGCATCACTATCTTAAAAAACCCTGGCGTTCAGAACATTCAAAACGGTTTTAAGGGTTCATATCTACGGAAAGGTGATACGAAGAGGAGGTCGTACTCTCTTATCAACAGTAATCTCTTTTTCGGTTTTCTGTATGTTAATACTCTTCAGGCACATGCCAAGACGTATGCCCCACCCATTTGTGAAATCGTATTTCATCCAGTTTATTTAGATTTCGCTAAATTTTAATTAAGAATATTTGTTTATATTGTTCCCATTTAATTTTATAATTGAACCTTGAAAGTTTGATTTTCTTGTTAGACAACACTAAATTCCTACGCGGGATCATTCTTTCAAGTGCAACGCACCAACGAAGACTTTCATTGGATATGGAATACGTTGCATGTAAGTTATATCATTGTTATTGTGTCATTAATTCCATTAGGAAATGGAGGAGAAAACGTTAAGTGGTAAATGTAGAAATTGCTTGTAGAAATGAAACTGCATCACTATTAGGATTTGAATCTTATACCCACGGTATTGCAAGGCATTACTCTGCCACCTACGGTATTGCAAGGCATTACTCTGCCACCTACGGTATTGCAAGGCATTACTCTGCCACCTGAGGTACTTTGGTCTAGTTGACAGTACACTTTCTACTGTTGCCACATTAGTTCCCAATATTCCACTGGTGGACATTGACAACTAGCCTGTGTCACAGATCCAAACAAACTTGTTTATATAGATTTGCGAATCAGATAGAGAAATGTAGTCCAGGCATTAGAAGATTCTTGTGAATTTCTCGCACTGGTTGTATTAATCAAGATTCACTGAATCAAGGAAAGTTTATGTGACTGTACCAGGGTGGATAGATAAATACATTGTCGCCGTTTGTGGCAGTAAATGGGAAGCTGTTATCCTACGCCATATTTTTATTTTATAGTCTCCTTTCTGACCGTAAGAATTTCGTAGCAATGACCTGTTACTTGCTATTTTTGTACTTCTAGGTTACGTGTCCAGAGCTTGTTATTCCACCGTTAGACTTGCCAGAGCACTTACATGGTAAGGTGAATGTGCCATTTACCAATTTCACTATTACGGGTTGTGGTCTCTGTAAACATTACATCCGCCATGACCGATGATTTCAAATCAGATACATCACGGTCTGATCATACGTAGGCAATTAATCCTTTTTCTCTAAGTCTTAAGATGCAGAAATAAATATGGAATATTTATTTAGTTTAATTTTGATCCCTTATGATTGCAGACTGTTGGACGTACTTACGTTGTTCATTCCATACTTTTATTGGCTTAATGTCACAGCTTGGGCTGCTTGCCCACAATGAAGGTTCTCAAAAAATGTAGATGGCATAGATATCTTGATATGCTCATTGTCACCTTTTCGACCACGGAAGTGAGGGTGTGCCAAAGCAGCTCTTTCTTGTGTACATAATTATTTTTTGGATGAAAATTTGTATTTGTAAAATTTAACGTTCTTATTGTATTGTTGTTCATTTTCCAATGATGTTCAATAGCATGGAATTGTGACGACAGTCGAAATAGATACAGCATTGTATTGGGAGGACCATTTGAGTGGACTGCCTAACTATAGACATATTTTGAGGCATTAGTGCATTAGTTTCTAGGTCAAGGATATAATTATTTTCTATGCGGTACAACATTGTTGGTGTGGTATTGTTCACATATGAAGTAACAGTTTTCATGATTACATTACATTCATTGATATCTCTGTAATAAACTGAAACAGCAAGGAGATCAATATTTTGTGACGCTGCTCCATTTGGAGTTGTTTTCTCTTATGTAGATGCGGACATTAAAGTAAGTTAGTAACTCGGTGTGATTCTTTCTTGCACCCGGGTAGGAATGTTACGAGAAATGCAGCGCTTTCTAAGAAGAGTTTGTAGCCACCGGGTATGTCGAATAGTTTTCATTATGATTGTATTTTAATTACCTTTAACAGTACCATGAAGTTTATGGTATTTGATCAATAAAGATTTTCTAGAGCAAAGACAGTTAATGAACAGCAACACAGTTTTTGCTTGACATTTCGATGTCATCGTGAGGCCAATTGCAAGAGCACTGGTAAAATACTGTGTAGGGGTAATTTATAAAATTTAAACCCAATAAAGAAATTTAAAAAAAAGTTAAGCTGTTTGAACATTCAGTTCAGACTTAAGCATTCAATGTATAGCATCTATTTTACAAGACACACGAATTTGCTGCTGCACTGAACAAGCACTTGAAAATGTTCGACACGCGCATGCTCAAGCATGAAATGAATGTTTGAAGTTATAAAACAATCCTATAGTTTATCAGTTCTCTTAAAAGTGGCCACATGATGACACTGAAATGAAGTTTGTTATGAATGTATATTTTCCTGCATGCCGTTTTGCTTCTGTTTCAGTTTTGTAAATGAAAGGAAGTGAGCAGCTTAGTCAGAACCAAGGCCTCACTTTAAGTCTACATTTAGAGATAATAGTTTTAGAGAACGACCAATTCATGATTCTGTTTGTGCTGTTGATGTTTTTCTTTCTGCCCTTCTTGGCTCTTACTGGATGACGTATCCCAGTTTGTTCAACGAGTTTGTTTGTTTCCTTACCTTGCCAGCCAGAATTCGTCATTGTGAGTTGTGTAAAAGTTTGATGCTGCAAATCCCATTGAGCATGATATATACACCACATTGTTAAATAAGTATGCCAATATGAGGGAAAAAATGTATTAAGAACTTAAAGTATGTCTACTCTGACTTCATTTTATCACAATCAGTGACTCTTATCTTCTACTTCATGAGTTGCAACAGTATTTTGATCGGGTAACGCGTAAAATAAACAAGAAAGATATACTCATAGTACAAGGTGACTGGAATGCTAAAGTTGGCACAGATGCAAATCAAAACTGGAATGAAGTTGCTGGAAAGTTTGGGCTTGAAGAGACAAATGACAGAGGGATTCGCTTGCTGGAATTCGCGAAACAACACAAACTCGTAATTGCCAATACCTTGTTCAGACACAAGAAGTCAAGGACAGTAACATGGCACTCACCAGGAGGCATGCACCACTAAACCGCGATAAATATTTGTAATCACGTGACTTCATGGTTATTCATGGAACGGAATAGACACAATTAAGTTGCTATTTTAAAAAAAATGTTTGTCTGGTCGTACAGCATCAAAATCCCATAGCTAAATTTACAACCAACAAGAAGGAACTCACGTTAACGCAGTTGACAAAACCTCGAATTCGAAAAGTATTGTCAAATGAGTGTGGAGAAATTGACGGAGCGGAATATTCTACGGCTGCCTTATTCAAAGACAGGAATAGTAATAAAGTTTAAGCTTAATTATTAGAGCAACGCTGGGTCTGGGGGGAGACCGGGGTAATCTGTGCCACATTTTCCTTCTTTCTTTCGAGCCATCGTTCCTTAGGTCTAAAAGCGTCGGCTGTTGCTTCCGAATTCTAGATTGGGATGTTTTCTGTACTTGATGTGATTGGCCATTTCTTAGGATTTGCAAAAAAGGCAAAACCTCTTACTAAATATTTTTAGTAATATGGCACAACTTATCCCAGGCTTGGGGTAAGTGGAGCCATCACCTGGGGTAAGTTGAGCCATGTTAGGCAAGTTAAGCCTCCATATAACAAAAAGATTATTCAAATTGTACCAATATTTTCTACGTAAGAGCAGGTTTCATTTAATCATAACCCTTATCACCACGCACCTTATGTAATCAATTTAATATAGTTTCAAAACGAGCAAGTAGGCCTGCTCTAGCCAAAATCTTCTCATTTACTTGTAATTTCTCTCTTGAAGCTGTCTATGAATTACTCTTTTCTTTATCTAACTCACAAGTGTATGTCGTGTAGGTTTGTAGGATATCCTATTTTCCCTCCTACTACAAATAAGTTCCGTTTCATAACTCTTTCTGACATGCGATCAACTTCAATGATTCCTTCCCTTATATTCCGATCTCAGGATGACCTCAATGCCATTTCTTCTGTTTCCTTCTCCGCTATAAAAGTTGTTTTATCCATATTTTGTTTCTCTTTTGCCTTTTTTACTTCATTTTTATTTGTTGTATTCATGAAATTGAATGTTTCTTTGGCGTACCTCCAGTAACTTTGTTTCTCTCATGGAGCATACACTCCAACTTCAAACTTTCAACTCTACTAACTTGCTCAGCAGGGATTGTGGTTATAATTGTAACCTCAGTCCACTTTTTATGCCAACTGGAAGTTGGTGACCCTAATCTAGTCCGAGCTAGTATTATTTTGCATGACATTACAATAGGGTATATGAAGACATTTTTTAGGTCAGGTGGAGTAATCTTCCTGATACCAAACATAGATTATGGGATGGACCTAGCCTTTGGACATCCAAGGCCTACTCACAAGGCAGTAGGATTATTTGATTTATTATTTCACTTTAACGTTAAGTGTTTTACTTCCCATATCTTTACATTATCAAGGCCGAACGTACCATGTGAGAGATGCTCGATGGTGCTATCCAGCTTGCAGGTAGACTGTTCAACTACTTTTGGTTTGCTGATTACAAAGATTTTTATTTATGTGCCGAAACTCGTAAAGGATCCAAGTGTACATCAATACCTCCTCCTAACTGTCGTAAAAACAAAAACTATGGTTATGGACTACAACAAGAATAATAAGGACTCTTTGGTAGCTTACTATGAAAAGATTGAAAAGTTGATCGATTCATCTACCTAGATTTTAACATGACAAGAGATTAAATCGTTTCGGTGGAAAGGGAAGGTGTTTAGACAGGAACATGTGTTTGTAAGAGTGATGAATAAAAGTGAACCTGAAATTTAGATTACTCTAGGCCACTACCATCGTTGTAGAGACACACGGTAGCTAGGCATGGAATTTAATCAAAGGAGACTAACGTATAACTTAAGCATTTGAGATGTTGTGTTACGAAAGAATCCCTAGTGTACCAGAAGGAAAGATGGAAACCAACATTTGGTTTCTAAACCAGACGGAACATGGATTGGTACTCAGGAGAAAATTTCTAAAGCAGAAACTTTCATTTTCTTGGAGACGTTGTTGTAGGAAAGAGATTGACCAGTGCATTCTCAAGAGGAAAGTACATGAAAGAGGAAGCGATAATGGCCAGAACATCATGGATTAACATTATGGACGTTACAACTTCCACCGAGATAAGCTTAGCTAAAGCCATCTAGGCTACACCTAAAGGAGAAGGATGGTGACAGATAGAATAGACTAGAGCATTGCAAATGTGCGACAACTACGAAAACGAAGAAGTATGTACGACATATGGTTGCTATGCCTTTCCAAAAGGTAACCCCTGATTAGACTCGGGACTACTTCTTCCATGTATTCATGACTTACCTTCATATCTAAAATCTACTTTCTTATGTGCTACCTTGAGACCTGTTCGATGGGAGCTAAATCCCTACGCCAACATGTGTAACGGAGTCACATAGCTTTCTGTTACTTTTGTAAGTGATCTACACATATGATAATTCTGTTACATCTGAAACTTCGGATTGATTCGAAGTTGCAATAACTTAAATATGTTTCAGCAACCGTGGAAATGACCAATATGAATTACTAAACTTCCCTTTAAAAAAAATTATCATCCAATACTAAGTAGATAAAAGTTAGGTAATGAGCGGGATCTATATAATTTGATATTTTCATTCTATTTTTTATTCAGTAGCAACTGATTTGTGATTTTTCTGCGATTGCTTATATTAGATGAACTTTATTTTGAAGATTTTTGTTTGGTTGAACGCACCAACTGATTTTTTGCAATTTGTGCTCTACCTGCATTTCACTTTAAAGTAAAGTAACAATAGTTTTATATTTCTTACTTTCCTTAAAATAGGGAGAATTACTGGAAATGACATAACAGAAGGATTGCGCGCAGTTTTTGCATATACGTACAGTTATAAAAAGCTTCTAAAATGTGATAAAAACGCGTGAAAAATTTATTTGTCACATAAAATTAATTTTTATGAGTTTTAGAAATAAGTCAACAATCGATGAGACCTGCAAGCTTTTCTTTGTGTGTGCAGAGCTCACTGAAATTAATACAGTCTCGGGTACTTTCCAGACAGTAAATTTCCCGTAACTCACAAGTTATTCTCAAAGATAATAAAACCTGATAACGAGATTAGAATAAAACAGCTATTATCGATTTGACACCAAGTTTACAACTTGTTCTCCTGTATTATTACTAAGGAAAACATGAAACGTTTAAATGTAACTTGGAGCTTGTAACTTCATGTATCAAACTACTATTCTATGGCTGTTTTAATTTACCCTATCATCTACTTAAAAGGCTTAGGATTTCTAGATTTTCCAGTCTTGAAAACAGAGTTGCATATAGGTACCAAGCTCCTATTTTGTTACTAAAAATCCTTGATATCTTCAAATATTCCATCCCTATTTGTCAAACAGCAATGTAAACTCGAGCAAGTAAGAAAATAATTTGAATAGCCTTTGAAATACCTAATTCCATATGCAATAGCTTACAGTATCGCTATAGCAGTTAAATAGAATACAAGTTTTACCTGCATTTCACTTTAAAGTAAAGTAACAATAGTTTTATATTTCTTACTTTCCTTAAAATAGGGAGAATTACTGGAAATGACATAACAGAAGGATTGCGCGCAGTTTTTGCATATACGTACAGTTATAAAAAGCTTCTAAAATGTGATAAAAACGCGTGAAAAATTTATTTGTCACATAAAATTAATTTTTATGAGTTTTAGAAATAAGTCAACAATCGATGAGACCTGCAAGCTTTTCTTTGTGTGTGCAGAGCTCACTGAAATTAATACAGTCTCGGGTACTTTCCAGACAGTAAATTTCCCGTAACTCACAAGTTATTCTCAAAGATAATAAAACCTGATAACGAGATTAGAATAAAACAGCTATTATCGATTTGACACCAAGTTTACAACTTGTTCTCCTGTATTATTACTAAGGAAAACATGAAACGTTTAAATGTAACTTGGAGCTTGTAACTTCATGTATCAAACTACTATTCTATGGCTGTTTTAATTTACCCTATCATCTACTTAAAAGGCTTAGGATTTCTAGATTTTCCAGTCTTGAAAACAGAGTTGCATATAGGTACCAAGCTCCTATTTTGTTACTAAAAATCCTTGATATCTTCAAATATTCCATCCCTATTTGTCAAACAGCAATGTAAACTCGAGCAAGTAAGAAAATAATTTGAATAGCCTTTGAAATACCTAATTCCATATGCAATAGCTTACAGTATCGCTATAGCAGTTAAATAGAATACAATTTTTGTGTACATTCTGTTTTATTTGTCTCTTCGCTGAACTTCGTCTGTACAGAGGCATATGGATACCAGGTGCTCAACAGTAATTGTGTTGAGAAAAAGCAGCTGGTGATTTCCATGATAAATATATCATGGAAGTAGCAGGCGCGCAACTAGGAATTTTGCGGGGCAAGCTAGGTTTGCAAAATTTAGCGTACTTTTCCGATGCCTTTCTTGAATAGATACTGCTCTTACATACACAAGGCTGAAATGGCGTTCTTATCGACTAGCGAGAAAGTGGTGACCGATGGGTGTACAATCTCCCAACACAGAAAATTTATTCATTTTTAAAAAAATATCTTTTGTAATTCCCTCTACATACGGCAAATATTTTGCTCTCTGGTGAGAATTCTTTAGAAGTATAGCCAAATCTATCAAACAGTGATACGTTTAACAAGTAAGAAAAGATCATACCTACTTACAAAAATCGATGGTTTAGTTAACAGAAGTCGATTTTGTGTTAGGTGAGATTAATCTCTCGTTTGTCAACTTTTAGTGTACATTTCAGACGTCGTTTACAAGATGGGGAACGCTCTGCCTCAGTTGAGTTTACGGGTGATAGGCCTATGTTGTGTTATCAGCTCCATACGAGCCTATTATTTATAAAGCGTGTGTAATTAGCGTGTGTAATTAGCGTAGCGTATCAGTTGGGATAAAAATTGGAATCAGTTGGAATTAGAGTTGGAATCAGTTGGAGTTGAGTTAATAAATCGTTAAGCAGTTTTCGTTGCCTCGTCTTTGAGTGTTCCATACGCGTATTAAATTCGGGTAATTGGGACCAGCGCCCCACAACACCTAAACATCCAATTGTCAATGACCTCCGTATGTCTGGGAAGCACTAATCATTTGCCAATTTAAGGCAATCCTTCAAGCGATTGCTCAATTCCGTACGTCATCGGACAACCTACACGGAAACCTATGTATTGCCTTCTTCGTTTATCTCGTTTTGATAGTATTATACCTTCACGCTCTTCCACAAACGTTGATAGATTGAACTTAGTCTCCCAAAACCGTTTCCATGTTGTCATTTCGGCGTAAAGTAGTAGATCATTGTGCGGAAGGCTATTTAAAACTTTGACATTTATACTGATGATGACTTGCTTGCATCGCCGTCCGGTTTTGCCATGATAGATGGTAGCAAGGAAAGATACAAAACTTAAGTCCCCAATTGCCGTATTTTTTTCTTCATATTCTGAATGGAAAACGTACTCTTCTTTGGAATATAATAACAAGATAGTCGCCCGCAGTCAGAGGTAAGACAAATGCTCCTCTTTCGTTAGCTTACACCACTACAGTGGAAGGGGTGGGCACCACTCCTATCCCAGATCATGTTTTAACGACTTCTTCCAGCATCGCTGGTACTCATTTTACTGACCCGGTAAGGATAAAAGGCTGAATGAACCTCGGCACCACTGTGTCGAATGGAACTCTAGATAGTCGAACTCTGGATAAAGGGTTTCTTTTTTATCAAATATGGCACATTTTTCTGTAATGGGAGTATTCTATTTTATAAAAGAGAATAGTCTTTTCCGTAAAGGGGGCACTCTCTTCTAAAAAGTGCACTTTGACAACTTTTTTTAAATAGTAAAGGCTACATGGGCCCATTAGCCCCAGGATTCGACATATGTAATTTCTATTGATAAATTTTTAACTCAGCAGGCATGCGCATGAATAATATGGAGACAGGAAGTGTTAGTCAATAAAGAAGGCTAAATTTCTTTGGGTAGGAAGAGAGCACAATTCCTTTGGCTCGAAAGAGGGCACAATTTAACAATTTCTTGGCCTAGTAAGAGGCCACAATTTCTTATCCTAGGAAGGGAGTACAATGTCTTCGGCTAGAAAGAGTGCACGACTTCTTTGGATAGTACGAGGGTACAATTTATTTGGTTAGGATGAAGGCACAACTTCTTTGGCTAAGAAGAGGGTACAAGTTTGCAATCTGTTTGGTTAGGGAGAGAGCACAATTTCTTTGATTAGGAAACGTGCACAATTTCTTTGACTAGGAAGAGGGCACAAGTTTGCAATTTGTTTGGTTAGGGAGAGAGAACTATTTCTTTGACTAGGAAACGGGCACAATTTCTTTGACTAGGAAGAAGGCACAAGTTTACAATTTGTTTGGTTAGGAAGAGGGCACAATTTCTTTGGCTAGGAAGAGGGCACAATTTCAATGAGTGACAAAAGTGCAGCGCTTTTTTAAAATTGTTAACCAAGCGTCTCCGTGGACAGTTAACCTACGAACTGCCAGATGGTTACAACTAGAAGGCTTATAATGCACAGAAATGAACTGGAAAGTACTTGGGCAGTTGTGTTACCTTCTCTCCGGGATAGCGTCCATCAAGGACTTCACCGCTACGATCGTGTTCTGTATTTGCTTGATCATGTAGCCTAAATCAAGGTAGGGACAATTCAGGTAATGAAGGTCCTTTGAATTGTCCACGTTTCCCCAAAACATCTAAAATGTTGGTCCGTGAACAACCATTGAATAGCACACGTAGATTCAAATTGTTTTTAAGGAAATGTATCTGCAGAGACACCAGGTCACCCTAGAAAACCACGTTTGCATGCCGAATTTTGGGCCCTTGACTCGCTTTAGGCGTACAGTGTAGGGCCTACTTATGTCCCCTGAAAGAGATTTGGACTCCTTGACAGATTTTGACGTAGTAATATTCAGGTATTCACAGAACAGTAACCCCAGTAATGTTGGAAATCGTACCAGAGTGTACGGTACTCAAAGCCTCTGTGCTTGCAAAGAAAACAAACCTGAGTTAATATTCTCTGGCTGCTGATCGCCTCTGCGGCAAAGGTGGTCGTGGATGAGTTTTTGCTGTTGTTGCTGCTGTGAACTTTACTTCCTTTACTGGCTCCCTGCGTTCCATCATCGACCAAAGCAATAACATGAGTCAAACTAGGAATTTTTATGTTAGCTGAAATAAGACATCATGGGCTTGTTCGGAAAAACACCACAGAAAGACCCAAAGGAACAGGTTAGCAGACTCTTATATTGGCTGTTGGCTCGCCTTTTTGAAGGAGATTTGTTTTCTGCAATCATAGGCGTAAACACCAAGGTTATTGAAAGTTTTGCGAGGGGAATTATCTTCCAGATTTTGTGTAGGCCAGTCATGTCATTAGCTGTAAAGTTCAGCCAGTTGAAATCAGCATAATTTTATATTTATCGGAAATTTATAAGATTACCAAATGTTTGTATTAGTTAAATACTTTGGTATTTTTTCAATATATATATTAAGTTTCTTCCTGTATGCCATATGCAACGCAAGGACAGTCATACAATTCAATATCATGAATATGTTGTGATGGCCTAAATTTTGACATGGACATAATTATATCTTAGAATATAAGCTTACAATGGCTTATAAATAGTGGTTTTGTAGGCGTTGAATTTACAAGTGCACGAGTTTGAGCTCTGTATATTGATGTGTGTTATGTGCAATGTGAAGGAAACCACAAACTGAGACAAAAATATCTCTCCCCCATCACAGTCTCACCAGGTCTGTATGCATAGGGGAGGCTGGGGTAAGATGGGCATTGGGGTAAGATGGGCACCCCTTCGAAAGTGATATCAGAAATGATTTTTCTGTAATAATGTTGCTTGTGGAAAATTGTTGAAGTGCATTAGTTCTACTGCCATTGTTATTTGTGGTAGATCATTCATCATGGCCAAAATATTTGGGAAAATGCAAATTTGGAGGTAAAATGTAAAAATTTCCATATGAATGAATTTTTTTTCTGCTGGCCACCACTGTAAACCTAGCAGAAGGGTACAGGTATTCAGCATAACTCTTACAGTTGCTCTATCTTGATGTAAAGTTAGAGACCTGTGAATGTAAGAGTGTGCCCGACTATGGCCAAAAAGATCTGCGACACGGCCAAAGTATCTACCCGCGCCCGCCCCGAAACGATCACTCCTAAAGAAGCTGAAGCCATCTACAACGCCATCAACGCCACCAAAATCATGGCACCGCCAACAGACTGTTTGGCACCCATTGGTGTCGAGCAGATTCTCTCAGGAATGCACAAAGAATTGGGCGCTGAATTTTATACGGCCGTCACCCGCAAACCCACCGTCTATCGAGGCAACCCTTTTGCTGTCGAAGTGGGACTGGCTTACGGGGGCAAGCTTCCTAAAGACGAACTTGCTCGGTGCATGCGTTTTGCCAATCGAGTCCCTCTTCTTTATCAACAATCGGCTTGCTGCATTTTTAAAGCCATTCTCGACACCAGCTGGAAGTCTTACGGTCTTCAACAATCTCGAGGAGCCCTGCCATCGGGGCCGCTAGTAGTGATGGTTCATCTGGCTTCTGTTTGGGTCCCTTTCACCAATGAGTCTAAAGAAGCTATTGCTGATTACGATGTGATTCGTGGTGAAGTCAGCCTGGCGATTAAGGAATGTGGCCGCAAGTTAGGAATTTATACCCGCAAGCGAGCCCGAGCCGCCAACGAAGCGAAAAGGCGAGATGCCTTCACCAACTATATTGATGTGGTCTGTGACAGTGTCGAAAAAATCACTAAAAAAAGCGCCCATCAGTTGCGCTCTCAGCTTCTTAAAATCGCACAAGAAAAAACCGAGCTGGCTAATATGCTGGCTGATTCAAAAGATGAAAATGCTCAAAACCGGCTTGAAAATGACAAAAGCATTTTGATTATTGAAGAAAATCAGCTGGACTCAGAAAACGACAATTCAACTGCAGACGACCACCCTCTTTTTGGAGACTCCCCCGAAGGCGAACCGGCTGTCTCTAAAAAACGCTCATCTAAAAAGACGACTCAAAAGAAAACCAAAGGTCGCTGAGGTTCAACTCAAAGGAAATTTTAATGGCGAAAAAGAAAAGCTCGATCCCCAAAACTACTCGCAAAAAAACGTCTTCAAAAAAGAAAACTACCGCCAACAAGACTGTTGTGGTCAAAAAGAAACGCTCACGAGATCAAAGAAAAACAGAGGTCAAAATTCGTGACCTGGCTAAAGGGGTCTTTCAGTTTGCTCAAAACTCTGATGATCCGTTCATTGATGTTCCCAGTCGCTCTCTTTCTAACGTTTCATTTAACGAAAGAAAAAAAATCATCGAAATGGGAGATAACTGCAACCGCCGTTCTTTTTTTAACCTCAATCAAGCTAAAAAATATATGCAAACTTTGTTGGTCGCACGAGGTTGCCATCAATTAATTGAAGAGAAAAAAACAACTTCGATTCGTGACCTCTACTATATGACCAAGCATACGATTGGCAAAACCAAAGAAAACACTTTTAATGAGCAAGAAGAATCTGACCCGATTATCGAAGATTTGGAAGTCAGTCTTGATTCGCTCAGAGAAGAGCTCCATCTTTTTGCTTCCTCTAAGGGATCTTTAGTGGGCAATATCACCTTAGTCGACTCAGGAGATACCATCGACGCCCGGCGCATGGGCAGCGGTGGCTGGTCAATCCCTTCGATTGTCGAAGCCGATGTGGTCAAATTTAAAAAATGTGAAGCCAAATTCATTCTTCTGGTCGAAAAGGATGCCGTGTGGCGTCGACTCAACGAAGATAAATACTGGAAAACAAACAACTGTATCCTCCTTCACGGCCAAGGCCAACCCCCTCGGGGAGTACGCCGTCTGCTTTATCGTTTGGTCAATGAACTCAATCTTCCCTTATACGTCTTTGTCGACAATGATCCCTGGGGTTATTACATTTACAGCGTCATCAAACAAGGATCGATTAACCTAGCCTACGAGTCAGAGCGCATGGCCGTGCCCCAGGCTCGTTTCATCGGGTTGAGCTCTTTTGATGCCGATCGTTATCAGCTCCCTCAAAATGTCACCATTCGTTTGGATGATGGCGACGTACGACGGGCCAAAGAAATCATGAACTATCCCTGGTTCCAAAAAAAACCCTGGATACGCGAAATCAAAAACATGCTCAAATGCGGAGTCAAATTAGAGCTTGAGGCTCTGTCGGCAAAAGGAATATCCTTCATGACAGATGTTTATTTGCCTGAAAAAATCAAGAAAAAAGATTTTTTAGATTAACGAGAAAAGCTATTCATCAAATTGTAAACAGTCGATTGAAAGCTATCGGCTTCTTGATAAGTCACCCCCTCTTCATAGGAGGCTCCCCACTGATCATAATGTCGATCCGCTTGAGCTTCCAGGCCCAACCAAACCAGAAAAACTAAATTAACCAAAATAAAAGCGCTGACCGCTAACTTTAAAAAAACAGTTCTCAATTCGTAATGAAAACCCATTAATTAAGCTCCTATTATTTATTCAATTATCCTGAATTATCCCTTTTATCGTCCAGAACTTTAAAAAAATTAGAGTTAAATCTTAAAAAACCTAAAGCTTTCTAGCAACTGTTATCGGCATCAATAAAATCAGGAGGACATTATCAGTCACTTCTAGAGTATTTTTCGAATGACTGTGCACTTCGGGGAAGTTTATTGTCTGGGCGACCAGAAAATCAATCTCTTCTTAAATGACCTTGGTTTTGCTCCCACCAAAGCTTGACATGCTTTTCCCAATGACTAACTTCATTTTTTTTCCATAGAAATGGGTCAAAAGGCTCAGAAATAAAATTTTTATGAGATTCTCCCCAGCCGTTGTAATGCTTCGTAGGCTGAGAGAGTTTAACCAGCCACAAAAGAAGAAATAAGTGAAAAAAACAAGCTACAAAAATCAAGCTTTTGAAAAGAAAATGGCGCTGTTTCAATAACATACTATTAGATAAAGCAAATCTCGGGGACAACGTAAAACCTGCTTTATCGATTCAAAAAGGGTTACTTTAAAACGCTATAGTCTATTAATTAGACCCTTGATACCTAATTAATAGATGGTTGCTGAGTTGACACAACCTTATGATATAAAAGACTGTTAGGGTTCCCCCCTTGAATTTCCAACCCCTTGGCTGCTTTTCGAGCTAGCTCAAAATTCCCTCCTTGAAAGGCCTGGTCACTGAGTCGCGACAACAAACGGCGGCGCAAAGCCTTCGTATGGGCATACGATAAGCTCTTGGCGAGTCTTTTGAGGGTAACCTCAAGATTCTTTGATGGCCTGCCCGTTAAAAGAGCGAGCAAACGTTCACGGGTTTCCTCTTTGTAATAGGGCATCAACGGCTGGTGATGCTCCGCCCAGTAAACCCGATCATACATGGCGACAGCTTCTTCTAGGCGGTTCTTTTTAGATAACTGTTCTGCCAACAAAAAGCAACAATCCCGATAATCACGGCCTTTGAGTAACTTCTTAAGATCGGGAAGAGTTGGCAACTGAAGACTCTCCCAAAGGTCAAACCCCTCTTGCGAACGACCTTCGACTAGATCATAAAGAACAACTAAAGCCTGACTCACCGGGTTATCTATTTCTTCACGCAGGCGATCCCACAGGGTTCGCGCTTGCTGGCCAGCAAAAGAATGGCGCAAATCCCATAAATGTCTCTCTTTAGGATCACTCAAAATACGATACGCTTCGGCAATTTGCTTGAAACGTCTTTCGGCTTCATGAGTATTTTCAGGATTGCGATCGGGGTGCCAACGCCGAGCCAGGTGACGGTATTGACGGCGAATTAATTCTGGGCTGGCATCCGAAGCCACCTGTAGGAGTTCATAGGGATTCATTGATTCTTAGACCTATCTTGTTTTTGCTGGCGCAAATCTTTCCACCACTGCAAACGGCGGTCAATTTCCTTTTCAAAACCAAACTCACCCGGTTGATAAAAAATGTGTCCCTGTATGGCTTCTGGCAAACACTGCGCCCCTGAAAAATGATAATTTTCATCGTGATCATAGCGATAACCCCGACCATAACCCATCTCTTTCATTAATGAGGTAGGAGCATTTAAAATTGTCATTGGGGGGGCCAGATTACCTGTTTGACGCAGAGTTTTTTGAGCTCCTTTTTCCGCTAAATAAACAGAATTTGATTTAGGTGCTGTAGCCAGATAAACGGCCAGTTGCACCAAGGCCAAGTGACTCTCTGGAGCTCCGATAAACGTTACGGCTTGTAAAGTAGCCGTCGCCTGAACCAAAGCCTGAGGATCCGCCAAACCCACATCTTCCAAAGCCATACGCATGAGTCGTCGAGCTAGATATTTGAGGTCTTCTCCTGCCTCAACCATTCTCACACAGTAATAAACGGCTGCCTGCACGTCACTGGCACGAACCGATTTGTGCAAACAGCTGATCAAGTTGTAGTGGGCCTCTCCTTGCTTGTCAAAAGCCAAAGGCTTATGAAGAAGTTCAAGAATTTTTTGAGGCTCATGTTCTTGATCGGCAAAGGGAATCAACGTCTCAAGGAAGTTTAAAGCCTGGCGAGCATCACCATCAGCCAGAGAAGCCATCAGATCAAGACAAGCTTCTGAAAGCTTCAACCCTGATGAGGTGAGCTCAAAATCTTCTTCTAAAGCCTTGAGCATGATCTGGCGAATAACTGATGAGGTAAGAGGTTTTAAAGAGAATACCCGGCAGCGCGAAAGTAAGGCCCCGTTGATTTCAAAAGAGGGATTCTCGGTTGTCGCCCCCACCAAAATCAAAAGGCCTGATTCAACATGAGGTAAAAAAGCATCTTGCTGGCCTTTATTGAGACGATGAATTTCATCACAAAAAAGAAGAGTGGAGCGCCCCTCTAATTTTTGAATGTCTCGGGCTTGAGCAACAATATTTTTGAGTTCTTTTAGGCCATCTGTCGCGGCTGAAAAAAATTCAAAATGACAACCCGATTCACGGGCCAATAATTTACCCAAAGTTGTTTTGCCACAGCCAGGAGGCCCCCACAAAATAAGAGAATTGACCTGACCTTTCTTGAGGCCCAATGTCAAGATCCCTTCTTGCCCGCATAGTTCTTCGTGCCCGAGAATGTCTTCAAGCTTTTGAGGGCGTCGCCTTTCGGCTAACGGACGCCAGTGAGAGGTATTCCATAAATCCATTGGGTGATTATAAAGGAGAGGGACGATAAAATCGCCTTTTCATCACAGGGTGAAAATCTGAAAATTTCCCTCTTTTAACACCCAACAAGCTCTGTTGGCACTGAAACATCTCACTATCTAGACGATCTAAAGTATGCACCACTAAAGCCTCGGGGCTCATGGGAGTCCGAGGAGAGCCTTTCTCTTTTTCACCATGATGAGCCACCAGACAATGCAACAGCTCAAGTTGGCGAAGAGGAGAAACTGTCTTAAGTGCATTCATCCTTTCTTGAAGCCAAGCAACTCCCGTGACCAAATGCCCGACAAGCTCCCCACTGGGTGTGTACGTCCCCACTAAAGGATCTAATTCCCAGAGCTTGCCCACATCATGAAGCCAAATACCAAGTGTCACTAATTCTTGATCAATTTCATATGAATCGACCACCGCCGGCATCAATTTCAAACAACTCAGCACGTGTTCTACCAACCCTCCTCTCCAGGGATGATGAATCGTCAGGGCAGCTGGAGAGCGCTGATAACGCCAGCAAAAATCCTCATCTGAAAGCAGGCTATCGAGCAAGCTCAGCCAATCTTGACCCCGAATTTTTTCTCTTAAAATACTTTGTAGCTCTGCCCAGTTTTCTTGCTCGTCTCCCGGACCCCGAGGGAGAAAATCCCACAAATCTTCAATGTTTTGCTTTGTTGAAGCTATCTCTTTGAGTTGAAATCCCCGAGAATTTGCCACAAGAGTGCCTTCAATCACACAGGGGGGAAGCAAAAGATCAAAAAGAACCGTTGGATTTTTCCAACAAATCGCTGTGATGACTCCGGCCGGACAAAGAATCTCCAAACGCAAATACCATTGATGTGTCTTTGAGCTAAGAAGTTCAGCCCGCCTCAAATAAAAAACAGCTCGAACTTCTTCTCCGCACACAGGCCATGTCTCTAAAATTAGGAACCTCCCTCAACTAGCGATAACGATGACTCTCCGGATCCGGCCAATCATCTTGAGCAATATCTTCGCCAAAAAAGCCCAAAATAAAATCAATGAATTCGGTTGGCCGAAAGTCATGACTGATCCCGATAATCCCCAAATGAAGGCTATAGCCGATATCAGCAAACGTTCGATCTCGATAATGCAAGCCAGAGCCCCCTCCACTGATCACGTAACGTTGTCGCGTAAAGACGCGAGCAGCTGACGGATAAAGCCCCTGATTGGTCAGAGCATTCCAATGCTCGACACCCACACAATAAACTTCGCGGATATCCAGATAATTTTCTCCCAAGGGTCCTGCAGACCAAGCTTCGCGATTCTCTCGCCAAAACCCTGTCATGCGCCCCGAGGCCCCCAGGCGCCAAGTCGTCTTAGATTCATAACCCAATCTAAAGATATCTGTAACTTGTACATGAGCTCCAAAACCTTTGCCATAATCAAGAGTCAGAGTTCCTATATCCATCCAGTCGCGACCACGATCAGCCCAATAGCCCTGGCAGCCTGTGAATAAGCTTCCTAAAGTAAAGATCAAAAAAACCTGAAGTCTTTTTTTCATAAGAAGACCTTTGACCGCCTCTCTAACCTTTTCATCGTAAAGCTTCTGCGAGAGATTAAGCTTCATTGAGCAAATTCCTTATACTTTTCAGTATAATGAAGCACCGGGACAATTTAGGGAGTGATTAATGGGCAAAAAAGCCGTTACGTTACCAAAGCAAAACCTGAGCTTGAATTATCACATTTTAAAACTGATGACCCATTCGATTTATTCGATGCCTCATGACAGCATCTATCCCCCGGATGTTCTTAAAAAAACCAAAGAATGGCTGGGCATTTCTCCCTTCACCAAAAAAAATCTCAATGAAGGGCTCAAAGCTCTAACAGAGGGTAAATTTATCGAAAAAACTCGTCGTAACGCAAAGCCTGTTTTCATCATTACTGAAAAAGGCAAAGAAGCCTACAAAAATTATGTCGACGTTGTGACCTTATGGAAAATCGAAAAACAACCAGGTAAACCTCTTCATCTCCACACAATCAGCGAAATCTTCCCCAAATCCAAAAAATATCCTTCAACCCATATCCCTGAATGCGCTTTTTTTGATTGGCCTCTTGTCTTCAAACCCAAAAAGCATCTCTTTAAAGGCAAAGAGGAAATTCGTTATTTCGAAGCCTTCGAAAAAGTCACCCCCATTTCCTAACTTTCTTTACTTTTTACTTTTAGGTACAGTACTTTTAGGTACAGGGTACATATTAGAAATGTCCCCCCAACTCTTTATGATGGTTGTCATGCCAAGAAGACCCAATCATTATGAAGCCGGTCATTTCTATCACGTCATGACTAAAACCAACAACGACGAGTTTAGGCTCGTTGAAAAAGACGACATTTTAGTTCTAGAAGCTTTTATTACTCTCTACAAACATATCCACAACATCAAAATTTTTGCCTACTGTATCATGAGCAACCACATTCATTTTTTGATCCAAAATTCAGAAACATCAGAAGAAGCTATCTATCACTTTTTTCGCGATTTCAAAAGAGAATTTGCCAAATACTACAACATCGCCTATGGTCGTAAAGGAACCTTTTGGAAAAGTGGCAACACCCAAAAAGAGATTCAAAGTGACACCCAAATCGTCAACACTCTCGTCTATATCCTCAATAATCCCGTCAATGCCAAAAAGTGCGGCCTGGCTTGGGAATATGCCTTTTCTTCCTTCCATATTCCCATGACTCAAGCAGCCATAAATACGCTAAAACAAACCAAAAATTTCCTCTCCCCCCGAGAAGCTGTGGCATTTATTAAAAAACTCAAAAAAAATACCACCTATGCTTGCTGCCTGCCCAAAGAAGAGCACCTTGCCAGAGGGCTCTTGCACCTCTCCGAAACTCCCCATGAAAGACAACTCGCCAGAGCTGGGAGAAAAGACTATAAACTCAGAGGGCCCTTTTCTTACAGGCACCCATACAACCCCCATTGCCAGATTCGTGACATCACAACAACTTTTTCAATGGCAGTGACTGACAGACTTCCCGAAAGCTTGTCAATTGACTCACAAATAATTAGAAAATATTGCCAAACCAGGGGTTCTTTACTGACCACATTAAAAAAATGTTAAATTAGTATACATAAAATAGTATATTTATTTCCCTCAAAATCGAGGAGCACATAAAATATATAAATAAAATCCCAAAATCAAAGAAATGCTTCAACAAACGAAACAAAGCCATTTTGCAAATACAAAAGCACAATATGCGGATGAAGAATGACAGATTGCCAAAGATTGTCCTTTTTAGATAACCGTCAAGGGCTAAACGGAAAGCAGGTCGTCCACGCTTGGGGTGGGAGGATGTCGTAAGGAAAGCTTTAAAGGAAATGGGAACTTCCTAGGAGGGTTGAAAGAGAGGCTCTGAACAGATTTGGATGGAGAAGGAGCGTGCGTAGCCGTGTTGGCCTTAGGCGGCTTGGTGCAGTAGTTAATTGTTAGTAGTAGTAGTCGTAGTAATGAAGATGAGGAAGATTCCAAGATAATCACTGCATTTTGTCCTTAGCCCTTTTTTGAAGACAGGAAGGATGATAGTCTCTCCAATCCAGTTGAACCATTCTCTTCTTCCTATATACGACAGGTTAGTTTATGGAGCCTGGTGACAAATGATATCCCTCCATACTTGTAAAGTTCAGCCGGGATAGCATCAGAACCAGGGGCTTTATTACTTTTCAATTTATGTTATCAATTGATCGCTTTTCAGAAGTCACTTAACGTGGGGGACCCATATTCACGTCTTTGTAGATACTGCTGGATAGGTTTGGTTCCTGCAGGTCATCAGGGCTGCGGCTTGGGTGTTGCGTTAGTACTGGTTTTTATCATTCTTAGCCGACTGGTGGCATTTTCTTCTCAGGGGCTGGAAAAACTCCAATTTTCGGTCTGAAATATATTACTTGCACTCAGCCAGCTGGACCATGCGTGTTGACATCCATTTTCGGATAGTCTTTAGCGAGATCATATCGTAGCTTCGGCAGTCTCGTAGATTGTATTGCGTATGGTCACCCAACCTTCATCCAAGCTGGGGGTTTTCTCGTCGGTCGTTTGCACTTCGAGAGCCTCAAATCGATTAGTGATCTCTAAGTTGAATGCCTGTTGTACATTATGATCATCAAAATGAATAATATCAATCTTTGTGGAGATTTCGTCTTGGGGCGTACTACTAGTCGCAATTTCAGATCTTGCTGGACTAGGATATCATCCGACTTAAGCTTGCATGAATATCAGCTCTAATGCACAATCTACTATTCGCAGCCATCGATTTCCAACGGCGGGGCATGAGGATGTAATCAATCTGGCTTTTCGCTCTATCATCTCTTGAATGCCACGTGGTTATATAGCTGGGCTTGTGTCTGAACAGGGTATTGGTAATGACCAAATAATTCGTCATGGCCAACAGAAGAAGCCATGATTCCCTGCTACATCTTGTTCGAAGATCAAACAGGCCAACGGCAGACTCAGCATTGGATACCATTCTGGCGTTAAAAACCTGTAATCAAGGTGAGGTCTGGTTTCGGGACCTTCTTAAGTGTAAAGGTTAGAAGTTGGCAAAAAAAAATTAAAAATAATATGTTTCACTGTCAGGTACATCTCTGGTCGGAGCATAAACTGTAATAACTGATAAGTTGAATAGGTGGCCTTTGGATTAAGCTCTTGTTACTCTATGGGAGATCGGTTCCCACTGAACAAATGACCTTGATACAAGGGGGCATAAGATGATGCCCACTCCACCATATGCAGATCCATTAAGGGATCCGGAGTTGAGAAAGGAGAATGAAGAGTCGTCCTCAGAGGGCCGTTGACTCCAGTTTCTAAAACGCAATTGATGCCTATTTTGTAAATGATGTATGTTATTACGCGAAAATTCTCCAGCGATGAATGACTGAGTCGTAAGGCATTTCATCCAACCGATATTCCAGAACCCTATACTGAGGAATATTCTACTTTTCCTAAAGAGTACCTCAGCTCGTCAACATTTTCGGAGAAGGCGCTGATGAAAGCTTCAACACATCATTTACCGAGAATGCCGTAGCAGATGTTGGACTCTTTACACTGACTTGCATTTGGATTTTTCTTGGAAACCGCACAGGTCTCCACTCCCTGACGGCACCCTCTGCGGTTTGGCCTAGCCAGAATTGGAATAAGCAATGCCGACCGTTCCCACGTGACTAACACAATGAGGGGACCACAGTCGGATTTCTCCCATGTTTAACTAGGGACGGAAGACTAAGCTAACCTGATGTGGAGGGGGGGGGGGTCACCTCGCCCCATTTGAAGCTGATTAAGCAATGGTAGCTATGACCTTGAGAAATCTTTATGGCAAATTTTATTATGAAAACAAATTACGGGAGTTTTGAAAGAGAGCCTGAAATTGCAAATCAAAGGCTAAAGACTAACTAAGCTATCATTGATGTCAAATTTAAATATAACCACCCAGTATCACCATATAGTTACTTTAAAGATGAAACTTAGGGAGGGTAATTCCCTACAATGTAGTTATGACGTTGATAGAATTCCAAAAGAGGATTTGAGAGGAATGTTTTCAAAACAACTGGACATAAATTTCTAGTTCAGAATTTAATAATGCTGAAGATGAATTGAATGACATTAGGAAAATAGATTGCAAAGAAGGAGAAAATGCTTTTTTTCCAGGTTTCTAAACACTGATATATGAACAACAATCCAAACTATGTTCTTTCCCGGCCATGGAGCCTTATGGGGGAGATTGTCTTGAAGTAATTTTTTTGTTTATGGATTTTAATGTTAAATAAAGAACTCAGAACTCAGAACTCACAAATAAACTCCATAGTCAGCAACATAGGGAGGAAAGTTATAGAAATGGCTAGGATTATTAGCGGATTCGTAGAAGATTTTAGGGTAAGAAGTTGCTCAATGGCAGATAGAATGAGAGAAAGTAGGGAGAAGACGATAAGGCATGAATTAAAGGGACGAGAAAAAGAGACTAGGAATAAAATCGTGGAGGACCTGGAAGATGCAGCCAGATGGCATCACAGTGAGATATTGTATTGATACACTAATTAGTTGAAGGGAAGTAAACAGTCAAAACTAGTTCATATGAATGGAACAGAGAATCCCTTAGTGGTAATTACACAAGCGTTAACTTGATGTTGGTAGAATGCAAATAATTCAATATAATGATAGGCTACTTATCAGACTCCAAGATTCTGTAGATAAGTTTTAAAAGAAGAACGGTGTCACTATAGGGGGAGATGGTGTCCGGACAAAAATTTCATGCTCAGATTAATAACTAAGACGTGCCATAATTACCACACAACTTTAGTCTTGCATTTCATTCAGCCGATAGAAAAAATTTAGCAAACCAAATATGTCCTGTTTGTGATAATTTTGCTTGTTTTAAGTTAGACTTGACTATGGAAGTTAAACAAATATTTTACCAGCATAAAATATTTGTAGTTTGTGCTTGTGCAATTTTTATGTACCTTGTAAACAGCTAAGTTTTAGTGCTTCTTAATGCTACGTTGAGTGTCTCAATAAATATGTCTATGTCTATTCATTTAATTTCTGTTCTTTTTAGTTTAGAATTATGATATGACTTTACATCTGCTCGTCTTTGGTGTAATATGAATCTTTACTTTTCTTCAAAATCTTTCTTTGGGATGTCTTTTTAATTAATTCAAGAAATATAGCAAGTTGGTAATTGCAGGTGTTTAATCTACCAACTACTTTTCAAAACATAAGAACTGAGTGCTTGGGCGTTTAAAGCAAATACAAATAAAAATACTCTTTCCTTCTCAAAGTATAGGGCTTTACACATTTATCACATTGATATGGAGCTTTATTAATAGCATATCAGTAATGAGAGAATAAATTGTAATTGCAAATATGATTGCTTATTTATGATTAAAAATTTTACATTACATAATATTGTTCTTGTGTTAGAGAACTTGGTCTTGAAGAATTTCAAAAATAAAGCCGAACCTTACCATAAAGGGCAGAGGTCGAAGGAGCTGCAGTTTCCCCCTAAAAATATCACATATATTTTTTTGTCTTAAAATCTTCACGTCGATCTTTAATAACACTAGAAGAAAACATTTTTAATACTTATTATCTGTTTGTTCTTAATAAGAGAGTCGGGCCATTCCTAACTATGAAGTGGTCTATACTTACTGCCCCTTTATGCTAACCTTGTCATTTGTATGACAATACTTCTAGAATAAGGGGTAATTTAGGCATATTAACTTAGCTTAATAAAACACAATTTACCAAAATGTGAGGAGTATCATGCCAACTCTTTTATTTCAAACATTTGAAAGCAAATATAACCAGCTGGTAATAGCAAATCTTTTGTTTAAAAATTGTTTTTCAAAACGACTCGAATAAAACTGTACTGTTTAAAGAAAACGAAGGGTATTTTGATACAAATTTTGAATTTTTATCACAATGCTTTTGTTTTGCAGCATCCACTTTTGAAGGAATAAAAAAGAAAAGTCAGACTTTAGCATAAAGCTAAATCAGTTGATAGGATGTATCTAGAATGATTCATGTTTGCGTCAATGTCACTCCTTACTTCATCAGAAAGAAACTTCATTATGTCATATTTAATTTCTGTTTATTGAAAAAAAAATCAGAGTAACAGTAAAAGGAGAGGGCTGCCATCCTTTTCAACCCTTGGTGCTTATGCTATAGTTTGACTTTGGTATAACAATGCTTCAGGAATAAGGACTAATTTAGGCGTGTTTGCTATAATCAATAAAACAGAACTCTCCTAAATATGAGGGAGCTTAACAAGACCCTGTAAATTACACTTAAGTTCTTATCAACCTTTTATCACAATGCTTCAACATTTGAAAACTATCATTTCCAGTTCAAAACTGATGGTGGACCTAAAAACCTTTTTCAATACTTATGAGAGTGCACAATAAGTATTCATATGTAACCTCCCATGTCTTTAATAGCTCTTTCCTGTTCAAAACTGGTAATAACTACCAAATAGTAATATGGTAAATGGTAATAACTACCATTTCCTGTTCAAAACTACTAGGGAACCTGAAACACTTTTCCAGTACTTATGGGAGTGCACAATGACTATTTATATATAAATGCATACTAACCAAACATAAACATGATTTCTTCAATGAAATTAAAATATCAGATTGGCACTGTTTTGGCTGATTGGTGGAATACTTCTTTGAATTGTTTAGGGCAATTTCAATGATAAAAATGTTGGCAATCCTTGTGAGGAAAGGAAGAAAAGAGGAAAATTCAGAGGAGCCATGACTAATCAATGAGCTCAGCATTAGCAGAGGGAGAGGCAATTAAGAAGAACAGCCAACATTCCAGTATTTTCACCTGATCAAAGGAAAGTTTTCTTTACAAGGCTAATAGCACGACATACCAAGTAAAGTAAGGCATCTCAGTTGAGGGCTGGCTTGAAAACCCCCAGAAACATTATACTGGCTACTGAGTTATAAACAGTAAAATTTATGTCCTTGGAACTAACTTACATCTTTGTGGTCCTGGTTCATCTCCTTCTCCCTCAGTTTCCATAGCTTCAAATCCACCAACATCTCTATCAGGCTTTCCAGAATCAACAAAACCTCTTCCTTTCTTTACTTTGGCCTTTTCTTTTAATTTTTGAATTCCCTCTGAAAATAAAAAGCATAAAAGAATAAAGTTTATAAATATAAGATTTCAACATAAACTGTAAGCAATCAAAATGCTACTGTCATATGTATTCAAATTGAAATATTGTTTACAATCCTCCAAGTGGGAGGGCTCCATGTGTGCAAATGCATGAAAACTTGCACAAATTGATGAGGAGTCATGCCTTATGGGGATATCAGAGGGGTTTCTCCATAATTGGAGATGACAAAGCAATAATATTGAAATTTCATGCCCAAATTTTCCAAAGAATTCAATTTAAGCCTTATAATTTCAAATTTATGCTTTAATGTTTCCATAATTTCAATGGAACAGCCAAAGTAGTGAAAGCACATAAGTTGACTTACTTTTCTTAAGATATATTAAGATAAAAATGGTATTGATGTAATTAATACTTCTTTCCTTTCATTTTAAGACTTTTTTTTTACATAGGCCTATTGTCTTTTAGTTTAGTACCAAAATTTACACATCCGGAAAAAGGTGCTATAAAATAAAAAAAATACAAATTATAAGGTTCCATTTTCCTGAGCAAGAAATAGCCCTTGACTTGGTTAAGGCTTTGCTAAATTGACATGGGGCAGAAAATGGGATCTTGTTTAAAGACCAAAGATATTAGACACTTAATTCACAACAGAATTCAGCCATATGCATTACATATCAGTTGAATTAACAGACATCATACCCTGCACTCAGATATATGTCTAACGTTGTTTTCATTGAACTATCAGACTGTGTCCATAGAAGAGGGTACTTTACAAAAGTCCAAGCAAATGGTAATACACAACAATACTTATAAGAAGGTATCAACAACAAACATGTCCCTTCTTTTCGAGACTGTTAGTTATTACAGACTAATCTAATATAGATGGTTTCATTAAATAGAAATGTTAGCCGGCGGTACTGAAAGGATAGGGGGTTGACAAATACTTTTGGGGTTTTAAAATTGGAAAAATGTTGTTTATATTGAAACCGTAAATTGGAGAATCTATTATGTCTGTAATTTAGAGTTGTATTTACTATTTGAATGCTTGTACAGTTTTGGCGAGGTAAATGAATTCTGTTCCCATTTCTATCTTATTGTTTATCAAACATCTTCAGCTTAATTTGAAGTAAACTACTTACTGGGTATAGATTTTAGTAGTAATAGGGATCTTGATATTCAATTTCACTATTTTTAAGTTTCTGAACTTTGATGAGCTATAGCCTATACTTCTAGGTTGAAATGGACAAGATTGCAATGGGGATCATGAAATTGCTACATAACCAAAAAGACAGGACATATCTGGACTTAAATTTGTGTATTATATACCAAGTGAGGAATAGTTTATGTTTGTATAACATTCATGATACATCTAACATCTCTAAAACGCTTATAGACAGATGCAACTGTGCTTTAGTTCATACAGCTTTGAGGAGATAATACAAAGCATAGTTTTCTGGAACAAATTCTTTTATGATCTGTTGTCAAAAGTTCTTTCCATTTAATTTGCATGATGTTCATATAGCACCTCTTTTGCTCCATCTTCATTTTCTTCCCCAAAAAGAATTTTAAGAACCAAGAAGGATGAATATTGTGATTATTCATCTTGTTGCTTATTTTGTGAATAGAAGGGAACCCCCCCCCAAGATTTTTCTGGCGCCCTCATTCGTATTCCGTTCTTTTTTTACTCTTTTTCTAAGTATACTTGTCAATTTGATCAATTATTTATAGGTAATTCACCCAATTAACAACAAAAAGCAAAGCTTTCCTATGAATGTAAAGAGCAAAGTTGAAAATTAAAACGAACAAAAATTATTTTTCTTCAACCAGTTCAACATATATCTGCAAAATTGGCATAAAGATCTTTAATTGCTGCAAAGATTTTTCTATGAACATGGAACTTTCTCCTATTTCACGAAAATAGAAATGCCTGTTGAAGATAAAACTGGTATCTAGCCTACAACACGTTTCACAAACGTGGTAACACAGTTATAGCTATTTGTCTATTCCCACTGACATATTGAAAATTAGCCTTCTAGCTAAAGGTTCAAAATGGATATAAACAAAAAATCTAGACACGAGCACAGAATGGATAAGAGACGAAGACTGATGGCTGAATGTGCAAGGGGGTCGAAGGATACTTCCTGATATTTTGGCAAAATACCCAAAAATGCCCAGAAATCGAAAGGTAGGTTTTGACTAATAATAAACCCCCTCCACCCTCAGAAAATCCTTAATTTTAGTTTTGTGACTAATTAAACAAATGGCCCAATAGGGCTTTCGTGTGAATAAATCTATCTATTTATTTTAACTATATAGCTAATTTAATTGAGATTGGATGAATGAAAGAATTAAAAGCAATTTAGGCCAGGAACAGATGCATGAGGTTTTGAGGGATCGATCCTCCTCCTAAGACACTTTTGGTACAATCATTCCGTTCTTTGTTCTTTTCTCTTTTTATCTTTTTTAAAATAAACTTTTTAATTTGAGGCCCACCTCAAGTCACCAATAATAAGATTACTGTTACAAGCTTTAATAAAGAAGAAAGAGTACGCTGGTAGAGCGCACGCCGCGAAAGCGTGGGTTACAGGTTCGATCCCCGGTGGTGACATAGTTTTTCTATTTCTCTAGTGTTCTATTCAAAAAACGTTTTTCCGAGGTATCCCAATTATAACTACATTGAAATGCTGACCCTGTTACTAAACATCGGTATACAAAACCTAGACTTGGAATTTCATTTAAACAGCGAGAAACGGCTGTTTGGATTTGCCAATGGCCTAAAGGAGACGCTTGATTCTGTTGAGTTCATAAAATTATGAACTAGGACCAACTAACGAAGTTTTGATAAGCATGAATCAAAGTTTGAAAGAACATACTATACCTCGATTAGTGCTATAGATATCATCCGTAAATTTGTAGACATAATCTATATTAACTAGGAAAATCCAAGCAATGCAAAATTCTGTCAAACTTTTGGTATGCGATGAAAATTGTGACCTCACATTTGTGTAATGTTGCAATTACATTGTGGTATGAAACTTGGGGGACTATATTACGGAATCAATAATCGGATGTTGTGAATAAGGTTACTCTTGAGTGCCTCATAAGCGTCCCCGAGCGCATATTAATTTTCGGAACTTTTCCAGCTCCCAGGCCTTATTTGGACACCCCCTCCCCCCGCACTTATTAATTTTAGCGATTTCAGTTTCATACAAATGAAATTTATGTCAGCATATCCTATCTATTCAATGCTTTTTCCCTGATTCCGTTTGTTTGAGCGCGCGCACCGTTGGATTGTAAGTGTGACATTGCTTCATATTGGAAATGTCTACCATTATTGCTGGTGGTATATCGATACGGCAAACATGCCATTTACAAAAATTTGGTATTTATACCCCCGCAACCCCCGCTTATTAAATTTCGAAAAAAATTTCCACCACCCCCTACTATTAGGACCCCTCGCTTATTAGGAACCCAAGAGTAGCCATCACAGCCAAGACTTTGAAATGGTTCAGTTAGGAAGAGCACCTTAGTCATGTAATCCTTTCGACGAGTCTTGGTTAACTATCAAAAGAGAAAATTCCATTTTTCTTGGAATGAGTATGGCCAGAGAACATATCCTTCGGAAATAATATTTTCCTGCAGCAGTCCATGTATATTACCTATTACAAAACAATATGTGTAAATATAAGTTAAAATGGAATTTTGTGAGTGTATATAACAGTCTTACATGATTTTTAAGGAAGTACTTCTCAAGAAACTTGGAAGGCTGAAACTGGATAAATTTAAAAACATTTGAGGCTGAAATTAGAGAATTTTTTTAAGAAACTCAAGGCTCAAGCTGTTGCTTAAGTTTCTTATAAAAAAGCACGTGTATTAGATATGCAGATGATACTGTGCTGATGGCGGACTCGGCAGAAGATTTCCAACAATTGTTAAACGTGATGTTGGGAGCGAGTGGAGGGAAAGAATTGAGTATGAATATGGAGAAGACCAAAGTATTAGTTGTATTCAAGGCTGATGTGCCACTACTAAGAATAGTGGTAAGAGGAAGAAGATTAGAACAAGTAGCGAAAAAATATCCTGGAAGTTCGACTACAGAAGATGCCGAACGTGAGAAGGAAATTAGAACAAGAATTGGAATATAAAAGAATGCATTTAGGAGGACAAAGAGATTTCTTGATAACAGAAAGTTGGACAAGGGGATATGTATGAGAGCATCAAAACGTTTATATGGTCAACATTACTTTACGGATGTGAGAAATGGACGGTAAACAAGAAGACGCAGGAAAAGTTAGAAGCAACCAAAATGTGTCTGTTGAGAAGAGTTCTCAAAATACCATGCGCAGCAAAATGTTCTAATGTCAATGTACTATGAGAGATAAGAACACAAAGAGAAATTATGACGATAAGAAGAAAACCTCAGACAAGATATCTGTAACAGGTGATGAGAAGAAAGAAATGAAATGGAGGATGTGATGCTGACAAATGGTGGAAGAAAGAAGGGCAAGGGGGGAGGGGGAGGGATGAATATATAGATGGTGTGGTGAGGGCGGCGCGTGGACATCTTCAGCCTGTGGTGTTCCATCGCTGACAAAGTCCAGGTTGATGTGGTGCGGCGATAAGGTAACGTAAGGTAAATCATGTTGTTTTGCTCTTCTCTGCGAGAAAAGCCCTTGTCTCGCACGGGAATAAATGGATGAGAGCAATGGTGCATGATGTAGAACAAATTAAAAGTGAGTGCATTGTTTTTGACAAATTTTCTGGATTTGTTTGCTAGAAGTGTAGGTCTGGTCTGCGTTTTCCGAATATGAAAACAGAGCCATTGCTGTCAAACGTCGAAAAAAACCTCAAAATTAACTGAAGTTTGGAAAGTTTTCAAAGAAACTAAAAATTGCCCCCAAACAAGATGATTTTGCAGTAGACACTGACATGTTGTATACTTAAAGTAAATGAAAGAATCAATCTACGCTTCCCAAGCCTTATGTTAGTGGTCTCAAACTCAACTTACCAGGGAGTGCTGGAGGCAGAGTGTGGGTGAGCCTGGGCTGAATCAGGATTTCCACAAGAACAGCGCTGATTACACATTCTTATATTCGCAAATATCTTCTTTTTTTACCACAAAATAATGAATTAGGTAAATTGAAAAATGAAAAAAATAAATCAATCAGTAAAAAATAAAAAAATTGTAATAATGATCATATAGCAGATACCGACGACTGAAGAAACCACATATTGACTGACTGACTGAATGACCCGAGAAAACTAATTATTTTTATTCAGTTTCAAATGTCTGTATTAACAGTTCTTTAACCTTCTTTAACAAATCTTTAACTTTCTGAACATACATGGAACATTGTACATGAACTGTTCTGAACATGGCTTCACTTGCCTATTTCTTGCTGCTAGAAACCTGGCAGCGCTTCTTTTCACATAGCCGAGCCACATTTGGCTTGAGGAAAGAAGCAATCAAAAGTAAAAGGCCAAATGTGGAAACTTTATTGTCAACGTTTCGTCTAACAGACTTCTTCAGGTCACTACTGAAAATTGGCTAAACTAAAGTCAGAGCCCTACAGTACAGATAGAAAACCTACACTCGAATTGCACTATGATACATTCCAACGAGAAAATTCTTTGTCGTACAACTTAATTGCCTACGATGCTAAAGAAATACAAGAATACAGGGAGCTGAAGAAGAAGCAATGGAGACCCTCAGTCCGGCTTGAAGATCTTCATCCGTAAGTCTCGACCTGTACTTTTACCTATTCAAATCCAAGGTATAGAAGAGCTTCTCGCTCAAGTAGGTGCTCCAAAAATGGTTCATGGGCCGCTTGAATACAACAAGTTTCATCAATATCAATTCTTTGGGGCGCATTATCATCAATCTCTCATATTAAGACGGGGCCGCTATTTTGGGACCCCTGCCTTAAGTTCTTGAGTGTGTGTGTGCTTTTAAGCAAATGCTGCCATAGTGACACTATCACAAATGCATTGGATGCATTTAAGCTTCATTCTTCACAAGTGCTAAAAGGGCTTGAAAGGATACTTAGAAGTTTAAAAGCTCTTACCCTAATCATGTGCTCGCACCTTTGATATTTACCGATATTCCCTGTACTCCTTAAACAGCTGAGTAAAGGTAGAGCTGCATGCACTGTTTCAGTGTAAGCAGAACGCATGGGGCCAGTTACTCTAAAGGGGTTACACTTCCCCGTTTCTCTTACCTGGAATACACTCAAATGGCCAAAGAATTGCAAGATGCAATTTGCTTTTTTAAGTATTTGTTTGCTTTTCTTGTTCAAACCCCCGACGAATAATTTTAATCATCTGCCGAAGTCTTGAAAAATAACATTATTTTATAGAGATTTTGTAAATAATTTTACAAATGACATCATTGAGCGTTTTACAATTTATTGGTCTATTAAACGAACCGCCTGCTCCTATCTCCACCCCTGCGCCCCCTAAATAATTTATTTTGAGTCATCAAAGGACACAAGGGAGGCTAACAACTTGCCTCGTTACCATGATCCACTTGCTGATATTACTCACATTGTGTTGATGGTGATTTTCAAATAAACAATCACTCAGATACAAACATAAGAAAAACCATCAACCAAAGGAGAACACTGTGATTTTCATTTAGATACAGTTACTGAACAGGAATTAAGATATTCGGAGCTGTATTTCTGTGCGTCTACCTGATATTTTTGTATTGGGAAAAGAACAACGGAAGCTTGTTGATAATGCCATGGTTTGTTCATTTTGAATGCCGCCAAGATGGATGACACAGGTAGTTCACCTTCATGTGCGACAGTAGTGTACAGTCTCTCAGCAGATAAATACTTCTCAAACCAGTACTTATTTGTGTATAGTCCTGTAATTATGACGTTTGGAAAGTGTAATATTGATAGAGTGAAGCATGACGTCTCCCGGTTCTAGAACATAGGCTACCCGGACCCTATTTGAAATACCATCGTATGCCTGCGATGGCCCTATGAAGGCCTTATTTTTGTTGGTATGTAGGCCTTCTTATATCTACAGCGGATCAAGTAATATCTAATGACATGATTACGGTACAAAATATTGATAACAATTGACAATAACGATAGACTAAATCATTACTTGTGTCAGCGCTCTAGGTGATTGTTGCTCTTTCCTGCCAGTTGCTGGACTACCGTGCCGTTGTCATCCTCAGACCAAACCATGAAAATTCATTAGAAGGACATGCTTACCAGTCGATACCAGAGGTGTTGATAAGATACTTCAGCGAAAAAGCCAAGAGGTGTTATAACGAGGCCATGGCAAGCACAAACGTTTCTTCACCGTCACAAGACAAGTGCTTGGGCCGATCCCAAGGGATTCCAATATTTGTCAAATTTCATGGATGCATAAGCAGACTAAATAGAAATAGTAAACAAATGCTCAGCGGTTCTTTATACATTACAAAGTGACCTTTCGTTTGTAGATGCAGTTCATACGTCAAGTCATGGTAGAGAGCGGAGAAGAAGAAGGAGACCATCGTCGTCGTATCAAGAGGAACGTGGCTCTAGCTTATCCAGAGAAGAGAATACGTCCCCAACACAGTACAATTCTTCGGATATGAAGGAGGGGAGAAGCGGTGGAAGTCAAGATGCCCCCACAAGAAAAAGGAGGGCACGCAGAAAAACCAGCCAAGAAGCAGGTGTAGTAATGATTTGTCGAAAGATGTATGTATTGCTGTGGTACTGATTAATTAGTTTAGTGGTACATCAAAAACAATACTGGTGCATATCTGTAAATCAGTTTGTATGGCACATACTTTAGTATAACAGGTCTTAATTCAGGCATTACCTAGTTAAAAAATATATATATTCAAGAGTAGGTGTTACTCTACAATGTGTATATACGTATTGAAACTGATTTGCACTCTTATTTGGACAGACTTCTGTTTTGCTTGGGCCTATGTGTTTCTGTACATACAGTGCCTAGGGAGTTACTGTATTATGGAAAATTTCCCTTGGGGTCTTTTAAAACCTTTTAAAGAACTACAGGCTTATTGCAGATCACATATACATATATAACTCTTATTAGAAACAAATGTTATTGAAGTGCCTCAGACCCTACACTGTATAAATCTTTAACTTGTATGTACAAAATTGATGACTGCAAAAGTGGTAAACTAAACAAAAATTAACAAGCTCACTGAAATAGGTACATGTTGTTATTTAAAATTAGGAATTCTTATTTCATCATCATGTGTTTGTTCCTGATACATAAAGGCACACCATTTCCTAAAGGCACTCACTGAGTTTTGATAATTAACAATTTTTGTTAAAAGGGGATCTGCAACCAGGAATCTTTCAGGGGTGCATCATACTTGCATCATATCATAATGACTTGCAGTAAGAGCAGGTTGGTACTATACCTTAAGCACCAGAAAGAAAATATATGGATAACCAAATTTCAAATTTTAAATAGCTTACCAGTTGTATATATGCCCCTTAGGTAAATTATAAAGTAATTCCTATAAATTGACTGGGGACTTGCTCTGCAACAAACATGATATCTTCACCTAGTTCTTTACCTTCTAATCATTTGTCCAAATGTAGACTTTACTATACTCCATATATACTCCACTCTGTAACTACTACCCATATTAATCTTGTCTAATTCCCTCTACCTATCCTTTGGTTGACCCTGCTTGTAGTTTGAAAACTTTTGTCTTCTTGATGTAACAGCAACCCCTTTCTTCCTTAGCTTTCCATTCTCCTTTGGGACGATGGCACATGGCATCCTCTAGATATACAGAAACAGGGACCATACTAGTGATTTTTTTATCATTTTCAGTAGAATGTTAAATAAATCTTCACATACTCAGCTTTGATTTCCTAGGTATATATTCTTTAAAACTGCCCCTGCTAAGTACTGTTATTTGGCTTGTACTTTTAGAAGAGAATGGAAGAATATTAAATGGTACACATCAACCAAGAAGTAGTAAAGAGAGACCAAGACAAAGAAACACATCTCCCTCCAAGCGCATCCCAAGATCTGTAAGTGAAGAAGTGTTAGCAATGGAGGGCAAGTTTCCAGTTGATAGGGAATCAGAGGAACAACCAAGGGAGGATCACAGGAGAAGCAGAAGAAGGAGGAGAGGTCAGTAACTTAGTAATGACATTATTTTCACATGGTATCATCATCATCATCATTGTTTGCCTAGGCACTTGAGCCCCTTGCTACCTCTACAACCTTGCACCACTTGGATCGGTCCTGTGCTTTTCTGAATGCTGTGGCCAACGGCAGCCCAGTGTCCTTCTTCTCTTGGTCATACCATCTCATGGGTGGTCTACCTCTACCGTGGTTGCCAATAAAGTCTTGTTTGACTGCAGCCCTGACCAAACTTTCAGCTGGATATCTAGCTAAATGCCCAAACCAACTCAGTCTTCTTATTTTGATGATTTCAAGTATGTGTTTGGCACTTAGCTTCTGCCTAATGTTCTC
>JAAAKM020006971.1:58916335-58928862 GCA_010016025.2 Alatinidae sp. Z8VKAUB7J3 | reverse complement strand
GAATAGAAAGAGAAACCTTTTATTATCTCTCGGCCCCAGCTTTTGATTCAGTGGCGTCGCCCTTTCAGTTTACCGAGAATTGAAGGGATGACCACGATAGTTAATATAGATATAATCGATGTGCCCATTGATTTGCCTACTTTGACAGAAGATGATGAAGGCAAAGAGTTTTCTTACTTGAAGGTACCTTTACATTTATGATGTCAGAAAGGAAATCGTTATTAGGAGACCAAGTAGTTAGTTTTAAATGTAATGGAATTAATAAAGCTCGGAAAGCTCCCCTGGTACTACAGGGTGGGATACATAACCCATTTTAATAAGACTAAGTGCTTTATAATTCTTTGGCACTATATTCCGGACGGTCACTTTCTACAGACGTTTAAAATTCAACGATAAGAGAAGCATCTTTAATAATAATAATCTAATAATAACTCAAAATTGCTGTTACTTAAGACCAGCTTCCTGAGTTTACTCTTTTTGTCTTAGTAGGGAAAGGAATGACCCTTGGAAAGCTTTGAACCAATGGCTCCAAATGCGTTATAAATGTATAGTGCACTCAGTGACGTACGATATGCTTCTTTAAGGCGCGGGGTATTGTAGCTCCATAAGTTCCTAAGTCAGCTCCACTACCTCTCTTGCATTGGAGGCATTAGCGATATGTTTGTATATACTTCTTTCATGGAGCGTGGTTAAATGGACAAGGGGTTGTTCGTATCACAATGATTCCCATTTACTCAATTTTTTAATGTTACAAGAGGGGCTATGGCACCATAGGCGTACCAAAGCCGGCACTGCAGCAGATAGTTTCGTATTGTCGTCAATTAGTTCATTGATGACTCAGGATATTTTTTTGTAATGATCTTTTCTTATAGGCGTACGAAGAAAGTGTTGCATTGACAATAGCACGTTATTTACATGACCTGGAAATGAATCTACCGCCAGCTAGGTAAGTGTCTTGGCTCCCAGCAACAACCGTTCTACATTAAATTGAATTGTACTCTGTATATGAATAATATAGACTTCTTATATGTGAAACGGAATATAAAGTCAGGTCTATAAATCTTCTGAGTTTTCTGCTTTCTGAGTTTGCCATTCAGCCACTACATATATGTTTTATATCAAAGTTGGTTAATGCATTTTTTTATAGAATGCGTACTTTGATGTGCACGCGTAGGTATGTACTGAGTACGATAGTCTGAAAGCAAGTGCGCTTTTTATCTCAAGAATATATACATTTGCAGTAAAGTGTGGAGGCGGGAGGGCGATGAGTAAGTAAAACCTACTTAGTCTAGCATATTTTATGGCCGAGCTAAACGTAGGTTAAACGTACAGACCAACCTTATGCCAGATTGTTAAATTGGTGATGTCAATTAGTTTTTGTTAAATATGTTAAATTAGTAATATTAATTAGTATTTGGAGGTATTTTCGAAAGCCAGCGAGAGTTTATGCCCGGCTGATGTTTTTACGATACACTATTTACAAGTTATTTTTTCCTCAGGTCCCCACAAGAACATGTTTACAATTATTACTGCTGAATAGAAAACACAACAGTAAAAATAGTATAACAATATAAGGGCACGTTAGCCCCTTTTGATGCGGCTCCAACATGTCTACACTTCCTAGGGCGTAGACTAGAACATCAACATCACATTTGCAGAAGGTCTAAATACCGGAATCAATGTCATTTGTGCATCTGTTACGCGTCTTGTATTATGCATGGCATAGCAAAGGCTTCATCTAACGTGCCGTATACTTAATAAAGAAATTTTCTAATGCTGTCCAGCGCCTGCATCTGCAGTATTTTCTCCAATTCTATTGATTTCGTGTACGTTCATATTGGTCTTTGTATATTTCTTGTTGCAGCATACGAATTACGGTAAATAGCGAAATGTCGGAAGAGGACATTCTGCACGCTGCTGCGATTATCAAGAAAGCTATCACAGAAGTAACAGGAGGATAAAACAACAGACGACACCTTTAGCAACGGCGCTGCTTCTACGTTGTGCACTCGAATAAGGAAACATTAACGCTATTGAAATCCTTTAGTAGTTCCGTGGAAAGGGATGGTTGTCATCATTTATCAATAACATATTTTATTCAGATGGCACTGAGGAACAAAACATAAACACGGGAATCATTTGAAGGAGTACTCTAAAAGACATGTTTTTTTGGTGGGTTACATACGGGCAGTTGAAATAATTGTTGGGTTAGCAAGTAAGTGGATGTATAGTAATGCTCTTAAAGATCCGTTGTTCTATCTTTATGGTATTATCGAATATATTGGTAAGTTAAAAATACTTGTTTGTCACGTGTATGTAGAACAGGTATCATCAATTGTCCTTTGGAACTGCATTCCGGCGGGGGAATGATTCCAGGCGCTTTCTGGTTCTAAATAGAAGGTGATGGATTCAATGTAACATTTTTGGGATAGGTCGTAGGGAAGGCGAATGCCTGTTCATCATTGCATGATTGGCAACAAGGAGGCGTCGTCCTTACAGCTACTGGTAGTCTACCATATTGGGTGTGAGTAGGTATCAATAATTGTACACCCTGTGCCGCCTTTTTATCACAATGTTTTTGAAAGGTTGTAATTTGTTTATGTATGGTGTTGAGCATGCCTTGAAATCGAGCCATTTTGTAAGACAATTTCAATGAATTGTGAAGGTAAGTAGTAATATTATTACTACACGTCTTTTCAATTTAAAATGAGAAAAGGAAGGTAGTATTTTCACGGTAAAGTAAGAAACAATTGATTACCGGAATTTTGAATGACGTAGACCTCGCTTACCACTAGTAATAACGGGCATTGCTGCCGAGGTTCTTCAAAGCCTGAATATTTGATTTTCAGTCTTGTAAACTGTGATGTTATTCTCCTCAAATATATACTGGGGTGGCTGCATGTTAGATTATTTTACGTGATCATACTGACTAAACTGCTTTTTTGACGAGATGCTCCGGACTTCGCTCTCGCCTTATGAAAGTATTTGCCGTGATATTTTGACGTAGCCAACTCACAGCGTATCTTTGGCTGTCTCCGTTTTAGACAAACCACCTTAGGAAATTAATAAGAAGCACATGACGCACACGAATGCTTATTGCGGGAAAACAGAGACGGCTTGCCTTAGGGAGCATATATTGATGATGTAACACGATGGGGAATCTATTGTGGGTCTTGACGATAAGGAATGACAAGGGGGCTGGGTCTGAAAATTAAGCAAATTTTGGCTTCGCCACCGATGTATGGTCCCTTACTGCGACTCTCCAATAACTATGTTTTCTTGGACCATGGTTTTCCCGCTTCCGTTATTTTTGCTGTTGCCCCTTCAAGGTATGCTAGACTATGTCTTCGTTATTAAATACAGCTAAAAAAAGGTAAAAAATTAAATAAGCAGAACCCTTTTTGGTACCATAAATTATGCCAGCAATGCGTTATAGATGTAAATGCAATCTCGGAATTACGCGTCTGATCGTGTAGATGTCTTTGTGTTTTAGAATGTACTCCTTGTAAATTGAATAGATGAAGATTGTTGAAAACTGAATATTCAATTAAATCTCGAGTTGAACGATGCCCTATTTAGGAAAACGTTCCTTCCTGGTTCGAACTTCCTGTCTTTGATTGCGTGTGGTAAATCTAGCAACACTACTAGTTTAATGACTGTTGCACGGTGCTAAAATGTGGGCCTCTCCTTAAAATCGAATCGTTTAAGACACTGTTTTGAAGCCAAGTATTATTGATGTCCGATATCACCTTGCGTCCGTTGATATCTGATATATCAAAAGGTGGCATTTCTTTCGTAAGTTATTTTCATTTATTCGTCGGTATGTTATATACATATATATATTTGTATTAGTCTATTTAGAGTGTTAACATAATGAGACTCGAGATGTTTCTCAACTTACCTTCCGTCGTATATACGTTATGCATATATTAACAATAAGTAACGCATGCACGATAAAATGGAGCGTATAAGTAATTTTTTCTGCATGAACGTTTTTGTACTTTTTGAATTTGTATGTTAGTTATTGTAAAGATATCAAATTGGCGATTGTTCTTAGTTACTATGAAATGTTTGCGCCTGATATTGGAATTCATTGTTAGACTGTTAAAGAGCTATAAGGGTTTTGTGTCTAAGCATCAAAGAGCGGTGCATGTTCAAACTAATAAAGTAAATGGTTTTATCTTAGGCGCACGGGGCGCTCGGAATGTAGGGCTAGTAAGTGAAACTTTTGTAAGCAGCTTTAAGGATAATCGTATTGCATTGTTGCCTCGTTATGGTGAATCAGCAATCTTGTATGAAAAACTTAATCTTTTATAATGCTTTCACGTAACGACTTTCAACTGATGAACATTGAGTCTTCGGTCTCGATTAAAGAATTTTGCCTGCTTTAAAACTCGATTAACATTTTCCTAACTCGATTCCATTTTTCATGTCGCTCGATCTCGCCTTCATTGGACAAACGTTTCGTCAAGTGCCTTTCACGTTCTCTTCGCCCACTGTGCCGGATGAGCCTGGTGCTGTATGAGTGCCTGGGACTCTAGCATCACCGTTAATCAGTATTCGCTCTCTTATCCAAGGTTCATTTCACTAGTGATTACAGCCAGTAGTCGATTTCAGGTGCATAGTTAGTGTTGGAAACATATGTGATTCAAAGTTATTTTGCAACAACTATATGCAGTTGATGACCGTGGACCCCTTCAATAACAAAAGGAAGCGCTTTAGATACATTGCGGGAACAGTACCCGTTAAGTCTGCCTATATTAATAAAAATACAGTTTTCTGCCAATTCCATTCCTTAGCTTGTGGTTTTTCTCGTTTTAGCTGTTTTAACGCTTTGTGTGAATGTAAGAAAGAAAACCCAAGTTAGAGGAATCATTAAATATGTTGTAGTACTAAAAGTGTCTTTTAATGGCCTACCTCTTAAACAGCCAAATTTTAGACGGCGTTGAATTCGGACTTACCAGTACCCTGGCAAAGTGGGGTCTTTCATTTTGTCGTCGTTTTGCTACAAAATATGAAAGCCGCCGGCATCATATGCTAAGTGGGAAGCTGTGAAGTCCTCGATGTATCTTCCTCTAAAAGGGACTGACCTTTACAGCAGGCTTTGGGACTTCACATGTATGACGTCGGCAAAGAGGGAGAGGGGGCTACAGCAAATTTTAGCTGTTTTGAGAGGGGTAGGGGGAAGGGTGCTGTCGTTTTAGATGCTCCTTGTCGATTTTTTCATCTTCACGGTGACTTTCGCACGTCATGGTTGAAGTTGTTTTTACAACGATTTCTTGCAGCACCTATTCTATTCGGACAGCCCTCCTAAGGTTTAGTAGTGCCATTCATTAATGATGAATACGAAGTTCCAGTGACGACGAAATCGAGCAAGCCATTGACAAGAAACTGCAATAATTACCAACATAATCACAACTACAATTTCCAATTTACAATTTTAAAACAACTTTCGACAAGGGGGAGGGAGGGTAAAAATAAAGCGCACTTTTAGAAGTCATAAATAGGCCCTTTTGGAGCATGTTGTAAAAGCAAAGTAGGACAACCCTGGCGATTCTGGCGTAGAGTAGTTTTCCAGTGGATGCTGAAAATTCGCAACAGAATCATGCTTGATTATGATTGTTGCTGGAACCTTATAAGTCAAGACGGTCTAGTGTCTGTCTTTCTATTGCAACGGTTAAATCTCACTGGTTAGTGCCGATGAGATGCTTGCAATATCACATGTGTTATGCGAATAATCTTACTATTAATGTCAATATTTGCTATCATGAATGGCTGCCTTAACAAGACTACTTGCTCCTCGGTGTTACGGAAAATCTACCAGCATGAGTACGTTAATACCATTTTCAAAAGGAGGTAATTAATGTAGATATGTGCTGATTTTTCCCGACGTTGCTGTCGAAGATCTTTACTGTTTAGAAAACATGTCAAAACACAAGCCAACGGATGACCTTCAAGAAAGCCTCAGTGTTTTCGTAATTCGTGTACAGTCTCTCAAAGTTGAATACCTACCAATTGTCAATTCCCATCAGTGCGGCGTCGCTGTTTATTTAGAAGGGCTTTTTCATGATACTGAAAGGGTCTTCATACTCGGATTTTAAATTGATCTCATTCCAATTGTTCTTTTTGCGTGAAGATGTGTGTGCTAGTTTCACAACATTCTGCTTGCTTCATTATATGAAAGATCCCAACCCGCCCCTGATCCTTACGCCAATACATCCAAGTTGGGAAAAGATTGAGCTGCAGGCCTTGGAGACTTTGGTGAACCAGCATCGAATGGTCAGTAAACAGTTGGGTTTCAACAAGAGAAACGTTCAAAGGGAGTTTTGCCGTGGAAACTGTCATCGTTCGATCACTCGTCAGCAGCAAGAAAACAAAATTTTGAAAGCCGTTACATTGTTGAACAGTATCCGAGTTGAATTTTTCTGGACTTAAAGTGGATGCAAAATAAGCATATTATGAGCCTGAAATAGGGCCATGTTTAAGTCTACACGAGCCTGTCTCAGAAAAATCACATGGTTATAAAAAACAACAACACGTATTTAAAAAAGGGTACAGATGGTGATTTTGGAAATCGGAAATGGAAACAGAATAGAAGCGATGTCAAACAAACTTAAGCTCTGGTATACGTTAGGCCCGTACGTCAACCGAATGCGAATGTAGGTAAAAATCCCTAAAGAAAAGATCCCTACGGAATAAATCCCTAAGGAAAAAAATTCCTAATGGAAAAAATCCACCTTGGAAAATATCCCTAAAGAAAAAATCCCTAATGGAAGATATCCCCTGTGGAAAACTCCCTAAGGAAATATTCCCTCCTACCAAAAATCCCTACGGAAAATATCCCTCTTGGGAAAAATCACTAAGGAAAATATCCCTAAAGAAAAAATCCCTACAGTAAAATTGCACGCCCTGGTTACTAGGTACTAATCCACTGTAGCACGACCATATTATTGTACTTAAAGATGTAGCTATCATACGTGATAGCTATCATACATGTATACACAATGGATTCAACCTCATGTTTATTATGACGTCTTCCACTGATCCTTCCACTACGGCCTAGCAGCTTGACTTCCCATTTAACTCAATCCAATCCTTAATAGGTTCCAGATCCTTTGACATACTTTGCGGAGCCAAGGTTGCGGACCACTGCCATGGAGAACCTAATTATTTCTATATTCATAGTTTGGTCGCCTAGACTTCTCACTTTTTTTTTACATCTACATTTATTCATTAAGGGAGATGAAGAGCCAGTGTAATTTGGAAAGCTCCTGTATATCGTTATTATTATTATTATTATTATTATTATTATTATTAGTGATAATCGCGGTAACGAGTAGAAATTCGTACGCTACAACCGCTGAGAAAAGGAAACAGCAGTCCAATGCAACAGTAAGTATATGTGAAAATACGCAGCTTACTTTCTGCCCAGCCTACTTCTGCCAACACAAGAAACTTGCAAACTGGTACAGATGCACACACTTCAATCCACAACACTTCCTCAATGCAAAAATGCATATTTCTGAACGAAATTAGATTTGTTGATTCAGGAAAAATTTTCGCGAATAACACATTTTTCACGCCAAAGTTATATCCGATAGATACAAGCTAATTAAGAGATTGTCATTTTGAAAGAAATTTTTTTTGATACAAGAAGAAATTTTTTGTACTTGATAGTTTTGTGCACCTACCCTATTGAACGATCGGTTAATTTTGAAAAAGGGTAAAATCATTAACAGCAACACGTTCTCCATTGCTGAGGAATCTGGTTAAGTTATTACCAGTCCCTCACTTAATACTTTGTGCTTGTTATGAAAACACGCTTTTACGAAACGGTTTACTTCTACAGGATAATGATTTATGCAAAGAAATTGTAAAATTCTATTGTCAGGTTAGATAAACAGGTCTAGTTTTTTCTTATTGAAAGGCCAAGAGTAAGGTTGTCCATTAAGCTGTTCTGAAGCAAGACCACAATCCACCTTTTGACTTGAACACAGATGAAAGAAACCTGGTAAAGAGTAATTGATTTGACCTGCTTTATTTTGGACTTCCTTCCCTGTATGGCAAATCTAGCACAGGAATCTATATCTAATTGAGAGGAGATCCTAATGATGAATATTTCAAGCAAGTTGAGACATAAATTATCTTTATTTCGGCTAAGACTATTGTACACAGCGAGGGAGTTCACACAGCATGACTGGGTTATGATGGCAAAAATGTAGGATTTACGCGGTTTTAAATTACGATCGCTTGATGCATATGACTGTACTACCCAACCGGATCTCTTTGATTTAGATTTTTCAATTTGACCTGATTGTGTTCTGTTGTGATAGTTTAGCATGGTTAAAACGGCGCAGTTACTTTATATTGAGAACACAGTTACTATGAAATGTGCTGAACATGATAAAAGCTTGATCAAATATTAACGTCCCTCGTACTTGCGCACCGAACTTCACAACGTTGGGCGCTTCTGCTGCGTCTCCAAACAACGCCCCAAGCCAAGAGAGGTTACTATTCTAGAACAGCCTTTGATACACTTCTGAAAGAAAGATAAAACATTTTTTTCTTGTCAACCACTTGCACATGAGCCATACATGAAAAATTGCAAACAAAATCTTGCCAGCGGTGCTACCTTTCATAATCCATTTTCATGTCACAAACACGTTGTGATTTTCTTGTCATGTGTTTGTGAAAACAAACTCGTGATATAGACACTTGTTAATTGTATACGTGTTTTGGTTTAACTGTCTGGTTTAAATATCGTCGTAGTGGATAAAGTGGAGGACACCATGACGATTATACATGATGACGTAAGTACAAGTGAAAAAGGTGACGTCATTGCATTTCAGGAGGATGACATAATGACATTTGAAATTACGTCACAAGAAAAACTCTCAGGTACAGATCTTGGATTTAGTGTTGATGTAAAAGGTCACTGCACCGTAGATTGACCTTCTGGGTTCGTTAACGTTCGAGGAGTCGGTTGAGATCAGAACACCATATTTGCTCGGAGTGGATGTACATTGATCCAAACCAGAAGTGGTACCGATCGGGCGTCGGCTTTTGCTTCACTGTGTATGTCCGAACTCATCGAATCTGCCCTCCGTACTCGTTTCAGGCTGCTGATGAACGTGTTCTGATAACTAGCCCCTTCAAGGAGGCCCTGCTAACTCATGGGGTCTGGTCGCAGTCGGTTAACTTCCTAGTTGGGTAAAACGATTAGATAAGAAAATATTAATGTGCTTCAATGCTGTGATCAGTTTAATCTGAGATATTCCTTTCTGAACTTCATCTTTCGTACCCAACAGGTTGACTTTAAAATTAAATGGCACTGCACGAGAGATTTCATCCAAAAGCAGGCGCATTTACAGACAATAACACGCTTATCTTGTGAGTTTATTGACCAGTTAAACTCTTCTTTCCCGGTCCAGGTCAAGTAAAATAGAGATTTAAAATCCGTTTCTAGAGGGCAGACTAAGGCTATCAATGAGAAGTCAACTCTAAATTCAGTTTCTGGATTTTCGTAAGATGATCCTGTTTAAGTTCGAAAATTACCGTCTGTTGACTATTCTGTCTTGAACAGACTTCGCATTATTTGTGGTTGACCACCGGGCTATCAATATTTAAAATTTCATTGGAATGAAAGAAAAAGGTTATCATTACTCATAGTGCTAGTAGCCACATGAAATGCATCTTACGTTTAAGATTCCAATGTACGTCTCAGTTACTAATTAGCAAACTTACACAGGCATCTTTTGTTTCGCCAGTGTGTGCTTCGCTTGTATATGTTACGCTTTGAATAATTTATTGCCGTATTATCCACAGTCGAAAGCTTTCGTTTACAAAAGAGCTATTTCAGGTGCAATGTGAAATTTCAGGAAACAGTAAACGTGATTTAAAGCTCTTTTAGTTTTACCGTGCTTTATGTGGGTATACTGTCGCTGTAAAAGACCTTGATTACTCTGTTCTCATTGTCGTCTCGTCGTGAATATTCTACTCAGGGTCGGACCTTACGATAGTATTCTGGACAATAAATTGGTAAATTTTTGATAATATGGGTCTATTATGACGCATTAATGGTGAGCTCGGTTTTGATATCAGAAATTTATTTGTTGTCAGAATATGTTGTCTCTAGGCAACCAAATGTTACACAAGGCTTCAGATGACCTACGACCAACGTTCTGTGTTCATGGATGAAGTTTCTTTTACTAGCACTCAATTTTTCAGCTGTTTGTAGTAAACACAGAATTCCGTTGAAATACCTTGCAAATTCTTGGATCATCTTGGTGTAGTACTATTATCATTTAAGTCATCCAATGTTATTTAATATGTTAGGTTCAAGATGACAAATACTTGTCTAGAAAAGATTCTCCCTCTATCTTTCTCTGGGTGTGCTGCCCTGAGGCAGGTCCAAAATCAGATAGTCCGGTTGTCGGCTGCCCGCTTCAAGTCAGCGTATTTCTCATTCTTGATGGCATCCTTCTTCCATGTTATCTGCCTTTAGGGGCCAACCTTAACAAGTTATTCTGATATAGAGTATGACCAATTCATTTCTGTTTTCTTTCCTTTATTGTCTTCATAATGGACCTTTTTTCTCCTCATCTCAACAAGATCTTTTCATTGGTAATCCTGTCTCTCCAGATGACACGATTACCAATGCAGAGGTCTTGTTAACAGACCGGGTTCAACAGTCCACAAATTAGATCCGTTCTATAAGCATGGTGGCTCTACATATAAGAGCCTCAGGTTCAAAACATTATTTGCATGTTTTAGCATGTTTCTGTTCTTGTAACTGTTACGTACATATTTGTGAACAGAATGACTACATTCTAAGAAATAGATAAAGACAACAGCTTGACGGAAACAAAAAGAGAAATTTTTATCACCTAAAGCAACCAATCCTGTATTCTTACTAAGGTATATACCGTGTAAAAACGGCCTCCATTGGCGAACGGCGCCATAGTCTCTTTCTTTCTCGTCGGCTAAAGTCCCAGATTACAATAAGCAAAACCCTTACAATGTTATAAATACTGTAAATATATCCATGGTTTGTTGTTTTTTCCTCCGGCGGTTCCCTAACATCCTACAAATAACCGACTAGCTCGTGCCTCTTAGGATTTATGCAACTTGTGTATTTACCAATTTTCGACATTTTGATGGTTCAGTAGGCCCTCATACAAACCAGTAAGTTTGATTGATTTTGTTTCGTGGGGTTACTTCCGTCACTATGGAGGAGCCAAGAAATAATGTATATCTGTTTAAACTCGTTAAAACGTGGATGTTAAGGACCGACGAGGCAGGGTTTAGGGACCCCAGTTAATTTTAAAGTAGCATGAGTAAAGCTGATGCAAAGATGATAAGTATCTTGTTAACGTAAGATTATACTTCATGGAGAAACCAAATGCTAAAATTAAAGATGTATTTGACTACCATCTGTATTTATTTTGAAATCATCATCAAGTCCCAGCAGCGGTCCATCACAGCAAAACTTACTTCAATCCCACATGCGTCGTAGTTGTTCACAATCAACTACGACGTAAGAAACCACATTCTTGGCTCGCAATGATCGTCAAAGCAAATTGCTCCATAATAAGAGCCCTCTTACAGTTGATATCCTGTCAAGAATTTGCTCGATGTCACTTCTTCCGCTGCTCGGCCGGAGAGACCAACCCTTGCTTAGCATTCTTCTGGCGTTGTCGTTGACTCTTGGAATAAACTATTTATGTGAGGTACGCTTTTTATGTCTTCATACACATTGCATACCTTTCTTTGCACCTTCTAATGCCTACTCGCGTACTCGTTGTGTCTTGAGGAGCCCTCTGAAACTCTGGTTTATGATTTGAGCATAACAGCGTTTTAGATCCACATTCGCTGTTTACGACGAAGTATCCTCATTCGCTTTGCTTTCTGAAACGTCAACGCTTACCGGGTAGCGTGTCTTATGAAGTTTATTTGAGGAATTAGCAGCAACAGGAGAAGATGAGTATAGAGAAAAAAGGATAGCTTCTACGTTTTTGCAATTCAGTTCAAATTGGACATTTCCTTGACTTACGTCCTTAACTCTTTGGTTTGCATGTTAAATGGTTGACAGCGTATCTGTGCCAACTTCCAAAAACAATTCGAGGTCATTGGCAAGCAGATTTTACAAGTCAGGGGGATGAGGGATACCAAGATTTTTTGTAAACGTTACACCCCTAGAATTTTACGAAGTTCAGGTATAATTCAGTAACATTCATTGAAGCCTCAGCATCGTGTTTTAGTATTCATGCTCCTTTCAAACTTCCATGAACGATTTGTAAACGTGTGAAGCTGTACGACAGTGTTAAGGAAACTATAGACTAGCAATTTCAAAGTGGTCGGATGATGCCACTGGTTCTGCCTCGAGTATGCATGCGCGAATTGGAGGCTCAGAAGAGTCTGTAACGTCCGTGTTGACATGAACGTTCTGGTTTTTTTTTATTGTGTGATATTTAAAACGGTACCAACTGAAGACTGGACAAAGACTTCAGTTTATGCTGATGGCCCAT
>JAAAKM020006971.1:58904200-58916235 GCA_010016025.2 Alatinidae sp. Z8VKAUB7J3 | reverse complement strand
TTTTTTTTATTGTGTGATATTTAAAACGGTACCAACTGAAGACTGGACAAAGACTTCAGTTTATGCTGATGGCCCATGTCTTTTCTAAGCGAGAAGGGATCTTCCAAGTTTTCAGTTAGTCAAGCGATGTAGCATACAATGAAGGATTTTACAAACAATCAGGACTACTACAAGCCAGAGAACCAGGAAAAGCTGACCACGAAAGTAGCAAGGTTAATTAGTGACTGTGGAAAGACTGCTTGTCAAGAACGAGATAAAAAGATATATGTTACCAGGCGGTAAAGATTCCCATAGAGATAGTGCATAATTTACGTTTCTAACTTCTTTGAAATATATTACGCCACGAACGCTTTGGCATGGGAGCACAAGGGTGAAAGTAGTTTCAAATTTTTAGCCCTAGGTCGCGCTGTTGGCAAGTCCATGATGTGGTGACGGTGTCAAAATGATTTTATTAACATCAAAATGCAATATAGCATGGGGCTGAAATACAACACCAGAGAGTGTACAAGTATTTTTAAAAAGGAGTATAAGAACGAAACGCTTAACATTCCAAAAGTTAAGAATTGGTCAAGCTGAAGTTGGATTAATACTAAGAACATTCTATAGCTTGTAGTAATGTAAATACTAATATTAGCGGATGGAAATGGTGTTTGGAATATCAGACGTAATATTATTTAGCATTAAGACATTTTAAAAACGTTAAGGCCATGTAAGAAAATTTAAGCCTTCACCTTTGCGAACTTTATGTTAAGATTTACATGTTTGCCATGTTGAAAATAAGAATGTTCTATGAAGTTGGTTAATTTTTATGGTAGCAAAGATGTTCGAACATCATTTTCTTACTAGTGCCACTGAATTACGGAAAGTGGTGGTAGTTTGGGGGCTTGCATTTTTTTTATATACGGCCGCAATTAATTATTTGCACTCCGCCTCTTTCTCAGCTCTTCAGTTTCTAAAGCTGTTATTCAAATGCATGTCTTTGCTTTGAGTTGGGAAACAAGGAGAGGTATGAAGGTGTGTGCGTGTGCGTGTGCGTGTGCGTGCGTGCATGTGCTTGTGTGTGTGTGTGCGCGCACTTGTTTGTCGATATCTTGCCAGGAGGTATTTGGTGATTATCACTTTGACATATAAGCTGCGGTAAATGAAGATTGTGTAAAGAAAGTTAAAAGTTGCCATGAGAACGTTAACTTGACGATAAGACTTTTGGGCCTGACAACACGTTTCAGGTAACGGAAGAGAGCTTGATTGTGTGAGAAAGCTTGTGTAGGTCATTATTCCAATACGTTGTTTGCAAAAAGATAAAAATTGTTGCTGTACATTGCAATAAACTCCCAACTGGTCTTCGCTGTTTTCAAATTTGAACTAAATTGTAAGGTGTGAGACAGCAGACTGATATAATTTGATGCATTCTGTGTGCGAGGCTCAGTCTAAATTCAAAGGGTATGTGTGGAATGCTATTGATGGCCAACTTGAAAAAGAGTTCATATTTCAAATATCGAGTTTACGAGTTTTATAGTAGTAAGACGTGAAAATGTTTTGATTTTTCGACACCTTTCCTTCCATCACGCTTTCTTTCTACAAATATTAAACTTGATTGCTCTTGAAATATCCCAGTTTGTTAAGCGTTTCTTTAACAACCCCTATGCTTGCAGCCCCTGCCATTATTCAAGGTGAGTGATGTACGTTTGGAAGGATCTTAGCCCAACCGTAGTTACTACATAGATATAAGGGAAGTGGAGCCCACAGCAAGAACAACGAACACTGAAATAGTCGTGCTTCTGTTTTGTAAGCAGGCTACCCCATAATGTGTGACTTTAGTTTCACGTTTAATATTGGACAGTAAGAGTATTCAAGTCCTAAGTTAAATATTGTATTTTCGTAACAACATGAAATTTTATTATTTTGTACCAGTGATAACTGTTAAAACCTATTACTTATGCACAATATGGTGTATACTTGCCACCCAGGAAATTTTAATCTAGTAGAATGTAAGCGAATTATTACTTGTAGAAGATTATGAGTGATGACACCTTGTCGACAATAGCTGTATGTAAATCGATTTCAATTGCCCTACTGTAGGTAACATTTTCATGTTATGTATATACTAAAGTCAATCTGTTTATTAACTTGATTCTTTACACAGGAGGACCGGGTATGGATTGCCAAAGGTACTGGTGGCGAGTTTGCGGTGCCCATAGGGGCAATGGTTACACATCAGGAAGGGAATAAAGTCAAGATTATGGACGACGAAGGCGAGGTGAGTATGTCTCAAAACGTGGTATATCTCTAAACGTGCATGCAGACGAATCGAGCTTTACCTTTTCATGATTATACAACTAATTTTTATTGGAGCAACGTTTAATGTTGCTGGTCTTAATAAGAAAGCAACTCAATAAATACTAATGGAATGCATTATACATAATCTTATACTTTCGCAATTTCAAACGTAGCATGTAAGGAATAAATGAACAGTTTGCCGACAAGTAACAAGTAACTGTCCTTGGTCCGCTTGCTCATCTTCAGCGGTCATTACCAAAAAGGCGAAACATGCTTGATCAAGCATTTGAGCAAGCCGAGTTATATTTGTTACGCCTGCCACCGGAATTCGATTAAATTCATCCCATGGCAAATTTAACCGATCATTTACAAAGTCTTTTAGCTCTCTCCAATCAGGGGATCTTCCATGCCCAATGAAGATATTTGTACCAATTCTTTCTTCCATTACTGCATTTCCCTCTAGAATTTCAATGTGACTCGCTACTTTGATAATGAGTTTCTTTAGCTCTTCACATGCTTTAAACGGGAATGTTGCAGCATTAGCGCTGGCAAGAACAGAAAAGTGAGGAGGGATTACTTGTCCTTTTTCGATGGCAACCATATCTCGAGACATCATTTCTCCTTTCGGTCGCCAATAATTAATGAAATCGCTTTCAACTAAGAGTTTTACTTGCTCTATTTTTTCAACAAGGCCCACTAGAAATTTATCACTTTCTAAATCATGCTGCGCATGAAGAATAGAAAGGGTTGACGTCTTTGCGTCGTCAAATGCTTCTTCAGCTTTTTTGGCTAATTCAATCAAATCATCAATTGATGGGTTACCTGCTCTTTCCTGTATTAGAGACACCACATCATCAAACCGGCATTCACGCCAAGCTCCGCGAGACCCCATTGTAATTGAATCCATAAGGCCCCATTCTTGACTAAAAACAGCACCCGGTGGGGGTATCTTGAAGTTTTCATAGTAAATTCGAGAGTGATAACCTAGCCATGAACCTGACCATGACTTCCCGATTTCACTTGCTGCCTCAACAAGTGCGCCTGCACCTTCTGATTCGTAATTTATATGTGAATCAAGTGTACTAGCAATTTTGAATAATTTTTTTGATGCCAACTTCTACTCCTTTATGCCTAACAGCGAGCTAACAGAGCCCTATCGTCCCACTACCGAGGTTTGTAGTTTTGTTTTTATTGTTTTTTTATTATTTCCCTATAATTCAGAAAGATAGCCAATACTCATCTTTGAAAGCTTTCCGGATTACGAGCCCCGATAGTTGTGAACATCTTCAGGTACAAACCAGCCATATCAAGTTGGATATAAAGCATGGTCACAGGACTACAGAAGCTAGTGCTTCTATAACAAAACTGAGTGTATGCTTTGAGAAGATATTGAAACTTTCGATGTCAGGCCGAGTATTGAAAAAATACACTTGATACGCTCTCCAAGCAAGTCGCTTGCTAGCCTTTTGCATTCATTCCGAACCACCCACTTCGTCTACACATACACAGGCGTCACCCTCAAAACGAACTTTGCCGGTTGCGATAATCGAATCATGTATTGCCTGGAGATTTTCGACGCGAGATTTAGGTACACCATCGAAGGTTTCCATACGTTTTATTGTAGAAGCTCCAACGCCTGATTTTTTCGCCAATTCCTCAATAGACCATCTCAAAAATGCTCGTGCCATGCGTATTTGGCCAGATGTGATTAAATTCATATTCTCTCAAAGTTAGTATGACGAATTAGCCAAATTATAGCCTGAAACGTCTAATACTATGTACAAAAAAGCTTGATAAGGGGGCATTGTTAGCTATAATGGCTAACAAGTTGCATTAAAAGTGTTGCTTAGACTTAGTATTCCATGTGCCTTGTCTGATTTTGCCGAGCGTAAAGCTACTTCAGGATGAAATATTCACATGGAGTTTTCCTACCTGCGCCCGTCTGGTGTGCGCTAACACACCAGGCGAACGACTTATCAAAAACCGATACTGGAGTATCCGTAATGATCACTGAGAATTGTAATTCAAATACCGGCAATCACCAAAACAAAGAATCTGAACTACTTCATCCCTTGCTTCAGAACCCCGTCCCACTTAGCTGGATACGTTGCCATGATGCGTTTGATCGCACCATTGGTGTTGTTGATCTGTTGAGTCGCCTGGACCGAGGGGAAAATGCAGCAATGGGCTTAACGCCCCTCGCTGAAGCGGGACACTGGACTTTATCGTGCATGGTGAGGGACACACTCACCTATATCAATGACAGGCTAATGTTCTTGGGTAGGGAGCAGATGCAAGAGAATCGTCAGAAGGCTGCCTATCTATCGGCCCTGAGAAAATCTCTACCTGTACTGAGCAAACGTGACCGTGAAAATTTATTGAATAACATGGCTGCCAGGATCGAAAAGCCAAGGTCGGAGCTGGATCGGTACATCGAAAACGCGATGAAGGAGTGAGGGGCTGGCATCGCCGGCACCAAGGATTTCCTGGGAAATTACGCTAACAATTTTCTCGCTCTACCTAATAATCGTTCGAAGCAATAAGCTCTGCGCACCATCGAGGTGCGCTTGCTGATTGAGGCGTTCACCGCGTGAACGCCAGAATATTTGTAAAATATATTCACAATATATTGTGAATATATGTTTCGGTCTGCATTGCGCTGGAACCCGCACCGCCCCTGTCACTACGCCACGCCAGTGGTAGTGACAGGGGGCTACGTGCCAGACCATAGCTGGGCTGAGGCTCATCCTCGCTGTTGCTAACGACATTATCTGCAGATAGACTGGCCCTGTAATACGGAATTTATCCCTGGCCACTGAGGGATACAGTGGCAAGGATCGTCCTTCCTTGCGCAAGCAAACAGGGCAATAGCAATCAGTTAGTTTGATTGCGAAGCGCGTCACTCGGATCGTGCAAATGACGCATTGAGCAGGTGTTTTTTCTGCTCATCGATCCAGCAGACTGGCGAGAGTTTTTCTCCCCGTCTATCTCAACTCAGGTTATCGGAAGGCGGAAGGTTGTCGCCGTTAGCCACGCAGGCCATCCTGCATCCACTTCTCTGTCAGGGTGTTTACACCTCATGCATGCTATTGCCCGCCATTTAAGGGTAATCGTTGCAGGGCGTTCGCCTTGGCATCTCTTTCAATCCCGCGGGTTTATCCGCTTCATTTAACTATAGGAGCAAATATAGGAGGTTTACTGTGCTCCATCGAAAGTCCGGTATCGGTTGTTCTCGATCCGGCGAGTTGGTCTTGCGCTCCACCGCTGCTTTACAAAGCACGTGGGTCGTTGCCTTTAGCTAGGCATTTTTGGTTCTTCGGGATTCGTGTCCCGTGACTTTCTGCTTCGGCAGACCTGCGTGGCTTAGTAGTCACCAGGCGTCATTAAAACTTACCGATAGAAGGATTGTGCACATGAGGGAACTGAACTACCAACTGAAAAAACTATGCCAAGCCAGCCGGGCGGGAAGCTTCGCTTCCCAGAAACGGCGGCATACAGACTTACAACTGATGGCCAACCAACTCTATGCCAAGGGTTATCGGTGTATGCAGGCAAGCTCACTGAAACGCAAGCATGTCGATGCTCTCGTTAAAGACTGGCAACGGCAAGGGTTAGCCGCGGGGACCATTAAGAACCGCATGGCCAGCCTGCGCTGGTGGGCCGGGCAGGTTAATCGAAAAAATGTAGTAGCCAAATCCAATGATTTTTACGGCATCCCCAACCGCCAATTTGTCACCAATGTCGATAAGGCCACAGAAGTGACAAAAGATCAGCTGGATAGGGTGGAGGATCAATATGTGAAAATGAGCCTGTTGCTACAACAGGCCTTTGGACTCCGTCGAGAGGAAGCCATCAAGTTTAGCCCGAGCTATGCGGACAAAGGGGATCATCTCCAGCTGAAAGCCAGTTGGACCAAGGGTGGTAAAGCACGGGAGATTCCTATACGAACTGAAGAGCAACGAAGCATACTGAACCAGGCCAGAAAACTGGCGGGGCTCGGCTCCATGATCCCCGGCAACCGTAACTATGTCCAGCAACTGAGAATCTATGAACGTCATACATCCAGAGCAGGACTTTCCCACATGCACGGGCTGAGGCACCGGTATGCACAACAGCGCTACCAGGCATTGACGGGATGGCCGTGTCCTGCTGTTGGAGGGCCAACCTATAAAACACTCACGCACGAACAAAGAAGTACTGACAAAGTTGCCCGGCTAATAATCAGCAAAGAACTCGGGCACGAGAGAGAGACGATTACTCAGGTTTATTTAGGGAGGTGATTAACTCGGTATGCTAGGAAAGGTGTGGCGCTTTTTGCGTCTGGATAGTTTGCGTGACTGGATACCTGCCTGCGCAGGTATGACGGTAAAATAAACCACGACAGCACTTGTATGAGTTTATTGTTCAGCTTTTTTTTAGCGTTTGGAATACTGAAATCAGCTAAGCAACTGAGATTTAGAAACGTGAAAGAAGAGCGCGAGACAGGCAGCTTGTTACCCCTACCAGAGGCTCGTTGCCTTAATAGTAAGCAGGCAGCGGCATACCTGGGTATTGGTATTACGCTCTTTATGCAAATAGCCCCACCTTCGATTCAGATCGGTCGTCGAAAAGTATATGACCGGCTTGATCTTGATGCATTTTTGGATGAGTATAAGCAGCGAGGACGGGCCAATAAGGAGGTAATATGGCCCGAGAAAAAGGACTCTATCGGCGCAAGGACTCACCGTTCTGGTGGATTGACGTTACATTGCCAGACGGACGCCGAGTACAAAAAAGTACTCGGTTTCAGGACCTGAGCACCGCTAACGAGTTTTTAGTAAACCTCAAAGCAGACGCATATCGACGTTCGAGACAAAGCATAGCCACCGATCACACCTGGCAGGAAGCGGTGTTGCGATATATATCGGAAAATCCCGATAAAAAATCGCTGAGTGGTGATATTGAAAACCTGTGTAGACTGGATTCCTATTTGGGTGACAGACTGCTGAGGGAGGTCAATATGGAAGCTCTGTGGCCCTTTATCAATCATCGTCGTCAGGTTGATAAAGTCGCCAATGGTACTATTAATCGAGCGCTGGAAGTTGTTCGACGTATCCTGCATCTAGCGCGGGATGAATGGAATTGGCTGGAGCGGTTTTCGCTCATTCGAATGTTGAAGGAGCCGAAGCGACGCGTGCGATTTTTAACACGTGACGAAGCCGATTGTTTGCTAGAGGCGATACCGGCGCATATGCGACCGGTGATGCAATATGCGCTGGCAACAGGTTGTAGAGTGGGCGAAATTTTGAACCTCGAGTGGCGTCGAGTCGATTTTGATCGTCGTGTAGCCTGGCTGGAGCATGGTAGTACAAAGAATGGTGAGGGTCGCGGCATTCCGCTTAACAGCGATGCAATTCTCGCTCTTCGAGCTGTTCAGGGTGATCATCGTCGCTGGTGTTTCACCTATAGGGGTAACCGCATGGCAGCTATTGGTTCTTCCTGGAAGCGTGCGCTTGACCGAGTGCAGATTGAGAATTTTCGATTCCATGATCTGAGACATACTTGGGCTAGCTGGCATGTGATGGCAGGCACCAGCTTGCAGGAACTGATGGAGCTTGGCGGTTGGAAATCCTATGAGATGGTGCTGAGATATGCCCATCTGGCACCAGAGCATTTATCGGGTGCCGCGGCTAGAATTGAACGTGATTGGAAAATTGTGGATAAAAATCCTACGTTTTCCCTACGTTCTGGAGAGACCAACACCTGAGAGTCGGCGTAAGTCATTGATAAGATGGCGCCCCCGGAGAGATTCGAACTCCCGACCAACCGGTTCGAAGCCGGTTACTCTATCCAGCTGAGCTACGGAGGCGTGATGGTCAATGGCTGGTCGTTGCGGTAAGCGACCGGTTCATTTGATATTGCTGCAGTCTGAGCGCATGGACTCTACCAGATTCGTTTTAATTGGACAATCACGTTCCTCCATTTAGGCGGGAATTCGGGTAAAGATTTGCTCATTCAGGGGCAGTTTTGAAATCCTGGGAGGTTCTTGTTTGCCCCGCCAATATTTACCGTTATAATCCGGGGCAGTACGAGCCTGCATATAATTTAAAAATATTAGCATTCTAATGAGGTTGATGTAGTGAATTGCCTGAATACCCAAAATCCCTTTTCCCGGAAGATAGCCAACGTTCTTTCATTGGCCTGTGCCCTGGTGTTAATGCCATCATTTACCCTGTCCGCGAGTGCTGCGACAGCACTTGAGCAGGAAATCATAGACCGTATTAAACCGGCAGGCTCGGTTTGTGTCGAGGGCGAAGAGTGCGCCGGAGCGGTTGTAGCTGCAGCCAGCTCTGAGCCTGCTGCTGCGCGTTCGGGGGAGGAGATCTATAATGCATCCTGTTTTGCCTGCCACGGTACGGGCGTCGCGGGCGCGCCAAAGCTTGGCGATGCGGCGGCCTGGGAGTCGCGCTTGGGTAAAGGCATGGATACCCTGTTGAGTAATGCGATTAATGGTATTAATGCCATGCCTCCGATGGGCACCTGTGCGACCTGTTCGGACGAGGAAATGGAGGCGACAGTTGCCTATATGGTGGATAAGAGCAAGTAGCCGGCTGCCCGCTAAGGGTATTTAGTTAAGTTATATTGCCTCTTTAATTTTCGTGCCGGTACGTCAGCTCATTGCCTGTTTGATGTGCCGGATACGTGACTGTTACATGCACTGTGAATTGATTTTATGGGTTTAGTAGAAGAGCGATCACAGACAGAGTCGGTACGTGTTCTTCTTGTTAATGCTCAACACACGGAGCAATTGTTTCTACAGTACCTGCTGGACAAGATAGAAGATGTGCAGTTTGAGCTGACCTGGTGTTGCTCCGCAGGCAAGGCAATCCGAACCCTCACAACAGAATCCTTCGACGTTGTCTTTACCGAGTATCTGCTCGATACCGATGATAGCGACACCGATTTTATCAGCGAAGCCAAAGCCCTTAATCCGATGGCCCAGATCATTGTGATTAGTGAAGAGCTGGATAGCGCGCTGGGTTCTTCCCTGATAAAAGCCGGCGCCACCGATTATTTGCAAAAAGGTTCGCTCGATGCGCTCGTGCTGGAGCGCTCCCTGCGCTACGTGCTGCAGCTTAAGGATGCAAAACTTAAGCTAGCTTACCACGACCATTACGATGCCCTGACCGGGCTGGTTAACCGGACCCTGTTTAACGACCGGCTAACCCATGCGATTCAGCGGGCTGAACGGTCGCGGCAAAAGGTGGTGTTGTTGGTGGTTAATCTTGACAAGTTCAAGAGCATTAACGATTCCTATGGCCGTGAGGCGGGTGACACGGTGATTCAGCTGGTCGCTGAAAGGCTGCAATCCTGTGTGCGCCGCAGCGACAGTCTGGCGCGGAATAATGGTGACGAGTTCGCTATTATTCTGGAGGGGGTTACTGCCGAGTCCGATGTTTTGCGCATGGCGCATCAGATCACCGAGGAAATCGGTAAGCCCTGTACCATTCCGGGAGACCAAATTCACATCGGCTGTAGCATTGGTATCGCTTTCTATCCCTCCGGTGGCCTGAATGCTGAGGCGTTGCTGCGAGCGGCCAATTTGGCGGTTGGGCACGCTAAAACCGAGGTGGGTTGCAGCTATTGCTTCTATACACGTGAATTAAGTACCAAGGCGTCTAATCAACTGGTTATGGAGGCCGAGTTCCGGCGTGCGCTCCGGCGTAATGAGTTCCGCCTGCTGTTTCAGCCGAGGGTCGATATCAATAGCGGTGAAATTGTGGGCATGGAGGGCCTGATTCGCTGGCAACATCCAACCCGCGGCCTGCTGGGGCCGGATAAGTTTATCCCGCTGGCGGAGGAAACGGGCCTGATAGTGACCATGGGCTACTGGGTGATTCACCAGGCTTGCCTGGCGCTTAAGTATTTGCAGGATCAGGGTATCTTTGTCCGGATTGCCGTTAACCTTTCGTTTCGCCAGTTTCAGGATAAAAAACTGAAGGAGACGGTGGCGCGTATCATCAAAAAGACGCAGGTCGATGCCGCGTTCCTGGAGTTTGAGTTAACGGAAACGGCGGTGATGACGAATGAAGATCAAACCCGGCGCTGCATGATCGATTTGAGCAAACTGGGTGTTCATTTTTCATTGGACGATTTCGGTACGGGCTATTCCTCCTTTGCCCATATCCAGGGGCTGCCCATTACTTCGCTGAAGGTGGATAAAAGCTTTGTTAAGAATGCGGTGTCCACGGAGGGTGACGCGGTCATTGTCAAAGCCATCATTAATCTTGCTAATACGATGTTCGTCTCGTGTGGTATGTTTTTCGTCCTGACGCTAGTTCTTAAAGTAGTCAGTTTGACACTATTCAGTTATGACGTACATTAATAGTTATGTATCGTTGTATACTTGGGTTGTATTAATCACTTGTAACTATTTCTATTCTACTCTAATACGATGTTCGTCTCGTGTGGTATGTTTTTCGTCCTGACGCTAGTTCTTAAAGTAGTCAGTTTGGCACTATTCGCTTATGACGTAGATGGATAGTAATGTGTCGTTGTATACGTTGGTTGTATTTTTCATTTGTAACTATAACTATTCTATTCTGATATGATGTTCGTCTCATGCGTTTTGTTTTTTGATCAGAACAAAGGGCTCTTCGAGTAGCCTGTTTTATACTGTTCGGTCAAGATATACATTCATCGTTAGGCATTGTTTTTTATTTCTGGGAATTACTATTATATTTGTGTACTATGGTATCCTCGTTTGATTCGTTTTCTCGTGTTGTTTTTTGGGGAATAACCGAACCTTTTACAGTAGTGAGTTTTGCACTTTTTAGTTGTGATATTCATGTATTGCCGGGCTGTGTTTTGAGATTGTAGTTGTCGATGTTATTGACGGTTGTATCGTTATATGATGTTCTTTTCGTACGCTAAGTTTGGTCATGACGATGACTCTTCGGAAAGTCTGTTTGTGCACTGTTCAGTCATGATATTCATGAATGTATAAGTACCTATATATCCTATGTGATTGATTTTTGTTGTTATTATTACTATAGTATTGTTTATCAGTGTCAAAGTAGAGTATAAGAAGGACTTTGAAGCGTTATAAGTTCTTTCTACTTCTGTGTTATGATTGTCAAGATTAGCAAACCCGATACAGTAGAGTTTTCTTCACTGATGGGCCATGATTTACGATTTCAAGGTGTTAAGTGGTTTGTTTCCGCGTATCTGTTATCTTCATCACCATTGCCAAGCCCTATACAGTGGTCACTTTTGCACAATTCCTTCGTATATATATTTGCGCAATGTTTCACGTTTGTAATCATTACTATTGTACTGCCATCGATGTAAGAGTAGACATTAAACAGGAGTATTGGGTGTTCTGTTGGTGTGGTATGTTTGTGATCATGAACAAACATCATAAAGGATTCTGTTCCATAAAATGCCCGGTCGTAATGTATCTTCGGTCGTTGTTGCCATATAATATGATTGTAGAGTTCAATAAAGGATGTGGGGTAGTTTGAGTAGTTTCTACTCATGTTGTATGTTTTGTGACTATGACCAGATCTGATACAGTAGTGTGTTTCCTAAAATTCTTTCTTGATGGCCGTGTATCTCTTGTCAGTGTTTTTCTCTTGTCAGTGTTGAAATAGTTACTGTGGTATTGTCATATAATGTGATGGTAGAGTTCAACAAGGAATGTGGGGTAGTTTGAGTAGTTTCTGCTCATGTTGTATGTTTTGTGACTATGACCAGACCTGATACAGTGCTGTGTTTGT
>JAAAKM020006971.1:58884660-58900139 GCA_010016025.2 Alatinidae sp. Z8VKAUB7J3 | reverse complement strand
AGTGGCTACCTGTCAATAGTCACAATCTCATTAGTGTTTCAGCCACTAAACGTCTCCTGTTCATTAACTGGAATGGATGCGCATTATCAAAAATCGTTTCACTCAGAAGTATCATAGATGAAATGAGGAAGAACAAAAAGGATCTCTTCTTTGTTTTGTCGATTCCAAATTACAGAAAAGCTTTTCATTCAATTAGCCGCTTATCCATACAAAAAATTCTCCCCATTTATGATACACTGGAACAAATCATTCAAGCAATGAAAGCTCTTTATATCAACCCGAAGGCACGAATCATCTCCCCGGACAGAGTCAATAGATCATTCGACATCTCGGTAGGACTAATGCAGGGAGACACAATTTCTCCTTCCTCTTTTATCGGAGTACTGGAGTATGTAATACAAACACAAACATTTAGGCCTTAAAGTATACTCTAGAGTTCAAGAGAAATTTATAGCAGCCCGATAATTATATTATACATTTAGATTTGGTCGACGACTTGGCCCAACTTGATGATTATGTTTCTAACGTAGAGAATACTTCATTCATTAGAATCTGCAGTCTCATGTATTCATTTACACTGATCAAAACCAAATCTGCCTTCGCCAAATCTGTTAAAAGTATTCACTAGTCAGAAGTTGACGCACAAAAGTATACTAACGGCAAAAGGCACAGCCGGGAAGAAAGAAACGTTATTCATATGACATCTACTGTGCCAAAAATTATTTCACGTTTTGTTTATGGAATCCCAGTGCCACCTTGTTCGTGGGCACAGGAATTTTGTATTTAGGATTAATCTGCAGATATTGGGGATCGGACCATGTAGAAGCGGATTGTAGGTCCGACGCGGCCTAGGCTACAGGATAAAATAAATCTTTCCTTACATATTTCTCAATGCTCTCTGATCTTTACCTCCGTTATAACTCTACAGCGTTTAGATTTTGATATCACATTTTTTCCAGTTAAAATTCTGAAAGCGTTCTTACACCCGCTTGTAATACCACTCCATTATGCAAATGACTTATGAGGGCTGTGATGGAATCTTATATTGTTTTCAACTTCTTAACAATTCTTGACAAATTACACCAGACTCCTGAAATCTACAGGGGAGTTGAGAAGGCGGCTGTTATCCTTTCCGTCTTAAGTAAGAGAATGTGATACTATTAGGTGGCAAAATGTGGCAGGGCTTAAAGGTCAGGACTTTTGCATGACATAACATTGGAACGGTCGTAAATTCTAAATTGCATTGCATTCGAAATTTACTGTTTTAATACTTAATGTATGCTGGTGCGTAGGTAACAGACACTCATATCATACTACTCTTTCCAGGCCAAGGGAAACGATAAAAACAAGTTGACTTGCAATAACATTTCAGATGTATAATAAATAGTAATTTAACTCACAATGAACTTAACGCTGGAAGATCATTCTTAGACAAATTAGGAGAATTGCAAAGGCAACAAAAAGTTAAAGGCAAACTTGGAAACGGGGAAATGCTTACTTTGTTTATTGGAACACACAGTGTGTTAAATGTTGAGTCGTTCAATGTTTAAGTTCGATGCTGACGTCAGCGTTCGATTTCGTGTTCCATATTTTGTCAATCGGGTTTGCACCGTGCCCGCATTACCAAAGTGTTATTAGTTAAATTGGCTCATAAAAATGTCAAAAGTAACGGTTGAAACAATCTTCGTAGTGTCTTTGCGATTCGGTATAGCAGCAGATTTACCAAAGATTTTGCGGCTTCTTTTTTGCTACGTTTATACAAACGAAATTTCGGCTTGAATTTAGCTGGAAGCTAGAATTCTGTATTTACCAGAATTTTAAAATCATTTGTTGTTGCTGACATGATCTTGCCTAAACTCAGAGAAAGCTATCAAAAGTTCTGACTACGTTTTAAGTTTTAAAGAAAATTATCTCAAGTTTTGCTTTTACCGTTGAACGAAAGAAAATATATGAGACCATTGGTTGATTTGGTCATTTGACACAGCATTAACGGGACAACTGGGGGTAGAATTTTGAAAGGTTGTTTGAAGAGGTTTCTGCCAATGGGCAGTTGCCTTTTGGCAAGGAATGCATGTTGTATCTGTTTTCATTGATGACAGATGCTTTCCATAATCCGCGAGAGGCGCTCCTACTGGGCAGTTGAGCCTGCTTCATGGCTTACTTCTCTGCCCGGTAGCCTAAATTGAGGTGCGTTGCCCTTGGACGCCCCAGCTGCCCTTTATTTATTAGTTAGCCTGTTTGGTGGTTTTTCTGTTTATTTTGGGGTAGTTTTAATGTCGGACCCACTGCTCATCAGGGGTCTTTGATTGAGAGACTGCGTACTTGTATCTTGTTTATATTCTCCGCGAGACACTTAGTAATGCCCTCCGAAATGTTCCATGAAAAAAACAAATTTTTGACTCCGATAGTACACGATTGCTGTGTTAATTTTAGGAGATCCTGCTATACATGTTTCTACAGGAGGCTATAGCAAACTGAAAGGTTTCAAGCATGACTTTGTGTACTGAACAAAATTTCAATATATCGTAGGTGGTTATTGTACCAAAAGGCCTCGAAACGTAGTACCCAACTTAGTCCTTGTATATGGGATTATGTGAGTAATATTGCACTGGATCACATGTTTCTTCTGTGATTGGCTTCTTGCCCTGCGCGTATACGACAGTTACCCTATTAAACATTGTTTTACGGACTATTTTGATCGTTCAAATGCATAAACGGGGGAGAGGGGTACAAAAAATTTAAGGGGTCCTTACATACTCTGTGAATGATTACTAGGGGAGTTTACTCAAACATTTGATTGCATTGCTAGATTTACTTCCTATATGACTTGTATGGGGATTGAGGCCCCAATCTAATTTATAGTATAAAATTGTTATTTCAGATTGCATTTACACATCGGAAGAAGCGTTGGAAGCAATATTCAATTGGTCTGATATTGAAGATGAGGATGAGGAGGAATTGGAAGAGCTGTGTGGAGAAGACGTACGTAGAAGTGATGAGCCTGGCAAAGATAATGATGATGCCAAAGAAAATGAGGAGGTGGAGGAATCGGAGCAAGAACCTCAGCCAACAAAGAAAAATAAGAAGAAAAATGACTATCTCTGCGTTAATAATTTCAGCATCAAGATTACAATAAACAATGTAAAATGTTGGTTATTTATATTTTTTATTTTAGAGTTTGGATTTTTTAAGATGATTTGTCAAACTTAATGTTTACACACAAAATTTTAATATTAAAAAGACTTAAAATAAAATGAATTTTCCATATTTACAAAACTGTACGGAAAGCAATTAACAATCCCAAACATTTATTTACTTCCCTAGTTTTACCAAGTAACTGAAATCTTAGAGCCTAGGATATTCATATTTGAAATTTAAAAGACCAGCAGCGCAAAATCTATTCAAACACAAGATTATTATTGATATCTGTATGTCCATGCACCACACATTTTACACTATTTATACAACATCAATTTTTCGCAAAAACTGAGGTTGTCACACAAAGGGGATAGGTGATAAAAGCACCCTTTAATAGTAACATTGGGGAAAAATTGCTGTATCGAATTCATTGACGCTCGTTCAAAATTGAAGAGAATGTTTTGTAGATGATGTGGGACAAGGTCTAAAACTTGTTTGAAATTCTGCGATATGTTATGGCTGTCTTGCTTGGCGGCAGTGCAAACAAACATGGAAGAACGCTGTTATTAACCTGCGCATGAACTGTATACACCTGATGAAACAGTTCTGAGCATATTTTGAAAGTTCCATCACAAAACCAGTGCTCTGAGTTCGACAAAAGGGCCAAACCTTTATCAGATGCAAATATGAAAATCCTTCCCTCGTCACCTAATCCACTATCAAATCTGCAAAATTGATCTCCTGTAGACGTTAACTGGTACTGTAAAACTGGGATATCAGCTTGCGATTGTGGATCTAGTAATTGATCACAGTTATGCCGGTGGCCAATATTTCGTCTGACACTGTTCATTTGAGGTCTGTTCACTCCAGCAGCCTCAGAAATTCCTCCTAATTCACCAGTAAGAATTTATTAAGGAGTGTCTTTTGTTATCTCTGCCCTCCGCTTAATATTTGCTCTTATTTTTTGAAGTTCGACTTTGTTTAGGGAGGGTGGATGAGTAAGTTCATTTACTTCGGCAAAAACTTTTTGAACTTCGTCCAGTTTGACCTTTGCCTTATATTGACCTCTCCTTAACCCATATTATCCCAAGCATGTATAAAGTTGATTAAAATTGATAAATCTCTCAACATTTACTTAGTATGGTGTAACAAATTTACATGAAAAAATCATCACCTCTCAGAGGATTTTAGATTTTAGATTGATAATAATTGACATGCGGAGATATTGAGATGTACTTTTTTTCTAGCACACCACATAATTTGTAGCTTCAGGCCCCACCTACCCATTTGTAACAATATCAGCTACCCCGCCCACCCATATTTACTGTTACGCAATTATTGACTGGCCCCTTATATCAAATCAATGTGTTTGGCACTATTGCTTGTCTGCAGTATATATTGGCCAGATTCAACGGCAACATATTTTAAGCTTATGACACCATATCCTTCCAATGTCTACAATTGTAGACCTTTTATTTCAAGAAAACGTAATTGCCCCCTTACGATAGTGATCCTCATCTTTTTTCCAGACAGAATCCAAATAATATCCTTTAAGAATAAAAAAAATCCATCATGTACAAAACATTGTGGGGGTAAATACTTGTAATGAGTGCGAATTTATTTATTCAGGGATTTCAAGGCTATTTCCTATAAAAAATAATTTTGCTTGCTACTAAGCTCTTCAGAAACTCTCTTTCAGCAACACTAAATAACATTTTAATCAGAAATAGAAGTCAATCAACTGAAATTGCCTAAAAAGTAGAGGGTCTACAATTGTAGAGATTGGGATAATATGGGTTAATTTGCACTCCCATGATGTTACTCCATTTGCTATTTTCTTCTATAAATATATCCATTCCTTACAAATCTCAAAAGTAAAACGCCAAATATAGAAACTTTACGGACAACGTTTCGTCTAACAGATTTCTTCAGGTCACTACAGAAAATTGGCTAAAAGTAGTGACCTGAAGAAGTCTGTTAGACGAAACGTTGTCCATAAAGTTTCTATATTTGGCGTTTTACTTTTGATAACTTGTCGGTGGACTATTCACCTTTCATTCATAATGCTTACCAATTTCCTAGCACCTTTTTTGCTTGTTATGAACTCCGTCTTAAACAACTTTGTTCTCTTCAGCTTCTTCCTTTACATGTGTCACCCTTTCAAAGAACTCTTTGAACTATTGTGTCATGACACCCTATTTTCCTTAGTCGTTCTTGTTGATCCCTAAATATTTCTTTTTAACCCTAACTAGCACGGGATTTTGATAACTTAAGCCAGCACGGGAGGGGAGAGAGGGAGGCTTAGTAGGCCTGTGGCTATTTTAACATGTATAACTTCTATAAAACGTGGTTTTATGCTTTGACATTCAGGTTGTAAATTCCTTGACACCTTTGTCGTTGAATTAAAGGGTTTTATCACGAAATTATTAGTAACATATGTGTTTTTATTAGTATGATAAGGTAAGGTAGTTATGTCAAAAAATGTTTACTGGATGTAAGTCTGTCCGAAATGGAATGGAAGTTGCTATGCTTTATTTCATGTATTAAAAGTAGCAAGAGTTACCTCAAAAGCTGTTTTGAGCAATAGAATAGTTTTCGATACTAAATATCTGAGAAACAGAAGTTTTCATGACAAATATCAGAACTAATAGTAAAGATGAGAAGTCTCAACAATTGTAGCTAAACCACTTGAAAGAAAAGATGCCAATTATGTGTCACGATATGCATTCTTTGAACAGTAATATGTGGTTATACTTGTTTTAATTGCTAGTTAGCTTTTTTAATATATTTTCAACCATTCTCTCTGGTTTCTAGATAGAAATTTGTCAAAAAGTCAGGATTGGAAATATGACGTCATCAAAGTCAATTATTAGTAATAATTAGCCTTTAATTAGCATTAATCGGTTTGAAATGTATTAAGAACTTAATTTTAGATCATTCCACAAAATATTTGTAAAATTCATAAAAAATATCTCGAATTATAGCCCTTTGAAATTGTCCACCATATATGGTCAACTTTTTTATCAGGGTCACGTGACCAGACCACAGGCCGTGACGGCCATTTTTTTTATCAAATGTTTGCCAAATAAAAGCTAGGAAAAGTCAGATAGTTTCCGCAACTTAGAAGAAGCCATTCAAAAGTTATTAAACTATATTCGCAGCCACAGGCCTACTAGCCCCCCCACCCCCACCCCCGTGCTGGGTAGGGTTAACTTACGAATTTTGGTATTTATCTCCATTTCATCTTTGCTTGTATTTCCACCCCAACCATTCCCACGTTAATCAAATAACTTTAACTTTGATTGGATATTTCTTACATTATGATTTTTTGTTGGAAATGTAAGTTTCGCAATTCGCTTTTGCCGTTTTTTCACTGACTTGGACTGATCTCCATGTCAGTTCATCCACGTATACATCAATTTTCGCGTGGTATGCTGCATTAACAGGCCAATGTTGTATTATACCCTGTCAGTGCTGAATCGAAAACCACGAATCAGAATTGGAAATATCAATTTGGTAGAAATGTTACAAGCGGAAGGGGCCTATACTCCCACATGCCATAGAATTGTGGATTGGATGTAACATTGCCCATCATTAAGGACCTTAGCACATTCCTGTTCAACACCTTTATTGATGATTTGTATGCAATCAAAGTTGTATTTACTAATAAATCACTTCTGTTACTCACAAATAGAAAAGGCAATTTTTTCAGAGAGGTTTGTGTTCTTAACCTTTCCTATTTGTACAAGTGTGTATTTCCATTTGTACCCGGACAATTCATACATGAAAAATCCCTCCCGGACGATCCCCCTCCTCCAACAATTCTCTTCATTATTTTTTTTTAAAAATAATTGTTGTAAAAATCCTTTGATATGGTGTGAAACTACCCTACACAAGACTTTATATCATTGATGGAATAATAAAATCATGATGATTTTGTTCTTCAATAAATACTCATATTCTTGTAACCCCAATAAAATTACAAACCAAACATACTTATAAAAAGATATCCTTTTGCCTCCTGCGTATAGCCAATTATATACAAATATCAAGCTAAAAAATGCTAATGGATATAATAACAAAAGGGTTCTATGCAGGTCAACGTCGGAAGAATGCCGCTTAAAAAGCAATGTTATGTGGAATAACACGCAAATACAGCATTCGATCTCGATTTGGATAATTCCAATATGGTTCATATGCGCATTATTTGATGGGCGTTGCTGAATTGAGACAGTTTTGATGGATTTTCTGTGTAAGAACTTCTGCTTGATTTTAACAAATTTGGGGGCTTTGAACAAGCACTGTGAAGTCAATTTAACCAATTAAAAAAAAATTGTATACCTTTGGGCATGGAGATGAGTAAAGTGGCCACAAGACAAAAACGTTCTCAAATTTTAGCTTTCGAGTTTTCAAAATACTTTATGGGATAGTTTTGGGGGGCATTTGTCCAGTGAGCAATTTTTCTCGCTGACAAATTATCCTTAGTGGCAGTTATCCGGGGGAAAATTATCCGGGGAGCAATTATCCAGGGGGGGGCAATTATCCGGGAAAAATTGCCCTCAAGGGTAATTTTCCTCAAGGGGAATTATACGGGGTGCAATTGTCTTAGAACCATTCATATTATTTAATTTTTCAAGTCCTCCAAACTGTACTTTATATGCGCTGTCCAAAAACAGACTATGAACAATCTTAAAGTGGCCAATGTACTGTTTAAAAATGTTGAGTTCAGATGTTATCTATTGCTGGAATGTACATGAGCAATATCACAAAAGATGTAACCACCTTGTTCTGCATTTATGCCTTGTTGTTCATAGTTAAGGCCTCTAAAATATGTACGAAACAACTACGTACAATCATAAAGTAGCTAATGCCCTGTATCGAAATGGTAAAGAAAATTATATTCCGTTACTGGAGTGTACATGAGCATAGCTTTTGCAAAAGTGACCAACTAACAAAAATGCTCCTTTTGTTTAGTATACACTAATTTTATCCCATATTTCAAGGTCTTCATAATCGTACTCAGCAATGCAATATCTAAAATGCAGCCTGGTACAATTTGACAGTGGCCAATGCACTGCATAAAATAGGGGAGAAATCTTTATCCCATTGCTGAAAGTACTTGAACGATAATGCAAAAGCGATCCATGAAAAAACAGGGGTGCGTTCTTTTGCATTTACTCCTTGACTTCGGTAATTAGGGCCTTTAAAATCGTAATTATGGACAAGCTTTCCTATAAAAAGCCATGAATAATATTAAAGTTGCTAATATCTTGCATAAAAATGGTAAAAGAAGTTAGACTCCATTGCTAGAGTGTACATGAGCGACTGGTTTCGAAAAAGTGACCCTCAAGCATAAATTAAACTTTTTGTTAACATACAGTAATTTTCTCCCATCTTTTAAGGTCTGAAAAATCGTATTTATTAATATGAAATCAAACATTTTCTGGGACTTATTTTAAAATGGCTAATATACTGCATAAAAACATTGAAGAAAGCTGTATTCTATTGCTGGAGTGTACAAGAACGATATCGCAAAAGTGACCCGTGAAAAATAGTGGGATCGACTAAATAGCATTTAATCCTTTTCTTCCGTAATTAAGGCCTCCAGGATCGGACTTAAACGTGCATAATCCAAAAAATGACTATGCATAATCTTAAAGTTTCCAATTCCCACGATAAAAATGGCGAAAAAAATGAATTCCATTATTGGAGTGTACATAAATGACAGCTCTCCAAAAAATGAGCCACAAGGAAAAATGAAACTTTAGGTTAGTATACACTCATTTTCTCATATTGTCCAAGGACTATAAAATCATACTTGTAGATGGGCTATCCAAAAGTATCTTCTCACAATATCAAAATGTTCAATGTACTTTATATAAATGGTTGAGAAAGCTGTATTCCATTGTTGGACAGTACATTAGTGACATCGCAAAGGTGATCTATGAAGATAAATGGGATCGACGTGTTTTGTTTTGCACTTGTTTTTAAAATTAAGGCTTCCAAAAATGTACTTACAGATGTGTGATCCAAGAAGCGACTATGCAAATGTTTAGCGTTCCACACAAAAATGGTGGTGAAAATTAGATTCCACCTCTGGAGTCTACATGAGCGATAGCGTTCGAAAAAGTGACCCTCGACCAAAAAATATTCTTTTGGTTAGCATACACTCATTTTCTTCCATCTTTTGAAGGTGGATAACTTTTATTTATAGATACGCATTCTAAAATCGACTATGGACAATTGTACTGTTGGTGAAGTCCTGCATAAAGATAGTGAAAAAAAGCTGTATGGCTTTGCTGGATTGTACATGTACGATATTACAATATTGAAGTATAAAAAAGAGCAACTTGTTTTCTTTTTCCTGCTTACTGTTCATAGTTAAAGCCTCCAAAATCATACTTATAGATGCACGAGCCTATAAGACGACTCTACGCAATCTTGAAATGGCTAATGTCCTTTGTGAAAATGGTAAAAAAAGCTGCATCCCATAGTCGGAGTGTACGTGAAAAATAGATTTTCAAAAAGTTACCACGTAACAAAATGATTTTTTGCGGATAACATACATTCAATTCCTCCCATCTTTCAAGGCATTATAAATCATACTTATAAATACAACATGCCAAAAATAACGATGCACAGTCCTAAAGTGGTTTATGTTCTATATAAAAATGGTGAAGAAAGCTCGATCCCATCGCTGAAGTGTACATAAGTGACATCACAAAAGTGAGCTATGAAAAAAAAATGTGATCGCCTAGCCTTGCATTTACTCCTTGTTGTTCATGGTTAAGGCCTCAAAAAACATACTTATAGATCAACGAGCCAAACAGAATACTCAGCACAATTTTAAAGTGGCTGATGTCCTGCCTTAAATTGATTGAGAAAGTTGGAGTGTTAGGGTTAATAGCAATAGCATTCCAAAAAGATGATCCTGGAAAAAAAATAATTCTTTTGGATTTACTTTCCTACATCTTTTGAGGCCTGCTGAATCGTATTTATGGATACGCGATCAAAAAACATAACTATGCATAATCTTAAAGTGGTAAATGCCCTAGATATAAATGTTGGTAAAAGCAGTATTCCAATGCTGGAGTGTACATGAGCGGTTATTTGAGTTTAAAAGGTGATCCAGAGGTTGCCTTCATGCCTTATCATTGTGAAGCATCACAGTTACTAACATGGATCCCTTGAATCTATTGAATGTGTTTACTTGAGTAAAAAAATAAAGTAGAGGTTGCCAAATGCTTAAACCTAATGTTCACACTATTATTTTTGAAGAAAATCTAAACGTTATTGAAGCTCCTAACCTGATCTTAAGCGCCTTATCAAAGTGGGCTTCAAATGTAATTCAGTCGGATCCAACAAGTCTATTGCAGCAGTTTACTTGAGCAAAACACAAGATGTAAAGGTTGCCTAATGCTTAAATATAACCTTTACACTATCATTTCCGGAAAAATCTAAATGTTATTGAAGCTGCTAGCCTGGTCTTAAGTACCTTATCATAGGAGGCTCTAAATACTATTTAGGGGATCCATCAAGTCTATTACAGTAGTTCTACTACTACTACTACTACTACTACTACTACTACTACTACTACTACTACTACTACTACTACTACTGCTACTACTACTGCTACTACTACTGCTACCACTGCTGCTGCTGCTGCTGCTGCTGCTACTACTACTACAACGACGACGACCACGACGACCACGACGACCACCCCTGCTACCACTAGAAATAGTAAATTTGAATCTCCAACGAGGTTGGACCTGTTAGCTAGTTTAAGAGCCCGTGAGGAAGACGGACATGCAACTAGCTACGCTTGTTTTCTCAGATAGATTAAAGCTACCAGCGTTTATATATATATACACCTTCGTTGTCAGTTACTGACTAGCACTTGTTTACTGTGTTACCATCTGGAAGCGTTAAAAAGAGGCTGTTTCAAAACATATTAGATATGCTCAGCTTTCTTCCGAGTCAGACTATTTTTGTAATCGAGTGTCAGCTAGATTCAGGCTATGTTTCACGTATTTGGACTCGCAACGTCACTGTTCGAGTAGGTAATCTCGTGTTGAGTCGGTGTATTCTTCATGTTTTTGGGTTGTAAAGCCAAAGAGCAGTTAACTGCGGTCTCTAGTGTCATGTCTTTCGCAATCTGAGCCCCATTTCTTAGCTGAAGACGTTATGTGAGTGTTCATTACGTTTGTAATGTATTTCTAACCACAGTAAATACATTTAGTAGAATAGTTACAGGTGAAAATCCAACAGAGAGCTTAAGACACCTAGCACCAGTCAAATCAAAACCAATGGAATCCGCAAAGACTCCTGTAGAACCAAAACAGTTTCATTAGTGCCCATTTGAGGCTGCAAGTATTACTCAATTGATAATGGTCTTTTTGAATTATTTAAAATACAGTGTGGAGGTAGCCTCTGTTATGGAGTTGTTCACAGTCTGTTGACTTGGTATAAGATTCAGCCGTGAATCAAAGGTCAGGAGAAGCTCGACTTTGTAAGAATACCCAGGCTAGGGTGTTTCCTTGATTTTTGTGTGGGAATGGTTTATTATATGACTGTGAGAGGCTTTCTATCGACAGGTGCTTGTTTGCTTGGATGGAATTGACAAGTTTTGCTGTGACTCACTGTACTGTTCACTGTTTCAGGACATCAAAGTTTGTGTAAGCCGATCCACCTGCCAATGGAGACGCACTCGATCAAGCTTCTTGTTTACCACTGGATCTTCCTGTACGGATCAAGCTTTCTTTATCTGGCAGTTGGACAAGGTAAGGTTGTATCCCCGCTTTGGGGCATTATTTCTGCTTTATTGCCTTCAATGGTGATCAAACCATGGACCAAACATTTTATCTCAGAAAGGGAAATTCTTTCATTTCGCTGGATAATTAAGACAATAAACGTCAAAAAGAACTCAGATGACGGGACTCCAAGGTGAATATTGAATACTCATCCACGGTTAAAGCTGATTTTAATAACAAAGAACTATATATGATAAAAAATCACTCGCCTTTCGTAACATTTCACGTAGTGCGATTTGAAAACGTAGATTTGTTTTTTATTGAAATTACCAGGTGAAAATATGATATCGTGATTATACGACGTGTCTTTTATTTGGCCTTAATATAACTGGTAGACATACTTTCAAAACCTATCTGATTCCTCTCAGACATGATGTACCGTTATATTATTTGATTGCAGGTCTTCAAGTAGTTATCTTTTCGTTTTCCAAGAAACCGTAACTGTTTATCAGATCCTACTGACAGCAATATAGCAACATAGTGTTTATCTTCCATAAATAATTGCTGTTTGCAAAATTTAAGGTATTTTAATTTTAGACCGTTTAATTTCAAACGGCCAATACAGAAAAACTGAGCGACGTTCTATAAAGTTTACAATCTTGAAAATGAGTTGTAATTTATCGGTCATCTAAATAAGATAGTTTTCTTCTTGAGTATAAAGGCCGACATAAATAGTTCAACAAAATCTGAAACTCCTGTCCAGCTAATTCTTGGCTTTTGTCTCATTGTTTATATTTTTATTGTTTTTGTAAATACAATTTCTAATTGTTGGCCTCGATCACTTTCATTACCTATGAAATGATTTAAGCAAGGGATATTTGTAACCTAATATTGAAGTTGTTTCGGTTAATATTGTGATTAAGAGTAGGGTAGGAATGATGTTTGAAAACCATGTTCTGTATGAGCCAATGTTTAAGGAGAGAGAAATTCGTGTCTTTCTTAATGAACTTAATGCTCTTTGTGTACGAGTATTTCTCTTCTCAATACAGTAATGAATAGACAAGGGACATCATAAGAATAGAACAGCGGGGCATGGGAGGGTTATTGATGGACGAATGCAAATACAGAAAGAAGAAAACGTGTCAGCTCTGTAATATTGCTTTCATCCTTGGGATTTATCAACAATTTTTGTGTGCTGGTTTTGAGCGTGATACGAATAATCATTATCATACATTAATGGAAGCCGTAACAAAGGATGAACCGCGTGCTCATTTGTTCATTGTGAGGCACATTGCCGTGCTACAATAGCGCTTGTCGTGCAGCAAGTTGCTGACCTTAAATTGGCGCTGACTTGTTACAGTCAAAACTACACTTAAACGCTGCCTTTTTCCCCTTTTGGCCTCGGGTTTTTGCTATAGAAGACAAACGGCGTTATCTCTAATAGTGGCGACCCCCAGTGACGTCATAGTTAAAACTCATGAAACACATATCATCCGCATTTATGAGAAGAGAAACTTGAGCGACATGCATGGGCGCAAATTCTTCAATGGAAGTGGGAAGGTGGATAAACCTTCTTGCAACGGCGGTGAAGACGACGAAAGGCATAAGTATCGTATTTGGTGGTGTGTTGGACATGACTTACTTGGCGTCGCCTTACGTTGTTCATGATAGATTCTAGCTGTTTTAGCTGGTTAGAAGTTAGTGACATGTTCCTGTCGTCGCACAAGTGATTCGCAACCTAAAAACCAGTAGATTGCAAATAGGTGTCAGTTTTGAATTATGTAGATCGCTCCAGCTTCAAGGTACGTGAGCACCACAAAATGCTATTGCAAGACTGTTCCTAGCACATCCCGACCTCCTTGCAAGACGTGAAACAGCCGTTCCGTGAAAGAGTGATACTTGAGAAGCCGGAGACAGATAAAATGTAGGAGAAAGCTTCGATGCACTTTATGGACCGCAACTCCCCCCTCTACCCTTCATAATTATACAGATATTTACAGGTACTACACTGATCTAGCTATGGAAACGAACAACATCATTTAACAAATGTTATCAGTGGTGGAAAGACTTTTCGTACGATATTTGTTTGGCTAGCTAATGTCCGTCAAACACAGCTAGATTTAAGAAGGCCACTATTAGAAGCTTCTAATGTGTGTGTTGTGCAAATATTAGCTGCTCCTTTCGACGAAATATTGCTTGTAAACATTTAGAATTCAGGAAAACGGCTCACAGAAACAAAGTATAGAATCAATTCTGATGCGGAAGTTGTTAGTGCGTATTTCGGATCATCATGGACTGAGACATTACTCATTCAAAGTCAATGTTATTTTCTGAAGAAGTTTGAAGTAGATGATTGCTTCTAGTGATTTTCTTTTTGATGAAAATTTCAAAATAATGGTAATAAATCCTGAGAAAAGTCTAAATAGAACAACTCTTGTACGTTCCAGTTATTATAATATATTTCAGGATTTGAGTTCTGTCGGTTTCCAAGTGGAACTATTTGCGACTTAACGTCCTTTATTATTACCGTACTTAGGTTATGCACAATTTTGAAGAGGCACGTCAAGAGTAGCTCCAACCTTGCTTACTTGTTATGCATGCTGTCATTGTAACACACCAGTGCCCTGTTAGCCTTCGCTTTTAACGCAATTTTATGAAGTTTATGTACTTCGCTTCGAGTTTCCCGTAAGTTTCGAATCCACACAACTTGTGTAAAACTGAAAATATATTATCATATCTGTGCCTTTAATAAAACTCAGCATTTTTAATTGAATTGCCTCGTAGAAGAAGCCTGTATTACATTCTAAAAGTCAATGGTTTTTCACCGCACAAGAATATTTCATCATTTGTCGCATTAAGAAGTGCTGCATTATGTTACGTTGCGAAAATTTGTTACTTTCGTCTACCCTTTGCCTTAGAAGGAAGATATTCTCAAACGCGTTTTAAGTTTCCGCTAAGTCACATTAACTGACAGTATCACAGCCTTACACTACTACACACTGTAAAGTTAAATGTTTTGGGTATTCACGACTACATTTTTGAAACAGCCAAATGATCTGATACCCATTAATTATATTTGCCATCTGAGCTTTTCCCACATATTAAATCGCCTATTTTGAACCTTATTGTTTGCATAATCCCTTCTTTGAAATGTCTTAAACCCAGGAGCGCTATCCATTTGCGTCTGTCGAATGGTTAGAAAAACAAGAGTAACAGTCTGCTGTAACCTTCTTACATGCCAAGGTTTCACTCTTCTCGGTTTCCAAATTTTGGCGGGCTTCCGGTCTTGTAGGAGGTGGCACAAAAGATGAAGTCGGAATCGATGTATTCCAAGGTATATCTCGCAGCAAATGCAATCTTTATATAAAGTGCATTTTGGTTACGCGCAGCGTGATGTGAACCGGTGTGTGGTATAGTGACCCCTTTAAAACCCCGAACACGCCCAATTTTGGTTCAGGTTTAATTCTGTTTCTTTTAAGAAATATTTAAGTATCAAACTAACGCGTCTAGTGTCGCAAGTTATAAATAGTTACTGTTCTTACGTGAATGTAAAGCGATTAGCGTGCAGACTATTACAGACTCTTCCGATTC
>JAAAKM020006971.1:58849135-58884560 GCA_010016025.2 Alatinidae sp. Z8VKAUB7J3 | reverse complement strand
GCAAGTTATAAATAGTTACTGTTCTTACGTGAATGTAAAGCGATTAGCGTGCAGACTATTACAGACTCTTCCGATTCGAAGTTGCGCCATTATCATAACCAAACCAGAAACGCTTGATAGACCAAAACGGCCTTAGTTACGTGGTAGTAGCTGCACACAGTACAGTATTTTCTGAAAGATAGTGAAAATATTTCAACACAGGTAGATGCATCATTTATAATTAACCAGATATTATTAACTAACTAGTTTATTTGGTCGAGCAAATCCTGTGATAGGTGATGAGTCCAATCGTGAGGAATGTTTGTGGCAAGTTGCCGAGAAAAATTTAGTAAGGATGTCGTTCCAACCACGTTACCAAGACGGTTGTTGTGTAGCAAGCATTGCAGGTTTCGTTGCGGAGATAAAAAAAACGCGACTTTCTTGTTGCAGAGTAGCAAAACTTCGTGGATGATCGCACTTTAATTTGGTGTAAGACGACAGGGTAGTTCATTCTTAACGATACCCTAGGCACTTTAGACAATCAAAGGGATTGTCACCGGCAATCAGTGTTGAATGGAGTCCGACAGTTGTGGAAAATGAAATGTAATTGTTGAAAGTGAAGGGTTTATGGATATGCCTTATATACTGCACGTTTTAAATACTTACCGAACCTCTGTTTATATTAAAAGTATAGGAGTCAATGCCTTTACCTTCCCTCGCATCTGAATGGACGAGGAGAAGCGAAAGGTTCCGCTTAGGACGGTGTGCCGCCTTACCCAACCTATACTTATGACGTTTGTTTTATTATAGGTAAGGAATTGGCATAACGTTTATTTATGTGTGGAAGAGACGAGGCTATAGAAGTTTGAGTATGGGTTAAACCAAAGGACAAAGTGAGAATTGAAGTTGTGAAGAGGTCGCTGTAGAAGGCATATTACTGGCCGAGCTGAGAGGGTGGAGACTCGATATAAGAAAGGGAAAGTAAGTTAGTGTGGAAGGTCCAAAGTTTCTAAAATGTCTCGAGTAAGGGATACTTAAAAGTATATTGGAAGGACTGCACGGGCAAGGAGACACAGACAGGATAAAAGGGAGATAACTTACTCCAACCGGTGCCTCGCAGGTATTGTGATTAAAGTTGGATGATGACTATGATGATTAAACAAAAATATATTAGACATCATATAATCGTAGTGATTTATGTGGCAAAAGGTTACTGTAGTCAATAACGCCCCGTTTGGAAAGTTATCTAGGAATAGCGAAATAAGGGTTAAAAATATAACAAAATTTTATATGTAACAGCGTACATGTTCTCGTTCATTTTGATGTTAAAATGTTCTTTTACAGAACTTGAAAGTCACAAAGGGGTTCATGAAAAAGGAGTTTTATGTGGAAGTTTATTATTTTAATTGAAAGCCCCCCCTAAACATCCCTCTTTAAGTAGGACACTTAAGAAACGCACCCCCCTCCCTAATAGGTATCCATTCCGCACACATATTCCGAGTAGTATGCCAACCATGTGTTTCGCTGGGTGCATTTGATTTCCATTGTATAAGGATCGTTTCTTAATAGGTCGTGTTCAACATGTAAGAATTCAATAATTGCTTAAGCGCGTTTATTGGAAGTGTTAACTCCCATCAACTATCTGCCGCACATACGATTTATTAAAAGGAATTGACACGATGGTTTTAATTTGCATCTGTGGGGAATAATAAATAATTAAATAGTCTTTCTGTGATTAGGAACATTTCACGAGGATAAGTCTAAATTGGTTATGTGGTTAATCAGTTGTAATTATCATGATCCTCCTTATCGATTTCCATGTTTTCTGCTATTCCCCTGGCGTGACATTGTGGTTTACATACCTTTCATTCTAAGACGTCACACGTCCAGATTCGTTTCAGAAGAGGCCTTGAGTGTGCCCGCTTTGAACACCCAATAGATTTATTCGAATATAGGGGTGCATATGAATCAGACAAGAAACAATATAAAGATGAAACAAACAAAGAAAACCAACAAAAATAAAGAATAATAATCCGAAGTGAGAGCGAAAGACCGGCCTACTCGGCCTTTTGGCAAGGAATGGATGTAGTATCTGTATTGATGACCGGTGCTTTCCATAATCCGCGAGAGGCGGTCCTACTGGGCGGTTGAGCCTGCCTCATGGCTTGCTTCTCTGCCCGGTAGCACAAACTGAGGGGCGTCGCCCTTGGACGCCCCAGCTGCCCTTTATTTATTGGTTTGCCTGTTTGGTGGTTTGTCTGATTATTTAGGGTAGTTTCAATGTCGGGCCTACTGCTCATAAGGGGTCTTTGATTAAGAGATTGCGAGAGACCGAGAGACGAGAACATGAGTGGGAGTGAGGTACTGACTTGAAAGCGGCAGCGTTGCCACGCCTATCATCATATTTTACTCTTGTCATTGTAAGTTACTATTGTGAATTGTTAATAAATTAATACCCACAGCAATCTCAATGACGATTCCCCCCAAAGAAACCCTTCCCTTTTGGAAAGAAAGAACCCTGGGAATGGCCCCACTGCTTATCAGGGGGCTGCACTGAGAGATTGCATATGAATCTGTCTACGCCTGTGAAAAAATATTTGCCAATAGGGACGTATAACACAAACAAATCAGAATGGTCAATTCCCATATTTGATAATCGATTAATATACTATAAAGAGGCAGCAAAGATGAAACGTTGCACCTCTTTAATAACAAATGTAGAATACATCCTTACTGGAATCACGCTAAAATATTTTCCGTCATATTTTTCAACATTTGTTAGGTGTACTGCAGTTCCAAGAAGGAGAGAAAGTGATCCTAGATTGCCGGTCAACGAAGGATGTCGGTAAAAATGTAACATATTCTTGGACAAAGAACAATTCAAAAGTTGTAGATGGTGGTAGACTGGTTATAGAAGGAATTGGACGACTGATAATTTCAAACAGTACATTAAAGGACGCAGGACTGTACGCTTGCTCAGAAAATGGTGTCACGACAATTTCCTTCACAGTGAAAATACTGAAAGTGGACAATAAAAGCAAAGGGACAGGCAAGTGTTTCATTGAAGTACCTTACATATTTAGCTACATTTGTCGGACGACGTAGAGGCAATTGAACTGTATTTAATGAAGGGGACTGAAGATAATTGGCTTAACTCGCGTGGCTAATGAAACATTCAGTCGTAGGTGCTTAGATGACTTGTACCATCAAACTATTGATCCAATTTAAAGGAACATTTCGCGCCACGTGCACCGTTTGAAACATGAAATGGGCGCTTACCCTTAGCCAAAAGCAACGTTTTTGGGGATCCAAGGCCGCATAGAATAATGGAAGAGAATCTTCAAAGTTGTTGTTAAAAATCTCAAATCTGGGGTGAGCGCTTAAAATGACTGCAAAACACCAGGCTAGGCCTATCCAATTGGCGGCTTGCGAGTCACATGCGGCCCAGAAACAATACCCGAATACCAAAAGTCGCGATTCAGCTAAAAAAGAGAAAAACACGTTTTACGAGACTGACTTAAATCCTTCTTTGTTTTATCATTCATTTTGCGAAGGCCAAGCATTTTGCGTTTTATGTAACGCAGGCCTATTCAATTGGTTTGTGGGCCACATGCGGCCCAGACACAATGCCCGAGTAGCCTACGTCATATTTCATTAAAATTTAGCGATAAATATATTTTGCTGGCCTGAAACAAATGTCAATTTTTTCAGCTATTTACGTGTGAAAATGGAGCACCTATGTTTTTTTTCTAATGGCCTTTTCTAATTCATGCTTGTCATTATATACTACATACATATGACATATTATATTATATGTTTACTTATTTTGGTTTGAAATTTAACGTTATCTCCTCCTCATTAACTGGCAGATATTTCTCTTGCGCGGTTTAAGGTTTCAGTTCTCAATTCGGGCTCAACTGAGCTTTTGGTTAAATAGCCGTTCACTGGGCAAAGCCTTAGCTAGTTTACGTGTGTTACAAATCTTTACCAATGAAACTGAATACTGAACATTAACATTCTCTACTGTTTATGGATTTGAGTGATCAGCAAGTAAGGAAAAATTAAAGTAAAGAAAGCCATAGGTAGGCATAAGCTTACTTACTTAAATAGGTTATCTAAATGGAAGGGAGTGAGAAAAATGGCCTAATTTGAACAAGGATGAAAAGAAATATGTAAATAAGTGCAACCATCAATGTTCTCTTTGAACGTGGTACCAAGCGGTATAAGGACTATTGGCACAAGGATGGAAAATTTAATTATCCAGCACAAAGTAAAATTCTAAATGCCTAATCAAATGATAAAGTCTACTGCTAACAAATTTAAGATTGAAATATTGAAGAAATGTTATCACTTGCCTTAAGCATTTAAGTTAAAGTTCACGTCACACAGGTTAACCACTAGTGATACAGATTGACCTTAAGTGACACAGAAGGATCATTGTTGTGTAATATTAAACTTCACCTTTACCTACATTTCCAAGTTACATCATTGGCAGATTTTTCGTTTGAAGACAAATAAGAGTTAGTTCTTACTTTTATGGGATTTTGTTTTACTATGGAGCTTATATAACTCTTGCAGACCTTAATGTAAGTCGAAGCAGGGTGAGATTTTCTAAACAGGTTTCCTACATTCTCTTTTATAGTCTTCGTTTCTAAGCGGCACTGATGATGTAACACTTGATTATCTAGCCAGAGGGTGCATGTTTCACCATAAAATAAAAAATAAACAAAAATAAACAAAAATAAACAAAAATTCTTTACATCATGCCCCCTCCCCCAGAGGCAAAAATCAACAAACACCGCCACTATGACAGCTATGAGAACACTATTTGAGCCAAATAGTTTAGAAGAGTTCATTTCCAAGGAACGTCATTGTATTGCCCTCTCCGTGGTCTTTAGTAAGTGCATTGCTCAGCAGCACAATTAAGGGCACGGTTAATCTATTTTTCCCTCGTAATTCAAAGTTGTACAAAGATAAGTTCAACGGGGACACTATAATCAATACTCTGGTTCAGCACCACCATTTCCCTGATGTCCGCCATTGATACTACACCAACACCTTTTTCAAATTCATTTTAAAATGCTTAAAGTTTTCAGGAACAAAACAAGGAACCGTTTATCTGTAAACAGCAAAATCTTAAGGAGTACCTCAAGGTTTCTTTTCAACCAGATGAAAATACCGTAAGGAATGGAGCAGACAATCATTATTACGTGGCAAAAACGGAGTTTTAGCAAATACTTAAAGGTTAAGGGAAACAATTTTACGCATATTCGATTACTTTCTTTGTCTAGTTTCTTCTACTGATTTAGGTGGCAAAGGTCGCCTTTAGCTGGAGGCATTATAATGCTCGCGCAATCGAAACTACAAAAGATCTTAATGTATTACATGTATATTGTAGGGCATGTTTTCGTTAGTTAAAAAGTTACAGACCTAATTGGATATGATATTTTTGTGATGAAAGTATTCGTCATGCCATGATTATATTCTAAATTTCTAAGTTTGCCATGCTAATTCTTGGCAGTTGTCAATAATCAACCTTAATACCCAATTAAGTGTAATTTCGTAATTGGGTAACTTTATCATGTCAACACATCTTTATGTTAAGACTAACGTATGTAGGGTCTATATTTACTCTCTTGGCAAAACCAAAAACATAAGCTGGAGGATCCATATAGCCTATAGCTCCCAGTACTGCCCAAGTTTTTAGATCAGATTAAGACCCACAGGCTTCGACTGGACGGTTCTCTCTACCGGGACATGAACTAACCTGCTTTTCAAACCATTACATTGTCACCAACAATTCATTTGCAAGCAGCTAGGGGGTGTGCAGCAAGAACCTTTGTGGATACCCATCTAAAGGTTCTAAATCTCCACAGCATTCGAAAGCTGGAAAGCCTAGTGGAGGATCCTGTAGTATTGCGTCATCTGTCTTGTTTTACCGCAAGGATATCCGACAAAGAGTAAACGTATCTATAGCGTATGAAAATTCTTGTAGAGATACATGCCTTGCAGAAAACGTGTCTCTCGGTTGTCAAAGTGCTGCCGCAGGCGATTCTGGGGTACATACAACTATACACTAATCTTTAGATTCCGTACGATTTAAGAAGAGGCTGTTCAATCTTCTTATTCATAGTGACATAACATACTACAAACATTGCAGCTTGGATATCAAGGAATGAAGGTACTTTAAAGTGACAGGACGGCGTATTGTTGATTATCTGTTTTAATTTACAAGTTGATAACAGGCTATTCAAACTACTTGAGTAACTGGCTGTGTATGACTCTTATAACGACTTAGCGTCATAATTATAACATAGCGGGAAAGATTCCGGTTACTACAAAATTTGTAGATAATATTTAATAACGGAATCATTAGTGAAATGCCATTGACCAGTATCGTTGCACCCTCATCATAATGGCTGGTGCAAAGAATGAGTTGTTCTGACATTCAAGCATCATTTATGATAACTCGAAAACAAAGAAAGGGATCGAAGAAAAAATTGTTGACCGCTGATTGGACACTCGTAAAGAGCTACCAACAATTTGGAGGTCAATGGCATTTCACTAATGATTCCGATATTAAATATTATCTGCAAATTATAACATAGTTAAACAAAGAAAAAGATTACAAGTTTCAAAATATTTAAAAGCTAGGGATGTGATTGTCTACAAACGTTGACCAGAACAAGCAACAACTGACGTCAAGGACGACTCTACTTTAAACAAAGAATTGTCATAAACAAACTTTTCAGTGGCAAAGCACAGGCACAAAGTGGCCCTTTTCGTCAACAGATTCAACAGCAACAATGAAAATAGTAACGTCACTTTTAATGGCATGTCAGGGTAAGGTATGAGGTAAACTGTTGTATTTTATAATTACGGAGGAAGTTCTCAAGCTGCCCTGCAACTTGTAAATTGGTGTCCATTTGTTACGGTAGCCGCAGTGCAAACAGTGGTTCTTACATTTCAAACGGTAAAAACGTGGCTCTTAGCTCGTTCTCACCTTGTGGGAGTATATATCATGCTTTACCACACACACAACTAGCGTGACAGGTTTCTTTTACATGGGTGCGTCTTCACACAGGCAAGTCTGGGTTTAATAAGTCAATGTGGTTTCATGTTCTGCTGTGGGTAGGTTATATACAGCGTCATAGGAGCGTCGAGTTACATACGACTATGTTTGTGGTTATGATGAAGGATGAGAAGAGCTTTTCAAAAAGGTAACAAATGTCATAAGAGGCATCATTTGCAAAGTCAGAGAGGATTCTGAAAGTTGTGCAACTATCAATTTCACTGCAGTTTAAACTTAAACTGAATTTGAGATACCACATGAATAATTAATTGAATCTAGGTGAACCAAGGCTGCTTAATGTACTCTAGCAAGAGTAGTATGGATATTATACAAAGAACTAACTTTAAAGGTCTTTTTATCATCCATCCTTCTTTTTTACACTCAAACTCACTACTCGAACAGAAATCACGGGGAACCAAACGCGCAATGGCAAGATATTTCCTCTGCTTCATGATAGCACAACCTTCTCCCCCTTTGTTACTTGTCCATTATCGCAATAAAATCATTAAGGATGCACTTGCACGGAATAGGTCTTGACAGAAGACCCAAGAAATAAACATTATTACCCTGGTCGCAACACCATAGAATGACACATAAGTTTGTGCTGTTACTGATTATGTCTTGATCATATAAATTTTCGGCATTAAAACAAAGCACTTCTGACGCAAAACAGCGTGAAATAGGATTTAGTCATAAAAGGTGGTGTACCCGAGCATGCTCACAGTAATCTATATTGTTACTTTCGTTTCCTTGATAGCTCAACCTTAATTTCTTAGGTTGCTATCTCACTATCAACAGCTATTCAAAAAGTCTCTACTTGATTCTTACAGGATACCAGGACTGCGCCACTGCAATTATACTTTGGGCAGAGCAACGAGTAGGGAGTCTGGGATCGAACTAGGTCGTGAGGGGGCACCACGCCGTTTTATGTGTTTGTTGTGCTTTCTTTTTGAAGACTGGAAGCCATATGTGGAAGCTGGTAGGATATGTTGTTGATGTGGCTGTGATGATGTAAAGTGTGTATAGTTCTTTGATCTTTCTGGTGGTTCGCGTCTTTGTTTATAATTTGTTTGTTTATTTGCCCACACAACCAGTCCGCCTTGTTTGTTATTACCTGGTTTTGTTTTGTTGCAATAGAGAATTGGATAAAACCTGCTCTTCCTTTGATGAATGTCACTAGTGAAACGAGCGAGTATTTTCAATAAAAGTGAATCATCTGTTCGTCTGTGGAGGACAGGATATTTCATCAATAAAGGTTCATCAATATTATTGTCAATGTTATTGAGAGTCTGTTGGCCGTTTAACGATTTGGATATTTTCACCCGTTTCTCACAGTCTAAAGTCTCCAGCTAGGCCATGGCAAGATTGACATTCAGTGGTGACAGCACTCAGAAAAGTTGGGGATGTTCCTTCTCAGAAAGTTCAATCTGCATTTTCATTGCAACCAGTGATAACAATTTCGATTGCGAAGCTCTGCTTCGAATTAGTGAACAAGACATCAGAAACAACATTGAACTGGAAAACAAGCTCTTTAAGAATCTTAAAGATTTCCGGGAAGGGTGTGGTGTACGAGCAACTCTTTAGCTCATTCCCCAGTTTAAAATGGCAAACCACGTTCCTACCCTGCTCGATACAGACGACATTGAACAATAAACTGAGATTACAGAATTAGCTATGCGTTACTGAAGGGTAAGCTACAGCTAAATGTCAGTCTTCTTTTCTAAATGTTATGTCATGACTGACACGAGACGCGCCATTAACTGTCTATGTCAGGATATGCCCTGCATTCCTGGAAAACGTGACTTTGTGGCGTGTCAGGGTTGTGACAAAGAAACAGTCCGTAGCCAACTGTTTCTTACTGTGGAGAAGAAAACCTATTTGGTCTGGCTTTGAAGGCCCGGTGATCACCTACGCCTTTCACACATCCCGCCTCATGCTGGTGGTCCTTGAGCCCCTTCACTTTTTAGTCAAATGAAGTTTTTCTCTGGCTATCAGAACTAACTACGCACAGAAACAAGAGAGAAAAGAGGAAAAGAGAGCCGTTAGTCAAATGATATTGTCAAAAGATACAAAATCGTCTCTGAGTATGTATTGGAATAAAAACAGCTCCACACCTTCGATTATACCTCAATCCCACCTTTGACTTTGTGGCGCCGCCGAAGAAGCAAAAAACCCAACCCTTTTCGAAAGCGTGTACAGAGCTGCAAAAGGATAACTGGGAAGTTAAATACACTTTTTTATGCCCTGGAATGACCTCCTTTCTTGGTGTATGCATTGTCAACGAAATTAGCTTCCTTGCTCTTGGAAACCAGAAAGGTACCAAATATGCGTACAAAAATTTTAATTAGCCCTTATGGAAACGTAATAGGTGAAACTCATAGTTTACAGATCACTAAACGTCGAAAATCCTTAATGACACAGTAGGTACCTTTTGTTTTATTCTACGGTCGATATACACTGGAATGACCAAAAGAGGTCCGGTTAGACCACTGCTGTGTGCACGAAGGCCTGTGGGATTGAAGGATCGTATGACTCACCCTCAACTCTGTCACATGTCTCAACTTCTTTACGAAAGAAATCGCATTAATAGTTGACCTAAAGTATGATTGGAGAGTATAATCGTCTAATGATTGCTACGGTTGGTAAAGTAAGGCTTAAAGCAATTTTAACTTGCATACAATCTATCACGGCATGCAAAATTCAGGTCATGCCATTAACATGCAACGAAGATATTGCATTGTCTATCTACACATGATCATGCAGCTGAATGCTTGCTTTTCTTGACAACTGTTGATCCTGTAACAGGGAAAAAATCGCTGACAGATCTTAGCAAAACAATAGCTGAATAGGATCCAAAAGAAAGCAGAAAAATCCATATGGATTATGTCCTAATGTGCCAAACACAGTTATTTGATGCAAACAGGTTAAAAGTTATCTGTTAGGCTTTTGGATTACGTTTTCAAGATCAAAGGCTTAGCAAGCATTTGCTCTGGGATTTTCCCAGCACTTGAACTTATTGTACTTGGTTTTCGAGGTTACGTTCTACCCGATACAATTCTCAGTGGATTGATCCTCCTGGCTTTGCAACTCCAAAAATAACATAGTCCTTATCATTGTAGTGAGGGATGGGAACATGAGAACATGTCGGGCTTTTCTATCACCTTCTCTGTGTCAAGTCTTTCTATTTAAAAGTTCAATATGCTAAAACCAGTTTGTGGTTTTTAGAGTGTATGCGAGTGAATGTATTTGTTGAGCCCAATTCAATCTAGATCAATTATTTGTTTTTCCTTATCTCACGTGAAAATACAAAACTTTATTGAAATTGATTAATTCGTTTGTAGGATATAGGCCTAAATTTTGGCAACTATGAAACCGAAAGCTTTAGATATTCGGCTAATGTTAAGTTTTTCTAAGAACAGAAAATCATAAGGGAAGAACTGATAAAAAAAGACTAGAGCATATTACAAATTTGCGATAGTTTTGTAAAGATTTTCTCTCTTAATTAATATACTGTCACGGTGTGAAAGGGATGTTTTCCAGTTTATATAAAATTGTTTACGGGTACATTCGCAAAGTTGGATTTTGAAATATCTTCAGGAAAATTCTAACATATTTTATCTTGTAAAACTGTCCATGAGTTAGTGCTCGTGACATAAGACGTATCACAGGTACTCTGTCATGACATTACTTTCAAATTAAAAATAGAGGTTAGATCTGAATTGAGACTAAATCTGAAAGTGCAAAACTCTTACACAAATCAAAGTATTACCTCCGTGAGCTTTCGGTGTATTCTATCACCATCCTCAAATAAATTAATTACAAGATATGAAACACGTTCGGTTAAGACTAACATAAACAATAGAATACATTAACGACTAACAAGAGACATACTAGAAGAGGGAGAGGGTATTTAACTTTTGTTTACGTTAAGTGAATAGGCGTCTTTAGACAAAAGAAGGCTTTCTTTGAGAAGAAGTTCGAATTCAGAAGAAGTAGAGGTGAGAAAAGTGAAGTCAGAGGCAGAGAAAGGATGAGAACAGTTTTCAGCATGTAAGCGAATACTAGAATATGGAGGGCTAGAAAGCGTTTTTCCAGTTAAAGGTGAAACTCCCCAAATGATCCGACAACCGTCTATGAAATTGAGGTATTGTCTGACCTAAATACGCTTCTTCGCAGCAGCGGCACTTAAAACGATATACTACGCCTGAGCGCAGTAATTAGGGGGCTCGGTCCTTAAACTGAAAAAAGTTAGATAGACGAAAGGAAGAGCGGAAAACAAAACGAAGGTTAACTTGAGGATAAGTTTATTTCAACCAACACTTACTTTTTTGATAAGAAACCAGTTTATAAGAAAGCAGGGCTCAATCTCCTCCAAATTTAAGAAACTTGAGGACTGGATGGGGCTGCTCTAAGAAACCTAAAAAATCTCTGAAAGCGGTTTAGACAGTTTGATAACGGGTTCTTTCATGAATAGGCTAACGAGAACAGAGGGTACCCTGAATGAAGTGTGAATTTACTAACAGCAGTTTGACTAATTGGCACTCTTTTGTTTGAAATATTTGGCCTTGTCTTTTCAGATACCATTTTGTAGCCCCTTCCGTATTTAAAGAAATCTTACAAATATAGTTCGCCAACGCGGAGAAAACCTGCCAGTATGTAAACTAAGCGTGTTTTAACATACCAACAATGTGTGCATTTCAATTAAGTATTTTCCACAAGAACTCATGGCTTTATTATTTTATAAGTTCAGCACCTGCACCTGAGATTAAATGTCTTTAGCTGTTACAGTTGTACGTATGAAGTAATTTTACTAGTTACTTCCCCTTATTCCCAGAATCTAAAACATTTTAGTATCAAACAGAGTAACAAGACGTTTTGTCTAAATATTCTTAATTTATCAGACTATTGAGACTAAAGGATTGCAAAACTTTCTGTTATTCAGTTAAGTATGAAATTTGTCTCCCAATCTAACCGTTTTATAGGAATTCCCGTTACTCTGTTTTAAGAACATACTTGTGTGCGTAAAGAATGCAACATTGACTCAAACTAAGAAAATTACTGACATAAGTGAACGTACAAATCTTGAGTAAACTTTCTCTTCAAGAAAATTAAAAATTTTGCGGACATTCCACTGGTGAGTAGTGCCAGTAGTAAACTTTTCTTTTCAACCTTCTTGTGGTTACAAGCCAGAGCACCGTCTTTAAGGATTAATGATTTTCAAACGGAAACAGAATGGAGGAAAGCAAAATACTCTGTTTTTTAAAAGAATAAAGGTCTTGTTTTATAATTTAAGTCTTAAAGCAAAGAAAAAAGCCTTGTTGTTATGTTCTCTTCGCTTTTTGGCTTGTTGGCTTGTTGTCTATGCATGGGTTCAATATTGAATAAGCCTCGGAGTGCCAGCCATCCACGGGGTTTATAAATTTTGTAATTCCCCCTTGGGATACTTTCATTTATTGTTAAAATCAAAGAAATGTCAAAATGGGCCAACAACTGGCACGCATCGAATCTTTATCGTAGACCCTCAAACAACCCCCTAAAAGTGATGTGGTGTATTAGGTATAAACGATCCCAAAGAGCGACTTGGTATATTAGGTATAAACGACTCCCCAAAAGAGATGTGGTATAGTAGGTATAAACGGGTCCCCCGAACTTGATGTTGTTTATTAGCCATAAACAACCCCCCAAAAGTGATGTGGTATAAACGGCCTCCAAAAAAGGAATATGGTATATTAGGTATAAACTGCCCCGCAAAGAAGTGATGTAGTATATTAGGTGTAAATGACACCACACGTGATGTGGTATATTAGGTGTAAACGGACCCTCTAAAGGGCGATGGGATTGTTAGTTTCCAGGTTAGTAGTACCTTTAAAAGCTGTTGTTTAGACTGATTCGTTACCACCTTCTTAAATAGTGAAATGTTACCGAACTTGTCATGTAAAGCGCACTGGAGCCTATTGAAATTTGTGGACTTTACCTGTGTCCAGGCAGATCTAATTATCTGCCTCATTGTTTCCTTTTTACCCGGTAGCCAAAATTGAGGGATGTTACCCTTGGGCGCCCCAGCTGTCCTTTCTTTATTAGTTTGCTTGTTTGTTGTTTTTTCTGTTTATTTAGGGTAGTTTCAATGTCGGGCCCACTGCTCATCAGGGGTCTTTGATTGAGAGACTGCCAATGATCTCGATCAACTCGGAAATAATGCTTTCCAGGTTCTTCTACAATTTTTAAAATGTGAGCGTTTAGATTCTTGTCTTATTGTCTCTGCAGTTACGCCAAAGGGCAGATGAGGGCCAGGCAGCGTTCGGAGGGATAGACACATGGATTTTGTGGAAGTTAACGCGTGGTGGGTTTACTCTTTAAAACGTCGTTGATAAAATAATCCAGTAAGAATTTTTCAGTAAATACATCTCGTCGTTCCTTCTTGTACCAGGAAAGTCATTTGTTATTGAAAGTAGTGTACTGAATTTGAATGGAATAGTAAATAAAGTGGATAAAGACAAGTTCAAACAAACTGTATAATAGCAAGCATACTCGAAATTGCAAGTAATCTTTTGGTTAAAATAAATTCCAAAGTTTACGTCTGGAATGTATCAAAATGTTCTTGTAGCAGCATATTCAAGTGTAGCAGTTTAAATCACGATAAACGCTTATTACCATCAGTGTTGAGCTCGATGTTCCGCCAAAACAAGTTATATCTTGGTATGAATCACGTACTCGGAGTCTCCGATTGCCTTCCTGAATCACATCCACAAACTTACGTTGCCTCTCCAGGAACTGTTATAAAAAGCTCCGCCCCCAGAGCTTGTGATATGTTTGCTCCTTTTCATACTAAAGTTCTCACCTCCGTGGAAAGAAAGGCACTCCCAAGATGTGATGCCGTTTCTGGTACAATCACTTCCTGGAGAGACATTTCCTTAGAAGGTGTTACGTTATTTTTCAATCCGTCCAATAGAAGAGATGAAAAAAACTTTGTTTGAACGAAACATTGTCTGCCATGCTGATACGAAAGTTATAATATTTCCTTGTTTCCTGAAGTAGAATAAACCTGCCGTGGTAGTTGTCTCTTCAATTCATTCTGTGTTTGATGATCATCGTAGGTAAACTGCATGCTACGGATTACAGTGGTGCATCATCGACGGCATCCTTCGACCCATTTCTGGTAAGGATTGTGTTGAAAGCATCGTCGTTTTTATTAACAGCAAACGATTTCTTACGTACGTGCAGCAGGGTTTGCAAGAAAAGGGATGAAATCGCATGGATACCGTTACTAGTGTCTTTCCTACTACTTTTTATCTCTGGTATCTAATTAATGCAATTTATTAGCCTTTAGAAGTCTCTGTAAATCTATTGCTTTTAATGTACCTCTTGCTGCCTTCAAACAGATTTACTTGGATGGCCGTTTTCTTTGTTTTGCAGCGCGAGTGGAGTTCTTTACTTCGTATTTTCAACATCCCGGTGTCTTTATTTCCGAGCGTCATCAAAACATGGTAAGATTTTGCTCCTGAAAATTTGCAAGTTTCCAGTTTCCTGAAGAATGTTATATTAAGTTTTGAAAAGAACACTAGAGAAATAGACCGTATGTCACCACCGGGTATCGAACCCGTGACTCAAGCTTTCCTCAGCGTGCGCATTACCAACTGAGCTTGGTGACCTCCGATGTTAACATAATCTATTTCTCTAGTCGCCACATTAGCTACCAATCATCCACCGGTGGACATGGACATCCAGCTCAACGCAATTGGAGACCAGCCTCTCTGCGCCATGTCACTGGTTCCATCCACTGTGGTGACATATTTTCTATTTCACTAGTGTTCCTTTCAAGACTGATATTTCAAATCCTCTCTGCTCAATGATACTTTCAATGTAGTACTTGGAGAATTTAAAAGCTGCTGCAGGTGGGAAGTGAAAAGGTTATATAGACAAACGTGACTTTTTTGACTGTGGGGTCACAGACGTCTTCTGACAATGTCATTTATGAAGAAAACCTACATTAAACTCTGGTTAAGAACCCAGGCTTAAGAACAAAGGTGGCCAAATTCTGGTCCCTTTGCCATCTTATGTGAGCATTTAACATATATAATATTCCCTACATTGCGTCTCAAGCACAGAATAGGAGAAATCGTTATTTTTATAAATAATAATTCGTAAGAAATGAAACAAATACTTAAAATTTAATTTAGTACTGAAAAATAGGATTTTAATTTCAGCAACGTATAGTAAGTTGGATACGACCTGTGTCAGATTTAACAATCAAAATGGGACAAAACGGACTGGTCACCCATGTTGTATGGCATTCATGATATCTCGAATAAAGTCTCTCCCGTTATAAAGCTTCTTGGTGCCCTTGACAATACAAATGGTGGTTTACCAAATCCACATTCTAGTGAAACTGCCTAACTCTCGAACAGAGATGAACGTGAAAAAGATTGGACTGTCCTGGTAACTTCTTTTCTGCCTAGCAAAAATTTAAACACGCTCAGGCGCGCAAAATCTTCAAATATGCTTGTTAGCGTAGGATTTTCGTCATATACACCGATCGCAGGCGCCAGAGCATACTAGCTTGGAAGTACTAGGAAGCCAGGAGAGTCCTAGTGTAATGTCTTGAAAAATTATGTACCATGTTGCCTGACAATGCGGTAACCTCCTAGGTGCTCATTCCAAAATGGGCCAATTCCTTTGGGTACCGTTACTTGCTGCTTAACCCCTTTGACTTCATACTATTCTGCTTTGACTTCTTATTATTCTGTTGTGACAGTGGACACATATGCACAGTTGATGAAGATGTATTTGGTGTGCCATTGAAAGTCACAGCTATTGTAAGTATGTACAAAGTGACCTTCCATATTCGTTTAAGTAGTTTATATTGAAACATCTTCCTTTTAATGTAACAATTGTAGTCTGTTATTCATTGTACGGATATATGGAGATGAATTTTTTGTTGAGGAAATCTTTAATATTTCCTCGTTGCTCGGAAAGAGAGGATGTGTTTTTCCAAAGCGAGCTAAAAAAGGAGACATTACGTCTTTATGAGTACCAAAGTCTGCACAAGAGGTTAACTTTAACTCGGGGGTACTGTGCGTTAAGGATCGTATTTTTCTCCCATTGGAGATAGCCAGCCCTATGGTGTCTAATTTACTTGTCGCATGCTGTAGGAAACCATTGGGATCACCGTGTTATACATCTTAGATAACTTTGTATGGCACATATGACTAATTACTTTTGCTCATAATATATCTAGACCGTATTTCCTTGATAGATGCCTGACATGCAAGCTTCATTGTTTGGACAATGTTGTTTTGAGGAAGGAGATACTGCTTGTTCTATTGGAACCGGTGGCTACTTGACGATAAACACAGCATCATACGTCCATACCTCTATTGCAGGTACGTAAATTATAGCGGGTTTTTTGTTTGCTTGTCGAACCGATGGTACTAGCATAATTTTTTTTTATATTTGTGTTTTCGAGGGGCAGTGGGTTTGATGTTCGATAGCCGAAATTCTTTCATGGGATGACCATTTGCAAATGTCGCACTTAAAGATTGCATTGGGAAAGTAGCGGATACACATTCTTTTCATATTCGTTTTCCTGGGCCGCTACCGCGCTTTCCACCGAAACTTTCCACCTGATAGCTAGTCGCACCACTAGAGGTGATCTGACGTGGCCACATTAGCATTATGCCATTGTTTCTACACGACTACAAGAATCCTACATTTCTTGATGTGGGCTTTGAGGCTGCTTTCGTATTGGGGAGGTTACCAAATGTGTTTGCGCTTGCCAAGTTTTAGTTTACAATTGACGATTTTTACTTTATTTTGGTAGTGTATTGTTGTGCATGTAAGTCATATCGATGAAGTTGCTAGTGTTATTTTTAAGATATCCGGTTTTTTAGATAGTTTTTCTGAATCTGCAAATCGTTCGTAAGTTATTTAGGCGCAACAGTTCAGATATCAATATCATCAATCGTTGTTAATTGCTGCTGATAATAGTACGCAATTTAGCACCGCCATCACCTATCTGATGCAAGACAGGGAGCGTAATGTTTTCGATTAAATGGTTGGTAACGACAGCGAGGTGATACATTGCCTAAGAGCATACAGTTATTTCAGAATTCCATGATTGTAATCGTAATTGTACATTTTAGGTTTTTATCCACTCATTGGATGGATATTAAACGACGAAATTGTGAACGTGGCAGAAGGTTATGCAGGAATCTTTGCCCCGGCTATTGAATGGATAAAGAGACTAGGTACAGTATCATAGTCAGTGTTTTCAATACTTACGTATTTATTCTTATCGTGGAGAGGAAACGCATGCGCAAGCCTTACGTGAATGTTCAAACGGACTCCGTTCGAACAAAAGATTTTCTTTATTGTGTAAAAGTATTACAAATTATCGTTGCACAGTTGTTCATTATCTACCTTGAAAATGGCGTCAAGATGACAACGGAACTTCGGGGAATACTTTGTTAGTGTTTTTCAAATGAAGTGGATTTGAAATGCCACTTTTGAAAGCAAAATTGTGATAAACTGTCGTCCGCGTACGCGTTACTGACATCTTCGTCATGTACCCCCTCATTATCTCGTGTGCTCCTTCACTTAGTCCGTTTTTGCCTGATTTACTTTGCTTGTTATCTCCTGTACATCCACAGGTGTAAGGGGCGGGGCAGCGGCGGGATTGTACCCCAAAACTAAGTAATCCAAAAGGACTGTTCTGGAAAAGCAAAATTCGTACAAAAACCACTGCCCAAATTCGGACAAAAGGTGGCCAATAACTTCGATTTATTTTGCAGATTAAAATTCTACTTTGAAATTGCCAAATGAGAGTTTGCCCGAATATTTTTCTGAGGTGTTAGGCTTGATGTTCTTTTGCAACTTGAGTCATGTATATTTTAAGCGTTTCGGGAATCAATTAGCATTCCGTTTGCCTTCAAAGGAGTTATGCATATTTATGTGATGAATTTACTGGTCAGTGCATTTATTCGCCGGTCGTGCGTTTATTTGATTCGTCAATTACTTCTTCCGCTTTGGCGTGTTTTACCTCAACGTTTCTCCACCTATTTTTTCTGATTCACTCCGTTTCGACGAGTGAAATTCAAATCTCAGTACTTGACGTTTTACAGTAAAATAGATTTTTAATTCTTCTATTTGATATTGTTGTCTTTCGGTTGTTACGATTATCGTTTTTACTTATTTACTTTATTGGTCCTAAATTTCGTAGCAAAGGGGATATGCTGTACACGGGCATTTTACAAAGTGGAATATGAATGTATACTGTACTAGACCCACCCCAACTCCCCTCCGGCACGGGAAATTATTCCGTTTCTAGTTTGTAAAGGTGGCGATCTTTGTTTCAGGATTTGTTGACAAGCCAGAAGAACTTGATAGAATGGCGAAATCTGTACCCGGTAAGCAGAGTGGTCGTTTTTGTTACGGAATTGTAATTAATGTTTTGAAGAGGGTGTTCATTGAACAAGAGGGATAGCTCATTCATCATGTTCAGAAAGATTTTCTGCTCAATTTCTTGATGTACTAAAGCAGCAGCGGACTTAAACTATGTACAAGGACTAACGGGGTCATGGTCCCTCCACTTTTCAGAAATTCATTTATTTGCTCCCTCTGCCCACTACTTGGCATATCCAAGAAAACGTAATAGGCTTTGATGATTACTGGTTACTGATACTCTTATGTGTAGTACAGACTGCTGTTTCCATACATTTCATGCACTCGTTAATTCTGCTATTTGCTTCTGTATTGCGATATCAAAAATATTTGACGGCAAATGTGTAATGGATCGTATTCGTAGAAGTGCTGAATCATTAGTGGAAGAACGTGGTAGAGTTTAAAGCTTCGCACTTATTTCACTGGCCTGTATCGGTGCAGAACTCAGCAAAATTAAGGAATCTTTGTCACAATATCATAAAAATATAGCATACATTCACGTTGCAACTTGAAAGAACAGGAAATTTTTAATAGTAACTGTGTTATTGCTTTCCCGATTGATCTATGTTGCCCTGAATGAAAGGGAGAAGTAAAGCAGGACTTCTCCATGCTTCCAAAATCGCACGTTACTTTAAGTTCCATAGGTAAACTTACGCAAGCTGTAACGACGATTTTTTAACTGTTCACGCATTTACTTTTAATCGTAGATAGCGGTGGGCTCTGCTTTATTCCAGCCTTTGATGGTTTGCAGGTATGTTACCTTGCATTGTAGCATTAGTGTCTTGCTAAAAATTCCTTCGGATATCTTATTAAAGCCGGTGCGTCTTAGGTCAATTATACTGCGTTCTGTTGTCACTGACTTGTTGGAAAACTGTATTATACAATCCTATATTATATATTATACATCCTGGGTTAAACAATCCTATATTATACAATCCTGGATTATACAGTCCTATACTATACAATCCTGTGTTACGCAATCCTATATAAATTTACTGTAAAGCTTTTATTTAATGTAGAACAGAGCTCTTCGTATTTTGCCAATTTCCTTTTGTAATTAATCTCTAATCTTGTTTCGAAGCCAACTGTCAATTCTATTATATTTAGAACGTTATCATCTTTGATGATCAAGTCAGGACTCAATAATAATAATAATAATAATAATAATAATAATAATAATAATTTTTCAAACTCCGTTGCCATTTATTCTTCCCGTAACTTTACACTTAATAAACTTTACAAGATATTATCAGGCTGGATCTGCAATGTTAAAATGTATAATGTATATATGAATTGTATTCCCAATTTAAAACACTTACAAAAAATAAAAAACTTTTAAAACTACATGTGAAAATAACGATAAAAAAATTCTTCTCATAAAGTATATATATACTCTAAAATCATAAGCAGACCTATGGGAACACAAATTTCGAAGTACAAGCTTAATAATGTGATATTTAAGCACCATTTAAACCTAATATGATCGGGATGACACGAAAAAGTTTCAAAAAGTCCTTGTTTACTACTACTACTACTACTACTACTACTACTATTACTACTACTACTACTATTACTACAGCCACTACTACCCATACTACTACTACTACTACTACTACTTTTACCACCTCTACTACTACTACTACTACTACTATTACTACTACTACTACTATTACTACAGCTACTACTACCCATACTACTACTACTACTGCTACTACTACTTTTACCACCTCTACTACTACTACAACTACTATCACTGCCTTTACTACTACTACTACTATTACTACTATAGGTAGCGATAATTCATGTCGGGTCGTGTGACTACGGTTTTAAGGTTCCTTGTTAGCTCCCACTTTTAGGAATAATTTGACACAGTTACTGCCTGATCTCATTACAGACTATGACCAAGAACATGTTGCGACTGGTTACACTTATTTTCTTGTAAGAAAATACCTCAGCGTCCAGCCCTCGAAGTTTCTTAAAATATCGACCTTTTGAGCCTTCAAAATTTCTTAGCAGTTTTCTTATTCTCTGGTACCAAATAGAAGGGAGTGGGATACGCGTGGGGAGGCTAGTCACACTGCTGTTAGTAAATTCACACTTTATTTAGGGTACCCTCTGTTCCAGGTTAGCCTATTCATGAAATAACCCGTTACCAGACTGTTTAAACCGCTTTTAGAGATTTTTTAGGTTTCTTAGAGCAGCCCCATCTAGCCTTCGAGTTTCTTAAATTTGGGGGAGATTGACCCCTGTTTTCTTTTAAACTGGTTTCTTATAAACAGGTTTCTTATAAACTGGTTTCTTATAAACAGGTTTCTTATAAACTGGTTTCTTATAAACAGGTTTCTTATAAACTGGTTTCTTATAAACAGGTTTCTTATAGACTGTTTTCTTATAAACTGGTTTCTTATAAACAGGTTTCTTATAAACTGGTTTCTTATAAACAGGTTTCTTATAAACAGGTTTCTTATAGACTGTTTTCTTATAAACTGGTTTCTTATAAACAGGTTTCTTATAAACTGGTTTCTTATAAACAGGTTTCTTATAAACAGGTTTCTTATAGACTGTTTTCTTATAAATTGGTTTCTTATAAATAAAAAAGTGTATTCATTTCTTAAATTTAACGTTGATTGGATAACCAGTCTTTTGTTGCTGTGTCTCAGTTCTGTGATTGTAACAGCATGATATATGGTTTGTTTATCGTTTCATATTACTCTGAGGAGTCATTTTCTTATCATCTCTTGTTACGTCAGTTCTCATGACGCTCAAATTGTGTTACGTGGCGCAAATATGTAACTAAGGAAGAATTAACCGATCATAAAGTTTAATCAAGTGCTTGCTGTGCACCGATCATTTGATCCGAAATCATTTTCCGCGCGAGTTTTACGAGCTATTTCAAAATTTAGACATTTGCAGACAGAAGTTACTGGGAATCCTACCGGGAAGTGTGGGGTAAAGCAAAATAAATTGGTTTTTAAAGACCTCGGCACAGCTTAAAAATTTATACGTGGCTACTGTGTCACCTACGCAACGAAATGCCTTGGTGAGTCATATTGTCCGTACTGAAGCCTTTCTGACAGGCAGATTTTGCTACGGTTTTTCTGACTTTCTTGACTTGGCTAATGTTTTCAAAAGGTAGCGGAGCACAGTGGAGGTTGAATTCAACAGATGCCTCCTGTCTGCAATAGGCCTAAAAGGAAGTGATAGGACTCTGAAATTGTGAATACCAGAGGGAAACTGACCCCCAGGAAAGTATTTAAACAACACCAAATAGTAACTAGACTGACTTTTAACAGCCTTTTGAGGTCAGCTCCAGGTAGGGTATAAGGCAATGCGTGATAACGATGAAGAACAAGAGTTGGAAATTTTCGTGGCAGCAAAGTAACTTAACTTAAACTCTAGCTAAGCTATTCTCGATTCGAGCTTATCGCATGCCGTAAATAACTAATAACAATATCTCCTAGACATATACAGAAGTGGTTTCTGTTGCGCATTCCTAGAGCCTTTTAACACAGAAATGCAACTCTGAGAAGGGATATATTGATGAAAAGCAAGTTACCTCGGCCAGCCATCTTGACAGCGAGATCCGAATTTTGATATATGATACTACCAGACGTCTTTCCTTCTACATCTCCTTTTATATGTGGAAGCAGAAATTACGTCCTGAAAATAGTTTCCTTAAGTTTAAGTTCGTTATTAGTTGAATCGTGCAGTCTTAGCCAGATCTCACAATGAAGCGATAGCCAACATTCCAAACAGCGTTCCGTTTACAAATGACTTTCTTGGGGTCCTCTCAACTTCATAGAGCATTTTATATGCATATCTTTTCATTCCTTTCCAGCAATGGGGAAGACCACTCAGTTCTTTGAATTGCGCAACTACTGTGAGCTAAAATTATGGAGTTCTACCTAAAGGGGAATAATTGCTCTTTTCAATGCTGGCTTTAAATTCCTTTGAAAAAGAGGTTTCCAAGTGGTTAGTTTGAAAAGATAGCGAAGAAATAGGAGATATGTGATCGCACTAGAGTTTCTTATAAACAGATAACTTCAGGTCTACTTCTGACGTCAGCTTAATCTCTGAAATAAAAGCTAAGGAATGCTTTTGAAATGTACAATACAGGCCTTTTACATTTGACCTACAGCTTCCTGTCATGTTACTTAACTACGGGCTTAAACCTGTAGACTTCACCATTATCGTCTTGCAGCCTCAGACGAGATAGAATTCGCTACACAATTCCAGTAAGCACTATCTGTCATTGTTGTCAGAAGGTCTTCCGTAGGTATGTTGGTATCTTTGCATATGATATCTAGAAAGGCGAGCTTCTGAGGCCGTTTATGTGATGATGGAAGCTTCTAAAGGGCTAAATATGGTAAACGTTTTTCCGAGGCTCGTGCACAATGCCAGAAAGTTGGATGCGCCAATTTCGGACTAAGTTCGATAATTTAGGTAGGTCTCCATAGATGGTTTCTAGAGTTGGCCATTTCCTCCAGGAGAGACTTTCTATTCTTCTTAGAAAGCGAGTACAACATCTATAGAGGCGGTGTTGTTGCTTAGCCCAAAGGGCATGGGCACATGGCCTCAGGGGCTGAGGGGGTTGCACCCCCCGTTTTGTTAATCTGTTATATTTTTTCGGGTCCAAATTTTTTTCATGCCCTTTTATAATTCTTTAATTAAGAAACAAAAATAAAATAATTTTCAGTCTTACCAGCCCTCTGCATCAGCGTCGGCATTCCTGTCGAACTGAAGTGCTTTTAGAATGGTAAATGATACCAACCCGAAACCTGATTCTTTCCGCTGATATTTTCACCAAGTTCCCCGGTAGTTTACCCTATCCCCCTTCGATTCAACCGTCTGCAGAACCGTCGATTCATGTCCCAATAATTTGCGGGCAAAGGAGTATTTTTTTCGGGGAATAATACCCAGCCCCACCCCCCCCCCCCCCCCCCCCCCCCCCCCCCCCCCCCCCCCCCCCACCCAACCCCCCAATATTTTCCGTCCGTTGCGCCTATGCTAAAGTGTCCATGTTTCGGAGCCGTGACGTAAAATAGGTTCTGTAGTGACATAAATGACCTTTACTTTTATCTTACGATCAAGATTAGATTTCTAGATCTTTGTCCTTTTTCTACCGGTTTTCCATGCAATGCCCTTCCTGGAATTAACATCTTTTTCAGAATTCAAAATTTGTGATTTCAGATATCTTCAAGTCGGCCAAGTCGTCTATGCATTTGAGGGTATTGTTTGCAAATCTTTTGTAGACGTCATCCAAATAGTTACCCATTAAAATTTTAGATTGTTAGAAGTGTGCTGCCAGGAGAACACGGGCCTTACATATTGATGTCAAAGACGCAACGGACGAAAAATATTGGAGGGGCTTTGGATTATTTTCCCGAAAAAAAAATTCCTTTGCCCGAAAATTATTGGGACATGCATCGATGGTTCTGCGGACGGTTGAATCGAAGGGGGGGGGGTAGGGTAAACTACCACCACTTGAATTGGCAAAAATTTCCTTCATGCTACGTCAATGAAAGACACGCACAGTGAACGAACTTTTGTTTCTAAGAAATCTTAGACATATCTTACGTGGGTCAGTATTTACGAGGTCTTTTATGCTAGATAGCCATTTGATGATCTTTTTTGCCAGAACAAATATAACATTTTAACAAACTGGGGGGATGCAGCCCCCCTCAGCCCCTTTGGCCGTGCGCCCATGGTTAATGTATTACTGCCTAACGTTATTGTATTTTGGAAGCATATCATTTTCCGCGGCAGACTTTGTTGAATTCTCTGCACTCTCACTAGCTTAATTGCTATCCTTTCTAGGTTTCTGTATGGCTGCTTAAGTACTACGAATAAAAACCATCTTGTTACTATATGGTAAATCTCTTTTTTCTTATTCAAACACAAGGTTTCGGCACTCCCTGTTGCCATTGTCAAGTAAGGTAACATAGCGCCTTTTTTGTTTAAATACAAACTTACAAATTCAGACGTGAAATTATTTGAGCGAGGAATGTTCTAAAAGCAATGATATGTCACGTGGCTGAGACAATGGGTAAATAATTGCGTGATGATGAAGGAAGTAGTTAACCATTCTTATTTCTATTTTTTTTGGGGGAAAAAGATAATATTGAAACGTCAATAAAATTGTGGATTTTATGAATTATATAGAACATTTATACGCATAGGAGGATGCAGGCTATTTGAGTATATACATATATAATTATATATATATAAATAATTATATTAATTATATATATATATAATTATATATATATATATGAAATATACTTATATATACTATTTTTACTTGATAAAGATCATTTACCCGAAAGCTCTTAGTTCCTCTTCCGTCAAGGCATTTTAAGTTATTCATATATATTTTTTTATATAGTATCTTCTAATGAGGTTTTAGGTTTTAACATATATATTTATATATATATATATATATATATATATATATGCATTGTTATTTTGTAAAAGAAGAGAGTGACTGAAGAACTGTGAGAGAAGTCACAGTTTGTCCAATAGATTAAAAAGACCAAGGATAATATTTGTATGCCATATGAAGAGTTGCTCTAAGATATGCAAATATACATAGGTTGGTTGCGAAAACATCATCTATGAACTCTCCCCAGGCGCGTAGCAACGGTAGTTGGGGCCCCTAGGACACTTTCACCATGGGGCCCCCCCTGGCAAATTAATGCAAAGCGAGGACCTCTACCCGCATAGTGAGTGGTTATACAGCTGGGGTGTCTGGGGGCGTTGTAAGGCTTTCCATTGGGGTTCCGGAAAATTTCACAATTTTCACTATTTCATAGCCCTGAAACCCTTTTTGTGAGCCATTTTTAGGGCGGTTTTACTCTTTTAAAACATACAGCTTTTAAGAGAAAGTATGTATTTTAAGACGTCAGATTCCTCTCGCACTACTGAAGATTTTTGATAAATATGAAAAATCGCATTTATGCCTTCACGACCAAAGTTTTGTCAATTTTTTTTCAAATTTTGCATGAAATAAAAACTTACATAGAAGTGGTGGGGGCCCCATGATATCACAATCTGGTCGGGGCCCCTAGGGCGTGCACTCCCTCAACTCCGCCTGTTACGCGCCTGACTCTCCTCTCTCTAATACACCTTTTCGTCTCCGGCTCCTAGGAAGACATAGCGCACCGAGTCAGGTTTGCCACATGATCTTATTTTGTGCAGCTTGCTCTCTGCCTATTTGTTTTAGCCTACCACCACGTATTACCACCACCTTAATTTTTACTAGTCGTAACTTTCTCGACATAGTCAAGCCATGTTGCTTTAATCTTCCCTCTGGGCATTCTAATATATCTTTGGTATTCCCTCAGGGCTCTTTTGGCTGGTGTTTTGTCTGGTAGTCTCATCATGTGCCCATACCACTTCAGTCTTCTTCTTTTCACTTCCTTGCTCCACGGGGCCTGTTTGGTTACCTTATATAATTTCTCATTGGTTATTTTTCTTCGGCCATTTGTTGTTCATTATCTGTCTCAGCATAAAATCAACAAGGCTAATCCATATTGATGACGTCAGATAAGCGCGAACACGTTATGACGTCAAATATAGAGCAATTATGCGCTTTAAAATTGTCTGGATTTTGGAAACCTTTCATATTGATAATCGTGATTTGTAGCGTGTATCAAAAGTTTTTCTGGGTATCTAAGAATATTGAAAAAATGTTTGCTTGTTTTAGAAAACGTTGCTTTTTTGGTGTTGGACGTGTTGGCAGATTTAGTCTTGCTGCTGGTTCATTTATTGCAATAGCTCTTCATTATATCCGTCCTGACGCAGTTGGAATGTTAAACATGGCTGTATTTAAAGATGCTATCGCAAAGAAATCTCCCGAAAAGGTTATGGGGCGTAACTACAGTTCTATTTTGTCCCACTTTTTGGAGCAGCGACAATAGAAAAGTATTCGGAGCCAAGTGTATGGGTATGTACATAACGTATATATCTGCTTTATTTTTAAAACAATTTTAAGGCCATTTTTTGAGGCAGTGCGGCCGAGATGCTAGTGTAACTGTCACATGGTCTAAAGCTGATGTTATACAGAAGTTTGAGCCCTGGCCGTGCTGTAATATTCTTTGAGCAAGATATGGACTCTGTTGTGCTTCCCAAAAATTTGTTAGTGTGTGCAATACAGGCTAATGTTTTGAAGCAATTTTAGAACGCGTCTTTTTTATTTTCATGCTGGGTTCAGTTCATTCATCCAGTTCATTTTCCTCGGATGAAAAATTTGTGGTTAGTTTTTACAATAATTGACGAAAGTATTATTCACAACCTTCTTTTTCCTTTCCAGGGCTTTGCCAACGGAGCAATCGAAACCCGAAGTTGATTTTGCTTTCACTAAAAGGGGGAAAGTTTAATGACGGAGAGGAAATAAAGTGACTTAAACAACATGGGAGTAGTTTCGAGGATTTTATGGAAATTCTTCAAGGGCTAGACACGTCGGACATAAACTCAATGTTTTCAAGCTGGGAAAAGTACAAAATAGGTTATGGATGCAGAAGAACTAGTTTTTAATGCTGAAGGACAAGCAGTCATAGATGCATTTATAATTAAGGCAAAATGAAGCTTGTTAAATACCAATAATTTTAAATTTAAGAGGTGTTTTTATTCTTAGAATATTGTATACAACTGTGGAAACAAGCGTCCATCAAAAGGTGTAATAACGTCCTTTGGATAGTGTTTGTGATTTCATCCACATCTTTGCGTTACGTTGGCTTTATTCTGTAATATTGACCTTCAGACTTGTAAATATGGCTTGGATCTTGATAAATGAGGTCAGACATTAGCAGATATTTGGAACTGCAGTTTTAATCATGTGTCTTTATTTGTGAGAATGCCTTATGAAAAAATGTTTTGCTTGCTTATTTAGTTAGACTTAATTTAACGTACACTTTGTATATAAGAATCTCCCTCAGCGTCCATCCCTTGAAGTTTCTTAAAATATTGACCTTTTGAGCCCTCTAAGTATCTTAGCAGTTTCTTATCCTCTGGTAGCAAATAGAAGGGGGTGAAATACGCGGAGGGGGCTAGAAAACAGCGGGGGTTCAATGCAAATTAGAAAGGATGAATTAGAATTTGAAATTGCCACAGTAATCACATCTGTTCAAAACGGAAGCTGGTCCTTCTTGTAATCTTACACCAACACTTGACATGAACTTGTCTCTCTCAAGTTATTGCAGAACTACAATCTTGGACAAAACTGTTGAGAAAAATTAGTGTAAATTTTACCAAATCAGTAAAAATGCACAGAACAGTTGCTACATAACATACACTTCCTATACTGGTATTACTTCGTATGTTATCCTTTCCTTGGGGTATTATGGGGCTCGTTTATATTGCTAACCAAAATCACTGTTTTGAAAATCATTAGAGGCGGACTGCTGGAGATGCACCATTTTCTCAACAGCAATTGACCAGAATTGTAGGTGTCATCTACAGACCTATTTCACTTTTACTTTGAATTATGACCATGATTAACCGAGTAGCTGAGCTATCGTGTCTACGTCAGTTTGATGTTGGTTTATTGTCTCGCCTAAAAGAACTCAACTTCCATGTGTTGACAGCTTCGACTGTTCGCACAGCGGATTTATGCGCGTTACCTATCTTCTGTGAACAATGAAACGTGTTCTCACCGCTCTCCTTTTGTTCCACATGCCAAAGGCAAAAGTCAAAACGAGGCAATCATGTCGGCCCCCAGTACTGCAATTTTAACGACTTTTACGGGCTCTTACAGAAAGTACGGACAACCTAAGACAGAAAGAATCGACGGAGGCATATCAGTTAAGTATGATGAACAAAATATAAAAAAAATTCTGACCGCTGGAGGTACACTTTAAGCTTATAAGTTGACTATTTTAGAGTATTTCGGACCTGAAAGAGATGCTTTAGCGTATCGTAATAACATGAAGTTCAGTACATACCACCGTGATAATGATAGATATACAGGCCGATGCGCGAAAAGTTACCCATCTGGTTTCTGGTTTAAAGATTGCTTCCATGCAAACCCAAACGGCATATATATAACAACCAGACGAGATATTGTTCTTAATATGAAATGGACTGACATTCATACAATCGATAAGGGATATTGGGTACCAATTAAGTTCATTGAAATGAAATTTAGAAGAAGGGTGGCATGAAAGTAAGGACATTTCAAAGGTAGCAAGAAGCAGGTAAAAACATTTGAAACTTAACAGAAAGGTTTGAGTATTTTGCTTTGTTGCTTGTTTGAAGGTGCCCGCTGAAATACTTATTCATTATAGAAAGTACCCATTAAAAATAAAATATTCCTTTTTATTAGCTCTTATAGATATTCCTGAGTGCAATCGATGTCACTCTATCACTATATTTTAACTCATCACGAGGATAACTTCAATTCAACATGTAAGTAAGCAGTAAAACTACATAAACATATACGCCCTGAATAGCTGATGTAACTCCGAGACGGTTGGGTGACTCAACGGTCTAAAATAACAAGTTGAACCTAGGCCTGTACTATTTCAACACCTTTGAACTATAGAATTGCATATCTGTACATCTTATTGTACTTTACATAGAGTTAATGTAATGTATTTGACTATTTATCTCAAAGTAATTTCACAATCATTTGAAATAAATATATGTATCTTAAAAGAATAGGAAGGAATGTATCAAATATTTACAGGAATGTGTGCAGTTTTGTGTTCCCATTATGTTACTCTCCGCAAACTTAACCGATATTCTCCGAAGTAGATCCCCCTAACTTCATTTCTTTACCAAAATTTGTGTAAATATCCGCCTTAGGCTAGAATAGATGTGTAAGACGTTTAAATGCAATGCTTTGATGGGAAAGGTGTCTTTTACCTATGTCTTCTTTTGCAGCCATTAGTAGGATCTGTTAGAAGAAGCGAGTGTGAAAACGCAATTGAAAACAACTGGTTATGTTTTACATTGAAGATCTTTGTATCTTTTCAAGCTACTTAAAATGCTACAATCATAAAATGAGACAGTCTAGAAGTCAATTAAGCTGTTTTTGCATAATTCAGTTTTCATGATAGAGCTGAAAGCAAAGCTTGACATGCATGCTTTTCTTGCACTTATCGCACCTATTTCGGCAACTTTGCCGGCAGACAACACACTTTCTTGCAGGACAAGACTCTTGATAGTGTCCAGTGTTGTCAGATCGCACCTCATATGGAACTTTGCGAGAAGGACCAGGGGCCGATACGCATAAATCATCTTAAGTGCAAAAAAATCCTTAACTTTTAAGGATTTTCTTAAATTTGAAGAATTTCCTTACATTCTTATTAAGGAAACGCCCTTAACTTAAGAGCTATGCATAAAGAGAGTTAAGATACGAAAATTATTAAAATCCTTCCTTAACTTTAAGGTACCTCCTTGGTTTCCTTAACTGAAAAATTCTTCCTTAACTCGACGAAAACGGGAGCTGTGAGAGAAATCAGTGGCAAGTGAACTCACAAGATAGACTGGCTTTTCTTCTCTATTACCTTGTTTAGACGAAGAGGATGAAATACAATATGCTTTCAGGAGACCTAGAAGTCTCGTCATTGTGAAAATCGAATGAATACCTCGCTTTGACAAACGGGTCGTTGTACGTTACTTTAACACGGTAGGTACTATCATATCGATTTTCGTGACTTCAGTAAATGCAAGTCAGTAGCACAAAAAGCTCGGAAATCTACTTTGTTTTATTTCTATAGTAGATTAGGGTCGAATCTGGGTAGAATCAGGGTTAGGAATAAGGTAGGATAAGATCTAATTCTTTACAGTAATGTTTAAATCACAAATCATATGGCGGGTAAAATTAGCATCGTAAGCCAAGATACCACGCTATTACTCCTTTGCCTTGAGCATAGGTTGCCATCCGGTATCGTCCAATACCTGCATGCACACACTACAAATATACACCAGAACATGGTCTGTCGGACTGTTGATCGTGTAACTCTGAACTTAGTAGCAAGGATAAACAAGTTGATAAGATTACCTATCACCACCCGCGTGCTGCCAAAAACCTCTTTTCCCAAACGGCCAATTTCCAAATGTTAAAGAAATATTGCGAACTGCTTACTAAAAGTACATTTGATAGGCTACTGTTAAAAGAATAATCTTATACTCCATCAAGAGTTCTACTTTGCACGTCCAAACAGGCAACCTCGCAGCGTTAAAAGATAACTATGCCACCACACGGTCGACAAGATTCCGCCTTAAAAACTCGTGACCTATTGGTCACAGCAGAGGTTGCTGATATCCCAAAGTTGTGTGATACCAACGAAAGAATTACAAAATTTCGCCGTTCACAAACAATCCCACGAGAAACTTACCTGGTAGGCTCCGTGGTTTAGCTGCTAGCATACAGTAACAGTCAACTCTCTTTATCGAGTAGATTCCACAAATGGAGGGAGAATTTCCTCATACGGACCTTAGTAACGCTAGCATTCCAGAAGGATGCTACATTTACACTTCGGCCTTGTTGTACTTGATGATTGTATTTTGACGTGAGACAAAAGTTGCATTTTCCTCAGAGTTCCATTTAGGCCGTGTTTTCTTATTTAGTAAATTATTGCTACAGAAGAAAATACACAAGATGTCGTGCACTCAGTGAATACATGCAATGCTGGCATGTTTTCCAGCCTAAGGAACCCCCAATTCTTGATGCCGAGAAGTTGAAATCATGACTTTTATAGGTTCATTATGGTCTACCGGAAGTAGAAAAACTTTAGGCAATTTCCTTAACAGTTAAGCAAATCCTTAGCTAAGGAAACTCTTAAGGTCCTTTATGCATCACAAAGATTTTCTTCGCTAAGGATTTTTCCTAACTGCTTAAGGAAGAATTTTCACTTAAGTTAAGAAACTTTTTATGCATATGGCCCCAGATCTGAAATCAGCTGATGGTCATTGGATGTCGCTCTTCACCATGATAAACGCAACGTTGTGTGGAATTATTTGATACATTAGATACTTAGCAATATAGACACCAGGAAAAGAGCATCAACAAGTTGAATGCATTTACAATTCATGGCTAATACCATTTCTTCTCTTTAATAATCGGTTTAAGATCATACAGGGCACGGTCAACCAAATATACTCCTCTCATTCCCCTATCATAAGATTTTACTACAGCAGGCTGGGACACAGATGTCTTGCCTTTTCCTTTTATCCACCGTTTTGCTTCACCGAGAGGCTGCACACCTACAGCATTGCTGCAGAATGTGACGACAGCATTGTCATTCCATCTTACTACTTCGATGTTTCCCTCTGAGCGGTAGTCAAATGAGCCACGTGGTAAACGTTTAATACGTTGAACGTTTTCGATGGTGCAGTCAGCCATTCTATTACCCCGTAGTGTGCCAGTCGCACGAAAACCCTCGTTCTTCAGATGCTTAATGAGATCGTACGATGTGAAAAAGTTTTCAAAAAATAAATGGTGTTCAGAAAGGTCGCTGCAGACTGCTGCAGGAGTTTTGACTGACTTGAAGATGCATTTTCATCTGAATCATCCAAGTTATCATTATCTTACTAGCACCATACTCGACTAACTCAAGCTCACCAGCTACTTCAACAGGAAGATCAGTCGTGACCAAATTGTCATCATCTTCTTGCTCCAGGTCACTATCCTGGTCATCAGTAGGAGGACCAACTATCACTATGTCTGCTGTCACAGGAGAATCAGACTCAATCTGCTCTATGACATCTGGAAGAAGACGATGGTGGTGAATCGTACTTCTCTTTCCATAAAAACTCTTGACATTTGTGGCAAATCTAAAGTAAGAAATAAGATGAATAAATAATTTAAAAAATAGCTATGGAGTCATATTTGGAAGCTTTTGGAATCCCTTTTATGCCTTTTGAACAAAAGATGATGTCATAAAAATATAGTGTATTGTATAAAATTAAATGATGATTTCAGCTTGTCAACTTATCAATGATAAAACAATGTTATAGAAAATCCAGCAGCGTACCCACGTCAGTCAAGACAATTGCTACTAATTTCTTGATTGTAGCTTATCGTTGTGCTATGTTTGTAAAAGAATGCTTCCGTGGTTTCAGAATACTGTACTAATTCTCAATACACCAGCCCCTTGAAATTGATATTAATCATAACATTAGTCACATTAGTCATAACACCATTTATGTAATTAAGAGTTAAGTAGTCTAAATTAGAATCGACAGGAAATATCAATATGAATCTCAATTTTGCTAATCTGAAATACGCTTACACTTCCCACCAATGTCTACAATTGTAGACTTTAATATTTATTGACAAGAGACTTTCAGTAACATTCAATAACAAATGAAAAGTATCTTTATTAGACTGAATCACTCTTGTAAAGTGTAAATACAAACTTGAAAACCGACTACACAGCAAAGTGCAGAACGTGGTTGCTAGTTCAGAATTTTTTGAAAATTGGCACATTTCTAATATCTTAATCTGACACATATTACCTAACTAAATATAAATTTATGGCTCATCTTGCCTATCATCTATCCTGAAATAACGACTGACATAATTTAATACCAAACATGCTCCATGTGTCTATAAAACAAGTATTGAATTGGTTGTCTTCTTTTGTAGACATTGGGAGAATTTGTGTTAATTGTATTTTGTATCGCTATTTCAACATTTGTTCCCATTATTATTATTTTCACCTTGAATTTGAAAGTGTCCGGAAGCTATTACTTCGCAATGGCTACCCTTTGCCGCTTTTCGATAATTTTATTCGTTTATTTTTTTATTAAGATCCGTTCCCCTAAATCAGTTTTTAGTACAGCACCCAAGTTAGTTTTATATTTTTCATAGCCCTTTTTGGGCTTTCATTCCCTCCGCATATGTGACCAGGCTAGTCGCCTTCTCACTAATTGTTACCCCTACGTTAGGGTCCGTTTTATTTTTAAGCCCAGCCGTCGCATCGCAAGCTTTTTGCCTTGTAAAGACAGAGTTTCCCGGTTGATGAGGTCGAATTTAGTATAAAATTTCAATGCTCAATGTCAAGTTTATATTACCCATAACTCTGAAGATATCAACAGTTTTCTTTAACAAAACGTTATTACATATTTTTTTTAAAAGATTGTAGCTCCTTAGTGGTAGTTGGTTGTTTACATAAATATATGAATGTCAATAGATTAGTCACTCCAAAGAAATCTCCAACACTTTCCCCTATTATTCATCGTCTAAGGCATATCTAAGAACGGAAGCTGGAGAGTGGGGTGGATAAGAGGTCTATGATCGCTGCAATAACTTTGCAAGCAATTTCTTTACAAGTTATAAATTGTGAGTAGAAAGTGAAGCAGTACAACAAAAATTAAATGCCAGAAGAATAAAACCCCTGAAAAAGTAAGGTTCCGTAGTAAATGAGAAATTTGACCACGCTGAGCCCCTTCCACCCTCTTCCCCGTGTTATTTCACCCCACTGATCTAAGATAGCTTTTAAGAGTAGTTAAAAAACTCCACGTTGGTATATTTGCCTTTAGATCGTTTGGATTTAAATCACTGATCTCCAAAAAAGACTTTTTGAGTCCTGTTTGAAGATCAGTGATTTAAACACGTGGTCTTCGATCAGCTGATCAAGAAGCCTGGACACCACAACAAATCCCCCAGAGGTTTTCAAGAGTGGGTTCCAGCTCTTGTGCTTCAACTGCTTCTTCCTTTACAAGAAATCATCATGGCTTACAGATGTCTTGGTGAGTTTGCTGTAGCGTTTCCCTGCTCTTGTTTTCCCATATCAAGTGTTTTCCAAATGCAACATAGTCTGTTTTATATCTAAACAGTAGCAAGCATGAGATGGTACTTGTGGACATAATTTGGATTTTTCAGTAGAGTAGCAAGCCTTTATTACAATGCTACAATTGATCAAGACGTCGAAATGAAGCAAACTTTGAGACACGAATCTTCCTCCTTTGAATGAATTGCAAAGCACTTGCCAAAAATCTCCCTCACCGTCCATTCATTACAGACGTGTGTTTTGTCATTGTGCTGAAGTGTCGCATTTTGTGTCTTCTGGAATGTATATTTTCTCAGTCAACTGTGCTCAACATTACACGACGCCATCTTCCCCATCTTGCTACTTAGTCCATTTTCTTTAAATCAAATCGAGTCTACTAATTTAACTTTTATTCATCAATCCATAAAGCCATGCTTACACCTTCCTTGAATTAATTATCTGTCCATATATAACCATTTTTCCATAGATTCTTTCTCCAATTCTTTCTTTTTTTCTCCTCATTTATTCATCGATTTATTTATTCATTCATATACTCACTCCTTCCTTCGTCCATTCCTTCCTGTCACCACTTATGTATTCATCACTTTCCTTTATTTCTTCATCTATTCATTTATTACTGTTTCCTGTGCTTCCTGATGTCATCTGACATTCTTTTCTATCATATCATAAGTTTTCACCCTTTTCATGATACCCTATAATTTGCTCTTGCGCCATTCCTTTTCTGCTCCATTCTTCACCTTTTACTGCCACTCTACCTTGTTCGTACTGCTTTTATGTTTCTAAGACTAGTCCCTGTCTCAGAGCAGCACTGTTTACTTTGGTATTGCCAATATATGACCGTCTCTATAGCTCCTTCGCATCTAAGTGTTCTCTAATATCTTCCTGTTCTCAGTACTTCAAACTCTTATATTCTTAGGTTACATTATCCTCGTTATGTTGCCAATGCTTTCGAAACTATTGAAATGCAGCAGCAATAGTCATTTTAAACTCAAATGAGATCGCAAAATAACCTCCGTTGACATAATATCATGTTGGTGTATTTACATCTTACATGATACTTTCCTATACGTTACTACAATTCATCTATCCTCTCGTAATGAACGCTGCCAACGTTTTGAACTGCATACTTTAAGAAATGTTTTAATATATATTTTTTAAGGATTTATACTTAACAAATGAAAAACGAAAAACAACTAGA
>JAAAKM020006971.1:58831071-58849035 GCA_010016025.2 Alatinidae sp. Z8VKAUB7J3 | reverse complement strand
ACTTCGAGGAGACTTGAACCAGCGAGGCAATACTATTAGAGACTTGGCAAATGAAAAACGAAAAACAACTAGAACTTCGAGGAGACTTGAACCAGCGAGGCAATACTATTAGAGACTTGGCAAATGAAAAACGAAAAACAACTAGAACTTTGAGGAGACGTGAACCAGCGAGGCAATGCTATTGGAGACTTAGCAAAATGGATTGTAATATTATGTTACAGTTTTGGTCCTTGGTCAAGGCTTATTATACCTTTTGAAAATTTCCACTAATTTGTAAATTACAGAAATTCACGTCTACAAAGGATTATCTTTTAATAAATGCTGTACTTCCAAAAAGAACGTTATTAATTGTTAAGTGAAGCAAACTCAGCACTTGATAAAATGTGTTGTTACCTTTGCAAACAAGTTTCTTCAAGTCGGCTTTAGAAACCACTTGGAACTCCTTCCCGATGTTTGGAATTTTACATTCCCAGCAGTACCTTCCGCGTTTACAAAATTGATCATTGCAATCGATGTTAAAATCTTTGGATGGTTGCTTGAAGGTAGGGTACACTTGTCCATGTAGTATCTTGTATTCGCCATGCAGTTGGCAGAATGAAACTTCTCTTGCAACTAAAATGATAAGAATTGGGTTTTTTCTATTATGGATTCATAGGAAGGGGCGAAGTGACTGAGGTGTGTGATCTTTCTATAATTTGCAGGTTTGTCAAAGGTTAAACAAGGACACGAGGAAAGCAACGTTTGAGCTTAAAATGGCTTAGATATGCTGTCTTGGTTCATAAGCTGACAAAATTTGGCCTAGGTCGGTAATGGTATACCGAGGAGAGAACACGGTGTCACGGATCCCTTATTAATCAATTTGACCTGCACACGTTCAAAAGTAGTTATCAAATGGGGACAATTGTGATGTGAACTGCCCTTTTTCGTTGAACTGAGAGAAAGCAGGAGTCGATACGAGCTTACTTATGTCTAAAATGATGCATGGGAGGATTTGGAGCTAATGAAAGGCCTTTTGGAGATGCGTGCGTCGTTCATGTGAGAGACAAATTTGCATGCCTTATTCAGCCAGTAAGTCTGACAATCAATCTTTCTCTGTAGAAATATTCACTTTTAGAACATTTTCTTACTTGCTCTTCTTTTTATTATTTTTATTATTTTAATAAGCTCCCAGTGCCGATTAAGCTCCCAGTCCAAACAAAAAATTTGAACGAAGGGTCTTGTTCTTCAATAGGCACAAGGAGGGCTTGATTGGTCATTCACGGTAATGTTCGCTTCTCGATAATTCAAAAGGATGATGGAGCAATAGAACCATTTCCATGTATCCAAGGAAGGTTTGAAAATGGTTTATTCTCCGAAGCCTGTAACACACAGAATCGCTCGAGAAGCCATCAGCAGAAAGAGAAGTCAGAACGGCTAGGAAGTATTCTTAATTTGAAATTATAATGCACTGGGTTCGTTTGCAGAGCCTGTGTTCACTGAGCGCATCTCCTCGAAGTATATCATGCTGGGCTGCATTGATCGGGAATAGCATAGAACGGTTCGGCATGGCTATTTCATGTAACTTGTGTAAATTCTCTGCATTTTTCAATGTTTTGTAACATACAAATGGTGTCTACTTGAGATCTGGAAAGAGCCGCATCAACACTTGCATTAGCTTACACTATGCTGCACGTAATCTTACGACCCTTGTATTTTATAAGCGGTATGACCAAGCTGTTAGAGCAGTTGTCCCAAATTCATAAAGTTATGAGATTTGGTGGTTCAATTCCCGGTCGTGCTGTTATGTCCTTGAACAAGATATGAATAAGATTTGCGTCACCGTACCAACGTGTACAATTGGAACGTGGCTATGATGCTCAAAACACGCAGGCGCCGTGTATGACTGTTGTGTGTTTACACTCCTCAGAGAGTGGATCAGAAACAAATGATCAACACCAGGCTTGAGCTGCGGGGTAAAGCGCCTTTGAATGTACCTAACACAAATAGGGTGCCTTATAAATGCAAGGTATTTTACTTTACTTTATTTTACACGAATTGGCTCTTCTTTTTACAGTATTTGAACGTTCTTTGCGGACCCAAGATTGCAGACTACTGCCACAGAAAACCTACTTGTTTGTATATTTATAGTTTGGTCGCCTTGGTTTGTCACCTTTATTTTGTTGTTTGCTCATATCTTCTTATATTCATCAAGAGAGATGAAGAGCCAATGTAATTTGTAAAGTGCCTGTATATCATTACTATTATTATTATCATTATTTTCATTCTTATCATTACTAGCTCCCCTAAAAGATGATATGGTGCATATCCTTACGGCGTGCCACATACTTCTACCCAGCCCCCAACAGCTCCAAGGCAACACCTATATTTGAACCACCATTGAGACATATCCTTCATACACTGCCGCCTTTTAGAAGACAGCTACTGGAAGCTTAATGTAAGCAATAAACTTTCCCTTTACCAAACTTACGCTGAGAGCTCAAGGTCTATCATGCGAAAGTGTTGTTGCCGTTGTTGGTAACCAATATATTTTCTTTAAAGTTTTCTGAAAGTCCCTTGCGTGGAGCTGTCTTAGCTGTCTTACCTAACCGACTGCTGCAAGGGATCGTCCTATTGCGCCTCCTCTATCTGCCCTAACACTGTTTTTTAAGTATGATTTGAATAACCACGATAGCGATGAACATAGTCACGAAAACCATAACTGTCATTGTTGACAAACAAAGCTACCAAGTTCAGTTAATTCATTACCTCTTACATTTCGTTCTTTTCTTCTCTCCCTTAGGTTTCTCTCTTTCATTTCTTATCTTTGATTTGTCTTGGAGGAAGCTTATTGACGTACTAATGATTTACCGAATATTTGATAATAGGGAAGGTACTGGAAAATTGCTCATATAAAATACTTGACAAGCTAGAAGATCGCAAAATAATAAAAAAGGTTGACTCCACATCATAAGACTTAATCTAATTAACAAAGTAAAAATATCTACGTAATGAATCCCTAACAATTGCAAAAATTGTTTTTCTGGACAAAACTGTGCTCTGAGAAGAACAAAAAGGTCCAGTAAAGGAAGGAGTTAGAGACCTTATTTCAAATCCTCTCTTCTTAATAACACTTTGCAACTTTCAATAAGCTTTGGACAGACAGCATGACGAGCCGGACAGATTCCTTTCTTGGTTAAGTCATATGTCGCACAGAGGCTGATGTCCACTTACGTTTAGCTGGATGTCGATGTACACTGTTGGATGATTAGGACCTAATGTGGTGACTAGAGACATATAGCATATTAACATGGGAGTTACCTAGCTCAATTGGTAGAGCATACACCGCGAAAGCGTGGATAACGAATGAGAGCCCCCCCCTGGTGACATATTTTCTATTCCTATAAAATCTTCTCGACTAATATTTTCAATCCTCTCTTCTCGATGTCGGGAAGTAATATTGACTTTTAAGTCAAGGTCATGTCTTTTGATAACCTACAGTTGTGATTGTAAAGGCTTTTGGACTACTGATAGCAGTGATGGCACAGTAAGGCTAAATCAAGTAAATTCGCAATACATCTAGTATTGGTAGTGGTACTTGAAATTCCAAATTTTCCAAAGAAAAATCAAGATCAACTACAATCCTTTGTAGTTATGCAGCTCTGACTACCAAAGAAGCACTAATTTTGTAGCATACACACTCACACCAATAAGGGTGAGGAAAATAATGATGTATTCTTCAAACAGAAAAATAAACGTACCTGATCGAACTTCTCGTGCTACCTTGAGTGTTACTCTCCTTCTTCGACGCCAAGCCAAAGCACTCTGAACCATAGAACACAAGAGGTACAGGACTACAACCTGTCGTATGATCTCGCCTAACTTAACTAATGGATGTTTCGTTGTAGTTAAAGAGAAAATATTTCTATCAGCCATATTTAACACGATCGAGATACTGGACTCTCAAGAGCGCCTGGATAATGACTAATAAACATTGTCTTTTTGTCACTTTTAGCTCATTTGTTCAGCTGAGTGTCATAATATTGATTCAGCCGTGCAATCACAGAATGTATGCTAGATCTCTTCAAATTATTAGTAGCTAAGTAAATAGTCAATAAAGACAGCGTAACGTACAAATCTTTTGACCTTCGCTGATTCATACATTCAGTCAATCAACCAGTGGTGACGTGTGCGATGCTAGTACTTCTCTTAGAAGTCTCACGTGTTACTACAGGAAGTGAAAAAATGTCACAAAAGAGATTCAAATCCAGGCTATGGCGATGCATTTTCAACGCGGTTTGAACAAATTTTTGCTCGATGGCAGCCCTTCCACGGTCAACTTACTAGACGCAGAGAGAGGTTTCTCTAAAATTTGTAAGTAAATAGTCAATAAAGACAGCGTAACGTACAAATCTTTTGACCTTCGCTGATTCATACATTCAGTCAATCAACCAGTGGTGACGTGTGCGATGCTAGTACTTCTCTTAGAAGTCTCACGTGTTACTACAGGAAGTGAAAAAATGTCACAAAAGAGATTCAAATCCAGGCTATGGCGATGCATTTTCAACGCGGTTTGAACAAATTTTTGCTCGATGGCAGCCCTTCCACGGTCAACTTACTAGACGCAGAGAGAGGTTTCTCTAAAATTTGCCCAAAGCTGGGTATAGATATTGGAGGATTGGGAGCTAATGTAATAACAATAGACAATGTGTTGTTAACGGACTCGTTATAACCTTGTTGCTATGGCAACACGTAGCAATTCCTGAAAGCTTTTCCAGTAGTAAATACTATTTGCAATAAATGGTGTTAAGCTTGTTTTTAACCATAGATATGTAAGCTAAGGAGCAGAAGTGGAATCATGTTCGTATTTTGTCCACCTTCATGTTTTGAGAATTTCTAAGGCAACTTTTTGGGAACAGGTTAAAGAAAATTCGCAAGTCAAATGCTGATTGGTGAAAGAAAGAAATAATAAATGTTATTAAATTTCAGAATAAAGCAAAACGATTTGTAACGATCAGGTTAAGGCCTTATTTTTTAACAATTTTATGCGATCAAATGTCATTATTCTTTAGCTGCTCGTTTGTCCGTGAAGCATGTTCGAACTCTGTGTTGTCTTGAAAATGAGTGACCGTACAAATTGAATATTTTCCGGACAGTTATCAAGACGTGCATTAGAGCCAGTGTAACCTTAATTAAACACAGCCCAGATGCCCAAAGAGAAATGTACTCACATTTTTAGGTCATCTCCTTTCCATTCAATTGTAATGTTACGGGTATTGTCGAGTAGAGACCACCATAAGAGTATTGTAAACTTGGTATGGTTTGCAAAACAATTAACAACGACGTAGTACTATGCACTCTGCTGATTGTGTGGATCACTCCCATTTTGGAGGAAAACTCAATCGATAGGAAGAAGTGAAGAAATTCGTCCCCTGGTGCTAAAAAGGAATGGAGCAGAGGCGTCTGGCTACAAAAATAGACCATAAGAAGTTAGACACATGAAACTAAATGAGACACAGTATCTCTGCATAAAGGCAGCAAAAGAAAATTGATACTAACGCAATAAAATAGTGTCATGGATGTAATGCCATGTATTTGGGTCAAACAATCCGTCAATTTAATAGATGCCTCTCGGATCATCTAGGTATTTTAGCCCTTACTATGAAAAAACTCTCTAACCCTCTTTTCTCTAGTATTCTTTCTCACTGCACTTACACCCTTTTTTATAAACAACTCGCTTTTTGAATTCGCCCAAAAGGTTGTTTAGTTCTTTGGTCAGAAACGCCCCCAAAAATTGTTTAGTTGTTCTTTGTAGATTATACTGAGTAAACATCTTGAATGATTGACGAGGAATTATAGAAACTAAGGGCCTGTTTTTTTTCATGTCAGAATCCAGATAACAACGCCGACATTAGTCAAATTCTGAGTGAATTCCTTTTTTTTTAACGGAATATTGGCAATGATCTCTAGATCTCGTTAAAGTTGGTACTGGTAGCATTGGTTGTTAGTAGTGTGAGGATATTTTGTTTTACATACATTAATATGCTATACTTTATGCAGTAACTTTTGGGCATGGGTTTTGTTACAGCTTTTTATTAGTATGTAAGGCCTTTAAATGTTATGTTATGTTCCATAGCAGCTCTCCCCAAACTTTTTTGTCACCATTCCATTAAGGATTGATTTGCCCCTAACAGTTGTTTAATGATTTACATTGAAATTCGCCCCAAGTAAGTTGTTTTTAAGTTATTTAAAATTTCAGTACTATTCGGGGCGGTTATTTATTTTTTGGGTTGTTTATATAAAAAAGAGTGTATTGTAACACCCACTTTTCCATTTCAAACTTGATCTTTCTTACTTCAGCCTCTACTGAATTCAGTCTCCTTCTCAGAGAAGGCCTCCTTTTGTTTAAACAACCTATCTTGAACTTAACAACTTCAATAAACTTTTCTCTCTTCTAGCACTTCATTTTCTCCCTTTATTACTAATTTTCCACCTTAGGAGCAATTAGTGCTTTTCTACTGTTTGTGATAAATGGTATTGTCTTAGTCTTACTTCATTGGCTCGTTTTCTCCACGCTTGTAATTTGTGAAAATTATGTGAGAAACATCGAAAGCATCAAGATCAAATTAATTTTTTTTACTTTATTACGTTAGCATCATGATTTTTTTTGCGGCCGTTATGGTTGGTTTTAATATTTAAGATAAAATTAGGTGTTTTGCTTGGTCCATCTGTTGCTGATATTCTTGACAGCATCTCTGTTAAACCGTAATTGCTTCTGGCAGAACAAGCTGTGGGAGCGTACACGTACTAGAAACAGGTATGCGGACATGAAACGATTTAAGGAAATAATTTAAGGAAATGATTCACGAATGTCATCGTATCGCAAGTCGTTACCAGAACGACAAGTGGTCGAAAGGAAGACGCGGCTTTCTACTGATCGTGGTTCAATCCTGTCTACCTGTACTTTATGTGTAATTTTGCCATCTATTACATGACTTACAGTTTTTTATTTGTTGTTGTATGTTAACTGAACAAGGGTAGAGACCATATAAAGTGGAGTGAATATGGACTCAATAAAAAGAAATGGAAAAAATCTGTTCTCTGAGCCGTAGATGAAATTGGGAGGAGACATTGAAGTGGAACAGCACAAAGTTAGACACACCAAGACCAAAATTATCTCGGTTCATAATGTGGCCACTTCTACTGATTAAATACCAGACTAGTAGCTCACAAGCGGTCGCGCATATTCTAAGCAAAAATTGTAATAAAATTTTGCATTTCAAGTCATCATCGGAACTGCAGAAAGCCAAAGAAAAAATTCTCAACATTTTGACAATCCGATCAATCCCTTTTGATCTATCCCACTTTTTGTTATTGTAATTAAATGTCAGGCAAGTGCTGCAATGAGAAATTACATAAGCAAAACGAGATGCTGGGTTTTAATTTATTATTTTCCTTGATCAAACAATAATAATCTATTCCCTATTTACAAGAATATACAGCGTAGATTGAATTACAGTGACTAATTTCTCTTTAAGAATAGGAATTACTGCTACTATACTAACAGGGTGGTATTTTCAATGAAGCGGAACTTACTAACGCTTAAGGAGACCCGAAAGGAGAATGAATATAGTGTAGTGGTACTCAAACTTCAGACCCGTAGCCAGGAGGAGCTATAGGGAGACTAAATCTCTCTAAATTTACCGTCATTCTAAAATTCTCTTGTGAAGATTCAAAGAGCTATTTGCTTTATTTAAGGAGTTGCTATGCCAGGCCCCCAAAGTTTAGAATAGCCCATCCAAATTTCTTACTCTACGGCCTGTCACGATTACCTCTCGATACTTTTTCAGTCACTCTTGCTTCTTTAAAAGATAAAAAGCAATAAATATTGACTTTAGAAAGACTTTGGTAAATGATATTAATTTTAAAAGCAAAAAGTTCGACTTCGTTATTTGTCAAACCGATGATATGAATGATCCTGCGTATAATTTACTACAAATATAACAGCTGTTTAATGTTTATGGACTCATTTTTTATGCTGTAGCTTTATATCACTTTGTTTCAGAAATGCTAGTAAGGTTTATACTTGGGTTGTATTCAGTGATGAGAACTGCCCCACTATTTCCGTAGGGGAAGACCGGGGTAATCTATGCCATATTTTCCTTTTTCCTTTCTAGCCATTGTTGCTTTGGTCTAAAAGCGTCCGCTGTTGCTGCCGAATGTGCATTGGGATGTTTTCTGTTCCTGATGTGATTGCCCATATCTTAGGATTTGCAAAAAAGTCAAAACCACTTACTAAATATTTTTAGTAAAATGGCACAACTTACCCCAGGCTTGGGGAGTGGAGCATTACCACAATAGCTTGCAATTTAACGGCGCTGACCGGATTCGAACCCGGGACCTCATGATTACTCAAGCAACGCCTTAACCTTTGAGCCATCGAGGCTCATGTATACAGATACAGATACAGATACACACATACACAGAATATCTGCCTTTGAAACTGTATCCTCCTACGGGTAAATCCTTGTACCGTAAACTGCTTTTATTATTGACTCGACAATCAGGTTCATAGACCATAAACATAATAACATCTTAAATCATTGTACCTCATAATTCTATTTCGGTGGAAAGCAATTGAAAAATATTGTATGTACAAAATCTATTTCGTCCTTGAATTCTTTCACGGCATAATTCTAAGATAATACTCTCTTTATACACCTACTGGAATCCTTCAATTACTCCTGAAAAACGTTAATTCACTGTATTTCCATAACAGTACAACTACAAAAGCGGTCATTGCAAAACTACAACAGCTGTGTACAAGTGTTGGGGTCTTCTAGAAGCAAACAGTTGAAGCGTGCAATAGTTTGTCAACAGAGGATTTCATAGGAGCAATTTCGTACTTTTTAAATCAGTGAGTAAACTATGGAACTGCAATCGATGGTATAAAAATATTTTCAACAACAGATAGTATATTTAAAGTACAATGCAGATTTTATTCCTTAATATATCCGACTTTGACTAATGATGACTATTGCCAGGTGAAAAAATTCTCTTTTTCTTTGTTTCATACAATACAGGTTTACAAAGGCGAAATGCATGGCTTTATAGTTTTTGTTTGCAGAAAAGGCGGATGAGAACCCTAAAGTCTGTAAAAGATGTTTCTACCTGAAAAAGTTCGGTACTTCGTTGACCTATTACTTACAGGGTAACAATCGCCTCTTGGTTTTGTAGTTCATAAACTTGGAATGGAAAAAATGGTATTTATTAAGACATGCAAAAGTTCAAATCATCGACAATGGGAAAGTTCAAGATTTCTTTAAGAACAATGGGATCCCTTACGGATTTCTGTTAAAGCAATAAAAAACTTAAAATAGCGTAAGAGATCTCATAGCAGTGTTTTTCCTTCCCAGGATAAGCATATGATACAGTCAGTATATTTAGCAACCTAAAATGTGAGGAGTTAAGACAACGACCCCCCCCCCCACACACACACACACACGTAGTGGTGTGTGGTGTTTATTCCTCTCCTGCTTTATGAAAATGCCTTTTTATTAGCTAAGAGATTTTTTCGTTTAAACTGTGGGAGGCCTTAGTTTCTCTCTACCTATAAGGTGTTCTTCTCCAATGCTTGTGTCTCGTTAGATACATGATGTCCTAGCATCTCTGTTAGCACAACAAACTACTGGTTGCTAATGTTAGCCATGTAATAAAAACAAAGCTCAAGCAAAGCTGATCAATAAACAAACCATGGATTTTAATTACTAAACGTAGACATGAACAACCTCTCATAAATCTACTCTATTTCTTATGATCCGGATAAAACCTGTCTCCATCTTTTATGCAAGTTGCTGGAAAAGATATCAATGACATTACGTACCACGATTCTTCATTTGATCCACTCTTAGTAGTAAATACTCTGACTACCATTTTTATCATCAGAACACTAATAATAAACTTCCTTTAAGCTTACTTTATAAAAATTTGTAGTTTGAACTTGGGAATTCTGACCCATTCCAAACAAAGAATAAGGTAGTTTCATAAGAATAAAGTATTCCAAGACCGTTTCCTGTTTTAGATCTTCTTAACGTTTCTCATGAACAACAGCGAGAAAATGGTAGTAACCAACAAGTAAAAAAACCTTTTAAACACTCCTTCTCTCCTTAAGCAAACATGAAATATAACCTAACATGTTAGTGCTCAGGTTCTCCTGAAATTTAATTTGGTACAGACTCAGATTCTAGCATTTCATAAACAGCTATCAAAACGTAAAAATGCTCATGATTGTTTGTTCCTTGTTTGTTTGTACACACTCTTTGCTAAGTATTTATTACACTAAATTGTACCTACTACCCAAATTTGTTAGCAATATCTAAAGCATACACGCACTAAACTTCACCAGTAAGTCCTACTATCAACTACTTAAACTTTTCACTAGGGCACAATGGGGGCACAGGATGTTCACTGAGGCATTCATGGCAGACCATGAAAACGGGCGATCTGAACTAAATTTGTCCGCAGGTCTTGTACTTTAGTAAATGTAAATAAAAGGACCTTCAGGTAATTCAATTTTATTTTTCATTGAATGCAAGCTTTCTCTTAAGCTTGCTCCAACTGTATACTGACTATTCAACTACGACAAGCCAGGATTTACCGGTATCTGTTCCCGTCTTTCCAAATGTTTTTTTACCTAGTACTATAACTTTCTTAACGTTGTTTATCCAAGCACTAGCACCTGGGCCACTGCGAGCATCTGGAACCAATGAGACAACATGCTTCAAAGGCAAAGTTTATACAAGAGGCCTTCTCTCTAGTATGCTCTGTCGGTGGATGAACATAGTGGATAACACTGTAGAAAACTGTGTGAACTAGATGTCAGCTTAAATATAGATATAGATATGACTGCTACCTAAATAACACCATACCAACATTTTACGCGGCAGTTCTTAGAATAACAGGGAGAGTTTTCTTTTATTACCAAATCGTGAAAAGGCACGTGCCCCAGTACCCCGTATCACCCAATCTTTGATTAACATTCCTTTAAAGAATTTTCTTTTTAAGTTAGAAATCCAGATGAGTCGTGTATAAATCGCAACTTATAAGCTTGATTGGCCCAGTACGAAACCTTAAACAGCTCTTGTACTGCTCAGTTAGATTGACATAGTTGGTGATTAGAGGTTAGATCCTACGTTCTGTTCATAACACTAACACTGGCTGAGAATCTTTTTTGCGGGGGCTTTGACTGGACAAACTGCTTCATTTGCAAACATTAACAACAAACTTCATAGATCAACTCGGTCAGCACGTAATTAAAAGGATCTGACGGGCAAACACAGGTTTAGCCGTGAATGTAATAATGTCATATTGTAGAGACGGTGTCTTTGAGACATGTCAGCTGAAGCCCCTAGACTAGCCAAAGTCATCTTGTTGAATGATTTCCAGTTGATAATTTTAATATTTCCTGATGATTCAACCTGTCGTCCACTTGCAATAGGAGTTCTGAAGAGCTGTCTGATATTATGAACTAAGTATTTAACTAAATCCAAGCTCATGCCGTTCGTAGGTCAGAATCAAATAACTTTTCGCCATTCCAAGTAAAACTGTCGAGCGAAGAAGTCCCTGTTCCCTCCTCAATTGACGTGAGAGGAGAATCACCAGATTTGTTTGACTCCAGCGTCTCACTAGGTTCTAATTTATGACGATGTAGCTCTTTCGTTAACTGACTATGTCTATCAATGTCTTCCTTTTCTTTCTTGTGCAATTCAACAGAAATCTGTTTAAATATTTCGCTTAGGTGCTTAGCTATGGCTTTCGAGTCTTCTTTAGTCTTGCAAAGCACAACGTGAAGATGGTAGTGTTCGGCTCGCTCTCCATATTGATAATTGAAATGAAATATTCGTCGATGTTGTTTGTCAACGCCACAGTATCTAATCCTTCTATGTTTAAAGAAAGTCGATACGCAGTTTCCATCTTCAAATGTTTCGAGTAACATTCCATCATGAGTAACGGTGAGAAGGGATTTATGCAATGTTTTCGATTGCTTTTTAGCATCTGTGTATAATTTGTTCACATGGTCACAAATTTCGTTTAATCCTGGTCGCTTTAATTCCACATATCCAATATTCTGTACTAAATACTTTGAATCGGTGCTATCCATGACATTGATGGGTTCCTCTGGCTTGGGATCAGGTCGAACAACATCGGAAAGCCTTTTCTTGATTCCTGTCAGCACAGACATGCTGCCTGTGCCTTTTAACATCCACTTATGGTAGTAAAGAAACAGTTCCTAATAAAAAAGCTACGAGCTACTCTAAAAGAGTTAAGAACTACAAATTCTGAAGAGTTCAGTCGCAACCTCTTTCCATATAACTCCAACTAAAATCAGGGATTTTCAGTCGAGGAGTCAACATTCATCGGCGCTTTGAATTAGTAGTTGATGGTAACAACAAAGATCCTAGCATGGATAACTGCTTGAATCATCAAAAACCTCACAAACAAAAGTGGCCAGCAAATTCGATCCTCAAAGTATACGACACGCGTTTATTGTATCAACCACTACTAACACAAGTAAACTCTGATATCAACTGACGAGAACTTGTTCCTTCGAGATAACTAATGTATGTATTGGTGATGCAGAAGGTTTCTTACGTCTTTCCTTTCGTATCCTTAACACACAAATAACACAAATCAATACACACTCCTCGGCTTGCTTTCAAGAAAACTTAACTACTCTTCTCATGCAATTATCGCTCACAGTGAGATATATTCGAGCTAAAAAGTTCCCAATTGATGCAAACCACTTCTTAGTTGACTGATCGCAATCTCCCTTGGGTCAGAGATTTGGTCAATGATCAAATTTTCCTAGGTCCTCCAGTTCACGCACGCATCGCAGTTTTAAACAAATACGAGCCAGTCAAATATGCTTGACAATATAAGAGGACTTTGCCATTTTAATAGCCCTTCTTAAACATTTATCCTTACACGCTCACAATTTCCTATGATACCGCTGTCCCGATTTCATTCTTTACAAGTTTAACTCAAGCCTTTCTTTGAGTCATCACAAACTTCTTTAGTAAACAGCAGAACAGATTTAGTTATCTCGTCAATGGTAATGATCAAATTACGGAAGAAAACGGCCAAATCCCTTTAAGTGATAACAGCCATGATACACTAAGGGAAAATTGTCTGTACTGTTCGTCGTCGGTGATATGAGCTCGGCTAAGTAAATTCGGTTTGGTGAGATTACACAACAAAGGGTGTTACCAGTAGCTACTACGGGAAATAAGAAGTCTTATAATCATGAGGAAAAAAAAGGGAAAGGTGCCTTTCCATAGGTATACTAATGGAACAGTAAGAGCTGTATTAAGATTTTCAAACTATCGGATAAAAAATTTTAGCAACACTATTGAGGTGTTTAATTCATGGCAGTGACAAGGATACATCTATTGACCGTCTATTACAGGTCTAAAATCTAGCCAGGTGCCATAGACCTTACTTTTTACAAATCCGGCAGGTCAAATTGTAAATTGAATAAGCAAGCATAGGGTCATAAGAAAATATTTTATGATCAGAGGTTTAAAAAAGAGATAAAGAGAATGAAAGGCTAGTTCAAAAGATACGAGTACATCGTAGACCTGCTAAGTTTCAAGTCATGTACAAATTATAAACATCATACCCCAAGGCCATAGAATTCCCCAGTCTCTGTCGCAAGAAAAAAACTAGATTCAGAGAAAGATTTAGCACAGGTACGAATAACAAGGCTATAAATATAAACACGTTGAGAGCAACAGGTCATTTTAGTTGTAAGAAATTTAGTTTGTAAGAGTGAGGTAAGCTTATTACAATGCTTTACATAATAGTAGTTAGACAAATGACTAGGACTAGAAGAACTACACCGATGAGCCAAGGCTGAAGGGTAGCAACCAGGTTTGAACTAATTAGACCACAGACCTATTTTCAAATTCCAACAAGAACATCCATCAATTTGGGAATAGAAAGCACTAGCCATAATTTTGGCAACATGTTGCACTCTGTAACAATAGAGCGTAAATCTAAGATGCTGTTAGTACAATACGAAAACCGATATTCATTCGATAAGCCATCCTGCCAATAGACTAAATATAAGGACCTCTAAAACAATTCGATAAAAAGGAGTGGTCAAGCAATATTATGCACGAGGTTTTCTCAAAAGGAAAAACTACCTCGCAAACACTATGAAAATAATGTAGCTCTCTATTAAACGAAATCGCTTTTTCCTGGTATGAAATGATCGATGGTTACTGTCACAAGGATGCTAGTGGAGTAAATCTTTATACCTGTATCGGCCTACTGAGCGTCAACTAAAGAGAGGTTTGTGTAAGTATTGCGTACGGAGAGTATTAGTATTGGTTATCGTCCTAGGTAATCAGTATCGAGTTTATCTGAAACATAAAAAAGTTCCAATGGAACACAAGTAATGAAGAAATTCAATTCCATGATTTTCCTTGTGATGGTAGAACTGGGATTAGAATTTAGGTTGTGTAATTTTGCGTGATATGTATCACAATAAAATGTAGGATAGCGGGATTCCATTAAGCTAATTTATTTAGAAAACATTTACAAATATAGGGGCTAACTGTACAATAAAAACACAATGAGCTTTATACCCTAAAATTTCACTGAATAGATTTGTTACAACAGTTTCTTGACAGCTATAGTCTTACATTCTTCTTTATCTGTAAAATATAAATGTATCACTGATGCCCATTTTTGCAACATTCTGAGAAAGCACACGTAGCTCTAAACCAACAAATTACAAAAAATTGAGCATTGTTTAAAGGTAAGCATCAATATGAAAAGTAAACTGTAAATAGAAGCAGAAAAAGTATACGATTCTTAATGTGTCGAATTCGAGTCTTTTATATTTAGTACTCTTTTTTCTTGCTATACCAAAGAAGTGTAAGTTATCCCAAAGGATAATAACAATCTAAAAAGAACAGAAATTAGAGTTAATTGTTCCAAGAATACCTGAAAAATCTGTGAAAGCAGAACAGCAAAGTTTTAATCGGTCTTGGTCCATATTTGAGTATAGCAGACGTATGGACCATACCAAGTTTCCAAGGTGGCACGCGGAAAGAAAGAGTCTTGGTGGAGTGAAACGTGGTAATATCCGGACAGCCAAACATAGCATGGCTTAAATTTAGACAAGTGGCTTCCCGGATTGGCTTTTGTATACTTACAATTTGCAGTCTTATATCTCATGATTGCCTGGCCTGATATGTTTACGTACATGTAAAGACAGAGACAAAATTTACAACCAAATACAATGACCCAAGTTAAAAAACAAAATGCATTATCAGAATCAGTTATTATCATCATCATCATCATTACCACCATAATCATATCTTCCTAGCCATAGTCTTCTTTGTTCTAAATCTTTTATGTAACAGTCTGTTAACTAGAAAAATTAGCATTGTAATTAAATTATTTGTATGTCATCTTTCTAAGTTGACCTTCATTTGTTTCTGTAAAATGTCTAGGAGTTGAATTCAATCGTATCATCATAAGTAAGTTTATATTACTCTCAAAACTATGGCTAGCAAACGTTACTCACAAATGGCATGCTTCAAGAGAGAAATGGTTGGCAAAGGTTTGAAAGGGCAACAGAAGGAGGACGGTGAGGTATGATCTTGGAGAAAGGAGACAATGAAATAAGAGCGCTTATCCTGTACAGAGACAAAATAATAAGATAGCAAAATAAGAAGGCAGAGAAAAAAGAATGGTGAATAAGAAGCGTTTTCCATAGGATGATATTTGGTCAAAGCCCGATCTCCTTTTTGTCTTGCAGCTTTAGAAGCTGCATTTATCAAAACGAAGAAGCCAGTGCTCTGTCGACAAAGTGTATTTATTTATCATTTACGTCTTTTTCAATAACATGAGTGGCAGGAAAGGTGTCGTTCTCGTGACTGTTACTTTCCATGACGTGTTTTGGTTTTTCCGGTTCCTATCAATTCATCGTAAAAGCGTTCTCACTTCACTACATACGAATGCTGTGATCAGTGTACGGCGAAAACGTTTAGCAGAATGAATCCGTTACTCAACGAGACATTCAAATTTTGTGCCACTAACCAACTTTTCATGTTTTTTAGCCTAAATCTTAAGTATTTGAAAACATCTTTTATACACAAAGTATTGTCTGAAAAAAGTTTCCTCTCTGGTATTTTCTTTAGAGTAGTTTATTTCAGTAAGTTATCAATTAAACCTTTTAATGGATACCTAGTTGCTGTGTCCGATTCTTCGACATAAAACTGTTCTGAGCTACACTCTCTTCGTATAAGTATTAGGAAATCCTTTAATCATACGTCATGAAAGACAACGTTGTGAGTACAAGAGAACAGAAAATGTCATTTCAACATCGAATATATCTCTATACAATTGTAAATGATATTAGCGTAGGTTCAAAGTGCTTCAAGAGTTCCTTAAGAGTTTCGACCAGATTTTGTTATTTTGTAATAACATATAATGAAGAAGTTGATGCGGGGTTGGGATCAACTCTTCTTGTGATGGGGGGGGGGGATAGGGCAACAGGTGGGGGTGCTGCTATCACATTTTGATGTGGGGGTTGCAATCGTAGGCGGGGGTTGATTTTTTTAAATGGGGGTTCATACCCCTCTGCAAACTATATGACTCCCAAGATTATGCAAGAGGATCCTCAATAGAAGTTAGGAAAACTCGTTATTCTATAATAATCCATATCCAAAAACTAAAATGTTATAGGTTGATACTGTATGGGTTCTTTTATATGTGATTATAGTGTTATAAAGGTTAGGAGTCCATAAGAAAATAACCAGATCTTTTACATATTTGGGCATTCTTTGGAGCCATCATAACAGAGTGAATCGAAGTCAAATGCAATGCTGTTGTTTTACTCCACACATGCCCTGGATTATTGGTACATCTCAGGTTAAGTATGATGGCAGTACATAGCTTTCTCCAAGGCTCTCCGCCCTCTTATAGTTTTCCTTTTTAGTTACAATTTCTAGTTCATATTGCCCGTGTCAAACCTCGATATCTATTCATTTTGTCAACCTTCTTTGTTACTATTTTGTCTTCCGTAATGCCATTACATATCCCTTCCCCATCGCTCATGACCTTATAAGGGTGGAATGGTGTAGTAATATCGTAAGTGTAAAATAAAGATGTTTGTCTCTTAATTGCAGAATAACACTTGAAAAAGAAGGGGTGCATGTTCTTCATGTCACGGCTGATATTGTGCAAAGATCACTTGAACTTCTTAGTTCAGATGGCTCCTCGAAGCTGGATTGCATTAAGTTTGGACCAACTTATTATGAAACAGATGTTGTCAGGTCTTGTATCCTCTATAACTGCGGACCAAGTCCTATAAATTTTGTAGTCATTTTAGAAGAAAACGGAGAGGGCCAAGAAATGGTACGTTGGCATGTTATGCTTAAACTTATGCGGATTAAAAAGGGATATTTTTCAAACTTTTTTCCCCAAGGTTCTTGTGTGTTGATATCTGAGGTAGATGGTAGCTGTAACTAAAGTACAAAAACCAGTAAATGTTTTTAGATGCAGCTTGTATTTGATGAATGTCTATTGACGTTATCACTATAACGTTATCGTTATAACCAGGAGTACTAAGAAGACAATGTTGTATGAAGCTCTCATTGCCTTTCTACTAATAGGATCTTTGAGGCAACTAAGTACTTTTTGCGAGTGTAGGATATTTCTAAATTTTTGTATGCATACGATTCGTAGCCTCACTCCTATCCAATTGCATTATTAAGCACTGGAGGATCTGTTCTTTTATTACTGCATGGATACGCTTTATGAATTGCAGTTATGGTATGTGTATACACTAGTAATTTTCTTGGATAATGTTGATTGCATTTACATAACCTAAGTAACTTAACAGGAAAGAAACCGACAATGGCAGTTGCTGGTACTCCAGTATAAATATTTGAATAGCATATGTAATATTGTTGT
>JAAAKM020006971.1:58805442-58829175 GCA_010016025.2 Alatinidae sp. Z8VKAUB7J3 | reverse complement strand
CGTATCCTTAGGTCTTGTTTCATGCAGCGGATAATTTGACCAAGTGTGATAATCAATCAAGTCCAGAAATTACGTTTGCCAGTAAATTAAGGGACACTTTTGCCGATATAGATACGAGAGAAATCAATGGCAGCCTAATAAACATCACGCCTGCAAATTCGAGCTTGTTCTCACTAATTTCTTTTTTGCCAGTCAACTGAAAGCTGTTTTACTCTAACTACATGTTCATATATGATGTACTTGTGCTTTACCCGCACCTTAAGAATTCCTCTTTCTCTTCAATACTTTTTATTGCATGACTGCTCGTGCTAAAAATGACTCCACAACTCCATGAACTTTATTAAAGTCCGCCCCCCCCGCTCCGGCATTTTGAAGGGCCCAATACTGCTAGAAAGTCAGAGTAGTGACATTAGGCATCGGTCCTTGAAGCACAGATACAGTACCTATGACGACGATCTCCAGTTACAGTCCTAAATAAACATTCATATATGGAATGTGAGCACCTTAACTAGGTAAAATAAATTTGTCCAAAACTTTCATCGAAGGTCAGGGGCCCTTTTGTGTATTCCAAAACAGTGTCTCATACCTTTGATTCTTTCCTTCTGATGTAAGATACAATACAAAGCGCCGGGTGTGGGTGTGTTACAAATTTTCAGGCAGATTTTTGAGTATCGTTTAAAGCAAAGCTCAAACCGGTGACGGTCAGCAATGCGTTTGCTGCTGAGTTGAAAAAACAAAATAGTATGTGAGGGATTGTAGATAAACACGATGTAAGTAAACTTCGAATTTTGTAGTGAAGATGAAGATTGCCATTCTCACGATGTCATGGGAAAATTGATTTTATAAGATGGCAAGTTTTTGCCTTACAGTAGCTTAAAGTAATTAATTTCTTTAGAATAATGCATCAAGTTATGACACGTTCTCGTTATGCGATGGCTGTCAAATCTTCAATTAATAAAAATCAAAGTTGCAATTTAAACATTCATGTTGATCATTAAAGGTCCAATCAAGTACGTTTTTCTGCTACCATTGAGTATGTACAACTTTGTAAAAATATCTGAATATATTTTGGTGAGAATTAAGAAAAGCAGCTGCTTTTAATTATGTATTAAAGCATTTAAGTTTTCCCACTTTTTAATGGTGATCTGTATCTGAATTTTGTCAACAGAATCCAGAGTGGAAGTGGCCTTGACTGGTACTGCTTTGCCAGTTTGTATGTCGTTCCTTCCTAGCCAGACGATCGATTTCGGAGAATGTGAAGCCGGCCTAAGTACAGATATTCCCTGCATAATTAAAAACGACTCAGCTTTTCTTCCATTACTGTTTCGGACCCAGAAGACAGCTCACTTTCAACCATCGCCCGGGAAAGGAAAAGTCGAGGCCAGTAAGACACTGGATTTCACTCTTTCGTTCAGGCCAAATCAAATTGGGAACTTTCAGCCAACTTTACACCTGGAAGTTCTTGGAAGCCGTTATCAAGGTATTGATCATGATGCTGGATCTCCATTATTTGGACAAGGTGTCATCATGAGGTACCCCATAACATGCATCGGTATCAGTCCATCTGTACCAGGTGTCCAGCGAACAAAGTCCCTTAGGAGCCAGATCGGTACTGATACCACTGTTGCACTGAGTGGGGCAATAGATGCTAACTTATCAGGAGCTCCAGGATCCTCGGTCAGAGTATGGACATCAAAGGATACACAGCTGAAGAGAAGTACTGCTGGGCAGTGCAAGAGAGAATGCGAAATACCAGCGTCACGTGATAAAGCTAGTGCTCAGGTAGCTATCCCGGATGACCGAGCAAGTAGCATTCGTCCTAGTAATACTAAAGAAAAAATAGTAACAGAGTTCACGAAAATCGAACGTTATTCTTACGTCGACCCAGATTATGCATTTACTGAGTCGGAGGAGAAGCGAAGACAGTCTCATCGTCAAAAGTATAAAGACTTTACTGATTCAAGGAGGCAGAAGAAAGTGGACACGGCAAAGCAAAAAGAGTTTAAGAAACTTAACAATTCAGTAGATCTAGGAATCAAATCAGCTCAGGGTTTAAGGCCACCAAAATTGAAAAGTAGAGATATCATTGATGATCAGGAAGAGCAAGTGAGGAAACCCACAAAAGAAGAAAGGTTACTTACATCCAAGGAGCTAGAAAGGGATAGAATAAAGTCATCAAAAAAGAGAATCTCGGACGGCTTAAAGGCAGTGCCCACGACTGCGCTGGAAGGCACTGATTGCAAGACAGAGCTAACACCTCAGGAACTATACCAAATCACGGTAGACCCCAAAACACTAAGCTTTGGTGAGGTTTGTGCTACGTCTGTTGTTACTAAGGAACTGAAAGTCTCTAATAACTTGCTACGTCACATTTCATTCAATGTTAGCATTGACTGTCGGGAACTTCGCCAAACTTCACCATTGAGTCAAATTGTTCCACCAAAGTCCGTTGCTCATCTGGAGTTTGTGTTTGAGTCAAGCTCACGTGGAAAGTTTGAAAGGTATGTATTCATGGCAATGCAAGTGCATGCAATGTGGTTAAGTGGCTACGTCAATTCCATACTCTCCTCTGCCCTCGTTATGTCAATTTGTAGCGACTACTTGTACCTACAATCATGTTAAGACTATGCTGCTTTCCCTTTTCAAATTATACTAGTGATACTATTATACTCTCAGCCAATTGAGCATCAACTGCATTATATTTACATCTCAATTTTGGACTTTGATTAATGCAAATAGGACGAAACTCGTTATACTCCACGGTTGAGTTAAAAACTACGTGTGCATGTGATGTGTACATGTGATGCACGAGGATTTCGTTATGTTAATCAAGATTCAGTATAATGCCTACCTGATTTTTGCATCTGATTGTCAATCCAGCACCTTCAAATCCTTTTACGAAGTTATTAACGGAGTGGGTAAAAGTGCCGTTAACATGTTGTATTTGATGTTCGCTAACTTCGTAGGCACGTGTTGTTGATTGAACTAAGATTTTCAAAGTGGTAAACAAGATTTTATATTTTGTACCCTAAGTAGACTTTTCGTATGGACATTCAAATAATAGCATGCTAATTATTAGAAGCCCATTCTTTTTTTCAGTGGTGAAATGGGTGGATTGGAAGGTAAGGAATGTATTAACCAGCTATTTGCAAGTGAGAGGATACATAACCTCGCATCTGTGACGTTTTTTATAATTACTCAGAATAGCTTTCTTGTTGTTTTTTGCGGGTTTTTTCTTCACGAACACACAGTCATATTTATAATGCATTGTCTTTTTACTGTGGCAGGAGTATCACCTATAACATCAATGACATTCACGAGAGTCACTTGATTGTCACTGCAGAAGTGGTATCAGTTGCCTTATCGCTATCAACATCCGATCTGCTGTTGACACCAACTGCTGGTATGCCTGCAGAAGCCGGTAAGCTTTTCATTGGAAAACATCTACTGGCTGTGAAAACATTAGTTTCCTTGATTTAATGGCAATGATGCCTAATGTGACGTAGGAAAATGGATTAGTTGTTATGTAAAAGGTGAAAAGATTCCCTGACAAAATGGTTTCATAAGAAACCGCTTGAGGGGAACGTAATTTAGCACGACTTGATTGAGTTTTGCTTTAAGGTGGTCTTACAAATGATGAGAGTGATATCGGGCAAAATCAATTTAGGGTCAGTATGTTATCCTAAAGCTATTCCTGATGCAAGAACTCCCACGAGACACAAAGGGTGTCACGACATCTAATTTAGTAACCTCAATAGGATGAAAACTCTTGTTTTTCGTGCTTCTGAGCTGTTCATTTTAGGCTTTAGCCTTCCAAGGTACCAGTGATAATTTATAGCCTTGACTGTGTTTTTTTTTCTCTCTAACATTTTTAAAAACGTGTTACGTTTCAATCTTAATTTCCCCGTGTTGTCAATACTCTATCACCCGGGGGAAAAAGTGCGCATTTCAGTAAGCTGTACCCGTACAAAATAAATTTCTTCCTGCTTCCGTACGCCATCGTCAAGTGTAGTATATGTTAATGTTAAGCAACAAACAACACCTGGTGGTGCAGACGTGATTACAGATAATCTGAGCGTTACCTCAACCGTGACCCAGTGGATAGTTCACTTGCCTTCTATGCCGAGTTCGGTTCCTCAGGCTTCTAAGGAATATTGATGACGCAGATTCATCTTAAAGTGCTCTAGACTCCAATGGAAGCCTCATGTATGTGAACACCGCCCTAACCCCTGTCAGAGGATAGTATAAGGCGCAAAATCGCATAATCATACCGTACAATGTGAGCAGGAGCTGCAAGAGAAGTGATTAAGAGGCATGGAAAACTAAGGCCTGAAAGTAAATGGATCATACACCGAAGTGATCGTAAGTAGAAAAGAAAGGTGATGATCATTATAGATGCCGACAACATCAAACTAAAGCATGTTTACAAATTCAAATATCTTGGAAAGTTGAATAGGAAGAGGCAGTGTGAGCAAGAATATCAACAGGAAAACTTAGTTAGAAGAAAGTAAGTGGAGACAGGAGGATGCCGGGAAAGATCTAAGTCAAAATTTGTAAAACCATTGTAGCAGCTGTTTTTAAGTATAACTCTAAACTGCGACTATCAGAGAGAACGAAGAAAGGCCATTGATGATGATGATGATGATGATGATGATGATGATGATGATGATGATGATGATGATGATGATGATGATGATGATGGAGCAGAAAAGGACTGGTACTAATTTTACAACAGGACATAAAAGTTGACAATCTATCCATAAACCGACTAGACCTACAAACTCCATTCTAGTGCTACATCGTGTGCCCATTGTTATTGCAAGCAGACAATATCTAACAACTGGGCAATTTCCCCTCGAGAAAGTGAACCCATGTGTGTAATTGTTTACAGGAAAACCAGTTTATTCTTGAGCAATTGCACTTTTGAAACGTATCTGCCAGAAGGCTGTAGTTTTGAATAAGCATTTGGTTGATTGTATTGTTCGTATGATCTATCTTGGATATTACATATTGGATTGTAGTCTTATAAGATGATCTAGATGGGCATACTCAGCACGTAAAAGTTTACAAGTTTTCAGTTGAAGTAATGCATTAACGCTTTAATGCTTATCACAGGTGAATAATCACAAGTCAGGTATATAACAAGCATGAGTAGGTTGATATTGTTAGGGCAGGTATCCGTGAAGTATGAACTGAAGATTACGCTTAGTTTACGAAACTTAATTCCGAGTAAACGTAACATTAGGAGCTTGTCGTGATGAGTAGCTCTATATCAAGTAACAAATAAGTTTCAAAACTGACGGAATTTACACAAGGGGAAACTTTCGCAGGTTGTTAAAAATATTTCGTAACCTAAACATTTTGTATGTTCAGCGTAATATTGTCAATTCTTGACTATCTATCTCCGGAGCTCTCATCACATCGTTTGGTACAACAAAAGATAAGGTTCAAAGAATCAATATTTGGCACTCACAAGTCGACAGCGTAGATGAGTTTGAGTGATTTATTTAAGGATAGGATTAATAACCATTGTAATAGAAGTTGCGTTGTCTATTATTCGTTGAGTCAAGCTACAAAGTTTGAAACTTTGAAAATATTCAAGTCACAAATTTCAAGAATTTCATTACGTTCGTTTTTAGGTTATACCGGAGTCCAGGCTTCAATGTACGTGGTCAGTTCTATAAATTTCAAGCAACCATCGTACACCCCACGTACTCTCTACATTAACTTATTGCTTTTTTATCGACTGACCAACGGATCGACTGACTGGCCGACTGTCGGGTGGGGTGAATGGCTTAGTGAATGGGTGAATGAATGAATGAATCAATAAATGAATGAATGAATGGATGCATGAATGACTGACTGACTGACCGACGGGATGATTGACACACTGAATAAATTAATGAATTCATTGATGTATGAGTTCATAAGTGAGTGGACATGCCGTAACTGGACATACCGTCAATGGTTGTAAATTCGGGTACCTATTACAGTAGCATTGGATAGTTTCTTTTTTGGCAGGTTCGGGAAATCTCTTGGGTTCTCGAGGGCAAAATACCCTTAATAGACTACATATAGGAACAGATTTTAATGGTGTTGTATAGCAAGTTCATTTTGCAAAGTCTTTTCTCAGACGCGGGTCACAGGAAACGAACCGGGGTAATAGGAAAAGGAGAGATCCATACACAGAGTATTTGTAGCGTTGAAAAGGACCTGTTATTAGAAATCTAAGGGCTTAAATTTGACAACTTATCTTAGGGGGAAGAGATGGCCGTAAAAGAGTGCTGTTGAAGCTTATTATGTCTCTCAATACTGTGGCAGTTTACTTCAGGACTCATACTTTAAGCAATGAGCTCCTCTTTTCCCTCTACCATCAGTTTTTACAAGGTCAATGTAACATTTAATTAGGATAATCCCACGAGAGTAAATATACTCATGACGGTACGTTATGGAGCAGAACGTGAAGCCCGGTTGAAGTTGGAGTGAGAATCTGAGGAGCAAAATACATTTTAATGATCATCAATGAAAGAAATAAAAATATTATGATTGGTGTAATGAAATATCTTATTGAAATAAAGGAAAATTATCAAGATGAACAAAAATGCTTTGCCGAGCCGGATTGAAAACAAGAAGCATGATTAACATATTTCTCTAGTTGCTTTCCATTGTAAGAGGACCCTGTTTATACTCCGTGACCTACCTGATTGAGAATAGCAAAAGGTATTTATGATTCGACTGGGAAAAATGACAGTCCCGCGGTTTCCAAAGAACAAACACTATTTCACTCCCACTGGTACGAAACCTGACATGAGTATTAGCACCCGTTGCGTACAAAACTTGCGACCGTAAATAAGATTGATTGACGGACAATTTATGAGTTTCTTAACATCTTGGTTATCCTCTTTAAACATCATTGGATTAGAACAGGAGATTCCGATTGTACAATCAACCCTGGAACGTAAGTAAACCGGAATAATCCTTCGGTCACAAATGAACTAATCAAGGCTAACATTTCTGAATATTTTACCAAAAATTGGAAAAGATGAAGGCCCTATTTCGCAACAAAACTTTTTCGAGTTACTGTATGCTTGTAAATATTTGAAGGTTTGATGTCAATAGAAATTAAAGGGAAAATATTGTCCGTAATACACCTCCTATGAGTCATCTGCTGAAATTTTAGGGAAAATAGGGATCTGGGAACTATCTGTTAGCTAAGGCTGCGTAAGACCAAGCTCTTTTGTTGTCGAAAATATACAAATTTTGGTTTGATTTGACCAACTGGCTACGCATCTAAGATGGACAGGAAAAGTGCCCAAGAATTGCCTCCTCGCACATGTATTTTACTGCTACAAACGGTGATGCACTCTTCTCCATGCTTGTAGGATAAAAAATATTCACAAAGTTTATTTGCTACGATATTTAACACCACCAGAACATCTATCATGAAATTTGCTAATAAACATTTAAGAATTCCCTTGAAATGCTCATAATAATCACCTACTTGCAAAACATTACAATACCTATGTCTTCCACCTTTAAATTAAACGTATTTTTAAGAGTTTCTATGAATTCAGCTTTCCTTAAAAAGTCCAGTAAAGAAGTTGACCTTTCAACTAAGAGATTAAGATATAAAGCCTTCCTCATTTTCTGCTCATTAAATATTTCAACAGACGTAAATCAACTCCAAAGCAACGATAAATCTATGTTTAGACGTACAATTAAATAGACAGTTTCCATGGTTTCCAAGAGCATCTTTATCCGGACAAACTTCAAAGTGCGCCACATATTCAAAGAAGTGCTAAAGGAAAATGAAAAGACGTTGTAATACTCCATAAAAGTGTAATTCGTATCGCATTTGATAGTTTACTGGGTCGTCAATGTTAAGGCTCTGTGTCATTATGCATTAATAGTCTACCGGTAGTATTTTTCTTGATGACATCTGCTGCTGATCTTCGTTACTTATGCTATATGTGCCCATAACCTTCATCAGAATCGCAGCCGTGCCATCACCATATGTCTTTGACTCCTCCGCTTAAACTATGAATGCCTTTAATTTCTTTTCAAAACGATTTACGTGTAGATGAAAGTCAGGTTAGAAAATTTTGAACAAAGAAGACGAATGGGTATTTGATATTGGTAGTATCGATATAATTTATTAAAGACAATTTATCCTCAAAATATGTTGGACATACTGTCAGTAGAATTGTTTTGCTGATACCCTTGAGACTTCTCACAGCCTCAAAGAATTTTTATCGACATATGCTACGAATACTTGTTTTCTAAAGTTATTAGAACAGGTCATTTTCCAAGCGCTAATTAGTTTCCAAGCATTTTCTTGTTGTACCAACCTCGTTGAATGAAACTCCACGACAAGTCGTACTTTTCTGATTAGGCTTGAAAAACAGTAAACATTTTAAATGGTATATTTTTTATTAAAACTTACAATACCCGCTTGAACAACGTTTGCTTGCAATCATTCAAATCCCCTTTTGAGGCCTCCAGGTATTTCATGTTATGATATCTAAGGTTTCAGAGACGCATTACAACATTTCTAGGCGTTAAAAGACAGTGAGCCTTTTAGGGCCTCTCGTGTTCCTGGTTAAGTTAAAACGCCAATGCTAACAAGGTTGAAGTAGGAACTGCTCCACCAACTCAAAGGTCGCTTTTCGGCCCTTTCTGTTCTCATTGATGACAGATGCTTTCAATAATCCGCGAGAGGCAGTCATACTGGGCGGTTGAGCCTGCCCCATGACTTGCTCCTCTCCTCGATATCATAAATTAAGGAGCTTTACCCTCAGACGTCCCAGCTGCCCTTTGTTTATTAGTTAGCCTGTTTGGTGGTTTTTCTGTTAATTTAGGGTAGTTTCGATATTGAGTCCACTGCTCATTGGGGGTCTTTGATTGAGAGACTGCCACCAACTCTAAGGTAAGGGGCTGAAAGATAACCATATGTTTTGTTTTCTTCTATTCTATTCAATCCTCAGAGAATATTTCATATAATTTGAGAGTTAAAATTCGCGACAGGCCTCCTTCCTTTGTTCTTCTTGTTTCAGTTTTTCTTTTGCTCTTTTTGCCAAAGTAAAATTACTTGGAAAAAATGGGGGATAAGTAAGCCAAATGCACCCTCTAAACATGAACATGTTTCTTTAATGATTACAAACAACAACAAAGAATGAAAAGAATTAATCTATTGGGAAGCCTTTATCATAATCATAAATATCTAATATCCATCTTGCCAATAATCATATGCTATCTGAAGGAATAAATAGAGATCAAGCCGAAGTAAAGAAGCTCAATGGCGGAATGATATCACCATAATATTACTGTATAAAAAGAGTCTCATTCAATTTAAAATAAAATGTACTGAATATTACCATATGCCACTACACACTTTTGAAGGGGTTTAACACTTTTTAATTTGATAAAGATGTCATATCAAGCTCTGTTTTTGGCAGGCCATTGTCAACATGCTAATAAGGAAACGGACAATGTACGAAGTATTTTTGAAAGTAAAAATAGGGACTGTATAGAATTGGAAGAGGGAACGGGCTTATAATTTTAACATTTTTCTAGACTAGAGGGTCCAAGGGGGAGTCAATGCTTAAACCTTTTTCCTTTCTCAGTCAGGAGCATCTTTCCAACTTTCCAAATTTCTTCAAGTTTTCCCCTAGGAAAGAGAATTCCTTACAACTCAATCTGTGCATGACGTGTGAGGTATTTGTCAGGTAAGGACTATCACTCTGCAGGAAGTTAAATTTATGAGCATAGTACAGTATGCAATGATCATTGACCAACGACGTAAATAAGCATGTAGAGTATTGAAGAATGATGGTCTCTGTGTAATGTTATAATAGTCATTGCTTCCGGGTGGTAGTAAAACTAGTCCATTAAGATGTAGATGCAGGGTTTAAGAGTGACAGATTAAGCATAAGGCAAATGAAGCACGTGCTGTATGGCCCTGACAAACTTCAGGCCACAAAAAACCCTAGTAAAACAAGTTATAATCATAATGCCATGGCAAAAACAGTCTCTTAATTTTATGTAAAGAGAAATGCATCCCTCTTCAGCTTTCCAATTTTCTGTGGAGGCTTATTGCACTCTGCATTGCTTGGGAACGGGTTTTCTGTCCGTAAATCTGTATCTTCAGGCAACGTATCAAAATGAAGCTGAAGGCCAGCAGGATCTCAACCCGACACTGGGTTTGAGTTTTCAATAAAGCATTGTTTCTTTCTATAAAAACACAGTATCTTCTGTCCTCTTTACATTTAACAAGAAGTGACGCAGCAGTCTCTAAAGATGTGGGGGGGGGGGGAAGAGAAACCAAAGCAATGAAAAGGGAACCCTCTTTAACAAAAATCGTCAGTGTAAAGTTAGTTTGCTATGGAGAGATTGTATCGTAGGATAGATCACAAATACTTTAATGCATTTTAAGCAGCACAAAAAGATCATTCGTAAGTATAAGTGTACTTTTGCCGAAAAGGTGATGGCATAGTGTTCTTTCCCCTCTGTCTTTCCCTGTCACCGTGGCCCTCTAACCAACCCTCTCCTCTGTTGAACAGTTCCTAGGCATTCTGCAAACAATGAAAATGCTAGGCCTTCCTCTGATCAATCACTTAACAAGATCCTCAATATTAAAGTGTGAGTATGATGCAATAATCCATGACGCTAAACGTGACTGTAATAGTTAAATGATAGTGGCTAGAGTTCCTTCGCTTCGAATGGGAACAGTGTTCATTTTGTATTTCTAGTAAACTATCTACTTGTTATGTATATACTTTTTCTCTCAGCATGTTACTTGAAAGTTACATTTATGATATTAAGATATGTAACTACAATTAACAAAATAAAATCTGTCACCAACAGTGAAGTTTTCATCAGACAGTGTTAAAGACTTCATTTGCGCAGCTCTGACTGATAAAACTTTAGTTGCTTATCTGACGATAGTTTTCTTTCAGAAGAAATTCCCATAGGATCGGCACAGGCGTTCTCAACATGGCCATTTCTTCTTTGGTTCTTGGTTACATGGTGCCGCCTGGAACTGTTCCCAAGTATCTATTCATATTAGATAGCTCTCTCAGGTTCATAGTAGAATTTTCATTCGATCAACGCCATGTACCTATTTGTTCCACCTTTTGATTCATTCTACAAGCTAGGATATCAGGAATCTGATTCGTTATGGATAACCTGCAACATCTTTAGTGAAGCCAATTCGGTGTACGTTCTGAAAGCTGGATCCAAACTTTTGAAGAGGGGAGCATAGCCAACAGTCAAAGCGTTCGAGGCGAAAATCCAAAGCGAGGTTCTGGGGTCCTCCGAAGGGAGCTCTGCAAATTCATATTTCTCAGAAGTATCTGCCCCGTATCTGACAGAAAATTTGCTACTTTTTCAGCAAAAGAATCGTTTTCTTGTAAACTAAGCCAAAAAATGGTTCTGCTGTAGTGTCCTTTTCCAGGTATGGGGTTTTATCATAGAAAATGAATAAACAATTGTTTACCTTGTTTTTAAACAAAGCTGAAGTAATAAATGTAAATGGATACAAATGTTTTCTGTCTTATTTTTTTGTAAATCTAAGATTCTGAAAAGTGGAGGTTCAGACGCCATTATGAAAGCTTTTCCATTTAACTGCATTCCACGCCTTTTAGATATGTAAAATGAAACATTGAATTTAATACCCGATTTTGACACTAAATATATTTTTATCACTAATCCACTTCAACTGGACAGTGGCAGGTACAATTGGTGTAATACGAACTTGTATTACTGAAAATCGTTTACTTTGCAAATCTATATACTTCCCGTAACATCTGCTTGTGTACAACTTCCTCTTCTTTACATTGGTCTTTTCTGAAACCGTTAAGTCCATTGGTTTTTGTTCAGGACCTCACAGTTGTTCAACCTCTTATTTGTTAGAAAAAATCCGTTATTGCATGTTCGTATCACGACTTGCACGTTGAATGAATATCTTTCGTATTCAAGGCAATGATAATATTAAGCGGGACATTTGCTGGTTTTCTTGACTGTGTAATAAAAAGAGGATGAGTCTTCCATTAAATTTGCTAGTGAGAGACAAAGAAATGAAGTCTTTTACCAATCACTGTTGTAATACAGCAACAACTTAATAACTCTAAACGAATTTCGGAAATTATTGATTGAAATGGTACGCAATTTCGATCTATGATCATATCTAGCCAAACTGTAGCATTGTTGTAAACAGTGTTTGTAAGTAGAGACCGCCGTTTTGTTAGGTCCAATTTACTATTCAACCATCATATTATCTTTTGGCAGATGGTTTACATTGGCTGCACATTTATAACAAGGACATGTTAAACGATATTTGCAGTTGGTCAGAGAAACACAAACAAAGCTAGCTGGTGTTATTTTGAAAGTTCTTACTTTGACTCTTTTGTCGATAGAATATTTTTAAGCCGGTAGACCTACTGTCATTTGAAAACTTAAATATCCTTATTTTAACCAAATCCGGTGGGATTGAATCAAATTATAGGATGTGCTTCTTCGTTTAGTTCGCACAGGTGATTTTATTTTTGTTCGTTGTCTTGAGAACTGCCTTTGTTGTTGTTGTTGTTGTCATCTTTGAATGCTGACGCACAGTGGAAGCAACAACTGATATTTTGGGGGAATTTTGGCAAGTAATTATCAAACGAGAATTTTTAGAGTCGTTCTTGATACTTTTGATGTCTTCATTTGCTAAAGTAATTATAAATAATTAAGTGTCGAACAGGTCAAGGCGCTTAATCATCCTCCATAGAAATGAAATATTGGGAAGCCCTACTTATAAAAGGCAGCAATTAAGAACTAGCAAATGATGAGGACGCGGTTCGAATCCGGTCATCGCCGTTAAATTGCAAGCTATTGTGGTAATGCTCCACTCTTTGAGAATTATATATATATATATATATATATAGACTTTCAAAAGCATTCTACCACCTATGCGTATAAATATTATATAAAGCTCAAAAAATACAAATTATCTTAACGTTTTGATGTTATCTTCATCAGATTGAAAACAAATCAATGCAATATTGATAATATTGACAAAGTTGAAGTGAAATACTATTCTAGGTAGAAAAGGAAGGTGACAAAAGATGTTCTTGTAGATTTAAATGAATATAAGTTCAGCAGAATGATAGCCATAATTACTTATTCCGTGAATTATTCTAAAAGTTATCAAATACAACGTAAGTGCCTACATCCTCCGTATACATGTTTGTATATTTGACAAAGCTTAACCTTTCCAACGCAATCACAATCACAATCACAGTATCTATAAATCTCAAAGTACTCCTCTTCCTTTTGTTAATCACAGATCTCCAGGACGTGACAGTATTCCACTCTAGGTACAATTTGAAAAGAAAGGCTACTTCACTTCTTTTGCAGCTTATTAAATCAAACGGAAGGGATCCTCCACTTTCCGGAAGTAAAAAAGTAATCATACTAAAAATTAAGAATATTTCAGAGTCTATCCAACTTCACAGCTCATTTCTTCTATCAAAGTAGAAGTTTTTGTTTACTAGTTTGCATTGTATCATTAGTTCTATTCATGACGTACTTTGGATCCTTTTGCGATTAAAATTATATGCTTTATTACTGGGGCCCTTAACCATTTACAATTTTTGAATAGGCCAAACATTTCCTCCTAACTTTATGAGGGTTGTGTAAGAAGCAATTTATCCATTCAGAGAAGCAGTATTCAGTATTTAGAGAAGCCTGGATGTATAACAGAATACCTTTCAAGTAGGATAACTCCAGTTAGGGAAGAATTGGGATTCCTTTAAAGTATACATTTTCCATGATGGTAAGATGTAGCAAATTATCTGTGACTACACTTGTATTTTCACTATTCATAATTCAGCAAATAAATGACTCAGGGGAAAAAGTTAGAAAAGATCGATTGATGCCAGTTCCCTAAGAGAAACGCATGCAAAAATCTGTCAATATCAGACCTTCTTACTAAACACAAATCAGTTCTTGCAGACTAACGTGTCATTAAGTATGACAAGAGTTTAGCTTTTTAAAAACGATAATGTTGAAAGTGAAAAAGAGGAAATAGCTTTTGAAATACTAAAGCTCCATCATAAGTACTTTGATTAATGTCAATCAAGGCAATAACTGCAGGAGATCGTGGTACGAGTCCTTCTTGGGACAGGGCCACTGTTTAAGTTATATCATCACTTACAAATACTTCACGCTCTGTTATGACATTATGCTTGAGCAATCCACTACATTTATACAAGATCGTGTAGTTTTCTTTTACATGGAAAACGGCTATTGTATACGACAGACTTTGTCATACGAAATGCACTGTTCGTTAATCGTCACTGATAGCACAGGCCAGTTATTTTTGTCGCAATGTCACTAATTCGCAGACGCATTTACCTTTACGTTACTGCAAGAAGTGACCTCCGGCACAAAAACGGAATTCAATGATAACCAGCTTCATGATAAGATGATCGTCTTGATTTCCTAAAATGTGTCTACCGCTTCATGTGAACTTTTGCTTGGGTTCTACCTTTACTGCAAAAGATTGCTTCATGTTTACAGAATATCCTGATCTCTATTCAGTGGAGGACCTATCACCCTAGCACATAACAACATCTCCCTAATTAATTGCTTTGGGCTTCTGTAATAAATGTTCTTCAAGGTCTTTCTTCGTTTCAGGTACATCATTAATAGATTCTATCTTATCTTATGTACAGTTTTAAAAGGTGAAACAGGTTATGCACACTAAAAACTTTGTCCTTGTTTGCCATGACCAGTCGCCAGTATTCTTTCACTTTCTCACAACACGTACATTTCGAGAATTGGACCTACTGTTGATATCGTATCGTCATAACTCTTTTTGGCATTCTGCATATCTAGGAAACAGAGGAAAATAATTAAATGTAGAGCATGCAATGTGTCGGCAACCTTTTTAGGTGTAGTACGTTACATACTTTTTGATTTGTAGCAGTACAAGAGCAGTAAGATGGGTCAAGTAGCTACTAAACATACTCAACCTAATTTTTTGTGGCCGATTTAGAGCGCTTACAGCATCAACTTCGGCCCAAGAGCTGCAATTTCTAGGTTATGTCTTTAATCCAAAAAAGTTTTGTCATATTCTTTGTTAATCAATATGCGTTTAAAAAAACAATATAAGTAGAAATAACTAACTAATCTTGTCGAAATAACATAATGGTAGAACTGCACTATTACAACAATTATGTTACTCTACAAAAGAAACCGTTGTACTACTCATTTTGAAATTACGATAATTTAAACAGCTCTGATTTTGCAAATTAAGGAACAAAAAGTTCGAAGAGGAGGCAATAATAAAAAGGTCTAGCGTAACATAAGCATACAATGAAATTCATGTCTCAGTTGTTAAACCTGTTTTGGCTTTTTTCTTACTTGTGAAATGTTATCACGTAGGTCAAAGATGAAGTTGTTTGTGTCACAAGCACCATGATCTTTGATGGCTACGAAATCCCCCGACTTAAAGCTTTCCCAATTTAGTTTGGCTGGATTTTAAGGTTATCATCATTGCTATGTCCCTACACCTTCTATTTGACTCGGAACAGAAATCTTTTAATAAGTTTAGTAAAGAGAAAAACATGAGACATACAAACTCATTAATAACAAGGACGAATTAAAACGGGCAGTGGCATCTCAAACTCTCTAACTCAAGACACTCCTAGGCAAAGGATCACAACAACAGGTGCGGGTAGAAAAATGAGTAAAGGGAACTTTAGATATCATCTTACTGGGAATTAAATTGACTTCATATTAATTCTTTATCGTTTTACATGTAGAGGAAGTTAAACGAATAAACGTATTTAACATGAGATTTGAAGGGAAAGAACTGCAGATAATTATTGAACAAAATAAAGAAGAAAGAATAAGTAAAAAGAATCAAAGGATTGTGAAATAGATATATTTAAAAGAGAACTGAAGGGGTCACGCAGGTTCATTTCATTTTTGCCGACATAGTATACCTACGCAGAGGGAACAAGTGCTACAGAGTTCAATTTTCATAGCTCCGTGAGTCTGTTACATTTCGTGCAAACCGCATTGGATGCAATTTTAAATTATCATCTTATATGTACAGATTTGTAGCGGTATAATGTAATACCAAGGGTCTTGTTGTAATGCAATTTGTAGCTATGTTGCCACTAGTAACGCTATTTGTTAGACTCTGCACCGGAGCAGCGAACCCATTGAAACTTCCTCCCAACGTACCTTGTATCTACGGAGTCCGTTGAACCTCAGCCTTCTGTTCTCTGCTTATTGACAGAACAGGGGTATTTACCCATTTCCTGCGCGAGGTCAAGTAGTCATTTAATGTGCTTTTACCAATTTTTTGTATCTTTGATATGGAGAATTAGCTTAATGTGATTAGACTTAACTTCACAACACAGAAAGACGAAACATGAGATTAGGATCGGCAACAAGTGAACACAAGCCAGCACAAGTACCGACCAAGAAATGACGTTTTTACTTGAATTGAAGAAGCGTTTATTGACAGATAGGCTTCAAACGACCTCAGGCTGACTTTGGCTCTCTTGTTCTCCTCTTATCACGGGCACAGCTCATGAAACAGGTTCAAAAAGAACATCCCTTGCGATAGAGTGCGTCAGAAATGGCCATTTAAGACTAATTGACGCCCCACTGGCATTTACTAACATGAATGGGTCCAGCTGAGACTAAATGTGCCCTCAATTGTGCCAGAAACTAAAGTTTGTCTTGCCACATAATGAACGCGTGCCCTTCTGACTACTGTCAGCCGGAGCCTTTGATTACTCATTAGCATGCTGCTGTGAGTTTTCTTTAGCTTTCAATAAAAACTCGAGTGCCTTTTTCTTTGCACTCACTTTGTGTTATTTTAGACAAGTTAAGTTTAAATGGAAAACACTTTTAACAGCCATAGTTATTTTAACCACGAGTCTGTATATAAAGACAAAGTCTTAGAAGTGAGATGGTCAATGCTTCTAAGAGCACAAAGCTGTTGTTCTGTTCTCGAACCAAAGATAACAATGAAGAAGAGCGGAAAAACAAATCTTTAACAAAGAAACTAATCTAAATTCTTCCACAAATGTACAGCCCTATATTGGAGTCCTAATTTGTTTCTGCATAGGAGGAGGACATGTAACGATTCACTAATTCAAATATCATGTTCATGTACTTAATTGTCCTTACAAATGTTTGGCATACTTATGAGAGTAATAACCCTTGTATACACTATGAAATCTGATGACATAACAGTGTCTAAGATGTTCATGAACAGTCAGCCGGCCAATGTCTGTAAGAGCGGGTGTCATGTCATCAGATTTCATTTTCTCAGAGCTTGTCCTTCACGCCCAGTTTTGCACGGCTTGCAATTTCTTAATGTGTTTTGTAGATGTGTTAAACAAAATAGAAAAGTAATAATACAAACTCTTATTAATAATGGTGTGATTATGATGCGTAGCGTATTCCGTTCAAAGTTGCCTATCAACCCCATTGATTTTGAACTTTCCATACACAGGGAGACGAGTGTACTAATACACTGATAGTGTGACACAAAAATATTGATACCTTGACTGCCGTCTCTCAAACAGGAAACTGGTGTAACATCTTCCCCTAAAAACGAATATGTCACTTTTCTTAGGCACTTCAGTAAAAGCTGGCGTATTCCAATGGGAAATATACTTTTGTCACAATCGAATTTTCCTGCGAAAACAAGCGAGGTTTCCAGAACAAAAGTAAGGTAAGAGTTGATCACTTTCAAAACAACGTACCAGTCTCTTCAAAATATACAAGTATTCTGTGGCTGTTTTTCCTGATGAGAAATTTAAAATAGTATTAGAAATATTTTAAGATCTTCACCAGTGAAAGAGTTCAAAGCACATTTATCAGGATAGTTGAGTCTTCAAAGTTGCACCAACGAAACTTTTAGGCCTACACGTAAAACTGTGCTCGTGGCCGCGGAGCACTGATTTTAGAGCCACCCCTTTACTCTGTCAATAATGTTTCGCATTTTGCACAGCAATATGACCGGTATATGTGACGGTCTTTACCATGGATTTCTTGGAACACATAGACATCTAGATCCTAATGTACGCTGGCAACTAATTTGTAAAAGCACTGTTGACTTCTCTCCATATCGAAAACGTACCCTTTCTTATTACGCGATTAAAGTATTTGTAAGTTGCAAACGGAATAGAATAACCTGGTAAACTAGTACAAAATTTCAATGCAGTATTGCCACTGTAATTTTTAAACGATCCTCTTAGCTGCCACCTTTCTTCTTCCTCATAACAAACAAGTGCAGCCTCTATATAAAATTAAATTAAATAAAATCTGCGTCTACTTTGAGCTTTGTAGTGAAGCTCGTAGTCGATACCTTTATGTACTGCAAAGTGTAAATTTTACATAAAAAAACCTATTTGTCGAAGAAGAAATCATTTTGTTTTGAAACTAATCTTTTGTCTTCAAATGTATTTATCATAAATTTGTCGTTTTCACGTGTGGAAAACCTATGATCAAAATCCCACTATTACTTTTGACAGAGTCAAAAATAATTTTCTAGAATTTTTCGAATCAAATGGACTCAAAATCTGAAGCTAATAATCACATCTATAAAACTGTAAAAATTTGTTGCCTTTTTGATCTTGTACCTTTAAAGTTCTTTTATATATTTCTGGAAATAAAAGCATTTGACAAGAGTAAGAACTTTGGGGATACAGTTGGAGCTCCCTTTAGCTGCCAACCTTTGCTTGTGGGAAATCTTTTCCTCTTAATAATTATCGAACTTAATTTCATCCAAACAAAGACATCCATGTACTTGTCACTTTTAAGCTGTGCTCATGAATTGCCTCGTTTTCAAGCCAGAAATCTGGAATCCATGTCTCTGTCAGGGCATTGTCAATAGTGCCGATTTGGATTTTTCTTGATGAACTAGGACTTGGCTATTGCAACGTCATAAAGCTTAATGGAGATCTCTCGAGATTTTGTTTAACTATTTTCATATCTTATACCAGAAAGAACAAGAATATATTAGAGTAGTCGATATATGATCCTAGGTGCGTAGAGCAAATGGTAGATCATTTATGTACATACAGGATAAAAGAGACGATAGTATGGTACCTTATGGAATACCACAAGGAAAGAATCAGATAACGATGCGTCATTGCAAAGAGCCTATACTTTCCCTGCCAAATAACTTATAAACTAGCTTAATGCTTTATTCCAAGAAAAAATTTGACTTAATTTTTGTAACAAAAAGCAGCGACGTATGCTATCGAATGCTAGTGATAACAATGCAGATACTTCTTTATTGTGCATGGTATGCCACAAACGGTTTCTATAAATGAAGAGTTTATTTGCCAAAACCGATTAGCGCCATCCCAATCAAAATTGATCTACCATGTCATGTTATTAGTTAACGTGCCTGTATTAGGATTCTGAAATCATTTTTGGCAAAGCCCGATAACTGCCGCTATAAACCCACTGCAAGTTGTTGTTTTTTGGCAAATGCCGATAAACGCCACAGTATTTCTTTTACAAAAACCGATAAAGTCCATTTATCCTATCAGTGTTCGAGTTTGAAGTCTCGTGATACAAACAAGACTTTTCTCATCTGTTTGCTCTATTACTCTGTCAGTCTTCACAGTCGTTTGCAAAATCAATAGACATTAGCTAGCAATTATGGATACTTTCGATGAAATAAGTGAACCGGTGATGCAGTCACCAATCGGTCGCAAGAAAACAAGACAGCAATGAAGCAAAGAAATCTGTGCATGGTGCTGGAGGTAAAATTCCCGCTCTTCGTTGCAATCGTAACAGTCCCGAGATTTATATGGCATCTACACTCTCAGAAGATGACCTTGTTTACATTTATGGATGTTTATACTCAACTACTGAGAAAGTTAGGCAATATGCAATACTTCTAACTTATATGGAGATTTAAAAAGTGAGGAAAAGGCAGAAAGTAGAGGATGCATCTAAGATCTAGGCAAAAGGCAAGGGATCTGTTGTACTATATGCACATGTGTCTGCTGCCATTAAAATATTGGTACTTGAAGAAACATTAAAATAGAATTGTCTGTCGCAAAAGGCTAACCAAGGTTATTATTAAGGGTCTCCGGAGTAAAGGACAGGACTTCCATCATTCAGAAGAAACGTAATTTGCTTCAGAATTATAAAAAGCCGATTTTTATAAATATCATTAATTTTTTCAAGCCCCTCGCCAGTTGAACCACAAATTTTAATGCCATTACATCATGATTTAAATTTCGTCAATTAGGAGATCGGGACGGGGTGCCACAAACGTACTCTCAATTTTTATTTAATTTTCAAGTGGTAACACTGGTGCTGCTAATCCTTTAAAATCTAAGTCAAAAACGTGATTAAAGTACTTGCAAGTACAGCAACCTGGGCTATCATTTACCCAGGATCGGTAAAATCTGTGTGAATGAGAAACTAAGCAATTTAATGTGCAACTGACCAGCAGTAGGTGAAAATGCTTCAAATTACGGCAACTTAGGCTAAAACGTTAAAACGCTGAATCATCTTTGCTGCAGCTATTGGCCTCAGAATTCTTTTACTTACATTTTAATACCATCTCAGTAAGTAAACAATGTGTTAGCCTTGTCTTTTACGTGGTATTACCTCCAGTATTTGGCTGGGATTTGTCTGTTTTTGCAAAAAAAGTGACCCGCAGATTTGTCGGTTTGGTGGAAAAAATTTACAAAATAAAACATTTGGTAAGAGATAGATTTCATAAAAACTGGCATCTTGCAGCTGACCTACTTAAGAAGAAAAAGCACCACATCACACTTTAATCCCATTTACAAAAGGGCAAAAAATAGAAAATCTCAAATAATTAAAAATTCCAAAATTAGGGAAACGACTTTTTGTGTGTGACCGCAAATCCCACTTCAGATCTGACGATGTTGAGTTTCCATAGCAACGTCAGTAGTCTAACTCAATTACTCTGTGGAATGATAACCTAACGGCCTACCTAATGTCAAAAAATGGCGGACAATCTAATGATATCAACCAAAACAAATGACATCTCATCTTTCTCTGTTCAAATGCTAAAGGACCACGGTGTAGTGTATAGCACATCCATCTTTGCAACAACGAAGGATGTGGCTTGGTTCCTCGTGATCCTACTTTGTCACCATTGAGCTTTTCATCGTATATCATCATCTAATCACGTCACCATCACATAAGTTTGAGCAGTTTAGCTTTAGAGTTTTGAGTTGGTGTTTGGAGGTTGGAGGTTGGAGGTTGGAGACTGGTGGTTGGAGGTTGGAGGTTGGAGGTTGGTGGTTGGAGGTTGGAGGTTGGTGGTTGGAGGTTGGAGGTTGGACTTTGGACTCTGGACTTTGGAGGATAAATTAAAGACTTTTAACACTATAGGTTATATGTTTTAGAGGAAAAAGAGCATCTTCTCCTTATTTCACGATCATCTCCTTTCCTGATATCACCACTGTATACCACCCCGAAAGTCGCAAATTCCAGACTTATGGTAGGTGCCTTAGCACGTATTAGAGTCATCAGCAAGTATAGTAATATTTACTTTTATAATTCAATAGTTTTAAAAGTGAGAAGTTTGATCAATGACATAGCCGGTTGAAGTTGGACGCATTACTTCCCAATGAACAAGGGTTCTGCTACTGTTATTTAAATACTAACATAGTCACCGCAATGCATTTCAAATTGACTGTTGTTTTGCCAATTGTTTGATATGGTTATGTATTAACACACACCTCCTTTTCCCCCTTCTTTTTATTGGTGGCTCCAAAAAGATGCCTCTGGCATCAGAATTGTGTCAGAACAATATAAGGAAATTCACAGTTTAAGGTCTCGTTTGAAGCGATGAAAAATGCAAAACAAACATCGATGTTGATGATAGTGTCAGGGACGTACTTCAAAGCAACGATGGATTATGAAATTTAAAATAGTTGCGTATATCTTTTCGCATCATGAAAGTTGAGAAGTTCTCGTACGAAAGCCATGTCATAAAGTGTCATGGAGACCGTAATCTATCAGAAGGCTGCGCTGAGAGACGGCGAAACTGTCAATGAGTTCGATAAATTACTAAGTCTGGAGAAATTCGATCCGTTGAAAAAACAGACAAAATAAGCAGGTTGATATGAGCTCCAGGAATATAAAGGAGGTGAAATGTACAAGACAGGACGTCTTAATGGGACCTGCTGATGATGAATAGAGTGTTTGTTGGCACGGCCAGTGTGCGTTGTAAGAAGGACATGGACTATGTCTGATCGACCCTGCGTACTTGGCGGAGGGAGAAGATCACTAGTCTGATATGATGTCAACAGAATAGATCAAAGAAAGAGTTAGAGGGCTTTTTTATGACTATAAGTAGAGATGATTTGGGCCAAGTATGAATTGCTGACATGTATTCTGTGCTTATATTGTCATACCGTGATTCAACTAAAGGTAAACAGTCATATGACTATGCCTGAACCTAAAATGTCCAATCGAAGCTTAGTGGAATATGGCGCCTTTCAAGAAAGTGTCGTAGCGCAAGACTCATTATCACAACATGGATTGAGTAGTCAGGAAGACTTTGAGCCTATTAGCCGCGGCAAATCTTCACAGACTGAAACGACAAAAAACAAGTCAGTCCCGTTAAAAAAGCTTGCGCGAACCAAAAGAGTCTCGATGGATTTAAGAAACGTTCAACATCTTACTTCTGTTAAACATAGGAACTATTCACTCTGCGCAGTGGAGCAAAAGAAATCCGCCGTTTTTAAATTGCCTCGTATCGAAAGAAAATTTCAAGGATGTCGCAAACGAGGTCATGTTCCAGCAAACGGCATTCTAGCAAAGTTTAACAAAGGATTTTACGAGATTTTTATCAAGAGAGAGACAGTTGCTCGTAGTGGAAATCCTTCAGCAGTTAAAAGCAATTATAGCAAGCTTTGTGCGCTAGGATCTAAGAAAACTGTTTCCTTTTGTGACAGCAGTTGGTGTTACGAGTGTAAGAATAACCCCGACACAACTCAGTTTGTGTTCACCAATAAAGGAGATCGAAAGGTGTTGATTTCTCCCAAGAACTTTCCTGGCCACTATTTACTCATGGACGGCGAGAAGCAGTTAGAACTACGAAGCAAGATGGGAAACCCAGGGAGTGATGGCTATTGGTTGTTTCCAAGTTAATTAGTTAAGCAAAAGAAGTGATGAGAGGATTTTCTATTGACTGTTCTAAAGATTTTGCAACAAAACTGTGGTTGATTAACTAGAATTTGTGACGACATTTTGACTTTATTACCATCCAATCCACATTTTAAGATTTACTGCAAATGTTATAGTTTTAAGGACAAGGTTTTGAAATAGATTAAAACCGTGTTTACGCGGGTACGGATCCATTTCCGAATGGTGTTTCCGAACTCGTTTGGATCTGCTGTCCGTACAAGTTTTTGTCCACTTATAAAAGTGCACTTGTTTGGACCCCAACCCAAAGAGGTCTCATATAAACACTTCGAATCCGCACTGGTAAAAATCAAATATGAGGCGAAAAACTGCCACTACGAGGTAAATGTGACGTGATCCCAATTCAAATTCTATTTTCGTCCTTTTATTGGTACGTCAGTAGTTATTACTCATATTTCAAACGTTGCATTGTACGGCATCTCTTAATACAATACAACAAACCGTTGATTTGCTAATCGAATCAGCATCCAGAGTTTCCTTTATAGGGTGTTTGTAAGGGATCGGATCTATTTG
>JAAAKM020006971.1:58789705-58805342 GCA_010016025.2 Alatinidae sp. Z8VKAUB7J3 | reverse complement strand
CGCATTCATTCTTTATGAACTCGACTATGTTGCATTTCTCTGTGATATCGTTCAACAATAGCTGGAAACGATTCAGATATCTTTTATCGAACAGGACCATTAATGCCCAATAATTTTTATATATTTCTGCCAGCAGTAATTGCATAGCACCACGTGTAGGTAATAGTCTTTAAGCTTATTTTGTGTAAGTTAGAATGCTGTTGATACCAAGGTTGAAAAAGTAGTAAGCGAATGAGAATGTTACACACAGGATACTTTAAGCGTGTGCTAAAAAGGGCCATGCCTTTGCTGATACAGTTACCAATGCTTGTGCCAGCTGAAGAAAGGAACAGCTGCCAGGTAAAGCGCATCAGTATGTTTGCAGTATTGATAGCTAAGTATAAGGAGACGCTGCTATTCAGAAGAGCATGGCTTGTAGAAGCATCTGCTAAGCATAGCTTGAACCTAAAATTGGTCTTTTGTAAGCATTTTTGCGCCTGATGCTGAATTTTGGTATGCTTATCAAATCGTTTAACATATACATTACACGAACGTTTGTCTACTAATGCATTTATTTTTTATATTTACAACAGAGAATACTTCTTAAAAACATGTGCTGTACTATTTATATATTCAGGGAATACCAATTGAACTGTCAATACCGTTCTCTTATCGTAATTCATGATGTATGTATTCTTCTTTGATCTGAGAATAACTTATTTAGATCGTTAAATGTTACTATAAACATGTTCGTGTCTCATTAGTTTGTTTTTTTTGCTTGATTTACTTTTGCTTTTCTACTTTATTCCCTCCCAATTTATCTTACATCATGCCCTTAGATAAACACGGCTCAAGTATGCGCCTCCTTAACTAAGCCTCCCTTAATGAAGAACCCTTTAAGAAAGCACATGCCACATGAGCACCCCTCCAGTAAGCACCAACCTTGTATCAGTGGCCCTTTGAATCAGCCTTCCCTTGATTAAGCATTCACTGAATTGACGACCCCATAAATACGTATTCCCTCAATTAAACACTCAAAGATTAGGTCCGAAGAGTATGCCTCCTCCAAATGAGATTGTGTGCCCATCCGATAAGTTTGGAGAATAGGTTTAGAAAGCTTAAATGTCAACTACAAGTCCTACAATATTGCAGTCTGGATGAAAGTCCTCTCGTTTAGCTAACTGTCCATGCAGGAGCAGTTGAAACTTTCTTTTTGGTTGGCTAAGATGGGGTACAAACACTAGAACTATGAAACATAAGCCTGCATATTAGTAAAGGTTTTATTTCATATTAAGAATTGTTGACGTATAATAGAATTTCCTCATTTGTATATTTTTCTCATCTATCGTACAGATTAAGTAATTTTGGTCTTTTTTGACGACAAAGGCCGCCTCTCTCTCCTCTTGAACGAGCACATTCCTCAATGAAAACCCTGCAATAGATAAGGTTTATAAGTAGACGATCTTGGCACTTTTTAAAAAGCTAAAAGATTCTCTTGTTTCTCACTATCCCCCCCCCCCCCCGCCCCCCCCCCCCCCCCCCCCCCCTCTGCTTCTCCCATGAATGTCTTTCCCATGAAACTCTTTCTCACTCTTTCCATCTTGTCTTGTTTTTGTCATTTTCTCTACTCCCTCTTTAGTCTCTCTCCTGTTTGTAGCCAACCTGATTTTCAGCTTACCCATTTCACTTATATCTTTAAGTCGATTTTAATGATCTTTTCCCACTTTTCTAATTCCACTTTTTCTTCTCTCTGCTTTTCATCTTCTCTTTCTAAGCAACTATTATTGTCATTCCACAATTCGAACTTCCATCTATACAATTTTTCCTCATTCATTTTGTTTCACGAACATCTTCCCTTCTCTTTACTCTTTGACTCCCCCTTACATTTATTCTTTCTCCTTTCTGCCTTTGTCTATTTTTCCCCATTACTGCCCCCCATTCTTCCTTTCACCATTCCTCCCTTCCCCATTCTTCGTTTTCCTATTCCTTTTCTTCCTTTCTTCCTTTGCCAACTCTTCTTCTCCCTTTCTTCTCTTTCCGATGCTTCCTTTTCCCATTCTTCTTCATTCCATTCTTTTCCCCTTTCCACTCTTTTTTCAATACTTTTTCCTATATTCTACTTTTATGCCTTCTTCCCCCTTCTTTTTTACCCATTTTTCTTCTGTCCATTCTTTTCTTCTACTCTATCTTGTTCCTCTTGTCACTATTCAGCTGTAACTGTTCTTATCACCTTTTCTTGCTGATACTGTCTGCTCCAGTGAGTGAGATTTGTCTAACATATATTGTGACAATGCTCAGCCAAGCCTATCTTTAAACAAAAGCCTGTTTTTATTGTAGTATACGTAATTGTAGAAAGGGATTCAGTTTTAACTATAACTATTGTTATTACAATCGAAACTAACGTTTTTGTAGCATCACATTTGTGTTTTGTTGTGTCCATTGCTTTTTCAACGTTTAACAAGATTCTAAGATCTTGTTCGGCGACATGTTGTTTGCAAACAATAATTTGCCCAAAATGACTCGCCACGATAAATTAATAGTCAGCAATTGTCCGTCTTGGAAAAGTTTGATCGACAATTGTTGGCCGCGGAAAATGACTGGTCAGAAATTGTTCACTGCGAAAAATTGTTGGTCAGTGATTATTGGCTGTGAAAGATGTTGGTCAGTAAATGTTGGCCGTGAGAAGTGTTGGTCAGGATTTGTTAGCCGTGGAACATGGTTGGTTAGCGATTGTTGGCCGCGGAAAATTGTTGATCAGCAAAACTGGCGAGCAATTGGCTTTGGAGGGCAAATGTAGGCGAACAATTGTTCCTTAAGGAAAATTATGAGTGAACAATCGTTGCCAAACTATTGTAGGCCCAAATGTTTGCGGACACCGTCGGATAAGTGATTTTATACTTTAAAAACCCACGAAATAGTATTTACCGTTTAACACTACTCAGAACACAAATTGTCAGAAATGTTCAGCGTTAAGGCAGACTATTTTAGCCGCACAACTTTAAAGTTAGTTGACAAAAGTAAGTAAGATAAGTTTTTTTAATTGGTAAAATTGGAAAGAATAGCAACCTTATTTTCAAAGACCGACAGTGGCAAAGAGAAATTTGACTCTGTTATGTTCCAACACTTGCTTGGGATGCCAAATGAGTCAAAACGTGCAAGTAGCTTTCTCGATTGACAGTTTTATATCCTCGTGATGCCTCTTCGAAATTACAACTGATGTACACCTTATCATCACGTAATTCAAACACCTTCATTGAAACTACCGCATTTCCTCGAAAATAAGCCTCGGCTATTTTTTTCTTCTGAAATGGACTTTTTAGGCCTACTTTTGAATTGGCTTATTTTCGAGGTGTTTTCGGAGAAAAAGCAATCCAAACAAATACAAATCGAATCACGTACATTGCAATGGCTTCACCGCGTCTCGGCTTATTTTCGAAGGTGGGCCTATTTTTGAGGAAGTACGGCATTTAAGTTTAAAAGGCACTATCAATAATGTATTACAACCGCATCAAAATAGAAACATCATCTCCCTTTAAATGTCTGATGTAACAATCCAAGCACCTCATGGATCTCCGTAGTATCGTTGCGTGCCAATATACTAACATTTGCCTTGGCTAACAAACGTCGTGTTGGAGGGCAGAGGCTGCTCCGGCAAAGTAACAACCAATTGAGTGGAAAAAATCCAACCAATATCTTAGAACCAGTACATCTAGCATTCGTTGCCGACCTAGTTTGCTGCAAGACCCCACTAAAGAGTGTCAAGTAGCCCCCTTTCTCCCCTGCAGCCACGCAGGCAGTCAAATTTTGATGGGGGGGGGGCAAATTCAAAACAAAACCTCTTCTCTTCCCTTCCCTTCTTCCTTCCAAGCCAGCCCACCATGGCTTTATTGGGTAGGAAAATTTTGAATTTTTACAGTCCCTATAAGGCTCAAAATTGCAATTGAGAGACTTAGACTTTCCGTCTTATCTCATTGCATACGTGAATTGAAATACACAAGTGATCCATATTTTAAATGCCCGTAAGAAATTTTATGGGGGGGGGCAAACGTGGGCAAGTTATACCTACTGGGAGGGCACAGCCCCCCGACCCCCCACCCTTGGCTGCGTACCTGCTCCCCTGGTAAGGGTTATCTAAGAAATAATTTGTGTTGTCTATTTAGAATCAATAGGAATAGCTGTCGTCCAGACTGAAACTGTTAAAACTGTCGTTAGGCATCTCGTTGACCTGCGGACTCGTCACATGCTTAATAGCGTGACTTCGCATGAGATCATAGTCAAAATTAGAACCTCAGATCTGTTTAGAGACGATATTTTCTCGTACAATTTCGGATGTGGTTAGGACACCTGACATTATGACAAAAACTCTCACCATTTTGATACAGAAGCAAAGCAAATCATCGCAAGAAAACAAATTTTATCGGTGAAGCAACACATATTACTTCCTTATCACAAGGTTTTGTGATATGTACAGCAATGCATTTATGGCAATGATCAACATATTAACATAAACAGAGGTCCACCAGTATGTTGTATTAGAATTCAATCGATCACGACTTCTAGACTCCATGCATCATTTATTTATAAGTAAAATCCATTGAATACAGCTGACAGGTTCTACGAAGTCAAAAGAATTAACGGTTTCGCGAATTCTTCAAAACAGAAGATAAACTTTAATTAAGAAAGTGTGAAAGGCAGTCTTTCTGGTATTAGTAAGATGATTGTACGATGCCTGCTTCTGGTTTTGCTTCTAGTGTGCTATAACGGCTTTCAGTTAAGGAGAAATAAACTAATCTTTAACAATGATGATAGGAGAGGTGGGAATGCATTTCAAGAAGTCAAAACATTAGCTGTAGCCTACATGGAATTTCGCAAGGGAGTCACTACTCGCTGATAAAGCTTCACTGCTGCGTAGATCAAGAAGAGAGGTAAAATGATAAATCATTGTTTATTCCTGTGCTTAGAGATTAACTGTTACATCTGAGAGAATTAGGAAAAGTTTGTGCTTCGCCCGATTACTCCAAAATATTGTAGATTTTCTAGTTTTATTGATATAGCTTTTTCTCTTTTATTCTACTTGCCCTACTTTATCATCATCTGCCCAGAGTCATTGTTATCACCACCACCACCATCATCATCATAATCATCATTATCATAATAATCAGCAGCAGCAGCACCTCCGTTATTGCCTTAATCATCATTATCAGCATTATCATCATCATCATCATCTGGATCCTCATAATTACTGTTACCGTTATGATTTGTGCCTACCTGCTGCTGCTCGCCCTGCCGGCCGCGACGATGCTCGACATCGCCGCCTTCCGTGGCCGGTCGCTGCCGCCGGGCCCCTATCTCTACGCCGGCAGCGCAAAAGGCCCCGGCGGCCTGCGCGCAAGGCTGTCGCGCCACCTGCGCCAGGACAAGAAGCGGCACTGGCATATCGACCGGCTGACGGCGGCGGCGGCGCGGATCGTGGCGTTCCCGGTTCCCGCTCCAGCTGAAATACACGCCCCCGTGTCACCCCGGCCGCAGAGCCGGGGTCCAGTCCCGGAACGCAAACCTGCGCAGCCTGGCTCCCGGCTCTGCGGCGCTTCGCGCCTTGTCCGGGAATACAAACACCCCGATGTCACCGAGTGCGCCCTGGTCGAAACTCTTCTAGAGTCGGGCCTGTACCACCACCCGCTGCCGGGCTTCGGCAGCAGCGACTGCCGGAACTGCGCGAGCCACCTGCTTACCCCCAACTGAGGAGACCCCGATGCCGATCACCGCGAAATACCTGTTCATCGTCAGCATGGATGTGGACCCGGACAAGGAGGATTTCTTCAATGAGATCTACGACACCGAACACGTCCCCAACATCCTGAACGTCCCCGGGGTGATCTCGGCGACGCGCTCGACGGTGATCCCGGTCGACGCCAGCATCGCCGGCGCCCACCGCAATCTGAGCGCCGAAGGCGAGCCGCACTACCAGGTGATCTACGAGCTGGAAAGCCCCGACGTGATGCTAAGCGACGCCTGGGCCGAATGGGCCGAACGCGGCAGATGGCCCGAGGAAGTCCGCCCCTTCACCAAAAACCGCCGCCACGTGGTGCGCAAGGTGTGGGCGGGGTGACACCCCCGACGGTAAGGGTGTGATTTGACGGTAACGATTTACATCTCCCCGGAGGTCGCCGCGGTTCGCGCGCTTCACCCCTATCTGACGGCGGCTTCGTTTCAGGCGCTCCCGGTGCCCGATCAAATCGCCTTGCAGGCGGAGACCGTCCGGCAGGCGCATTCGGCGGGGGACCGGCGGGTTCGGATGCATCTGCAGATTTGGTGGCCGCCGGCGATCGGGCACCCGCTCGACCACGTCATGGGCCTGCCATTCACCGACGCCGATGCACGCCTGACCCTATCGCGCGAGTACGGCTTTGCGGATTGGGACGCCGTGCAACGGGAGAGTGCCGGGACGGTCGATGCCGCGTTCGAACAGGCCCTGGATGCGCTGCTCGCCGGCGACCTGGCAGCCCTCGAGGCGCAACTGATCGAGAGGCCGGACCTGGCGCGAGCCCGGACCCAGTATGGCCACCGATCGACCCTGCTTCATTATCTCGGCGCCAATGGGGTCGAAAGCCACCGCCAGGTGACGCCCCACAACGCCGCCGACATGGTGCGCTTGCTGATCCGGCATGGCGCCGAACTGCATGCCGTTGCGAACATGTATGGCGGCGGCCAGACGGCCACCGCGCTTGCGCGGACAAGCGCGCATCCCCACGAGGCGGGGATCATGGAGGCGCTCCTTGGCGCGCTCAGCGGCGAATAATCGAGCAACCGCATTTTCGTTACCCGGCCACGCGAAAGGTCCGGTAAAACAGACCCCATGACCAATCGGCTGAACATCACGAATGGCGACGGTGCGGCGGGGGTGATCCGAGCGTCAGCGGTCGCGGGCGATATCCTGCCCTGGCAGGACCTCATGTTCGAGGGCCCGTTTCCGGCCGGGCTCGATCTCGAGGCGGCCTCGCAGCAGCGCGCCGAATATTTGGCGGCCACCTATCCGGACGAGCGCGATCCGGCGGCAGAGATGCGGCAGCGCGATCAACAGTTCCGCGACGCCGGCACCTATGACGAGGTCGTGCTGTGGTTCGAGCACGATCTGCTGGACCAGTTGCAGCTTCTGCAGATCCTCGACGGGTTCGCAGCGGACCGGCCGGCCTCGCTCGGTTTGATCTGCATCGACGACCATCCCGATATCGCGGAGTTCCGCGGTTTGGGGCAGTTGCATCCGACGCAGCTACCCGCCCTGTTGGACATGCAGACCCCGGTCACCGACGCGCAATACACCCTCGCGCAAGCCGGGTGGGCCGCCTTCCGGTCGCCCGACCCGCGGGATATCGAAACCCTGCTCGGCGGGGATATGGCGGCCTTGCCCTTCCTCGCCCCGGCACTGACCCGCCATCTGGAGGAGTTCCCGTCGGCGGCGCACGGGCTCGGCCGCACGGACCGGCAGTTCTTGGAGCTGGTCGCTGGCGGGCGCCGCGATCCGCTGGCGCTGTTCATGGACAATATGGCGTTGGAAACCCATCTGTTCATGGGCGACTGGAGCACCTTCCGCCGCCTCGCGGCGCTGTGCGATGGCCCGACCCCGCTGCTGCGCTGCCGCCCCGGCCCGGGCTTCCGCTACCCGCCGCGCGACCGACTCGATGTGGAGATGTTTCGCAGCCAGCGCTTCTCGCTCACCGTCGCGGGCGAAGAGGTTCTCGCCGGCAAAGCGGATGCGACCGCGCTGAACCCCGTCGACCATTGGCTCGGCGGCGTGCATCTTCAAGACGGCGCACCGCTCTGGCGCTGGGACGGCGAAGCGGGCGCCTTGCGCCAAACCAGTGCTAGCGGGAGCTGACGTCCGCCACCACGAGCGCTTTCAGACGCTTCAGATCGCCGCGCAGTCCGGCGCGTCCCCCCGCCGCGGCAAGCGCGGGGAGCCAGACGAGCGGGCCCGGGGCGGGGCCGGTACTGGCCAGGGTCACGGTGCAACCCGTACCGGTAGGGGCGAGCACCCAGCGCGACTCGCCCTGCAGCGCACCGGCGACATGTTTGAACACCGCCAGCCGGTCTGGCTCGATTTCTACCAACTCGCTCTCCCAGGACATATCGAACATCAGAAACTTGCCGCGGCGGCGCATGCGGGCGCCGACCGCGTAGGCCTGAACGTCGCCGAGGAATTCGACCCCGGCGACGGCGCGCATCCATTCCGGTTCGCGTGCAACATCCGTCATCACCCGCCAGACCGCGTCCGGTGCCGCTGCGATCTCCGAGGTTGCTGCGAAGGTAATCATAGCTCGATACCCGCCGCCGCCAATATCTCGCGGCCGCGGGCGCGCTGTTCGTCGGAGATCACCAGCCGTTCGGCGAAGTCGCGGCCGTCCGGCTTGGTGGCGTCGACGCCGACCTTGGTCAGGGTAAAGGTCTCCGGGTCCGAGGTCGGGTCGAGGATCGCGCCCTTCGCGCCTGGGATGAAGACCAGATCTTCATCGGCGCGCACCCGGGTCGCCACCGCCCACATCACGTCGGACAGGGTGAAGATGTCGACATCCTCATCCACGACGATGACGATCTTGGTGTAGAACTCGGTGCCGAGCGCGGCCATGATCGCCTGCTGCGGCTCGCCCGGCGCGGTCTTCTTCATCTTCACGATCGCCATCAGCCCGCCGCAGGTGATGTGCGGCACATGCACCGCCTGCACGTTCGGCAGGTTGCGGCGCAGCGCGTTCAGGATCTCGCCCTCGCGGGTGATGCAGGACACCAAAATGTGGTCCTTCGACATCCCGGAGACGACGCTGTGGAACTGCGCGTCGCGTCGCATCTGGATGCGCATGGCGACAAAGACGTTCTGGGTCGAGCGGTAGGAGGCGTAGCCGGTGAACTCGCCGAACGGGCCTTCCGGCTCATGCGTGTCCGCCAGGATCTCGCCCTCGATGACGATCTCCGCTCCGGCCGGAATCTCCAGACCATCGATTCCGCAGCCGGCGACCTTGTACGGCTCGCCGAACAGCGCGCCGATGATCTCGTATTTCCGCACGTCCGGCGGATAGTGATAGGCCATCGAGCCCATATAGTGCAGCGGATGGATGCCGAGCGTGATCGCGGCCGGCAGGTTCTCGCCGCGCGCGGCCGCCCGGCGGTGGAACTCGTACATGCGGCGGCGCGAATGCAGCGAGACGCCGAGCCGGTTCTTGCCCGACACCATGAGCCGGTGGAAGCCGGTGGTGTCGACCCCGGTCTCCGGATCGCGCGCGGTAATCTGGCCCGCGGTGATGTAGGGCGCCTTGTCGACATCGAACTGCAGCGGGATCGGCAGTGCGGCGAGATCGACGTCGTCCCCTTCGATCACCACTTCCTGCCAGGGCGCGCTCTCGACCCGTTCGACCGGCAGATAGTTCTGGCAGCGCTCGCGGAAGGCGGTCGGCAGGTCGCGCTCGTCTACACCCAACAGCGACGCCAGCACCGCCCGGTTGCCGGCGATATTGGTCACGACCGGCATGTCGTGCCCGACCACATCCTCGAATACCACGACCGGGCTGCGGCCGGCGCGCTCCAGCTCGAAGACGATCGCCGTCATCTCGTATTCGGACCGCACAGGTTCGGCGAGACGCAGCAACTGATCGGGATGGTTCGTCTCGACAAAGTCGAGGAATCCGCGCAACCCCTGCTTATCGAGTTCGGCGTGATAGTTGGACATGGCATCCCTCCCCGCTGGGCCCACCAGGATGCTAGCGGACCCGCGTGCAGCGCGAAACCGTCATCGCCAGTGACTCCGATCACTGCGTCCACGGCAAGGTTGGTTAATATCTCTTAACGAGGGGCGCAGATGGGGAGCCGTGATGGCGACGGATATCCGCTATGCGCTGTGGAAACTGGTTTGCAAAACCAAAGAACCCCCGCCGCACTGGCAACGCAAACGGCGCAGCGCGCGGGAATGTATTTGTGTCTTTTTGAGATTGAAGAAGAAGCGCTCGACCCAGAGCCTCGCGATGCAAGATTTTTGAAGCGGTTTCCGGTAGGCTGCGTCGGTGAGGCGCAACGAAAGAGACCGACATGACCGACGATTTGGTGATTACCTATCCGCCGCCGGAGACGCTAAACGACGCAGATTTCGAACGCATGATGCTCACGCGCGAGGCCTATACCGCCATGCGGAACACAAGGATCGCGCGTGAGCGTCTTGCGCCCAAGGTGGGGGCGTTGGCGCCCGACTTCCGGATCGAGCGCCTATCAGCGGACGGGTCGCAAGGCGGCGAACCCTTCCAGCTTTCGCAAACACGGGGACGCCCGGTCGCGCTGATTTTCGGCTCCTACACCTGACCGCCCTTTCGCAAACATGCCGTGCGCATGAACGAAATCTACGAGACCTACAGGGACCGGGTCGATTTCTACCTGGTCTATATCCGCGAGGCGCACCCGACCGACGGTTGGCAGGTGCGCAGTAACCTGGACGACCATGTCGAGTTCCTGGAGCCGAAAACCGGCGACGAACGGGCCGAGCTGGCGACTGTCTGCCGGCTCGATCTCGGCTTCACCATGCCAATGCTGCTCGACAATATGGACAATGAGGTCGACGCGAAATACGCCGCCCTGCCGGAACGACTCTACGTGCTCGACGCCGAGGGCAAGGTCTACTTTCGCGGCATCATGGGCTCGCGCGGCTTCGACGTGGACACCTGGTTGGAAGCGGTGCAAGTACAGGCCGCGTTGAGCGGCGCGCGGGCGGCGGAGTAAGCGAACGGCTAAACCGGAACGCTAGACCGGAATATCCCCGCGCAACTGGCTGCGGTGCATGATGCGGCGCTGGCTGCCATCGAATTCGTCGCGGCGATGCATGGCGCAACGATTGTCCCACATCAGCACGTCGCCCTGCGTCCAGACATGTTCGTAGACGAACTCCGGCCGTTCCGCGATCGCCCAGAGTGCGTCGAGGATTTCCTCATTCTCTTCCGTCGAGGTTCCTTCGATATAGGCCCAGGCCCGTTTGCCGAGATAGAGCGCCTTGCGGCCGGAGTCCGGATGGGTGCGGATCATCGGGTGCCAGGGCCCGGGGCAGGATTTGGCGTCGGGCGAGTCGTCGTAATCATGCCGCAGCACGCCATCGCTGGTGTGCGAGACGTCGTGCTTGCACTTCTTGCCCTCGATCTTCGCCAGCAGGTCCGCCGGCAACGCCTCCAGCACCGCGTACATATTCATGAAGCAGGTATTGCCGCCGGTCGGCGGAATCTCCAGCGCGTGCAGAATGCTGGCCGCCGGCGGCTGTTCGACGAAGGGCGTGTCGGTGTGCCACTTGGCTTCCGCATTGCCGAGCTGGCCGATCTTCTTGCCGTTCTCGACGACGTTGGAGATGACGTTGATTTCAAGCGGAATATCGTCCTTCTGGCCCGAGCCCTGCGAATAGTTCAGCAGCTTGGACGGCGGGTATTCCAGCTCGCCGAAATAGCGCGTGAAGTCGAGCAGTTGCGGGTCCGACAAATTCTGTCCGTGATAGACCAGCACGATGTGTTCCTGCCACGCGTTGCGCAGCCGCGCGACCGTCTCCGCTGCCAGTGGCTGCGACAGGTCGAGCCCGGAAATGACGGCGCCCAGCGCGGCGCCCGTGGGGGTGATCTCCATGGTCATCCTCTTAACCTTAGAAGGGCGTGTCGCCGGCGATGGTCACGCGATGCATGCGGCGGAACTGGCCGACATAGTCGGCGACCGCGTAGTGGCAGGTGCAGCGATTGTCCCACATGACGAGGGTGCCCGGCTCCCAGCGCACCCGGCAGGTGAATTCCGGCCGCTGGATATGGGTCATCAGAAAGCCCAGCAGCGGTGCGCTTTCTTCCAGGGTCAGCCCGTCGAAACGCTGCACCTGATCGCCGATGAACAGGCATTTGCGGCCGGTCTCCGGATGGGTGCGCACCAGCGGGTGGATGGCGACCGGCGGCGCCGCGTCCTTGCCGTTCAGCTTCGCCGCCATGTCGTCGCCGGCATACCACTCGGCTCGCGACTTGCCGCCATAACGGGTCTTGTCGCCCGGATCGCAATGGATGCGCAAGCCGGCCAGGATCGCCTTCATCCCGTCCGACAGCGCGTCATAGGCGGCCTCCAGATCGGTGAAGATCGTATCGCCGCCGACCGGCGGCAGCTCCTTCGCGTACAGCAAGGTCGCCTTGCAGGGATGCGCGTCATACATCTGGTCGCTGTGCCAGCGATTGCCGAAGACCCGCGTGGCGTCCGGCGCCGTGCGGATCTCGAACACTTCCGGCTCCTCCGGCAGGCCCATCATGTAGGGGTAGAAATGAACGTCGCCCCACAGCTTGGAAAAGGCGAGAAAGGTCGCCGGATCGAGTTCCTGCCCACGGAACGCCAGCACCTTGTGGGTGAGGAACGTGTCGTTCAGCGCGGCCGACAGCCCCGGCAGCGCCGTCACATCGAGCCCGCGCACCTCCGCGCCGAGCGCGCCCGCCAGCGGGGTTACCGAGAAATCCTGCGATTCGACCTTGGACAAACCTTCGGGCACACCGCGCCTCCGCTTCGTTACGGGTGCACGAATGTTATCGCCCGGCCGGGAATTTTCCAAACGGGCGAAGTGACACCAAGACAGACATCAAGCCGCGCCTAAGGCAGGTGTGCAACGCTGATACGGATGCTAGGTAAGAACGCAGCCCATTCGACACTACCCGCCGAACGCCGCCTTCATCTTCGGGATGGTCTCGGTCGCGATGCGCTTGAAGGTCACCTCCTGCTCCGGCAGGGTCGGGTAGTAGAGGCCGATATCCGACATGCCGAGTTCGAGCACCCGGTTGACCATGTCCTCGAAGGCGGCCGGTGACTCGTAATAGGCGATGCCGCCGCCGCTCGACCGCGAGGTCGGATCGAACATGTGATAGGAGCGGACGAGCGATTGCGGTTCTCGGTCAAACTCGGCGCAAAGCTGGTCGATGCGGGCGACGCGCTGGCGCGTCTCCTCGAGCTGCGTTTCGAAATTGTCGGCGAAGCTCATGCTGTTCCAGATATCGGCGTGCTGTGCGGTGGTGCGCAGCATCTTCGGGCCCATCGCCGCGACCATGATCGGCGGGCGGGGTTTCTGCAGCGGCAACGGGTTCATCACCGCCCCGTCGATGCGGTAGTAGGCGCCCTCGTAGCTGGTTTCCGGCTGGCGCAGCAGCAGGTCCAGCACTTCCAGATATTCGCCGAGCCGTTCGACGCGCTCCTTGTTGCTCCAATCCGGGAGCCCCATCATCCGGTAGGACGGGTCCAGCCCCTTGACGCCGATGCCCGGACCGATCGCCAGCCGCCCGTTGGAGACGTGGTCGCCGGGGCGGGCCTGCTTGGCGACGCTGGCGGGATCACGAAGCGCGATCTGCGCAACCCTGGACCGCTTTATGGATGTTTTCACTTTTTGAACTTCACTAGCATAGTGTCTGAAACCTCTGATGAATCGTATTTTGTGTCTCTTAGATCCTAAAATAGATTTGGTTTATATATCTTTACTGTCTTATAATATAGACTGTATTTTGCAACCTGGTGTAAAAACGTAACGTCTATTTTGAAACACTTTGTCACAAAATTAATTGTTTACAGGCCTTATGCAAAATTGGAAAGATAACACGCCAAAAAAACAATTAAAATAACAACTAAGGAAAAGACAGGGTGTAAAGACCAATCATTCAAGAAATTAATGGCAAATTTCATGTACATAAATAGGAACACTAAACGAACGTTATCTTCTCTTCTTACGACCTACGTTTCGAGAGAAACCTCTGCCATCTTCAGGCTACTGGAATTCGATTGTGTTGCTACTTCATAGGTTAGGTTTCAGACGTTCGAACGATCTAGGATCGAACTAGGTTGGGAGGTGGCGCCATACCAACCCAGCCTCCTAAAACAGCGACACAATCTAATTCCACTAGCCTGAAAATGGCAGAGGTTTCTCTCGAAACGTTGGTCGCAAGAAGACGGAGACTCAAAACGTGACAAACTCTACCATCTACGGCTAAGGTCTAAAAGTACTGTCTAATCTCAGAGAACTGATAGTAAGTATTTGAAAATACCATGTCTATGTCACGTCAAGTGACGTGATCACTGCCACACGAATATAATACTAAACAAAACACAAACCGTCTTAAATTACCTGGATAGTAATAAAATAAGTACTACAAACCTTTATAAATTCAATAATTATTACCTTTGCATGTAAAGTGTGGCGTTTCTGTATTCACATCCCAAAATCTGACAGTTGTATCGCCTGAGCCACTGGCTAAATACCTAAAGCAAAAGCGCATTATGGTAATATTTTACCATTGTCACAACAAAAACAAAAAATACCTACTTCAATATAAAATTCCTCATTCCACATCCTTCCCTCACTCCTTATTCACGAAACTGTTCACTGGTGATACTATTTGTAAAAATTCAGGTTTTTAAGATGCGGCATTTCCAACCACAACAGGTTTTGGTTAACCGGGCTTTAGTTGGTAGAATTAATTCATTAACAAGGAAATGTTCAAGTCTCGTAAATCAAGCAATAGAGGTCGATTATAAACTAGTTTTCATAAACATTGATATTTAACATACACGGCACTCTTTCAGCACCTGCTTGAGTTCCCGTATTTGCAACAACACTTCGTTTATTGGACGTTTTAACATTTTCAATAATTTTAGGCCTTAAGGTTTTGCTAACTTTGTTTCCGTTATTTTAGCATTTTCATCTTGATTTGGTTTCCCCTATTACTTAGGGGAACTTGCATACATGTGTTTCTAATTAAGAACCGTTCGTGAGTACCCTCCATTCATATTTGAACACTTCTGTGCCAATGTACATAATAAAATTCATATATACGTTTATACTTATATAGATAGTAAAAAATGTTAATTACTGATGACATCAACGAAAAGTTCTCTTTTTACTAAGTTTATTTACACGATGCATCAGTTCAGTTATTAACATTTTTTACAACTGCAAGCAACGAGAAAATCACAATTCTGGCGTTGACTGGGCAATATTCTACTTAACTTTTCATCGATAACGATTCAAGTGCATCAGGTGTTAGAGGAACTTCCATCTCGTATAGGAAAAGATCACTAAAGTAAAAATGCTTAAGAGAAATTGCAGGTCACCTTTAATCAGATGTAAAATACTTAATTAAATGAGTACCATATCATTTGGAGAGTGGCAAATACCATCACAAAGTTGTTTTTACTGCGTTCTTTGTATTTATATATATATAATTATATGTGCATATATGTATGGTATGAGAAACGTCAATGCCAAAATTGGCCAGAACAAAGATCGCAATACTGTTTGACCATTTAACCTGGGACAGAGGAATGGAAGAAATGAGACGCTAGTTGAGTGGCGGAAACAAATTAGACTGATCATCACAAACACGTTCTTTTAACATCACCCAAGAAACCTATACACCTCAAAAAGTCCTGAGGATGGTTTGTAGAAATCAGAATTATTTCATCTTGATCAGTAAATACTTGGAATGGAGTGCAAAGGAGCAGGACGTCATCCATGACCTGAATGTGACACCCAAGAAGAACTGCTTAGCTGGAAAATTAGACTTAAGTTAAAGTTAATCTATGGCAGGAAGGCTCTCCCTTGCCTTAAAGCTGCTGTAATAAGACAATTTTATCAGGAAGGGCTTTG
>JAAAKM020006971.1:58773386-58789605 GCA_010016025.2 Alatinidae sp. Z8VKAUB7J3 | reverse complement strand
TGAATAGCTGGAGACGAGGGATGCACAGATGACGCATGAAAAAGTTGGACAGGCTTCACTGAAGATCTTAATGAAAGAAAGAGAAGAAAATCTTACAGGCTCTACTAAAGATGGAAATGGATTAGTTCTGGCAAATGAGGAGTCAGCCATGGGAAGGTGGACCAATTAAATTTAATGTCTTTATTCTGATAACGGTAGGAAGGAAATAACTGTCATAAGCAAACCTCTGGATTCCGATATGTCTACAGCAGCTAAAATAAAAAATGCCATGGACAAGATGCAAAATGGAAAGGCTACTGAGAAAGGGCAATATCACGTTGGAATTATTAAATGCTTGGGAAGTTTTGGAGTTGAAATTAACAGAAATAGCGAATCAAGTGTACAACTAAGAACATGTTGCTGAAGAATGCTGTAATAAATCTTCATCGCCATGCCTTAGACGTCTGGAACAATCATGTGTATAGGCATAAAATTGATGGGATTGATGGGATAGATCCAACAATGGTACAAAACTTGTATTGGGACCAGTAAGCAGCCGTCCAAGAGCATGAAGAACTGGGCATCAGGATTGACTTTTAGCGAAGTGTACGGCAACGTCATGTTTTTTCACCTGCTTCATTCAACCTGTTCTAGTGGGAAAGCTCTTAGCAAAATTAAAAACTGTGCTGGGTTACAACTGAATGAAAGGAATGATAATAATCTGAGACACACAGCTGAATTGGTTAAATTGCAAATAAAGAGGATACGTTTCATGTAGGCCATATTGCTTCATGACTGAGGAAAGTGGAAAGCTTGGATTGATCACTACCTACCACAAAGCTTTCTAAATGGCCTGTACCTGGAAATCACCAACATGTCCTGTGACAATCAATGAAACTGAACTGAGGAGAAGAACAGTTCATACAGCTGGGAAGGTATATGAAATTAGGTGGATGGTCAGATCAGGGCATCAAATGCAGACCTGAATTTGCAAAGAAGACTTTTATGGGCATAACAAGGCATATAGCGTAAAGAAACTTGCTATGGAACTGAAGAAAAGACTATTAAAGTGTAATGTCTGGAAGATGCTGATGTATAGGTTTGGGTCTTGAAAGATTAGCAAAGGGACTTGAAGCTGCAGTAATGTGGCTTTACAGAAAATTGCGTAGAAACTTGTAGGTACCTAGTGTGACCAATGTGGGGTATAGGAGAAGATGAAAGTGAGAAGAGAATTGGTAGATACCATCAAAGAGCGATAGGGGAGACATGTTGATTGTCTTCGCAGCAAGGATGACAGAAAAGATCTTTACATAATAAAGACTGAGCTAGTGGAAATGTAAGCAAGAGGAAAAGTGAGAATGATGATGTTCCATTGAATGAAGAGCAGAATGGACACAGACAACAACAAAGACCTGTTTGATATTTCAAGGGGTGGAGGGGAAGGGCGAAGGGGGATGGAGGAGGAATACGTCTAGATTCATGATATGCATATGCAGTGGCACAGAACGAAGATATACTAAAGTATGAATACTATACCAGTGTCAAAGAAATAGATTATCCTCTCATATAAATGAGATGTGCATCATTAACATCAGATAAGTATGAGTGTGCAAAAGCGAAAAAAAATCTATATATATAATACTTACTTTCCATCTGGACTAAAAGACACTGATATGACAGCCTCAGCATGCCCTAAGAAAGTAAACAAGTAACAAAGTCATCATTGTGTATTAGAAAAATGTATTAAGAAAGAGAGTGGTGTTAAATTTTAAACAAAAAGAGATAAACAGGTGAAGTACCTGTACCTGAAATTGCCTCCAACAATGGTATTTCCCATCACAGCAACAAATCAGTCAGATAACATAAAGTGGTGAAAGGGAAAGTGCCAACAAATACAACAAGCTTTAGTATCACCAGTATCTCGGAATTCACAAATATTATCTTAAAATCATGTAATTACTTAAGGCTGTTTATCATTACTTCACTTCTCACAATATGCCTGAAACAAAGTTGGCCACAACCTAAATTCATCTTGATTAATTTGATAAAAGATAATCTAATAGAGAGTAGAAAAAGTAGGTTTCACAAAGACAGGGGAGCACTTAAAAATAGAGAATTAAAATGAATAAGATTTCCTTCAGTTGGATGCTATAGTTTTTTTATTAGCAATAATGTGACCAGCTATACCAATGGCTAATGATATTTTAGAGCATGAACTACTACAGACCTTGTATCAAATATATATAAAACATTTCACTTGGTTGTTACTACTTGCAACTATTTCTGGGCAAATGGCTTCATCACCCCAGAGCCCCTAGTATAGAAATTTTGCTTAGCCAAGAGGAATCATCCTGGTCCCCACAAAGGTAAGATTGACTACTTGATGAGAGCTGTATTGTCTACAAACTTTGGACCAAGCATGATTTCTGCAGCGGCTCAGTAGGACGTCTAAAGAAGTGCCAATTGATTCTAACTTTTAAGCCAGGGCATAAAAATATTGGATATTTAAGTAGTGACAATGGCATGACCGTTCATCAGCTCAAGATGGGTGTGGCCAAAAAAAGGCAATGAGGTCAGAATTCATGATGAGCTTCCTACTTCACAGGTGATTTATTATGAGTAATTGCAAGTGATTTGAGGCAAATACAGGCAATGTTTTGCAATCCGAACCATACAAGTCTCAGAGATGGTGACTTAATTTCTATTTAAAGCAGCTGGTCATGATTGTGACAAACATGGTCAATGAAAGTCACACAAGGAACTGTTCTGTTTGTAATTTGTTTACATTTGTGTATGCATTTATTTAGGTAATCATCTTAGTAGCAATGGATGTGATATCAAGCCGGCATCAAGCCAGCTAGGTAGCTAGCAAGGTAAGAAATTCTTTGTTTGCTCACCTGCAACAAAGATTTGGCTATAGGTGACTGCAAGAATGAAATTGTAATGATTTTTACATGGCAAGAAATCGGTTGGTATAAGTTTCCTTTGAGAGACTTATAATTAGCTTGGTCCATCAGTAGGTCTACTCTAGGTGAAATGTTGGCTGGTTGCTATGAAATACACTTCATTTTAAGGAGGTGTATAATCTACTAGCTACCTCTGTTTGCATATGATAAAAGACCCTGTGCGATTTTGTGACATGATCTATATACACCTCACAATTGAATATTTTACAATTTAAATTTTACAAATAGTTGATTTTGGTTGCGACAGAGCATCCTGTCAAGCTTCTAAATATAGATAAATTCATGTCACTGATGCTCCAACTACCCTATTACTCTGTTTATGTCCCCCATCTTAATCAAGCCAATGTATGGCTCTGAAAATTTTCAAAAACACATAACCCTCCCTTCCTATATATCAACTTGTAAAGTTAACAGGTTACAAAATTGCATATGAAATACCTCAAAGTGAATAATGCCACTGTTTTGTTGAGTGATATAGAACTTTTACAGCATACATAACTATTCAGCAGTCATTCCATATTTACTTGCTTAAAATTAAACTTTTTGCTTATAAACTACATGAAAAGACGTTCCGCCCAAGAGTCTAATTCTAGGCCACCTTTTTCTAATTTTAAAAGCACCTAGAAATAAAAAATCACCCAAACTGGGGTAATAACATACAGTTTCTCTTGACATACCTGGTATTGTGCTTGTACATCTTGTTACTGCACGGACTTTAAAAACTGCTTGTGGTTGGTAAATGATTTCAATAGTTTTTTCTGACTGAACTTCATTATTGTCAATGACTGTTTCTATTGTACCTATAAGCTCTTTCTCATTTATGAAAAAGGTATATGGCAAAGGTTCCTCCTACAGGCAAAAAAATAATGTAGCATAAATACATAGTGTAAATACATTTCTTCCTTAACAAAATACTTTCCAATTAAATAGAGAATAGAGTTTGCAGGAGAAACCATTTGTTACATTCTGACTCATCAGATTGCATTAAATTATGGCTGGTTTGAGGAAATAAACAACAAGTGACACCAAGTTAACAGCCACTAAGTACTTTCACAGAGAAAATTCTAGATATAACAAATGTGCATTACCTTGCAATTTGTATTAAAGGTATTGTGGTGCAATCTTGTATATACTTATTGATTTAAGCTAATTTTGAGTCAGTTGGGTTGGAGTCTGAGAAGGTAAAAGCCACAACCTATGATTATTCTTTAATCATCTACTAGGTACTAACACATTTGCTGGCATTTTATAGTGTGAGAAAGAGTGTTTATCCAGTATACAAAACTGCCTAGTGCATAGGTTCTAAAGAGTTTGTTTGGTGAATCCCTGTACCAATTTTAGCAAACTACTTGAGAAAACAAACTTTACTAATCTGGACCCAAATGGAAATGAACAAAAAATGTTCTGTCATACAAGAATATATATTGTGATAAAATTGTAACCCTCCCTCAAATCAATGACATGAGTGCTGACATTATCTTCCAATCCCTTAAATCCCTGGCCAGCTTTTTCAGGTGATTGGTAACCTTATGAAAATTGCTTTCCTTTGCCATTGAATTTTCTCTGAAAGTAATCACCCTCAACAATGGAATGCAAAGGCTTGTGCAGGGGGCATCAAGTTAACAAATCAGAGCCCCCCATCAACTGACTGCTGCAATCCAAGTTGGGAGATTACAAGACTTAAGTCCTATGTTCAGAGAATATCACATTTTATATAACTGCATGTAAAAATCACCTTGCATGCTATATACATTGTAAATGATTCTTAAAAAATGATTCAGACACACTTTGCAAACATATCATAAACATGACAAAAGCTATCTAAAAATTGACATTTTTTGTCAATTTCTAATGAGAGTACACTAACTTTCAATTCTGGCCAAACATATGGGAACTTCACACAAATATAGTTTGGGGAAAATCATTTCTAACAAACAATACGTAATAAAGCCTTGCTTACATTTAGCAAAATTTAAGTTAACATGGTGATCACATCTAGAGGTCTATACTATATAAAACTGCAAATTGCATGTTACAAAAAGGAAGTACATTGTATACAACAATTATGCCATCTTTAAAAACGTTTATGTATATAGTTGAGGGCAGTCCTGCCTATATAACTCCAAACTTAATTCAGTAATTCAAGTTGTAGATACCAAGCAACTTGTTATTTCACCAATAAGTCTGAGAACATTCCATTTAAATGTGTCAATTATGAGGCATTTTTCCAATTTTACCTAGGGTAAATATTATGCCTCTACCTGCCCATTATTAGCATATATTGATAAACTGTACTTACATTGTTTAAGACTGTGTTGCAAATCAGTTGAAGCTTCTCTGAGTCAACATCAACTGGGAGATCAAATGGAGACCCTGCATTTTCTCCACTTTCACTTTTAAGTTGTGCAAGAATTCTTCGCCCAGTGTTACTGAAAATGCAATAAACGATAAAATGATCATTGACATTGCTAAAATAGAGGTTGTTTGGTGAATGATACACCTATTACTAGGTCCATTAACTGTTTCATTGCACAGTTTTACCAAGGGAGGAGAGTGATATGGACACCTTGTTTTGGCAAAAACAAAATCTGTAAAAGGGTAGATGAGCTCACCACAATCCAATGGCCATTCACTGTAAGTTTCAGTTTGTGTCCCACCCTGTGTGCTGGACAAGCATGTCTTTAGTAACATAGCCAAGGCATACCTAACCAAAAGAAGCAATGTGAATGCTATTTCTTCTAAGCCATTGAACCATCAAGTCAGGCAGGGCTTGATAGTCTAATGGTTAAGCTTCAGGTTTTCAAACCGGCATGTAGATTAGAATTGATGGTATAAAATGCAAAACCCAACAAAATATCAAAAATTTAATCAGCATATTCATAGCGAAAACCCTGATTAAGCTTCGAATGCCATAAAAGCTTGGTTAAGTACATGGAGCAATTCCTTAAGTAAATTTTCATTGGGGAGAGTGCTTAAACGAAAGGAGCAAATCCAGTTTTGGATTAAAAGAGGTACATACTTTAAATTGAAATTCAGCTAAAAACCAGAACGTTATAACCCTCCTTTCTAGTTGCTCTTATGAAACCTACGCCATCTGCACTCAGTTGATAAAAAAATATGTAAATATAGACAGAGCACACTCAACCTAACAGCTGAGCATATTACTCTATCAGCTGGGAACATCACTCTACCAGTTGGGCATATCACTCTACCAGTTGAGCATATCACTCTATCAGTTGAGCATATCACTCTATCAGTTGAGCATATCACTCTATCTGTTGGGCATATTGCTAAAACTGACAGGGAATCATGGGTAAACAAAAGAAGCTTACAGCTTATATTAGGTCTACAGAACAGACTCTGATTCCCCTAGACTTAGATCTTGGTGTTAAGTAGCCTGTGATACTAACCCAAATAATCTCATTTGTTAGGGTCTCTGAATCAGACAGCAGAAAGTCATACTAATAAATGTATGTATGCATGTATTTATTTTGCCATATAGAAGAAAATAGTTACAAAAAAAATAATAATAATAACTCAAAATTACAATTTTTAAGATATTAATTACTTTACAAAATTAGAAAAAAATATTTAAGTTACTCTAAAGAATAAAATACAAAATATCAATAATGAAAAACAAAGAAATTGTGCTCAATAAACCCCTACGGATAAAGTTGGCACAGATAGCATAAAAGGTTCAGAAGACCTTTTTTCCATAATGGTCCCTTAAAGGGTTCCATAAAATGTATATAGTAAGTACACTGTATAGCACCATTCGTTACTATATATATTCAAGCGTGATTTTAAAAATAAATCTACCCTGGAGCCGAGGCCTGCTGTTACAAATGTTTATCTGATTCAATTCCTGACTAGTGCAGACACATACGGTAGCAGCCATACAAAGTGCTTACATAGTTTCTACCATCATAGCCACATCCATAATCCTTACACCTTTGTATGGCGAAGCATAACAGAGTTCATATCTTGCTCATGCACTTTACAGCACCACATGGGTTCAAACCTCTGGGATTATAAAATACCTGCTCTAACCACCAAGTCACACTACCTCTAAAACAAAGCAAAATCTGTAAATAAGATCACATGCAAGCAATATGACTCTAAATTTACGTAACCTGCATTTGCATTGCACTAGAATCCTATCAAAAGCTAAACGACCTTCATCTGTCTCATTCATAGATCTCAAAAAAGATATTTGTTAGGGTCTGCCACACAGGTTAGGTGTCATGACATCTATATCATCATCCTGCTCCTCCTCATCATTAGTTAAGGAAGTTTTCATAACCTGTTACATTTAACAAGGGTTGAATCAGGGAAAAAATAGAATTGTGATAATTTAGAGGTGAATCATTTTCCAGCCTGGCACAGGTGAGAAAATTGAAATATGCATCACGGCTTTTATCATTTCTGTGCTACATTATTCCCCCTGACAATGAAAAATTGCAATCATTAATCCTGCCTAAGGTGCAGAAAACCATGCAAGACAACATCTACCCAGGTCACCTGACAACTCCTCCCAATGTTCATATTAACAGCCATATCAAGAGTGTATTTTTGTTATCGGTATAATTGTTTCAATGTTGTTTGAGCAGTAACTCCTTTTTCTTTCGATATAACTGGCAAGAATGATCTAAACAATGTTATTTGCTGTTGCTTGTTTTTTTCCTTGACATGGTGGAATTTTCAGTGGCACTTTTGTCAGGATAACAAAATTTCTGTAGGCACACTTTGCAAAAAAAACCATTGTGAATTGCAATTCTTGTGCAATTCAATTTTAATCCTAATGAAGCACCTAATAGTTTGGGAGATTGTAAATTCACCTTGCTTTGTGAATTCTCTCTGCAATTATCTTTACTACAACTAAAGAAATGTTTGCCTGATAAGTGTAAGAGTTTGCACATGAGAATTGTCTTGATTAACATTTATTTTTAGGCTGAGGCTATACTAGGCTAGGCTGTGCTTCAGTTAAGGGACTTGGCAATTTCTGGCCAAACAATTTCAAGTTACGGTACAAATCTATGAAGCGATCAACAGAAACTGAAATGGCAGATGATACAGAAACAATAAGGCCAAGATTGGAGTGGAAAGCAAGAAGTACATTCCACTGTGGACAGTGAGCTATTACTGAAGAAACCATTGAAAAAGCAGCGACAAAGATGGATGAAGCCTTCACTGATTTATGAGGACCCCTGAGTCCTATCTTGATTACTTGGACAACAATGCACTGGATGAAAACATGGAGATTGCCATTGAAGCCAGAATGGATGCAACATGAAAAGGATGACACGACATCCAAGAACAAATGTACAGGAGGATCCAGTAGATAAAAAATGGTGAGAAACAGATAAAAAAATGGCAATACCAACAGACAACTGAGCTTCTTGCAGCATGATCATCACATGTTGGAGTGACACCACCTTCAGTTGACAGGACAAGATTGAATTTGAAGTAGCCTTGTTCCAGAGAGGAGACAATGAAAAGAATAAAGAAACTGAAGATGTTGCTAAGGGCGATGATGAGAGTACAACCAGAAAACTGAAGAAAAAGATAAATCAGAAGAACATGGAAAAGACGAGGATAGTGATGAAAGAAGAAGCTAAGAAGCATGAGTGACATTAGATGGGGCAAGAACCACAAAAAAAGAAAAGGAATGTGGACATTTTCAGTCATCAACTCAATAAGTATATATTGACATGTTCACAGAACTAACTAAGTCAGCAGCTGAAACAGCAGCAGCACCAGCAATCAAAGCAGTAAAGATTGAGAGCAGAGGAGAATCAGTCAATCAGTCAGCACAATAAAGCTGGCAGGGTTCAGACCAAATTCCTGGAATGGGGAACCAAAGTACTTTCCAACGTTCAAGAAAAGGTTCAAAGCTGCCATGAGTAATGTGGGGATCAGAGACGATGATGTCATACTAGAATGGCTGGAGAAGACACTGATGACTAGAACGTAATCATTGAATGAAGACCAACAGTTGAGGAAGTGTGGGCAAAGGAAAGGATCCCAGATTTTAATGAAAACTGCTTTAAAAACTTTCATATGGAAAGTTGATCTAGCTTTAGCTAATATACGAAAGCAATAATTGGTATAGGCCCACAAACAGTCATGCTTGTGTAGTAGGCCTAAATGTGTACCGATGGCAACTCACCAATGGCCTTCATATTTCTCAATGCTGATGGAATATTTTGCAAGATACGATCTGTAAGTCTTTAAGACGTCCTTCCAAGATACCTAGCATCATACTGGCATCTGGTATAAATTTATTTATATATATATTTATGAATTTAGATGCCCTTATTATGCTAGGTATGTCCTATAAGTGTATCTTAAGTATGTCAATAAGGGAGCAGCTTTCACATATGAAGAATATTTAAAAACACCAGAATTATCTCTGTAAGTGAATACCAGGCTATTCAAGTAAGATGATAAAATTGATGGGAGTTGAATAAATATAGGATACTTACAGTAAAATCTCCTGTAACTGGGTCAAACCCAACATGTACTGTATGCTCAAACTGTGTTGGAAGTGATATTTCTGGCTTTTTAGATTTTTCTGGTAAAAAGGGAAGTAATGGTGAAGACTTGTTATTCAAGAATATTAACAACATACCTAAAAGTCTAAATAAAGCAAGTATATATCAATGATCATGGAATTTACATTTTGTATCATATGCAAAGCATCTTTTAAACGTGTAAAAAATATATTAACGCAAGAGACTTTTTGCATGGTAGATTGTAAAGAGATTGAAATAAACCCCTCTCCTGAGATATGTTTCCTTACCATCAGTTCACATGTCTATCAATAAAATGGTTGTGTGCAGTGGGCTAAGCCTATGGCAGATAAAGGAACATTAATCATGAAATATCTGAAATTCTTCACAATAAGTCTACTTTATGTTGAAGATCAGCTTGTATGAAGAGAAAAAATTTATTTCATTACCTGAAGAGGTATGTTCATAAGATGGTGAAGCTTTAATACAACACAGAAACAGAAATATCGTTTATGCAAAGACTTTTGGACAATATGATAAAGGAAAATATCACCATATACTGTATAAACATTTGGGAGAATTCAATGATTTAAATGACTACACACCAAAGCAGAAAGAGGGCGTACAATTTCAATATAATAGGAATGATAAGGTCTGCAAATATACACTTAAAACACTCTTCTTCAGCAGATTGCAAAAAAAATTAAAATGGAAAATATTCTCCTAGAGTATGAAGACTTTCCTTCCTATGTCATATTAACTATGATGTTAATACTTTCTTTACTGTGCTTCACTGTTAGATTTAGAAAAGAGTTTTTCAAGGTAGAATGTGAAGAAGCAGGAACTTCAATGAACATTGCCTTTCCTATGTTAAAAGCTAGGTCACGTATCACAGATAAATCAAATAATATTCAGCACATAATGAAAAATGTACATTGCGTCCTTCCCATGCAATTTAACACGTCATCATAGCAAAATGCATACTACTACTCTTGTCTCGCTTCAATCTTTCAAACGGTGAACATCTTGTTTTCCATTTATGTGATATTGTTGAATGGATTTCCTTTAGCGTTTTACATGTTAAATATTTGTAATCAACATCCCTCAACTTCTGAATCTCAAAAATGTGCTCATTATACCTTGCAAATTATGCCTTGAACTGCCCAAACACTAGCCTTCTCCATTACTCTAATAGCCCCTGCTCTGCAAATATACAGTCCCATGGGCCTCCATAACTTACAGTGATTTACTGTTTATATATCCTTAAACTTCTGACCTACTCAAAGAACAAAATTGCATCTATAAGATTTCAAAAGATGACACTACACTTATATGTGATGTAATGACGATTAGACCAAATTAGTGCAGTTATATTAGGTTTCACATTCTGCATTGTTTGTCAGACTGCCATACATATACATATACTATATAAGTAGGAGGTACCAGAAAATTTTGTTCAGATGGGGGGGGGGGGTCCTTGATGTAGAAAAATAGGGGGATAAGGTCAAATGGGGGCAAAAGGTGACAATTGGGGGGACCAAACCTGGAGGATGCCATGATGAATGGCATGTTGGAAAAGGGAACATTTTCTAAGTTAGGCAAAGTTGGTTTGGGTCTAAAGTAATATTGCAATGCTGCCTAGCAGTAGTAAACTAAATAGGTTAAGATGCAACTAACTGACCCTTCATGACAGCATTTAAGCTCAGTATTAGCATATAGGAAGGAAATATTGTTGTCACTAGCTACCTAAATAACACAACATGTATTAATGGTAGGAAACAAAAGCACATATGGGTGACAGTAGGAATAAACCTAGCTAATGAAAATGCCAGGAATATAATAACAGTGTTACAATGGAATCAAAATTGGTTGCTTTACTGAGCTGTATTGCTCAAGTTTCTAAGTACAGTAAAAATTTGCAGGGTTCACAAGAAAAGCTTTAGAGTAGCTGTTTCTTTTTTGCTGTTTTCTTCTCCTTTTTTCGTTTTTTTGGTTTGTTTGTTTTACATCAGATCTGGGCTGTCCATTGATAAACTTGTTAATATTATGTACAGCTAATGGGGCTAATGGCAATAGCTTTGTTTTGTTGAGCCTAGTGGGCAATGAAAAGAGGAAGCACTTGTAAGACCACAGTGTACTTTGATTCCCCAGTATCAAAAATGAATTTGTAGGCCCTATTTGAGCCTAAAACATATGATGGATTCTGCTGTTCATGTAGTGAATACAATGAAATGAAGTGGACTTCATCATAAGTCTTTTCAAGGTCAGTTGGTGGATTACTACGCTGATTTCACAAAATGTCTACTAGCTGAGCATGGGAAAATGGGGTATGGGTAATTGAGAGAATTGAGAAATTGGTAACATCGTTCCTTCAGTTAAATAGCCTTTTGTTTTGTGGGGAACAAATATCATTATTGCAATTTTTTGACGAAAATAAGAAGTAAAGAATACATGTGCAAATTTACAACCAAAGCTAAACACTATACTTAAATGTTAAAGTTGTTTGCCCACATTTTTAATATTGGAATATAACCTTTATAAACCATTTTGGAAAGCAGTCACATAAGTAAAATTTTACTGACTTGAAGCTTTGAAAACTCAAACTTTGGCATAAGCATTATTGGAGAGAGGTGTACAATAGTTACCTTAACAGATTTGAATGGCTGATTTACAAGTGTAACATCATAATAGCCCAGAAAGTAATAAGATGAGGTTAATTGGTTGGGGCCTTGTTGTTTCTTCAGAGAAACGTTTTGGGGCTATCATGGATCAAGGTTGATGATGCATGTCAACAGGAAAAATTGATTTCAACAGGAAAAATTGACAAATCTGAAAACATTTGCAAGAAAAATGTTAATACTTTTCTGTATCAGCAAACTTTCTGTACCATAAAATATCGAGTCAAAACAGAGGTCACCTTGTATATAATCATAGATATGTTCTTTAGAAAAACAGGTAATTGGTGCAAGAAAATGTTGAACTGGGGTGTCAGCATGAGCAGGAAGACTCACAAAAGTGACATGCCACTAGTGGACTCCATAAGATCTTCCTGCATACGTCAATGGGGTGTGGGAAATATGTGGCCTTGCATATCTTTTGACTCAACGAATTGTGGTCTTAAGACGTCTAGGCATAATACCAACATTGTGGGATCCTAATTATCATCATTGTTGAAATCATCGTCATCATTGTCATCATCATCATTATCATCATCATTATCATCATCGTCATCATCATTATTATCATCATCTTCTTCTTCCTCCTCCTCTTCCTCCTCCATGTCATCATAATAATACTCCTCATCCTCCTTCCTCATCATTATCATGATCACTTCAATAGTCTTATTTTGACCCCTTCCCCCAACTCTCCCAAAACGAAATAAGAAATAGGATTACAATAGTAAAAGGTTGTTTACTATTACAATACAAAAATATCAATTTCTTGAAAAAAATCCTTTGCACACATATCCATCCACAGTGCATAATGTTACTTTCTTTCTGCACATGTAAGCTCTGCTTCACATATTCAAATGTTATTATATAACTGATCTATAACAGTCGATACTGGTGTTACCATCTGTTTAATATTTTTGCAATCAATATAATTGAAACCAAGATTTAAAGTGTAAAAATTCTTCAACAAATACTAATATAGTATTACTGCAGTTGACGCAAACTTTGACACCTGCTATGATCAGTGGACTGTCAATATAGTGGATTTACAATGTGAGAGAATTGAACAAACAGCAAGTTTTACATAAGATTCAGCTGCCTCCTTTAAGAACATGGATTTCTTTTAACTACTTAAAAATAAAATGTCATTCTTTTGTTTACCACAAGTAAACAAACATCACTTGAAACAGTCCTTACATCAATAAATACGTAAAATTATCCTGAGCCATTCTTTACTGGGGTAATCCAACATTGTACAACATTCACAACCCCAAATTAACTAAAAATACCTGACACAGCCTCCTTTCTAGGAATTTACAGAGATTGCCCTCAACTATTATTTTCATTTATTATCATGTAGTTAGTAATAGGGAATCATTATGTACATGAACACTACCAAAAAGCATGGGTATATTGTAACACAAACTCTTAAGATCAAATTGTTTACTAATATGCTAAACTGCTTTGGTAAAAATTAATAACAATACTTGTAAGCTGAGTAAATAGCTAACCCTCTGTTAAATTCAGTTGGATAAACTTTTCACGTTACTTTGCTTAATTGAAATCTTTATTGTTTCACTGATCAAGTGCCCAATTGAGTATTGCGATTGTCACACTTTCCTCTTTACATAACTTCAGGAATTGTTTAAAATATTAATAGATAGGTACATAGATCATGGTTTCATCCAGCTTTTCAGGTCCCCCCATAAATTCTAGGTCCCCCCATAATTTTAGGTCCCCCCATGGGTACATCATCATCATCATCATCATCATCATCATCATCATCATCATCATCATCATCATCATCACCATCATCATCATCATCACCAACATCATCATCATCATCAGCCGTTGTTCGTTCCACTGCTGGAAGATGGCCTCCACAAACTCCTCCACCTACGTCTTTCCTGCGCCTCTCTTGTCCATGCCACTGTTGCTGTTATTTCGATGTCATCTCTCTAGCGCACTTTTGGTCTCCCTCTCTGTCACTTCCAACCCCTTGGTGTCCATTCTGTTTATTTTCGCCTATCTGTTTTAATACCTGGTGTTTATTCCCAGCCGCGCTTGTCCCCATTTCTAATATAATAGATGGCAAGGAGGTGATGTGCCATACAAAGCTAGTCTCACGATCTCCCTAGAATCTTCGATCGTAATGTAGCCAATTTAGGTCCGAATCAAAACCTAGATTACATATAAAAAGTTGAGTAACCGTTGAATCCTCTTGTGCAGTATCAACTTTAGATAGGACAAGCGAAACTGGGATGGGAGACCATCGCTTTTCAATTTTAATGTATGAGAATGGCTCCGTCTGCCATTACATCTTAAATATTAAAAGGTTAAAACGTCAAATTGATTGTTTTTCAAATTAAAATTGGTTTTAGTTAAATGTCCTTAAATTAAGGTATTAAGTTCTAATTTACTTTTTAACTTTTTAACTGTCAACAATCTTTCAGGGAGCCGGGGGTATTTCAGACGCTTTGGTGCCAGCTTTCCCAGGCTACGGGGCTGACTTGCGAAGACTAAGGAAATAGACCCAGTCGTAATACTCAAACTGGAAGCGTGTAAAATCAGCATTTTATGTATCATGGAGTCTTGATGTAACTTCTTGTAACTTCTTGATGTAACTTCGTGTGACTGTTTTGATCAAAAGCTGATCTTTTCAGTTTTAAGCGCTAAGTCTATCTTGAAATGCTCGTTAGCCATCGTTTATATTTGCTCTGGGCTTGGAAGCAAGTTGTAGTGGTTTAGGTGGTGGAGTGGCTATTAAGTTGGCAGTCGTTATCATTTCTTCTCTTAGTTTGATTGTAGTCCAAGAAGGCAAATATTTGGCTAGCGTTTGTTGCGGTTATGCCACGAAAGTATCGGATCTCTTTGAATCCTTAGGAGACAATCAATGATAATCGATGGTACAATTTAGCCTGCATCGCTTTTATTGAAAATACAAATGACCTTTGGATTAGATGTGATTTTAGTCAATATAAGTTGAACTATCAATAAGGATTGTGTGGTTCCTGCCTTGCTAACACATAATGCTTCCATTTAGCGCATTGTGCAAGAGCTGCAAGGAGGGGACATGCCCCTCACTTTTTGGCAATAAGTGTACAAAAACATATTTAGTATATTGTTTGTTCTGCTAAAGGTGCATTGATCTATCTTTTATCTTTTCTACAGTAGAACATTTGTAGGTTTGCGGAGATCTAGTTTTGCCTCGAATCTTATAATTCCGTGCGTATAATTTTATCCATTTTTCGATCTGCTCATGTCGATGGTAATTTCTAACTCACAATGGGCTTCGGACAGATCGGATGACAATGTTTCTGACATCATTTTCAAAGGTAGTTTGTACGCGTAATAAGTCGAGTTAATAAAGTAGGACTACGGCAATACCAAATGTAACAAACAATAGAAAAGCATTATTTGCCCCCAAGGAGGAAGGTACTCTTGGGTGCCTAATAGACGTCCCCCCCCGCTAATTAATTTATCAGAAATTTTCCACCCAGGACATTCTTATTCAAACCCCCACGCCTATCGATTTTAAGTAATTTTCCACCCATGACAATTTTTAAGGAACTTTTTGGTGGACAAGTAGAAATGTCTTTATTTACATATGAAAATCATACGTTAAAATAATGGTGGGCTTTTACGAAGCTCGAAGAGGCGTGAAGAAACGCGTTACAGATGTTTGCAATAACACCAAGCAAAGACCAAAACTGAGGAGCTAACTGGTAGTGTCTATCAGTATCAATAATTTTGTTCTGTCTCCCATCTATTATATTTTTGGTCATTTTCCACCCCCCGTCTATTCCAACCCCCTCCCCCTGTTTATGAAGTTTTTGGAGTTTTTTCGACCCCCTTCTATTAGGCACTCAAAGGTACGTCGAAAGCTCAAGTAATCAGGATCATATAATTTAATGGTATTTTTTGCGTTTGCATCATGTTGCTTTTGCGGCTGTTTTGCTGGTCTGTCATGAAATTACTTTTTCCTTCTGGCTCATCTATCGCCGATACTCATTTGTTTGTTTTAGGTGGGTGCATGATCAAGCTGTCCTTCATAAAGACGAATATGGAGACCTCATTGCTCAGCAAGATC
>JAAAKM020006971.1:58699687-58744735 GCA_010016025.2 Alatinidae sp. Z8VKAUB7J3 | reverse complement strand
AAAACATGTACATTAGGTATTACTACAGTTATGTTTAACATAATGTATGCCATCTATATAAACCTTTACGACATATACTATAAATTTTGGGTACATAGTACATTAACTTGTTCCCTGAATATGTTAGTTTTATCAAACCTGATCATCAATTTTTGATTGCTACTGAAATCTTGTAGCATTAACTACAGATAGTGTAATAACAATCTTCAGGCAGATAGTAGTTTTATTGCTACAATATTTCAAGTCTAAGATTCTCATCAACTCAGAGTGTTACCTTTTCATACATACACAACCTGCACAGTGAATTTGCTTCACTGCATTGAATTGGCAACTGGGAATAAAAGGCAAATTGTCTTGATGTTGAGATGAGATTCAATGCAGTTTGTTTGGCTACTGCTGTAGTAGACACTACACTTTTCTTTCATGCTGAACTAATGTAAATTGTAATGACTTGTGTACAGCAACAGAATATTGTGATGGTTAGTGTGATAACTTATTCTCACAAACTACCTGAAGTAAGGTCGCAAAAATTCCTACAAAAACAGCATAGTGTATAATAAGGTTGGTGTGCTCTGTCTGTATTAAACCTGGAGCCTTATTCTTATAAATGTTATTAATCACTTAAACAAGTTAACTAACAGACATTTGAGAAACATGTTGACAAAATGAATGCCATTCATCTTCCTCTCCCACTTTACATTGACCACTGGAAACCTTGTTTGAGTGTACGTCCTGAGGTAAAATAATTCTTTAAAACTTCTTGCAATCAACTGTTATGTCCTCATGTTCTATCTGGTTGCCATAGGGGACTTTAAAATACCAGACAAATGTGTATTCATAGAAAGTGTGTAATCTTTACTACTTGTTTGAAATTATCAGCCTGGTTAACCTTGATGATTCACTGTTGAATACTACTAGTGATTATGGTCTTCACCAAAGTATATATTTGACCTTGTCTAAGCAATGTATGCGTTTGGTAGTGTTTTAGATTGCATTTGAGACTTTAGAGTTTGGCGAGGTGTTATATTTGGGTCCGTGGTGTCATGGTTTGGAGGTGGGAGGGGCTCACTTTAGAAAAATATTATTATCATAGTATAAAGACAACAAATCAGTTTCCTAATTCTAAGCAAGGGATATTTTAATTCGTAGAAAGATCGTTTGTAAACAGACAAAAATGCAGCTAGTTTACTATAATCCGTTTTCTGAAAATAGTTAATACGGTTTAACACGATAAAGCTCGTGCCTCCCCGAACCGCTCGCTATCATAGGTTCTGTAGGCGGCAAACTTGATGCAGATGGTCCGAATTACGTATTTATAACTTTCAATCAGCCCAAGTAAAATTTTACATCAAAACGCTTTACAGTGCACCGCAGCTCGTTTTATAGCTAACCTGACCAAAAGAAGAGTCTTTGTTCGAAGACTCGAAACATAAGATTTGTCAGTACAATCATGGTTTTTTATGAATGGCTAAAAATAATGGCAGTAGACCAGTTTACAGAAAACAAATTTAAAGGGGGGGGGGGGGGGGGACTTCGAATTGGTTGAGTGTGTTACTATAACAAATAGAAAAGAAAGAAACCAATAAGATCATAGGTCCACCACAACTTGGCCTACCCTACTCTATAATTCCATTGGCCTTGGTTTCTGTGTTTTTTGTAACATTGACTTGTATTAAAGTAGGCAATTGCCCTAATCAGACATACCGCTCTTAACGTATGTGGAGTATGAGTAATTATTATAGATGTAGGTATTTTGGATAAACCGCAAAAATGCTTTAGTATCCAGCAAAATACAAGGGATTCGAAGCTTTCACAGTGGTAGGCCAAGACCAAAACAGTACCTAGGTAAACAGACTGAGCAATTAACCATAAAATCCTGAATGTAAGCTCTCCCAAATATAAATCCTAAATATAGCCTCCCCTGTAAACTAATCATAATATCCTTCCAAACATAAGCCACCCTGAATATAAACCTAGGGCTTACATTTGTAATTCTGTGTGTTGAATCCAAAATGGGTAGTGCAGATGGCAGTGATACTGAACGAACATGGGCAGAGTATATATAGAGCCTTTTTATTTATTTTTGTTCTTTTGTGAGATATTGGGCATTAAATATAGTCTCTCTAATTGGACATTGAATGACGAATTTTTTGGAATACACAAGTCACCTGTTAACCCAGAAGACACCCCAAATATAAGCCACGCCCTGTACATAAGCCCCCCCATGTTCTGGATTTTATGGTAAATCCTAAGTGAATAAATAATGGACACCTTGGCTCAAGATGTTCAAAAATTCTATAACGGTCTTGGTAGTTGAGTAGTTGAGGGTCTTTGAGAGTAAGTAATCTTTGTACAGCTACAATCCTAAGGTGAAAAGTGTTAAAGTAATTAAAACTATTTTCATCATTGTTGATGAGTTCTTGAGTTTCCCTTTTGCTTAAAATTGCTTGCTCTGATGTAACACCGAAAACAGTTATCCATTGTTAATCCCAGTTGTTTTCAATTTTTTGAATGCTGTCCTACATTCATTCTGATCAGGGAATGTCCTTTATGCCAGATGATGTGAAGGATGATTTACGCTTGAACTTAGGTTATTTCAAATTTTAACAGGTATTGAGTATAGTCCACTTGATTTGCTGATCACAAGCCAAGATATTTCTGTTTTGTTTTGTTACTATGTTGTCCATAAATTGCAAGCTATTGTGGTAATGCTACACTCTTTGAGAATTATATATAATTGCAATGTGTCTGCTCAGAATATGTTAGCCTTGTCTTGAGAATCCCACCGAGAGACTGCAAAGTGTCAGGCTACTTGCAAAGTATGGAGAGGTGCTGTCATAAGGTCCCCGCCCCTGTGAGGAGGGTGATAGCACCACCAAGGTACTGCCCTTAATTAAAATAGGGAAACAGACAAAGCAAGGGTCACCTTGCATGACAGGTAGCGGTCAGGCACCCCTTCTTACTATGAGAGTAGCCATCTTGAGATCCCAGTCCTGGTGGTCAGAAGCTAACATCATATTTGTAAACCTTACTTGTCTATATAGTTGTTACATCCCGTTCATTTAAACCATCGGGTTTAAAAGTTTTTAACATGTGCTGCCAAAAAGATTCTCTCTACCGTAAACATGTCTCAGTCTCAGCTTCATCTATTAGTTTTAATTCCCAGTCTGACATTCCCTTGTGGTTCGAATCTAGGAAATGCTCAAATAGACCACTTTGTGGTATCTCTCCCAGGCTTGGATTGCACAACACACCTTGCATATACACATATATAAGATCTTAGTGTAATGCTAAAACATCGCTGACACTAGAAATACAGTGCTCTATACATAAATATGTAGAGTGTTCATAGATTTGTGTCACATACATACATATATATGCGAAATAGCTATTCAGAAAAATTCCACAAACACACAGTATGATCTTGATTTAGGGGTAGGCGTGCATGCATCTATTTGGTGACCAGTTTTTCTGTCTCGAGTAAAAGTGAAAAAAAGGAAAGGATACTTGTGTGTTCCACTGATCTCACATATTTAATCTTTGGTGAGATCTAGACAATTTGTTCCTAGAATACTTTGTAGGGCTTTTTCTTTCCTGATCAAAAACTCTTCACTCGCAACTTGGAGAAACTAGGTGATTGTCACATTAACAACATGGTTTGGCTCAAATGTGAATCAAAATCACAAACAGGCATGCCTCCTTTCACAACCCAGATATGGCTGTGTCTCAATGCATGTAAGAGGTCAAAATATCATGGAGAGCACTGTCCTAACAGCCCACGTTCTTTCAGGCCTACATGAATCAACAAATCTCTGTGAAAGGTTCCAGTCTAGATAGCAGAATTATGTTCCACAGGAGCAAGACAGAGGAACTCTTCATTAGAGCAGCTAGTGTACCAATGTCAATAGGACTCTAAGAAGCAACATTGGTATTTACTTGAAGGGGCATCTATTGACAATGGTTTCGCATAGTGAGTGAGGATCAAACAGGTACCTCTGGTCATTTGTTTCATGTATATGTTTTCATAAAGCATGTAAATATTTAGCAATACCAGTATCTAACATGATAACAGATTCAATAATGTAGTTACTGTTTACATAGACTCTAATTACTAGAAATAAAAGTGTTCTGGTGATGGAAAATGCAAGACCCTTAGTAGCCCCATGAAACCTGCCCTTATTTGCACAATGTGCACACGCCTCTTTTGCAAAAATTTCTCAAATTTATAATGAAATTTCTACTTTGGTTGTTACAAAACTGTACATTATATATGTGGACTGATGAGTGAATATAACTATTGAATACATAGCAACAAGGAATGAAGAAAAGAGTAGATGAATGTCTGAGTAAATAAACGAATGAATTAACTAATGAATGGATGAAATATAATCAATCCACTCACACGTGGACATAAAACTTTTGGTGGCCTGAAACATGGTCAGTGTTTATTAATCTCAATAGAGGTTTACAGTGTCCAAAGATACCAGACTCTGCATAATAGAAGAAAACCTAAACTTCTGTCTTACTATTTTAACTTTCAATGGCACGCGAGTTTCATAACATATCGTTTGTCTTTACTAACGTTATATCACATAGCACGTTTTTCAAGCCTGAGAGCACGTCTGAAAGCAACGGATTTCATTTTACGGCTCAACAATATTGATTGTGACCGATTTAGCAACCCGGCCAAAGCAAGACACTTGGCAAGTTATTATTAGACCTACACACCTTTCAATCCGTGAGTGATATAGAGTTACTGATTCCATGCGAATTTAACAAGAAAAACTATCGTTGTGCACATCGCCTCCATAAAAATCTCTTGAAACTATAGCAAATATCCTAAAAATGATGTTACTAGCAAATCTATTGGGTCTATATTAGTTCATATTAACTGCCCTTTTCCATTTTAAGAAGTTTATACCTCTAAGTTATGATGTTGGTGCGTTTAACTTCAAATTGCAATACATGCCTGCTTTTATCCATAAATATCTTAACAGTTGTAAATAACTTAGTTAGTTCCGAAAAATAAATCACCCATTCAAGTTTACGAGATAAACGCCACTGAATCTTATGGAAAAACAGAGAACGGTTTGTTTTACACAAAAATCGTGTTCATCAAGAGAAAGAAGAACGTGTAAAGGACCTACAAATGATCTTAGAAAAACAGTATTTTGGGCTTTTTATTTTTCTGTGTAACAAAATTCTTACAAGAAGAAAATACGAGACATCTAAATTTGACTTCTTCCTTTTTCCATTGATTTTGTTTACAGAAGTGACTTTAAATTCTCCAGATTGCAGCGGTCAGAACATGATATGAATGAATTCAACTTTCGCTCCTCTTTATCAAATCTAAACAAATTACAAACACGTGTGTTTTGTTGTGGTTCCGATAATCGGATCCATTCATCTGTACAATTAAAACCCTGGTTCATACAGGATCGTTACAGTTGTTCTGATCTCTTTGCAGTTTATCCAAGCGATCGTAATATCTTATGGAAAAATTTAACTTTCTTTAGCAATCCTGATGAACAGAAACTGCAGTGGATTTCTATTTATTTATGTAGAGATACTGCACAATTATCACTGAACTTTTGGCGGTAACCCGTTTCACATGTTTTCTTCGGATCTTTTTGGATTTTCAACTGCAATATTTTCTGGTGTCTACGCCTATGTTTTTGGTTTAGATATCATACTACGATGTAAGGGTGATAAATCATTAATATGATAAAAGGGAACATTTGTTAAGTTTTATCAGAAAAGTTGGGGATATGATTGTCCCCTCTCCCCTGGAGTCCAAATGAACCCTGCTGAATCGTTACAAACAGTTTCAGTTGAAATAACCTGAACATGTTTTTTCTGACGATCAAACTATAAGACATATTTTAACATTATACTCATCTCCGAAAATGGCATCGAATGTATTTTTTTCATATTCAGAAATTGGACTCAATAATGATAATGATGTAACACCATTTATTGTTGTCTACGTTTCTGCAAAACGAATATTATTTTTTTAAAAAATGAGAGTCAACATTGGGCCTCCAAAAATTCTGGGCTAGGGGTGAGCTTGAGTTCCTCAGCGTTGGAAAAGAAGAGGAAATAATAAATATCTTAATATCCTGACCATGAACTAAAAAGTATCTGCGTTGAACATGATTTTAAGTGATGTTGCAATAGAAATAAAATTCGGACGTCTTCTCCGCTAATCTGTTAACTTGGCCATTTGCCATTGCCCCTTCCAAAAGGAACCACGTCAAAAACGTGTTCTGGAATCTGCAATTTCTTACTACAACACGAGGAGAAATCGTGTCAAGATAAGCCTTCCATGAATGCGTCTGCTAAGATGTAAACACAGCTGAATGGTTACTACAATTATCATAGCCGTGCAAGAATACAGAATTGGTGTGAAGCTGGGATTACCTGTTTTGGCATTCCTGGTGCCTTCTGAGCAAATCGATAAGCTCGCTTTTTCTCCGCCAACTCTTCAGCTCTCTGTTCCTTATTTTCATCAAGTTGTGGAAGCACAGAGTCATATTTTGTGATCGTAAATCTCTTATTTTCTTTGATCCATCGATTGCATGGGAATACATAATAGTCCTCCTTGACTTCTTGCTCTGCTTGTTGAGCATTGTTGTTTGGGGCTGAGCTTTCTCTCTTTTTGCTACTCTGACTTGTTGCCTTAATTTTCACCCACTCCAGAAACCAGTCATCGTTTAATCCTTTGGAATCTCTCCACAGTTCCACTTTATGAACTCTGCCCAACGAGGGTACATTTTTACATTTGAACACATCAGTACTGCCTTTCTCAAAATCGTCTCTCCAACTGACATCAAGTAAAATATCTCGAGATTTTCTTCCATCTTCGTCAACCAAAGCGATGTAAACATTGGCATCGGTGCCTGCACCTTTGACGTCTCCTGTTTTTACGACAATCTCGTAGTCAGGCATCTTTCTAGTTATTATAGCTCCCATGGTTTTGAGTCTGCTCTCCTTCTCACAAGAAAGATTCACAACGATGGTTCGTAGCCTTTTGATCAGTTGCTGTAAATTGCTACAAAATCATCCTTCTCCGGCAGTCCATGGGTCTTCAAGTCATCATGAAATTCTGAGTATCAAAATTACAGACCTAATCTTCACCGATCCTGATTACTCAAGTTTACTTCTGCAGGTAATCAATACTTCAGGATAACAAGAGTGCTGTTTTCTCTGCTCTGGACTGTGACACTGGACAAGCTTTATTACAATTCAATCATGATAATGCTCGTTGTCAGGGGTTGCCTTGACACCTAATACAAAGAATTGACAAAATAAAACGTAGCTTTCTCCTTCACAATCAACGAACGTTGACCTCCTACGGGAATTCGTAACATCGCTCTAAAACGCATTTCCTGACCGACGATCTGGCTTTTTCTACGTCATCCGGATGATATTTTGCGGCTCAAAAGGGCGTGGATGATCAAAAGAAGCCGATTGATAAATATCCTGGGCAGGGAAAGGGGGGCAGGTACCTGAGGATCCAATGAAAATACAACGGGAAGAAGCAAGCATTCTTTCTGGGTCGATAAAACAAAACTTGACCGAAGAAAACTATCAATATTGAACAGGGGTTAAGTGAGGGCCATCATCACGGTTGGCGACAAGAAAACCTTGGACGGTACAAGGTTTTTACATTGCAAAAACGGGGAGGTGTCATGTCCTCTACCCGGTCGTTTCATCGCCCTGCATCTTGCGTACAGTAAGGGGCAGTTACAGTGCCAGCATCATGTACTTTATCATATTTTCTATGACGTCTCTCCATTGAGCTCACTTTTTATAACAATGCTTTTAACGGCTCCACAACACAAACTTTCTCGATAATTACATAATTTCAATTTTCAAACTTTCTTAAGACTGCTGGTCAGGGAGAAGTTGTGTGGTAGAAAAAAGTCTTTTGCGTGTAATAGCATTAATATTTGTTTCTTACGGACAATAAACAACAAATGTAATACAGCGACCGCGGAGCTGGCCAGCGCGCAAAGCAGAAACTACTGACGTAGTAACCCACTTCAGCTGCACGCAGCCTACCCTGGGGCGGGTTTGAAAAGGGGGAGGGCCAAGCAAAGGTAGTGCGGTTGAGGGCGAAAATTTTGCATTTCCTTCGATGATAGTCTCTAACTTTAATGGGCGTTGGAATGATGACCGGCCGGAGGGCAGTTCTTCCTTGGTCAAGTCACATAGCTGCGAGAGCCTGGTCTCCAATTGCGTTGAGCTGGATGTCGCTGTCATCCGGTGGATCATTGGGAGTTAATGAGGCAACTAGAGAAATAAAGTATGTTAACATCGGAGCTCACCCAGTTCAGTTGGAGGAGCACACACCGCGAAAGCGTGGGTTCCGGTTTCGATGCCCGGTCGTGACATGTTTTCTATTTCTCTAGTGTTCTTTTCAAAATTTCCTTCAATATAAGACTTTTATTTTATCAATAATATATCAATATGCAACAAGGATTACAGAGGTGGAATACTTTGGTCACACTTTTCCAAATTTTATTCGCCACCCGCTGTCCCTGTGATAAAGTTATCGTGATAACTCAAAGTTTTCCATTAGAGGCTCGATGCCTTGAATGACCTTGGTGTGACCATAGTCATTGTCTTAGTCATTGCAAGGGATCGTTCCATTGCAATCAGCGACGGGGGAAGGTAAGGCGGATTGGGGGGTCAAGTAGGCTGGGTTCAAGTACATTGAAAGGGGTATTTCGTGTCGATATGCATATCTTGCTGTGAATGTGACACAATGTCTCTCGCAATTAATTTCAATTTTGATAAAGCTGAAAAGTGGTCACGAAAAAAATTGAGAATCGGCAAAACTTTGGGGGCATAGCCCCCTCTGCCCCCTGTTCCCCCGTCCCTTACAATTGCTATTGTGGGATGTGAACGAAACATGAGAGGGATGGGAGACAGTTTGAACAAGTGAAATTTCCCGATGATACTGGTTTAACCCTACCTTACAGGGGGAGGGCTAGTAGGCACGCGGCTGCACATTTCGGCTCATAATATTTTAAAGCCTTGCCCGATTGACATGAAAATTTGTGACCTTCTAACTTTTACTGGGAATTCGTATGATGAATAATTTTATTTGAATTTCTTTTTAAATTTTGCGATATTTGTTTTGTTGACCTATAGTGGAGTTTTTGTCTTTCTGTTTTGTCAATTTTCTTTGAAAAACTTGATTTTTATATCTTTACGCTTAGATTTTCTTTCTTGAATTTGTACCGACGATTTTGTATTCTCAAATTTGATAAGTGACAAATGCAAAATTTGTTGAAATTTCCCCCAAAAGGAAAACATATGTTGTGCAATGAGGTGAAGCTCGCCAGAGAACCTTACATAACAATATATGCAAAATAATTATAAGAAAATCACATTTTTTTAGATGAATTTTGTACCAACAGTGAATTAAGAGTTATATTTTTGGTTGGAGGATATTTTTTTGGTATATGTTTGGAGGATCATTTTTAGTCATAATTCTCTAAATATATAAAAACCGGTGGATTATAAGCACAGAGGAGGAATTCCTCCTCTATGTTATAAGTAAGAAACCATTTCGGTAGTTTCAAAACTCATACATTTTGGAAAATAATTTTCTCAAAATCTAAAATATCTATCGTTTTCTATGTTCAATTTGAATCTTCAACATGTTTCACATGCGCGTTCTTTGCTGGGCATTGCTATTCATTACCAAATTACACTTTATGATATATCACATTAGCTACAACTGCTAACAGTTTTTTACTTAAGTTGTCAGCTCCGAGTCAATGGCAACGGAACATCATCACGTCGGCATTCTTAGCTTTCAAATGCTGATCGTATTATGAGTCAGCCAGACTGAGCGAATGCACAACTCTTACATCACAGGTCCAACATCTCAAGCACTGACCAATGACGCTCACTCTATTTTTACAGAAGATCTAACTTCTTATTATGTGTACAGAGCGATTATGATAGTTCCTATTATTTCCGACAATTAAAAAGTAACACAAGGAGAACAAAGAACAATTAAACAGCATTATATTTAGCAGATAGTCATGTCTCTCTTTTTATTAAGAAAACAACAAGGTTTTATGATTTATAAAAGACTAGGTGAAGACCAGTACAAGGTAAACTATTTGCCAACATACGAAAATGACGCCACCGACAAAGAAAGCCAGTTCAAACACCCCAAAGCCTATTAATAACAAAGCCATTGTAGGATATAAAGAAACTGCACTTACAAGCCCCTCAGAGAAAGTTATGGCTCTCTTTAGGGGCAGAAAATAAACTTGACATTACAATAGTAAGTGAACCATTTGCTCACTAACTAAATCAAGTTGCATACGCAGCAATTTGCGTAAAGTAAAAGAAATCAAGAAAAGCGCAAGACGGTTCGCTGTTCGCCTTTGCATTTGTGTCCGAAACTTTTCACGCAATGATGATCCCTAATCGAGGTTATTAAGTACGGGAACAAATGTCAAATTCCTTCAGTGCATATGACCTGTCGCCAAAAGAAATCAGAGGTTCTTCCTGCAAGAAAAAGCAAGTTGGAGTGTCAATACTATTGGATTTCAATTTGTTAAATTTCTGATGATAAGTGTACCCAAGCAGATTTTTAATTACAGTAATGAACACACTCAACAGTGCTCGGATTTAAGACGTATTCAACCTTATTTCACGTTAATATGTTCCTTAATGTCCACTGCAGCTCAGGTTTTAGTCCTGTATCATTTGTTCTTTGATCACTGACTCTGCCTCTAAAGTTTAACTCAAAAGTTTAAGTCCGACTCCTTCTGTCAAACGTCGATGCCAGTACTCAAGCTGGAAACTGATATTTTCAATGGCGGCCACAAAGCAGCTCCATGACGTTAATAATCTTACGTCCGATTATCACAACTTGACATGCACTTACTATTCCTCTCAAGTAATTTGTACTTATCGTTGTCCTTTTCTCGTTCTCTATTCGTAGTGTCTATATGTCCTTCGTTGTATCAAAGGCAACGTTAGTACGAAAGTTGGCACGGATGCTGAAAAAGGACAACAACGTGGAAGGGTCTGAGATGTGACCAATGTGACCGATGTACGGATACTTTAACGATTTCCACGCCTCCTTTTCAATGGAGACGTGTTGCAGGCAGTAGAATACGGGATCGACCATACTTTCCTATATTACAGAGCCAAAAGAACTTTTTTGATTTGTAAAGCAGTATACCCCTTCTGATTCTTGCGCAGAGCTGTAAATGGAACTTGACAATGATAAAAAGTCATAAAATTAATTCATAATTTCGTCAACATGTAGTATCGGCCATATAATTGGCGTTGGGGAGTGGGGGTACGAATCTAAAAATGAAATATATTTATTGCGGGGCATCGTCGGGTAGAGAGGATTTGAAATGTCAGTTATGAAAAGACACTAGAAAACTTGAAAATATGTCACCACCGGGACTCGAACCCGTGACCCATGCTTTTCGTGGTGTGTGCTCTAGCTACTGAGCTACGTGATTCCCGATGTTAACATACTCCATTTCTCTAGTGGCCACATCGACTCCCAGTGATCTACCGATGGACATCGACATCCGGCTCAACGCAATTAGATACCAGTCTCTCTGCGCAAGGAAGGACTGCCATATGGCTAGTCAATCCGTTCAAAGACCATTGACAGTTACCAAGTAACACCGAGCAGAGAGGATTTGAAAATCAATCTCATTATCACGATGCGCGACTCTACTCACCTAAACCAATCCGACTACGTCTTATATTGTCACAAAAGTGTAAAGAAATTTTGTGGATTCGAGCCACTCGAGCAGATTCTTTACAATGATCATGGCGTCAATGAAATGCACATCGCTCAAAAAATCCACTAGACTCTCGGTAGTTCGTGCGTCTAGCCCGGTGTCAGTATTGAAAATTAAACCTTGATGCATTTAAATACTGATTAAGTGGAAAAACACACACTTCAGACCAGAGTTTCAAAAGCGTTTCACTCTTTTCCTGGAATTTTTCCTGGAAAAGTCTATTTTGTAATTTCCTTAACACCCTCCTCCTTTCCAAGTTTCAAAATTTGTTCTTAAATCCTCACAAATATACAGGTTGAAACTCATTTTTCTACATTATACCTGGTTTGGGAGGTCTTAACTCGCTCGGACGATCAGTTAGATTAGTCATTTGGGTACATTTAAGTGGTATTTTACTCTATCACGGAAAGACAAAATTAAATTATCAGCCAGGTCAGGGCACGGTCGACCTGCCACTGGTAACATGTAACCCAGCGCTACCTACCTCATGTTAAGGGGGTCGGCGATTAGACCGGTTCCCCCACCAGGCTCTACCTGGTGAGTTGGGTGTCTGGAAACCCAGCAGGATTAAAAACTAAACCCACTAAAGGGCGGAGGAGCTCGGGAGTGAGCCAACGGCGATCCACCCCGTCTATAGGCACCATGGAGTGAGAGGCCGACGTACTACTCTTATTATGTTCCATTCTTTCTCTGTGTCAGAGTGAGGAGATAATTTATTCGTGCCTGGAAAAACCACATCCGTCAAGTAGAGCTAGGATAGCTAACCTTGAAAATGATCTCCGCGTAGTTGCTGATTGTGGAAGGAAATGGCTGGCTACTTTCAATGAGCAGAAATCAAAGATTTTGTCCATCAACCACCATAAAAAACCCATTCTTCCACCAGTTACCACGAATGATGTCTAGTTTCCCAAAGAGCTCTAGTGTCAGGCTCTTTGGGCTTTCTTTCTCACAGGATCTCTCTTGGAAATCCTATATTGAAGCTATTGCCAAGTCAATGAAGGGTGATTCTCTCTATCGGCCGCAAAAATACCTCTCACCGGAGAGTATTCTTTTCCTGTATAAACCTTCAATCCCACCAGGTATGGATCATTGTTGCAATATCTGGTCTGGTACACCTACCTCCCATCTGTATCCTATCGGTCGTATCAAGCATCGATTTTCATACCTGATTGGCCCTGAGGCCTCTGGGAACTTTAAAGCTCTTTCACACCGTCAGGCTATATCATCTCTTTCCCTTTTCTACAGATTCTTCTGTGGACGGAGTAGCAAGGAGCTCTCTTCCTTTGTTCTACCGTCAATGTCTGTGCAAGGTACTACTCCTTCCACCATTGAGCTTCACCCATTCGCTGTTGAGATACCTAAGTGCAGGACTGCCACTTATGCCGTGAGTGTTTTTCGTCGCACCGCCTCTCTCTGGAAATCCCTTTCTTCCTCCTGCTTTCCTAATGAATATAACCTTAATCAGTTTAAGATTCTCAGTAACATGTTGTTTTAGCTTAGTCTTTCAATTAATGAAGCTGTCTTTTCTATGCTTTCTTTTTCTGTAGCTCACAACGGGTCAGTAGCATTTAAGCCTTGTTGTCGGCAACCTCAAAAAACCCAAAACTATACGAAGGGTTATTTGGTTTTGAAATTTACCCTGAAAGCCAAATTACCCCCTTTGGTACAATAACTCTTGAATAAGATGATGGTATTCATAAAATTGATACTGCTATTGCTTCTGTTACTGCTGTTAATGATGACGACAATGATAATCATCATCGTCATGGTAACAATTAAGATGTCACTAAGAGCGTTGATAATGCGGCTACTACTTCTGCTACAACTGTTACTTCTGATGATGATGATGATGATGATGATGATGATGACGATGATGATGATGATCACGATGATCATGATGATAATGATGATGATAATTACAAGGATGATGACGATGATCACGATAAAGATAATAATAATGATAATGATAATAATGACGATGATAGTGATAATGATGATACTGATAATGAAAACGATAATGATAGTGATAATGATGACAATGATTGTGATAGTGATAGTGATAATTAGGATGATAATGATGATGATAATGATAATGATAATGATAATGATAAAGATAATGATAATGATAATGATTATTTACTTTTTGTAAACTTTTATTTCTTGATTTCATCTTGTACAAAAATACTAAGTCATATACTCACTGCATAGGTATAAATAACATTCAAGGTATAAGTTACATGACATTTGGAAAAAAACAAACCCGAAAACACAGACCAAATACAAACAACAAACAGTCGAACGAAGAAAACAACTAGTTGAAACACATATACAAAATAATAATAATAGTAATGATAACAAAAGTGATAATGATAGCGACAATGATTATGATGATGATAACGATGATGGTGATAGTAATAAGAATAATGATAATGACCATAATGCCGATGATAACGGTCATGATAAAAAAGAAGAGAAAGAACGCAAAGAGCAAGCGCAAGAAATAAAAAGGAAGGAAAGTTTAGGCAATTAGAATAGGAACAGAAACGTAGTTGGCCATCCAATAGGAATGGATCTGGAAACTACATCTACGACGAGAGCGGAAACTTTCAGTGATGCGAATTATGTCCTACATTACAACATTTTCGTTCTGAAATTACTTCTTTATCTACTGGGGTGCAAACAACTACGAACTTCGCTTCTTTCAAGTCCCTGTGTTACTTGATTACTCATTGGCACTGTTTACTCTAAATATTGCAAACAAATGTGTTGGTATTGGTTAGATAAGTATTGATTGTCATACCACTGAAGTATAATGGTTATGCATGAGGAGTTATCAGACACTAAGAAGGTGGTTCATTGGTCGAAGGGTACAATTGAAGGAAGGGGAGTATTTAGCCAAAATTTCCCAGTCAAGAACCACCCATGTTAGAATCCTGAACAGTTTATCTCGTCGCATGGGTAAGTAAGGCAAACAGGAAGACATATCATTCACGACAAGAGCAAGGAATAGTGTTTAGAAGTCAATTTTGGAGCCAAAATGAAATTACTGGTTTTCTTTACATCGGCGTTCCTTGCTGTTTTCGTAAGTTCCGATATTTTAGGTAAGTGATGTTTAGAACTATTAATTACCCTTTGCTAGATGTACATAATTGTATAAAGCATGTAAGGTTACAAGAAAAACCTCTTTCGTTTCATTTGTAGTCCAAGGCCTAGAAGACATCTACGATCCCATACTCAAAATATATATTATGACCAAATAAATAGAAATCAATCGAGAAAACTTCCGAACAAAGTATAAGTATTTAAACGGTTCTAAGGGGCGTGATTCCAAATGAGAAGATTCTATTACTCTGCTTCTTCTTAACATACTTTAAAGATAATTTATTAACAAATTGGTAAATTGTGAATTTCAGTATCAAACACATACGTTTCGTATAAAAGAAAACGTGCCTTTCCAGATAAGTAAAGTCAAAGCAAATGTTATGCAAAGTCGCACGATCCGCTACATCTAACAGAGCAAATGCACCCAAGTACCCATAATATGGAATATTTATGTATATGATTATCACAAATTGTTTGCATTAAGGGACTTAATATTGTGAAGGAAACCGTTCTGAGTTACCACGAGAAAATGTGTAATCGTCTGGGTGTACTCTAGAATATGTCAAGGTCTGATGCAGCTTAGCGGAAGACTTGGCAGCAACTGAGCATTTTAGCTCATGGTTTCTCTATTGTGAGTCTGTTCCTTTCTTTCAAGCAACAAAGGATAAAAAGTATGCCGAAACAACTGCGATGATCTGCATTTCTATTGCAAAGAACCGTGAATTCAAAAGCATTTAACCGTCATTTTTAGATTGAAGTGCACTTCTTCCATTCAGTCCACACAAATCAATCACGTCCTCAAAATTATGACAGCTTCAAAGTCAGAGAGTTTTTAAAGAAAGGACGTCATTTGTTAATTAATGCCAAAAACAGTTATACATCTTAAAGGGCAATTGATATAGTATCATCCCTAAGCCAAACGATATCCTCGTTGTCACCGATAGTCATTATTCATTCGCTGCATTTTGTCACTAATCTGTATTGAAGGATATGCTTGACTAAGCAACTACTAACAAACGTAAGAATTGATACATTTACTGGGGACCCATTTACTTCTCAGACCATTTGCCTTCGTGGCCTTATGTCATAAATATTCGTTTATCCGCCAATCACCTCTATCTCACTCTCAGAACGAGATTAGTTATATTTAACAGATCGTTAAACGCCCTTTTCCTGTGTATTGAGTTAGTTGTGTAGTTTTAGCTATTGCCAAGTCAGTTAACTTGTTTGAAGGAACAGAACAGAGCAGTTGTCGCTGTAACAACTCGTGATTTAAATATGTCGGTGTAATCAACTAACAGACAGTAAGATGGAAACTGTAGTTTTCGATAAAGGAGTCGCTTAAACCACTGCCCTGTACACAAGTGGTATAAAAATTTCAACATCTTATTCTTGGCTCAAACAGCGAACGCAAGATGTGGACAACTCCCAGACAGCTTCACTCTGAACAAAGAGTCCCATTCAAAACTCTTGAGCGAGAATAAGCAAAATAATCTGAATGATTACACAACTCCTCTCTTTATCATTGAACGCAATTACCGTCACTTCACAATCTTTGAAATGGTGAGCCCTCTTTGCAGAAGCAAAACAGTTCTTGCAAAATAATGAAACCGTATTCATTTTTGGGCTAAAAAACGCGGCAACGAAGCCAAACCGGTCTGGACCTTAACGGGCTTCGATAGTTTAGGTTGTCAAAGCAACCTAAGCTAGGTTTAGGAGGTACGTCATACGCATACGCAATAGCTGGTCTTTCATGTGAGTAAAACGTCGTAAGTAACGTAACTGCGAATGACCAGAGAAGCGTATGCGTCAGGTCGCTTTCTAGTACCTTATGATATAATATTAGAACGGGTTTGTATCCTTGTGCAATTTCTACTACGGACAGGCGTAACAGAGTAAAGCAAAGACAATAGGAGAAAAGACACTCACAAAAAGGCAAAATAAAAGAAACTCGCAGGAAGGAAGGAGTCAATATCACTGCTATATTTTTCCAACCTTACTTGGCTTCTAGTCCATGCTGAAACTAAAACTTTATGAACCTTTTGCGTTCTGCTCTCCCAAAGGAATGTTCACGCTTGATGATAAATTTAAAAATCCCAAGATTCATGACTGGAACGAAGGAGTTTGTAATCGTAGCTTGCTACGGGTACAATTTGGAGCTTTTTCATAACAACACGGTTACAGAACCAAGAAAAGACATCAACTTCTCGTCGTGCTTAATATGTGAGACAGTGCACGATCACCAAAATTAGATAAAGTTGACACTCGTTAGACGTTCACTGAAAGCTAAAATACCATCGTACTGGCCATCATAATTCTGTGTTTTACAATACTTTATTTTTGAAGGAAAATACTTAACGTGTTGCTCCATAGTCACAAGTTACAACCTTCACCACTCACAATGTATAAATACATCGGTTCATAATTAAGAGGGGGCACCCTTATAACTCTTAGCTATCCCCTCCATGGCTACTTTGACACAGTTTGGCGAGATGACCATTTCTTTGTCGAGGAAAGAATGAATAGCGAGGTTACTCACACCTCACGATAGAGACTGCATGATTGTGCAACAAAAATGTTAACGTACCTCTTGTGGTAATTGAGGCGTTAGCAAACATTCCAAGATGTCTTGACGATTTAAAACAACTCGATACCAAATACAGCCTATATATTCTTCCAAGTTGCAGTCCTATAGTAAATACCATGGCGAACAAATACGTTCGAATGAAAGGTTACTGTGAAGACAAGTCCGATAATGTCCCAATATTTTTTAGAACTTTCCACTCTTTCTTTTCACATCGTTACACAGGTTTCTGGCTTTAAGTTAACATTTTTAATAATTTTTGAGCCTGTCTATGCATACAAAATTGTAATTTTGATGTATTATTTTATTTTATTTGTGTAACTATTTTTATGGCAAAAGAAATACATACATGTTAAGGAGGAGACTGTAGTTCATATGCATGGATTTAATGTAATGCATCGATGAGGATAAGTAGGCATGTCATGGTTGTGAAGGCATCCAAGCAACAGCTATTAGGAACTGACAGTGAGCATTAAACGTCTAGTGAAAAAATAACTAAGTAAGTCATCCACAGCCACTGATGATCTGGTCATCATAGCTTCTGTCATCTTCCTCACCTTTCACTGTCAGAAGCTAACCTGGTCATTACTTTGTCAGTGACTACATTGCAGAGCTCTGCATGTAAATCTTTAATAATTTACAGTAACTGAATAACTACTTGCAGTGAAGAAATATGCTATCCTGTTGCATGCCTTACAACACTCAGGACTTCGTACACAACATTTGCTCAAAATCATGAAAATGGAAGTTATTTTAAAATGATTTGATCAATGCCTGAAACTGCTACAATTTAGCTTGTAACTGTGTGGTTTTAGGAAGTGATTGTAATTTCCACCTTTTTCACAATTATCATGAACTACTTTCTCCTTGACTGCTACAAACTGTAGATATGCTTTCATTTGTTGAAAGCAAAGTTGTATGGTCTGCAACTACATATTGTGAGTTGATGATTCAATTTGCATCTTCAGAGTCACGAATGTGAAGAAAAGTCAGTAACTTCTCATAACATACTGTTCAAACACAAACTTTTAAGACTGTATGCAATTGGAGTGCCAATAAATTGTATATCACTTGTAAATATATTTTTCTCATTCCCTCTGATTTTGCAGTGCCCTACGGAGCTTTCTTCAAAAATCTGGGAGGGTGGGTTGGGGGTGGCAAGACAGTAAAGAACAAATAATTTGATCAAACATTTTAGAGTGTTTCTAAAGTATATAAGTATTTTATGAAACACATATGGGGTGATCCTCCAAGGTGTTTTGCATATATGTGATAGAAAAAGTAAGACCACAATGAAATGATCGCAAGGTAAGTATTTACCACTTTCAAAACATCAAAGTCAAAGCTTTTAGGCATTGAAGAAATCCCTGTTGAGTTTCTTCATGCAGCAGTGATTAGCAAAGGGCAATATGTGCAGCAAAATAATGGTCAAAGAGTGATTTTATCTTATTTTTCAACTATTTAATTCAAATCCAGTATCTGTGCATGCCAATCTCCTACAGCCATGTTTTGCCTAGCTAGCCTTACAATTTTTTGAAATGTTAAAGCTTTAATGCCAGGGATACATGTGTATGAGTAAAAGTAAAAATTAGAACTTATATAGAAACTTTTATTCTAGATGGTTTGCAATTATATCACCACCTTAAAATACCAACACATCCTACCTAGAAAATGACTCCTAATATAATTTATTGTTCTCTTACCATACCGGTATTATGCAATTCTACTACCCATTTGCAAATCATGCAATATGCGTATCAGTGCCTCACATGTATACACTATGGATTCAACCTCATGTTTATTATGGTGTCTCCTGCTGATCCTTTTTTGCACTACAGCGTAGCAGCTTGAGTTCTCATTTAACTCATTCCCATCCTTAATAGGTTCCACATCCCTTGACACACTTTGCGGAGCTAAGATTGTGGACCACTGCCATGTAGAAATTAGTTGTTTCTATAATTATAGTTTGGTCGCCTAGGCTTGTCACTTTTTTTGTCATCTACAGTTATTCTCTTTAAGGGAGATGACAAGCCAATGTAATTTGGAAAGCTCCTGTATATAGTTATTATTGTTATTATTATATTATTATTATTATTATTATTATTATTATATTATTATTATTATTATTATTTGCTACCATTCCATGATAAAACAAAAAGTTCAGCAAGTAAATATCCTTGTCAGACGCCATTTTCAGATAGATTTACGCGCAAATGTTTTGGTGTTCCTCTTATTCCTTGTAGCAATTGGACGTGCTTTGGCTGTAGATGTGGTATATTTTATCGTGCGCAGTACGTATAAGTCAGCATTTTTAAAGGAAATTGGAGAAACATGTCATCACTTGGCGTGTAACCGGTAATAATACTCACAAAGCATTTTCATGTGGACTCTTTCACTGTTGTTAACATACACCTTTGCTTTATGTCTCTAATTTGAGGAAATCTTCTTTGCCGTAGATATGGCCAGTTTTATCAAATACAGCAGAAAAATTTAAGGGGGAGGAAAGAGTCATGGAAAGATGCTGCCGGTAAAGCTGAAATTGTTTATATTTTAATCAAAACAGGGTTTGATTTAGCATTTCTTTGTAGCGTTGAGGTTCTATTACATATTTGAAGTGTATTTTTACGTGGAAGTGTGCTTTATGATATTTCTTTTACATTGCGTTTTTTATACTTACTCCTTCAAAAGCAAAGAGAATCCCTTTTTACGTTCTGTGAAAGAAGAATATGAGCAATCAAACCAATTTAACAAACCAACAAGAAGTAAATTGAAAGTAAGGGAACCGTAGAAGAACTAGGATTTTGAAGAAGAAACCTATTTGAATTATACTTGAAACTATCCAAGTTATACATAGGTCGAAAACACTCGATGAAGACGAATTCCCAAAGTTTTGCAGTTTTGTGAAAGAAGCTGTTTGCATAGAATTCCTTGTGAGCCTTAGGTATCACAAGTAAAATATCCTGCAAGAAGTTTTTACACTTGCTTAGACGTACCCCTGACAAATGGAATGGGAACAGAGTCACCCACAAAAGAGGAAAAAATATGCAAGAGCTGTTTGATGAGTCAAAGATTGAAGATTGATGCCAGACCAATTGTTGTATAAGCTTGGCATATAAGGTATTTTGATTCCAGGCCGTGACGTTTGCTTTCAGCTATTCAATGGATCACTAGAAACTCAATGTAGTCTCAGAAACACCTACGAAAACGGAAGGCCCTTTCGTACTAATATTTTCCGTTTGGTAGGGTTGGCCGCGGTGACATCATGGCATGTAGTTTGACAGTGGACGTAGCTGATGAGTTACTACTTTGGTGTGGATTACAACAAAAAATACCCTAAAGGATAGGTATTGTATTTCACATTACGAGAGGGTCAGGAGGAGAGTTACCATCATTGGTAATCGAAAGGAAGTGAGAAGGACAATGGTCAAAAGGCAGATGTGGCTGGACGACATGAAGGACTGGACTGATGAAACAAACTATCGTAGCATTTACAAGGAAGCGGAAAACCGAAAGAGTTGGAAGGCGTTAAAGAAGAACCTTCGAATCGAAGATGCTACGTTGATAAATTGATACGAAAACCGAGTAAGTGGAGAGAGAAATTTAATCGGAGGAGACGAAGTTTATAGACCAGGGATTGAGTTAAGACAAAAAGTACAGAGGTTTGTGCTTGCTCACCATTAGAGTAACATCTTGGGACTGTAAAGCACTTGCTGGCAATTCGGAGGACCGTTAAGTTAGGGTGGCTGAACGACACCATTTTGACAGTTTGGGTCGGCGTTTTTGGTGCTATAGACCCCCAGATCGATCCCATTAGCGCCACTTATCAGCAATCAGATATTCTATTGAGAAGCTTTATATCACGTTTCTGCTAATGTCTTTGTAAGTATATACATATATATATATTTATTTAGAATTTACTCCGTATAGTGGGTCCCTTTGAAAGAAATGCATCAGCCCTATATTTTGCCATTTTTCGTCTCCTCCTCTTTCAGGTGTCTACGGTTTGCCATCAGATGTGTTGGACCAGGTTCTCTCAAACTCCTGCAGCCCCTAGTATCTCAGGTACAGTAACTTTATCGTCTTCAATATGCTGGTAGATGGGGGGTGGGGGTGGGCGGTGGCGTTGGTTGATGAAATGATACGCTGATAGGATACCCAGGCCTTGTGGTCATTTTGCGATATAGGAGGTATCACAATTGGAAGGTTTGTAGGTAAGCGTGCTGATGACAGTCGTTTTGCAAAAATTCAGTAATGGGTTAAAAAACTGCGCTGGTGCTAGCAGTGCGGACTGGTGTCAGCAGTGCGGACCAAGTGTTAAATTATGATAGCTTTTACGCGTATATAGTTTTATTACACAGAAACTGCTTAATACGGGAATCTTTTGCAAGGCAAAGCATATAGACAGACATGGTCAATTTCATGAACATTATGTGCCAATGTCATTACAGTGCATTTTAGGAAGAGCTTTTTTAAACAGTATAAATACCATTCTCCATCTCCGCCTAATGGAGATTGACCTTTAACGTTTTTGATCCGCAAAATCCTAGTGAGCAGGTTTCCTAATCCCTTGTCTAGAGAGGATGGTGCTTGATGATATTAAGATAACACAATTCCGGTAAGTTTCAAAGGCTTCGCTGTAATTACTGTTTGTTTTTTTCATATCCACAGATGGTTTCAATATACAGTGAACACCAGCACTCGTGTTTTCTGTACTTGGGAAGTATTTTAGTGGATGAGTATGGAAATATCAGTTCTTGTATACCGGGCCTCATTCAAATGCTCAAAGTAAGTAGTCTGTATGTCGGTCGATGGTTAGCAGATGGGATAATGCTAGCGGGGAGACCTGGAGGCATGTCGACCCCCAAATCTTCAAAATATAATTTTGTTAACTTTTGAGTTAATTTTATGGTAGAATGTGGGAGAAACGTAAACGACCTTCTTCACTTTCTAGTAAGAGAAAGTACATGGGAATCGCTTTAAATTTTGTTCCACTTCATCGAGGGTCTCTTGTAGCTTACAGAGCCAGTCTTCTGTTAATATATTTTATTCAAGTATTATTCCAGTAGCTAGAGCCCATTACTTAATTTGGCCGTGTAACTTGGATAGTTTCGTCTAATGCCTCTTGGCCTCATTTCATCATTGGAGCCTCACATATAAGGGTCGAATTAAGAGGGAAAATTACGATCGCGAAAATTCGAGGTTGAATTCTTTTTGAAACTCGCATCACGATTTTTCATTTTCGCGCTGATTTTGGTTGAGCTGCGATTTCTCTATTTTCGAAGCTTTTTGATTTAACTTGAAAGAATGTTCTCAATAAAGTTATTTGCCACTGCCAATTTTTGCATTGACTTGGTGGCATTTGCAATCCCAATTTTGTCATAAATATAATCCCTGATGGAACATGCAAAAAACTGATCGCGAATCGCGATCCGTTAATTCGACCGTTGATACGGGTCTTGCGTAATACCCTACCCCCCAATATTAAGTTTTCTTTAAGCTTTTCTTGTTGCTAGCTTTGTATGGCGGATAAGGTAAATAGTGCGGTTAACTTGACAGCTTCGTAATTGTTTTTTTTATTTAAGATTATTTGTTGACCTTCTTTTTCATGGTTTCTGATATATAAGTTTAGTGATCAACTTGATCACTCGGTAATTCAATTTTTAAACTAAGACGTTCCATGATCTCCGTTTGCATGGGTATCGAACCATCTATTAACAGTCTTTTCATTGTGGTTTTTTCTATTTAAAAGTCAGTATAAAGATAGGTGAAAACTGCAAACACTTATGCATGTATGTTCATTTTTCTTTCCTTCCAAGGCCTTTAGTACGCCGACTTTTCACCGACTTTCCAAACACGACGGACTCGTGCAACATCCGGACACAGTAGATGACTTTTTTCGGCTGTGTATCAGGTAAGAGGATGAAGTTGATTCTGTCAAATAAGCATCTGGTATTTACGTATAGGATTAGAAACGGAGATAAGTAGCTGTGGAAATATCGTTCTACCTCATCATTCTCAGAACTTATCAGCCGTACCCGTTGTCAAAGGGATTGCTTCTTATTGTTGAGAGTGTTTTCACACTCTCTGGAGGTCAACCTCGTATTTGTATCCGTCTCAAGCTCACTGACCCAGTAAGAGTTTAGCTAATAGCTACAGTGAGAAACATGACAAAGCATCAATTGTCAACAGGAGTAGAGCACAATGCGTGAAATAACAATTTATTAACAATTTCGGCAATATCTAGAACTCACAGCGTTTACCCTGTTGACACAGTTTGTCTAATTTTTAGAAATATTCTCACCAAGCATGGAAATACGCCCTATTCATTTTGAGCAAAGGTATCGGTATTCATTAGACCTTTTACAGATTTTAACGGTCGTTCCAATGATTAATATACGTATTGTGATTCTCGTTTGATAGCTGTTACCGCTGTTATGTAATATAAAGTTGGTCTCCTCAAAGCTTGATGGCGTCATCGCTTTATGATGTATGACTTTATGTGGTCATACCTTATGTCTTCATCATGTTATGACGTCATAAATTTATGACCCCATCAGTGTATGACTAATTTTATATTATGTTATGGAACCTGATAAAATCAAGTAGGTATTCTAAATGGGAAAGGCTGGTGTATACTTGATGTAACTTGATACTATTTAGAACTGTACGATCACTGATGAATTCCATCTACATCGTCGTATGAGGATTGGGAGAAATTGTTTACAAAACGCAATATAACAGTTTCTACAAAAGTTGAAGCACGGAAAATTTCCCATACCTTTATCAGCCGCATACCCAGCTTGCAACCAGGTTTTCTAGTGCTATACGTTTGCCCCCAACCCAGCTTTTTAGGGTCATACCTGCTGCTTCTGTATCTTTAATATTTGCTGCCGGCCCGTGATGTAGCAAGTATTTATTTTAGCAGGGTCGCCCCTGCCGTAGTCTAGCTGCTTCTGTGGAGCACAGTTGACATTAGAGACTTCATTCGCAGCTTATATTGTTCATTATTCTCTAATCCCTGGATTGAAGTTCGTTATTTATAGGGACGAATTTGGCGCCGTCAACTGTCTATACTTCATTAAATGAATATGTATATATGTCATATATGCAAGGGTTATCTTGTTCCCCTTCCTGTTGCAGCTAGTTTGGGGACTTTGCTACAGAATTTTAACAGGGTTGGAAAATATGAGAGTAATTAAACTTCAATTCAAGAGAACGTCAAAAGTTAGGTTGTTCTTAAAACTGATTGCTTCACTTATTGGTGTATAGTGATTTATCGTAAAAGTATAAATTTGTTTCTTGTGAAATCCTCAACCCTATATGCGTGCATCCTTTTTGTTTGTTGTAGATTTTTACAACATTGCCCGCTCGAATTCCTTCAAAACGAATCAATTGACACTGTCTTACAGCTTGCCGCGGCTTCAATCTCATTGGATCATAGAGAGGCCAATGCATCAGTTACCAAATTTCTAGTCGATACCATTAGATGTTGCCAGGTGAGTGATGACTTTATTTACTCTTCTCGGCCTTTCGCCAGGGAATGAGTGCATTAAGTTGTGTACAGATCTTACATTGGGTTATGAGAAAGCTTTGAGCGAAATTTTCTCGGTTGCAGCTAAATTACAGAAGTACTGGGGCTAATAAATAACTAGTTAGTGTTTGCTCAAACACAGGGGTAAAACGTCACATCAAATTTGTGTATTGTGATGGTGTAAAGTGGACTAGCTTACGCGAACAATTTATTACACGTACTACACTTTGCTCTCAATGGTTTTGATGGTGTAAGAACTGAATGTGAATACTGGAAGCTAGTGTATTTTATCCAAAAGTTAGTTTACTCTAAATTTGAGAAATTCGTTTCAGTACCTCGAGTTTGAATACGAGGATAAAGCACTGAAGGCATTCTTTACTCGCACATGCCTGTACTTTTTATGCCCAGTTTATTTTAATGCTAAACTCTTGTATTTCATGGACTCGACTTGTTGCGACTAGACTTGTAGGGCAGTAAAAACGCAATTCTTATTCGTTTACACTAGCGCAGTTTTCCTACTAGGATAGGAGTGTGTAAGAACTCTTTGTTGAAGAGGAGTCAACGAATCGTAATTGTTTTGCTTTTCTTGCGTGACTAAAGCCGGGAGAAATTGGAAATTGTTGATATAGTTTCTGCCTTTCTCATACAGCATGCAGCATGCAACATACTGCATGCAACATACTGCATGCAACATACTGCGTGCAACATACTACATGTAACATACTGCATGCAACGTACTGCGTGCAGCATACTGCATGCAACATACTGCGTGCAACATACTGCATGCAACATACTGCATGCAACATACTGCATGCAACATACTGCATGCAACATACTGCATGCAACATACTACATGTAACGTACTGCATGTAACATACATACATACATACATACATACATACATACATACATACATACATACATATATACATACATACATACATACATACATCCAAGGGTTCAGCGTGTGAGTGTTTTAAGCGGACCATCGTTGGTGTTGTATCAAGCATTTGATCAACTGAAAATCGGCCGCTAGAAATGGGCTAAGCAAGTCAATTTGTAGTTGACCTGAAAACTGTTTCATCAAATATTTGCAATGTACAGCAATAACTCACCTAACACCATATTCTTTTCCTCTCCCGCTACTTCGCGTGTGACCTCTTTGTGCGCGATCGCTAACAACTTTAGCATGCGATGAATTTCTTTGCTCTCGTGTGGTGGCAGCTGTCTTAACGTACCAATACTTATATCCACTATGGCAACAGTAATACCATCTCCATCCCTTAACCCTTTAGCAGTCAAATGAAATTGAAGAAATGTCAAGATATAAGACCTCTTCTACAACTGTTAGAGATAAGACATGTTCTTTACCACTTAAGTACCCATATATATACATTTTCTGAAAGAGGGGAAAAATATCTACAAGCTGATAGGTAAATTTAAAAAAATAGAGGTAGCTGGTGTATGCCAAGGGGGGTTGAAATTTGAGGGGTAAATATTTTTTTCCCCAAAGTTTAGCAATTTTGTGCTTATTTTCTTAATTTATCTAAAGGAGAAACCAGGGAGGCATAAAAAACCATCATAAATTTACTTTATGGCTATCCTTTGAGAGAATGCATGTGTTTTTTTTACTGAAAACAGTACATTTAGGGAACTGGGGGAGTACTATAAGGTCTTGTAGAAAACCGGAGTTTTGACTTCCAAGGTAATACTCTCTTACCACACTATAAGTTTCATTCTTAGGGTGTTTTCCTTAACAACCATAATTTTCTTTTAAGAAAACAATTTATTTCTGCTTTGAGTAAATGTTTATATGGAGGAGTTGTTTAAATCTGACACTCTGGGTGGGAGGTGGGAGCAAAACATGACAAAATACAGATTTGTTGAATGCCTACACAAACTCTCAGGGAACACCAATATATGAACCCTCTAGCACAATCACATAACAAATTGATCAGTCCTCATAGTCCAATTGTCAACATCAAGGAAAATAATCACAAGCTGGATTTGCTGTGAAAGTCTTTGAAACATCTCTTGCATATAAATGTGTCACATTTCGGACAATAGTTACATGTTTGTGTCCCACGTCTCTTCTTTGTTTTCTTGTCCACCTTGTAAGCACAGGCTGTACATTTTTTCTTGGATGGATATTTAGAAACAGGATAATGTTTCCCTTTTAACCTTACATCATCCTTTAGGTTCCTCTTGTTAGAATCTGCAGTAGCAGATGGCTTATCTATGCTTTCGCCCTTTTCCCGTATGTCAAGGAGCTTTTGAACTAACTCATGTATGAGTAAAACTCTAAACTTTTTGTGTGACTGTCTTTTCTCTGCAAATTCAGGATTTACAGTAAAATACAAGCACATTGCATTCACAATACAGAGTTCAACCATCCTGAAAAATACCTTTTTCCACCATTTTTTTGATTTTCGTCCAATGTTATAATATGAAAGGAATTGGTCACATTTGTCCACTCCCCCCATATTACTATTATAATCACAGATCATAACTGGCTTTCGAATTTCCTCACATCCATATCGAATAATAAGGTTGTCTGAGTTTCCATGGAATGATGACATGAGAAAAACATCTCTCTTGTCCTTCCAATGCACTGCCACAACATTTCCATTGTGAATATATTCGGACTTTCCTCTGTCCAGTTTTTTCGTTTTAAATTCTTGTGGAAATTCCCCCCTATCAGCTCGAACAGTTCCACATGAGAATGTATTTCTCTTTAATAAACCCTTTACTAGCCTTAGATTTGTATAGAAGTTGTCGAAATAGACATGGAATCCCTTATCAACATAAGAGTCCATTAAATCAAACACAACCCGGTGTGCAAGTCCATGCTCTGTAGTTCCACTTGATTTACCAGTATAAATCTGGAATTGTAAGCAATATCCAGTGCATGCCTCACACAATGCCCACAGTTTGATTCCAAATTTTTTGGGCTTTTTTGGCATGTATTGAAGAAATGAAATCCTCGATTTGGTCCCTATCATTTGTTCATCTATTGATAAGTCCCTAGATGGTGCAAACATGTCTTTGAAGGACTTGTTAAGATTATCTGGCAAATCTCCAAGTTTGTACAGTTTATTGTAGTGTGGATCAGTTCTTGGAACTTCCCTAGAATTGTCTACCAGGTGCAGATACCTAAGTATCTGTTTGAATCGCAGTTTTGTAAAAATTCCACTGAACCAAGGCATATGGAATATTCCATGTTTATGCCAGTAGTCGTCTAGTTCTGGTAACTTTGTTATACCCATTGCAATGACAACTCCAATAAATGCCATCACCTCCTCAGCACATACATCTATCCATTTCAATGGGGATGGTCTTTCCAAATTACACTGCTGGTAGTACAGATTCGTTTGGTGTGCAATAGAAATAAACATTACTCTAGTAAAAAATAATAAAAAGAAATCAAGTGGAGATTTTGCTGCAGCTCCCTTTCGTTTTATCCCCACATATTCCTCGAACTTGACCGAAGTGTTGGGGTTATCAAATGTCCCATCAATGTATTTCCAATTTGGATCACCATCTCCTTTTTTTAGTTGTTTTCGCTTTGCTGAGATGTGAGTTCCTTTGGGGGATATCTTGCTGGAAATTGGATGTTTTGGGGTTGTTCTCTTCCGTTTGACAGTAACATCTGAGGTCTTGACTTTGCTATAGAATGAAGTTGTTGGCTTCGGGAAATCTGATACCTTTTTTGTTCTTGTGCTGGCACTTCCTTCTTGAACAGATGTGTCATCTGAGTCACTACTGTTGCTCCACTCAGCAGTCATACCACAGGCAACTTCTTCCTACGAAAAAAGTATAGGAAAAATAAGTGGATGCAAATATTTGTAGTACAAAGCAATAGCAACCACTCTGCAGGCCACAAAGTACTGTTATGGTACTCAAAATATTCTCAACTGATAGCTCGGGCCACAGGTTAGATCCCTGGTGGCGACATATTTTCAATTTCTCTAGCGTCTTTTCGATATTGGAATCTCAACTTTCCAAAACTTGTTCTCTAACCAAAATATAAGTTAATGTAAATGAAATGCAATATATGCTTATACACTAAAACCTGTTTGAGTTCTCTTCAACTAAACACTCGCTACCACTTCAACTTGGACAGAATTGTTCATAGCAGTTTTGGAGATGACGGTAAATGCACGATCTGCAAATTGTGTCAGATCATAACAAGCTATATAACCTATCTAACAAGCAGAAAAATTAGATACGAAAACAAACATTTGGTTCTCACATGATATCACAGGTGAGTTATCTCATCTATGTTACAAGTTATGGCTAGGGATTGCAAAGGGCAAGATAATAAACGGGTTGTACAACTGTGACTTATCTACTACAGAAAATCGTCAAGAAAAGTCAGCTGATTTTGATAATGTAAACAAAGTAGCATGGCACTCCGCAAGCAGCTTGCTATGAAATCGCATCTCGTTTTTATAGGGCAAATCTGCATATCCACTTCCATTGAAAAGCAAAACAATTTACGGGGAAAGAGCATTATCAAATTACTAGTTTCCTATAGAAAATATAAACAAATTGTAGTTACAGAATACTCACGTACATCATTGTGCAGAAGCGAATCTCGATAACATGGGTCTGGAACGCTTTGTGCTTGAGAAAAGGACACATCCAAATCCTCGTCTGTGGAAGAATTTCCAACATCTAGCTCATTAAAAGATACTTCAACATCTTCATCACTATCTATGATCTTCTGTAGAGCCTCATCTACTGAAAAATTGCGCTTGGAACTGCTACTTTTGCTTTTTACGTGGACACTTGTTTCGTTCGCCATTTTGAAAATCTTGAACTGGCGGTCAAATGCATGTTCTTTGAATTTATGGTTTGTTTAAAAGCACAAAGTAGCAGAAAAAAGACAATTCATTGGTGTAAATTGATAGAAGGCTATCTGAAGACTGTATTTAGAAAGTTTCTATTGCTATGCAACAAGAAACAACAATTTCTGATTGGATAACAGTTAGGGGGTAATTAATTACCCCCTTTGCTGCTAAAGGGTTAAAGGGAATGCTAAATGCCGCTCCCCGTAGGCATCAGCAGTTAATGTCTCTGAAGTATCAATGCATTTAAATAGGTAATCCCTGAAACGAAACACAAACTTAACAAATCAAGAGACCTTAACTCATTCACAATGAGGTCAGTTTACATTGGTAGTAGAAAGTTGTTACGATAGGCGAACTCAAGAATGCAGAAATTCTTGAAATTGACCAAGATGCGTATGTTATACAATAAAAATGGTATGACGTCATGTGAGAATTTTCCCCACGTGAGTTACTTGTAGGAGCTCTGCGTCTGTATTTATCACGTTAAATTAATCAAGACCAGTTCTGGTATCATCAAAGAAGGTGGCAAATAACATCATACACTTAAGCAATTTTAACTTCTTACTAGCTGCTTCTTGCCAGATTTGAACAAAGAAAGCATCTTATATGTTCATGTGACAACGATTCCAAGGAACCAGAGCCATAAGATGGGGAGGGAAAAGGGAGACTAAGGAGTTTTCAGTAATGTTCTAGATGAACTGATAGCAGCTAAGGCCAATGGTACATTCAATTCTTTCTTTGACAGCACCAGTGTCCTTCCAATTACCTAAATAGATTGTCCTTTCTTTCAAGTCTTGGTGGCTTCTGAAAGTAGCTTTCATAGCTGTTCTGACCAATGGTCACCATCTTTCGTAAAACCAATCCATCAGAAGCCTATAGTCGGACAAAAATTGAATTGTCTAGGTTATATATGAACTTAAACAGACTGAGCTTTCAAAGAGAGAGGAAAATATCTTGTGTAAAGATTGATTTATTATCAAATCAAAGCGTAGTGGATAACTCATTGAAAAGAATACCGATATTGCAGAATTCATCTTATGATACACCTTTAATAACCAGATTTCCAAATACTACAAATTACCTTACAATGATTATGATCATGGCTTCCTCATCCTCTTCATTTCTCCTCAAGAATTTTTATGACACTAAATGTCTAATTTCAACAAGGGAGACGGCATTTTGACGAAGTAATCAATTAACCCGACACCTTAGAAAGCAAAGGTACTTTTACGGAATGTCTTTTCAGTAATTGTTGTTGTTTAGCACGGCCTACCTTTAATCCAGGCTCAACCAGATAAATATTAACCTCATGCACATTTGGACTTCTTCTCAAGATCCATGAAACTGCTGATTCAGCTATTTTGATGGTCTTCTTTCGCATATCAACAAACTGAGTAGCTGCGCTTACAGCTTTGGCAACACCCTACAGAAGGTAAAGACAGAACTCAATCTGACTCATTGAGAAAATCTATACTTAATGATTAGCGACTTTATGATGTCTTACATACAAATTCAAAAATACTCAAAAGATTCTCTCCATTCAGAACTTTTCGGAATTTTTCCTTTGAAAAGATTTGACTAAAAGTCATTCTGAAGCTACTATGTTAAAGGTTAACTGCAAAAACAATTGAGGCTTAAAAACTAACGATAGAATATCTGTCTTCTATACCTGAAAAAATGAGATTTCATGAGTGACGAAGATAGCCTTCTCGTGTGGGTCTGCCATGGTATCAATGCCAAGAACTCCAATCACTTGTTTGTCGTGATCCTTTAGAGGCAGCACGATGTAAGATCCTTCGATGCCCTAACAAAGCACAAGAATTATTCTTACAAAAGTAAATTTTATGATGATGATGATGGAACACACATTTAACATTCCTTAAACTATTATCCTAGCATTACTGGCAGACAGCATGTCGGGTGTTGGGGTTCAAAATTATCAAATTAGATAGGGACGCAGGGGAGGCACATTGGGATCCTCCCCGCAAGGCAGGTTAAGTACAAAACGGTATTAAATAAGCAGCAACATTTCTTTGAAAAGCAATCAAATGCTGTTGCTGTAATTGGTTTGTCTTCTAGCACATTTGCATTGGTTAATAATCTTTAATGTTTGGGACAAAAAGTTTCGGAAGGCGACCGCACCTGCCACTGTCTAACGTTAATCCCGAGTGCTACATGTTACGCATGATAACATTACCAATTAAAGAATACAGGAGGAATATGATGACGCCTAATTGGTAAGCTACGCAGATTACATGTCAGTATAACAACAAATGCAGCCAGATGGATAAGTAAGGGTAGGTAACATGATAACATTACCAATTAAAGAATACAGGAGGAATATGATGCCGCCTAACTGGTAAGCTACGCAGATTACATGTCAGTATAACAACAAATGCAGCCAGATGGATAAGTAAGGGTAGGTAACATGGTGTTCGATCTCTATCTGTAATATTACAAGAAAGAATTGTTGGCATTCCCACAATCAGTGATTCCTTTAAAATGTAAGGTTTAACGAATACATATCATATATCAAAATATAGAAAACATTCAAACAGAGTATCCAATAGTATTTTAACGTAGTCTCATGTTATTTAAGTGACAAGAAATCCATTCAATTGAACACAAGCTAGTCAGTGACATAGCACATGATCATCTGCTATCATTGGGCCAACAGTTGTAACTTATAAACGGTACTATCATTAATTAAATTGTATAGTTCAGCAATCAAAAGAAGAACTAAGGATTGAACAGCATACATAGGAGATGAGTATAACTTCAAACAAACTCCATCCTCCGTTATATATCTTCATTTTTTGAACCCTTTTAGATTATTTTAATAAACGCGTAGATCGTTCATAGCATTATCTACAATTTATATAAATTCACTATTTACGGACACTCTGTACATTTACGATACCGTTATGTAACCACTGCTTTAATGTTTTATTTTTACCTGACAATTGCTATAGCAAGTACCGAAATGTCATACATAAAGTACAAATTCATTTTACATACCTCTTCCTTTCGAAGTGGGTTCCATAGATGCACTCCGCCATGATTTAATACTCTTGGCACATGGATCGGTTTCCCAGAATCTACAGCAGCGAAGCTAACGTTTGGCATATCACGGTATAAAATTTTGTTTAGCAGCATCGCAGCATCTTCAGCACTACAGGCTACGTAACGCAGGTATGTCGGCCCCCTATGAATATTACGCGCATCTTCATTACGCTCTAACATCGCCACATAGCAACTGACTTTTTTATTTCGCCCGTGAAGCTCAGCATCTTTCAGCAAACCTTGAAATGACGTTTTGAACACGGGATCCAGGAGAGCCCCTGATGTCTGGGCACCGGTATCGATTGCCAGTAGGAGCTTTTGGCGAAATTCTCCACGTTTTCGTTCTTCAAAGGAACGCTGCGAGAGAAAATAAATGCTCATTAATGAAACAATATAAAGGAGTACCCATTAAATAAATCCAAGAGACATTACTGAAAAGCTGTGAAATCAGGAAAGATGATAACTGACGTTACAAATGTCCGAAGATTAGAAATTACAGGGATACAAGCATTTAGAGAAACAGACCCATCCATAAAATGTGCTGGTGGCTAAGGGGAATCGGTCAAGATTTGGGTAGGACAATCAAAGGCAATATTTCACATGCTACGACAGATAAAAACTGCAGACTGTATAGTAAGTGTATATCCTCCAAACTGCTACAAGCAAACATCTGAAGACCCTTTGCATTGAAGGTAGTGCGACCACAAACCATATCTCACTAATCTTATAGTGCATTGTCTCACTGTGTGACATTAAATGGATATACTCCGGAAGAATTCAGGACGAGATTGTTTACAAGTCCTTTAGTAGACAATTGAGCATTTCCCATGAAGATCTTAAGAAATCAAATTCATTGGGGGCAACAACATGCTTGCCATCATTTATAAAACTGTTGTGAATCCTATGACAATTACAAGTACCAAAGTGCAGAGCTAATGTCGCTTTTAATAATAATATATATTTAATATATATTTCTTATATAGCGCCTAATACAAGTTGATGTCTCTAAACGCTTTACAATTTAATTTAAAATACATTCGTTTGGTATAATGAACTTTCTAGGTGCCGTATGCCTGGCAAAATAAATACTCGCCTCCCATAAAAATACCTGCATGCATGCATAGGCAGGTTAATTTTTTTTATATTAAAAAAAAAACATTTTCTCAAGGAAGTCGACCAAGAACGTCTGACTTGCCAATGCTAAACGTGAAAAATTACCATAAGCATATTTTAAAGTTTTGGAAATATACATATTTCAGAATTTACCCTTAAATTGTCTTCAAACCGAACTATGAGGGTAACGAATGCTTTTTTATGGGTAAATCTTTTCACTGGTTGGTTTTAAGAATTTTTGCTTCTTATTGCTTGAAAAAGACAAAAGAAATCAAACGACACACTAAACCGACCGATGGTTTTAGACTTCTGCAGCCACCCTGTATCGAGGATGATATAAGACTATTTATTCATTTTTCAAATAGAAAACCCTTTTAATATATTTGCCTGCATAACTTGAAACTTAAAGGCCAAAATGAGCAGTCACGAGTTCCTGGTGACTGCGCAAGCGTCTAAAACAGACCTACGTCCAGATGAGTTATAGGGAAACATCGAAATATAAAACTCTGAAAAATCTGTAAGTGGTTAGTACATTGGTATATTGCAGTACCGTTAAGTATTTAGTAAAAGGATTTGCCGCCAAGCCATCTTGGTGATTCAGCAGCTGACTGACGAATGTTAAACATACAAAAAAAGTAAAGAATAAAAAGGTATTTTCAGCTTTTATGAAAATCCAAATGTCTTGAAATATATCATAGCAATTCAGGCATTTTTTCTTCTTCTATCATATGCAGAACAATATCACTGCATAAGTAAAGAGCGAAAGGCTTTGTGTATTATTTTATTTTTCAGTACGCCACTTCGTATGGCAGTTGTAGAAATCATTCGATCGGAATTGGAAAGTTCTAGTGTCCTTTTGACGAGGTAAAAGGGATTGGAGGGCACCCATCCTCCTTGCCCTTTAGATACCCTCTCTCCTCAACGTTGATAATGATTTATAAACAGCATTTTGTTCAAAATACTATTGGAAATGGGGAGTGTTTGTTTCTCGAGTCTCCAAAAAGGCCAAGCGTATCAAGATGAAACTTTGGAGAGTATTTAGGGGATGTTGAACTAAACTAAATTTTATTGAAGGAGCGTCACGGGCTATCAGTAGTCTAAAATCTAGAAAAGGGAGCGATTAAAATAATCAGTTTTTTATGCGGATTTCAAAAATTATAAAATTCATTGCCTGATTTTGGAAGAATTAGGTAAATGCCCTTGAAAAGGCAAGTAATCTTGAAGAAAATAACACCATCAGATTTGCATATCAGGGACCGATTAATGAGGTTTCGGGCTCCTATTTCTGCGATGTAAAATTGTGCATCTTTTTTTTCAAGAAAGGCCTCGGAAGCGTGTTTTTTGTTGTTGTTGTGTTATTCACAGGAGTAACTGTATCGAACTAATGGTCGTATAGAATCGTAGGATAGCTCATTCGAACATAAATTACAATTTTGTGGCACTTCTAAGAAACATTTTCCCGTTTTGCGGCATAGAATTCGAAAACTCAGAAATAGCCAATCGGTTAAGAATTATCTAAAACTAATCCCTACGTATGCTTACTGAACTACATACTATTTTAATTTATTTTTATACAAATTGTTTAAAATCCAGAACTTGCTGGAAATTACAAATTGGAAGTTGGTGAGATATTATCTGCGTTACCTATGTCGGAGAAATTAGTCAGGAATGCGATGAGCTGGAAATAAGAGTGATGAGATGAGTCGTGAAGCTTGCGAGTTTTATTAGAAGGACGATATAACTAAGGCTAAGGAGATACTGTGGTCTTCGGCTCACTACACCAATAGAGTGCCAATAAAAAAACGAACACAATATTAACGAAATATTAAAGTACTTGAACTTTCTGAACAATGTAAGGTTGAGCTGCCAGTCTTTGTGATATTTGAACCTGACGAAGTCCCTATCTGTCCTGGTTAGATAGGCAGCGGTAGTCACAAGAAAAGTTACAGAGGTTTCCAAGAAGCATGACAATTTCATGAATAAGGACCCTCTCGCCCCCTCGATTTTTCCGACAGTTACTGAAACAAACCCTCATATGCAGCAAGAATTCACCCTCTGACCTCACAAAGTCAGATGTGAGGAAAGACTTTATGCAAAAATTTGTGGCAGAGAGTGCTCTAAACTTGTCGAATTACAGCCCGGAAAAGATAATTGGTGAGTCGTTACAGCTAGCAAGGCCGATGCAGAAATTCTTGTTGGGGTCTTTAAGAACGGCGATAAATCTCTTGCTGTAACAACCAGGAGCCCCTCTCACCTCGGTATTGTTCGATTTTCCCCAGAAATATAAATTACGATGAACCTTGCGCACTGATTCCGAAATGTGTCAGTTCAAAACAGATTAGCAATGCCCGCTCGTTTCGATTAAAATTTTAAACCAAAGCTGACCTTATGAATTCCATATTTTTACCCTGTCTAGGATGAAATGGCACCCTCCCGGCACCAGCACCCGGTGTACACTCATTCTCGGCACCTCCCGTCACCCACCTGGCACCTTCCACTTTTGTCAGTTTTTACATTGTCTAGCATGAAATGGCACCCACCCGGGACCTTCCACTTTTGTCAGTTTTACCCTGTCTAGGATGAAATGGCAAACTCCCGGAACCCTTCCGGTACCGGCACCCGGTACACACGGGTCTGGGGAGTGAACAACCCTTCGTATCATCCCCAATTAAGGACTGAAACCTAAAATTTATCCAATCGTGGGCATTTTGAGCCGTGGGCAAAAAGATCGTGGCGATTTTGGGAACCACCCGTTCGTAGTATTAGTAGTATTGAACGCGGCATCCTTTACAATAAAACCATTAATTTTGTGGTTTTGTTAATTGATGCTTATTTTCATTGGTTGTCTTAAGTTTTGCTTTACTTCATGCATAACATCCCATGTACCTACGCATAAATTTATCTGAATGAGGGGGGGGGGTTAAAAAAGTAAAAAAGATGAAGTATATTAAAAAACAGTGAGCTTTGGTTTAACAAAAAAAAAGAACAATTATGTAAGTGACAAAAGAATTCTTGGGGAAATTCTGAATTACTCTTCTTCTTTTTTTAATTAACACAAAACAAATACGACCAATTTTCTTGATCGACTTTCTGTCAAGAGAATTCTTGTGGAAATTCTGAAATTCTCGTAGAAATTATGTTTTTTCTTACAACTAAGACAAAACAAATGCAACCGATTTCTTGATCCGACTTTCTGTCAAGGGGGACTTTTAGCTCCACTAAAAATTTGAAATTGTAGATCAATATTTACTTGTTCAAGAAATGTTGGTTAAATAAAGTAGTACCCCTTCCTTTCTTGGAGACTCTTGGGAAGGAACTTTGGCTTTATCTTTCCTGTCTAAAGTGCGAAATGCTTCTGCTTTGCATAAATTTGTCTAGATTACAGTTTTGATTGCACAAGGAATATACAGAGCTCTGAGCCATATATATCCCATGTATGTACGGGAAGGGAGGAAATTTGAAGTTTGTTGCTTCTCTTTCAAATTTGCCAGTTTCTAGTATTGTTTTCATATTGCTCCTTTCTTTTACACCAAATAATATTTTGCTGCTTTAAGTTACACCTCCCTTCCCTGAAGGAAGGTCAGGCTGTCCTGTAGCCCTTGTTCTTTTACAATACAGTTGTCCATTGCGTAGTATTCATTCTCCAAAAATTGCAAAAAACGAGACCGCTAAAGTTGCATTTGTGGCCCCCCACCTAAATGAAAAGTCACCCAAATATATCTCTTTCAGCTGTTTCTTGGTAAAAAAGACAAAATAGACTCATTATTTGGATCTCCACAGAACATGCCCACTCTCCTGAATAGCAAAATCATTCAGGCTTTTTTTTGCTCATTATGGTGGAGTAATTTTATAAAGTTGGATAACCAAGAACTTAATTAAAGATTGGTCTGTATTTTTGAAACTGTCTTACCTTGTTCTTCAAGGAAATAATTGACTGTTTGCTTAATTTGCAAGCGTAATTTTAGTTCCGTATTTGTGTCAGGAATAACAGGCCTGATAAATCGCTGCATTTATTAGGTTATCGATTTAACTGAATATTCACCTGGGCCTTACCAGTTATTTTTTGACACTTCTGACTATTGGGTTGTTTTAATTAATTGACTTTTGGGTATATATGCTTCTTCAAGTTATGTTTCAGAATAGTTTGGGAGACAGTTCTCCAGAGGTTACTTCTGGTCATAACCATGGGGATAAAATATCTGGTATGTGTTGAATTTGTATTGAGCTCCTATGACTGTCTGTTTAAAAAAAATTTATCTTTGAATAGTATATTAATCATAGAAAGGTACTGATAGTCTCAGATATAATCAGTCAAACCGTAATTTCTTTATCTCAATATGTAGCTGAGCAATTTCTAATGCTGCAACCAATCCTCATTTTATTTTGCTTGTAACTCTTAGCAAAATTCAAGGGATAGTCGCCGACCCTTGAAAAAAAAACCATTTGCTTTGAATAGTAAAGATAATAAAAAAAATAGAGGATCAAAAAGGTTTTTGTGTGTATTGGGTTTTTGAATCAATTTTGTCTTTTAAATCTACAGGATTTTGAGCAATCGATCATATCGCTTGCAATTTTACTAGTGTCTAATTTATATATTCCTTTCAAAAATTTTGGATCCCCCCCCTTTAATACTACCTATGTACTCACTTGGATTGAATCAGCTCACGACAGTCTAGCCTAGCTTAACTGTTATTTTATCTTATTTTCTTATGTGGGTATGCGAGTCTTTAGTATGGTTAGGCGTTCACTCCGGACTACTTTAGGTTAGGGGTCCACGCTGTTTTTAATGAGTGTTTAAAATTTAAAATTTTGTATTCTATCTAAGAAAAATCTCGTGTCTAGGCTTATCCTAGTGGGATGAAAGCGCTAGGACCAGAACCGTGCCTAGTGTCGGTGGTGCTAGGGGAAAATTAATTGTGGTGCCTCCTCCTGACTCAAATATAATAAGAAAAAGCCGAAACAAATTGAAAAATTTGATCAAAGTGGCCAAATCCCCAAACACAGCCTCCTCCCCCAGTCACAGTGACTGGGTCAGCTGCCCTCGTTGCCCCTCCCCACGATGAACGGCTCTGAATAGGCCCTGTCATGGAAAATGTTTAAAAATGAAAAATGGGCAATCTTTGATTGAAAAGGACGGATTTTATTTTTCCTTCTGCATAAAGTGGAATGGGCCTGAATATACCTCCGTTCACCTCAATGAACCCTGGCTGTAATCTATGATATATTATTAAAAGATATAGAAATCACATAAAAGTGCTCTGATGTTTCCGGTACAACTAAAATTAACCCTGGGAATACTTTTTTTTTCACATAACGTTTTGATTTGTGGGTTAATTGATTAGCTTCACACACTTATTTGCATGTAAAAATATATAAAATGCGTAAGGACGTATATCTGGAAGTAAGGATGATTAAATACGTTATAACAGAACAATAGACATGTTTCATTGAAATCTTCAAGTTATTAGGTTTATACTCTTAGCTCCGACAGAAAAAAAGAATTAGAAATAAATAATAATATACATGCTAACAATGCAATAACGTGATTTTCCTCATTTTTCAAGACGGAGTGCTTGAAACCACTAGTTGAAAGTTTAGACCTTGAAAACTCGACTGGTTATCTTAGAATTTGTATTTCCCTGCTATTTGATTCTCTTGACCGGTATATTTTGCCGATAATCGATCGTTCGTGTCATAAAATTTCCAGAAAACGCGCCTTTGCTGGGGTATGATCTCTTTTTACTTAACAAAAAAAAAACTAAATTTTCGCTCAAATGAGCTCTTTCAACATTATTTGACCGCTGATTTGATATGTATACCACTTGGATGAAAAAAGGAAGACAAAATCAGTACTTCCTGTGTAAATTTTTTTTTTTTGCTTAAGATGGAAAAACCGTTCGAATCTGAGCTAAGGATTTCAATCCTGTCCCCAAAGTGCTGTAGCTACGCAAGGGTTTACATCGAAAATTTCAATATTTTTTGGCATAAATAGCCAATTGATAAGAATAGAAATAAGGCAAAATGGGTTTTGTAGCCTTGAAACATCATCGGAAGGAAAATTATTTTTATTTTTCAAATAATTAAAAGAAAGCAATTTAAATTAATTAGTTCCTTGGTAGCAAATTCGTAAGTTCCAACAATTTGAATTTCCGTATTCAACTGTTTAAAAAATCAGCCATTGAATGCCAAGTAACTCAAAACCTAGTTTAGCTAAAGCATATTGAAATGTATTGAAACAAGCACTTGATAATCAAACACTAAATTATCCTGACATCTCCCTACGGGTTTATGGGAATGTTAGATCCGAAACCAGAAAGGTGTATTTTTCTGTGTTTTGATTTGTGAATTAATCAGATCAGTTCTTTGACAGTTAAATTAATCATTTTCATACTGCTACGCGATTTCTCTTGATCGTTTTTTTAACGCAATATTTTCAATTTATAGTTTACAAATGTTATTCATCCATGTTTAGTTGATTTTTTATCTTTCCGTAATTTAGTAAAACTTTATTTTAACGATATATTCTTTTAAAATTAGTTGAAAGATTTTTATTTCTATCAGTCACACTATGAAGATAAATATTTAGCCGATGTTGTGATGCACCGCAAACATTTCGAAAGGGGCACAAGTCAATAAAATATGTCAAGGTTATCAAGGCTTTAAAAATTTCATGCCCAGGGAGGCTCAGGGTAATATAGCATAAGATAATGAATTTTCCTGTTGTTTTAAAGCATGAAATTATGAATTTCAAGCCAAAAATATGCTTTTCCATGGCTGGACCCTCAGAAAATAGCTTGACCGAGTCAAGTTAACCCCATTTTTGACATTAAGTAATAACTTTGGGCATGAATAACCGGTATAGAATACTGATGCACACCAGCTTCTCGCTCAAAATATCTGTGCTACTAATAAAAGGCTTTAACATCGTTTCAAAAGTGTAAATCCAATTTTCCCATCGCTCAAACCCACAGTTTTGAGGGATTTTTTCACTTTGCGTCTTTTGTGTGTGCAAAATGCTTCAGGACTCTTTTGCACAATCCTCGATCTATGCAACGAGATCTTCGATGAGACTCCTCGATCTGTGACTTCTTCGTTTACCTGCTTTAACTCACAGGGTTTTGTATATCTTTTGAGTCTTCACTTGAAGGAATACGACTTTTATGGGATAATAAAAAAAAAACTAGTTTTTTTTAACTGAAATTAAGGAGCGACATCAAAACTTAAAACGAACAGAAATTACTACGTATATGAAATGGGTTGTCCCATCCTCAACGCCTCGCTCTTTACGCTAGTTTTTTATTGTTTTAAAAAGTAGTGTTGTAAGAAAGAGCCAAACTTTAGCGTAAAGAGCGAGGCGCTGAGGAGGGGACAACTTCGCATTTTGATGTGCTAGTTTCTGAAATTGTTTCAACTTCCAATAGTTAATTAATTTCTACCTTCACCCTCCCCTCGTCTCTCCCTTAGAACTAATTCTGTATTTATCTGAAGGCTCATTAAGAGTTGGATGTTTTGGTATTAAAATGCACCCTTTGAGGTATCTCCTTCGCTACTTAACTTCAAAACAATAATAGAACCCCATTATATATATGCAAATGTTTGTCGAACCACAGAGAATTTACCTAACACAGTGAAAATTTATATAGACGTTAAAAATATTTTGGCTAGTTTGGAAGGGAGGGAGATCCCTCAAAGGGCGTATTTTAATACCAATACATCGAAACTCTCATTGAGCCTTCAGATAAATACAGAGTTAGTTCTAAGTTCGCATTCAGCAGTCAATGGATAAACTTGTCTGACTGCTTTTGCCCGGATACAACGGTTGCTATGCCATGTTGTAGACTTATGTGAATAATAGCGTGATAATTGCTTAAATTAATTGTTACAATATAATCTTGGATATAAAGGAGTGAGTTCTACGTTCGAGCTAGTTCCTGAGGAATCCTGATGTGGTGTTAGCCGTGCCCTTTTAACGGTTTATGCAAATTGCACGCTGTAAACTAGCGTGGGTAAAAAATAAGTTTTTGTAAAGGTAGGTGACATATTATTTTGATAAAGTCAGGATGGGAAAGAAAGCCAGACCCAAACGCAACCGGACAGAAGCTTCACAGACGAACAATTCTAGGTGCAGGAAACACGACGACGTAACGCTTTAGGAACACAGACCAGCAAACAGAATCCACTTGACGCAATTTGTCCGCCTCTTATAACTATTCTTAAAGTCATATCATATGAAGAGGTCTTTCAAGAGCGAATGTCTATGCCTCCTACGTAGTTTAAAATCTTTATCCGTAGCGGTTCAGTTATTTATTCTTATTTTGGTTTCCTTTGGTTGAAAGCCTTTGGAACATGTTGGCTTGTGGTCGGAACTTGTGACTAGTATGTTTTGTTGAGAGATTAGCGGCAGAGGTGTAAGTTCTAACGTAAATTAATTCCATATTTCACACCAGCCTATTCCAGTGTTTCGTAAACTTGTTGTTCCATCGTTCTCACCCTTAAACAAAAAGAAACCGAAAGGAAAAGATATGGGAAAAGATAGTATTGTGAATTCTTCTACTTATGTTAAGAGGATCGCAATATATGCTTTTAAAATGAAGACTGGATCATGTTATTTTTTACGTATATACCATTTTTCGTGGTGATTGTAGTGGTATCTGGTAACAAAAGTCAGTACACCCTTGCCAGGAATTAAAATAGAATAAAGCATCAAAGGTCACATAGTGAGGTGGCTGCTACTGTCAATTAGTAAACAGCAACTATGAGCGAGGATTCTATTATTTACTCCATTGAAATTTTCTTTTGTTACTGACACGATTCAATCGGTCTAACTAATATTTAATGCACGACAGCGACCATACCCTCTTTCACAATGCACTCCAGATGTTTAGGCCTATCTAATTTCTTTACGCGCTCTAAAAGGTGTACCAATGTACCTGCCCCTCAATGGAGGTCAGTTGGGGAACAGACTCCAAAGAGAATGACGTATCAGGTTTTATCTCTTTAAACACTGATACATATTTTTTGTATTTATTTTAGGTGTCATTTTGATTGTGTCAAGTCAAATAGTAAGTGCAGCACAGATGGTAGTTGAAGAGGTTTTCCTGAAGAAAAGACATTATAAGCCGCTACACGTAAGATTTCTTTGAACTTCTAGCCATACGTTGGCGATCGGTTACTCTTCCTAACTCTCAGTGCTAGTGGTGCCAAACATAGGAAAACCCAGCTTATTAATCGGATCACAACTTTACCTTGCGGACAGCACAAGTCTCAAGAGGCAGACGAAACTCATGTTTCTTCCACCTTCACCAGATACCAACTGCAAGTGATCAATTTAAACAATGCCAACAATTTTGTCTACATTTGGTATGTATGATAACACTTGTAAAATAAGGGTTGACTAACTAATTTCCTAAATTTCGTTGAAAAGGGAGTCTAAACACCTTTTGTTAACGAGGAAGCCTGCAGTCCTGCGTTGCAGGGTTGGACATAGGTTTACGCTAGAAATTGGTGCAAGAACTTCCTTCCTGGTTTGCAGAACTTAAGTTTCTGATATAGTACCTTTTGTATGTTCAACGCAATTATGAATATAATACGTACCATGCACTTACTTTCAGAAAATGCGTTGAGCTGGATGTCGATGTCCACCGGTGGATAATTGGGAGCTAATGTGGCGACTAGGGAAAATAGAGTATGTTAACATGGGAGGTCACCGAGCTCAGTTGGTAAAGCGCACGACGCGAAAGCGTGGGTCACGGGTTCGATTCCCGGTGGTGACATATTTCTATTTCTCTAGTGTTTTTTTCAAAACTAACATTTCAAATTGTCTCTTCTCGATGATAGGTAGTTTTTACAGCTCAGCATGAAGTTATTAGAATAAGCCACTCGTGTCTATCCGTGGGGTGGAAGCGAGCGTTTCCGATCTCTTACGTTCATTGGTTCCTCCAGCATACTAGCCGATGTTTCCTGATTATTTTGAACAGAAAATGATATATAATGTGGTCTTAGTTCCCTCGCAGGTAATAAATGAACTGTGCTTTTTGTTATGTCTAGGTTGTTGGCATGGAAGGGACGTTTGGAGTACTATTCATGATATTCGTAAGTACGTCACAGAGGAAGTATTTCAATAGGCAATCAATACTTACTTTCAATTGCTTTTTTGTGCTAATTTTAACTAGAAAGTTTCTGAAGTGATTCCTAAATTCATAGGTGATAAGTCAGTCAATATCTTGTAGACATGTTTGCCTGTATTGTATTACTTTACTTCCAGACCACCAAATATAGAGATGGGCATTCCGGCTCCATATTTACACATGCCAAGAGAAATTTGCTGGACTGCTTCTATATTACTGTAGCTTGTTGACCTCGATACGTTACAGATGATCAGCGCATCATAGAGAATCATTGTTATGTTTCGTTGTAGACTTATTGTAAAATATGTTATATTTCCAAGCAGTGTTAGTATTTCCAATTTTTATTCAGATCAGATATACATCAATGATTGTAGGAACATTTCCATTGACCTATTTTATTCTGAAATTTTCCATTCCTTTCTATGTCATTTTTACCAACCAGATCGCTTTACCCGTCGTATACTTCATTCCTGGAGATCAGCATAATCATAGTTATGACAATAGTCTTGATGCAGTTGTCATGATTAAAAATAATTCGTCTCTTCTCATCTTTAGCTGTAAGTATTACTGCAATTGTAGTTAATATTGAAATTTTCAATGTTTCCTACTAATAACCCCAATTAAGGAAGTGTGGTATCTTGCTTAGTGATGTAAACTGTGGTCTCCGTATATCTTTATATCGCTGGAAACCGTTCTTTTGATGTGAGGTGATAATATATCATTGTCAGAGCTTAAGTTATCACAGTAAATTGCTATGATAAGAAATAATGAACAAGAAAATTTCCTTCATTAAGGAACTACTACTTTGAAGGAGCTTCTGTAAAGAACTTTTGGCTTAACAACCTAGCATATAACCGGTCATGACATATACAGG
>JAAAKM020006971.1:58667936-58699587 GCA_010016025.2 Alatinidae sp. Z8VKAUB7J3 | reverse complement strand
CGAGTTGGAAAAAAGGTTCTAGGTAAGGCAAGGTGCGTTTCCACAGTTTTATTTTGAAGCCAATATGATTTATCTGATTATGGACTGTTCGAAGTTATCACATCCAGCTTGACGTGATCCCTCATATTTAAGCTATTTAGGAAGAAAGCTGACATGCGTGACATGATAGCTTGGGAGGTGTGTGGTGTCTCAAGTCAGAGGTCGTGGAAGAGGTTTTCCCAACATTGCAGATTTACCCTCTCTACTACCTTAAGAAATGTTCTAACACTTAACCTTAACTGCGCCATCAAGTGGTAGTAGCTAACGAGAGGGTATTCTTATTGTCTATAACTGCGGGGACTTTCTTTTCCACTTTTATTTCTGCTTCTTTTTCTCTTGCTTTCCTTCCACGTGTTTGGTCCGTATTATGGGTGGCCAATAGGGCTATTTGGGAACAATGGAATGACTATATTAATTTGTTGCTGTTGTTGTTTTTCGTAATATCATCAACCCAATAAATTTGTCTTATATTATATCGAATATTTTGTGGGTATTCCTACTTATATGTACTTGAGAAAGCCCTTTATCGTTAGTGTCTATTGAAGTACTTCCGTCCATATGCTCTTCTACACAGGTATAAATAGACGTTGAATCTCTCGTGGTTTGTTGATCGATTACATTCTCACCAATACCATATTAGTTGATGCAAGATTGCCAAAAGCTTCCGATGACCGTAACAACGCATGCGTATTGTTAGGTGTGATATGTACGGAGGATAGCTAGCACTGTTAAAGAAGACGAAGAGAATATATTTCCAGCGTACAACACTATTTCTAGAAGACATAGAGAGTATGTCACCACAAGGACTCGAACTCCATGGTACTTGACTATTCGTTGTAACTGACTTCTACTTGACAGAGACTCAAAATTTATACAATCTTCCCTTTTTCTTGTAGTGTTGTATTTAATTTCAATTGCATTTTACAATTTTTTTGGATTAGCAGTAACAAGATCGTTAACAGGTATGTTCTCGGAATATTTTGATTGCACAAGTTTCTTTGAATTCCTTGTGATTTCTTAAAAAGCAAGATGTGTGGATCAATGTTGGTCAAAATTACTATTGAAAACACTGGTACTCGGGACATACTCTACGTTCTAGGAGAACGAGGCATTCAAGTTACATGATACCGTCTAAAAGGAAATAGAAACTGAGTTTAACGAACGATGAAAAGATGTCATAGATGACAAGTACCTTACAATTTTTATTCTGTTTCAGTTCCCTTGGGTTGTACTTTTACCAACATTTAGGTACAAGACGATAATGGCTCGTTTTATTGTTACTCATCAGGCGCGTCACATGTGCTATGTTTGCGATGTTTTGTATACACTATTGACGTGCCATGTTGGAAGTTTTGTTGAGTTACTTTGGTACGTTATTATGTAACGAAGGGGGTTGAACAGTGCATCTTTTAGTATTTACAGATATTCCGTCCATGATATCGTCAATTACATGAACTTAACTTAGGTTTCTAACGATTTTTAACTTATTTACAAATATTATTACATTCCCTCTACACAGCTGTTCATCGCACTCTGCTTGATGCCTGCAGAACAATGATAGTATGGGTAGTGAGCTTATTCATTTACTATGTAGTCAACAAGGTAAGAAAGCAATGCCTGAAATTTCGTAAATTTGGAGACTACACAATATAACGTTTCAGATGTAGTAAACAAGTTAGTATAAGTCGTCATTGTCGAGTTTCTACCTAGATTTGAAATTTCTAAAGGTCACGTTTTCATTGACACTGATGACCAAAAGTGCATGATAGAAACATGTTAAGGAGTTGGCATCGTATAGCAAGGACCTGCACACAAAACCGGTAAACTCCGTACTGCCATCTTCGAATCCACTGTAGCCACGTGTGTCGTATTCGTAAATGGAAAGGTCGTCTTCATGGGTAAATTTCCCTTTGGAGCGCTGGGGAAGGAGGCAGAGCATAAAAGGTCAATAGATTGTAACTCTCAGCAGTCAGGCAATGCAGGATTGAAATATCTACCCGGGAATGTAGCCGCTCCATTCCCACCTACAGCTACGCGCCTAATTCTGTAATCGCTGCCATTGGTCTCCGACTCTTTTCTTAATAGTGTTTATATTTCTTTACACTTCAGGATCAGGAATGAGTTTGCCAATTCCAGCTATAAATGACAACCCACGACATGTGGCGACTCATTGCTTATTAGTACCTAAGACAATACGGGAGCATTGTGTTGTATGTCTGGCCGTTTCACTGCATTTTAAATCTTAGAGCGTATGACTTGTTCACAGTCTAAAAATGAGCATCAAATGTCATCCTGGCAGTGGAAGCCGACTTTGCATCTTTTAGTGGCATGCTCCAAACGTAGATTTGACACTTGAGTCAGCATGACAAAGATGCGCGTCGAAACAGAAATTCATCACTAATAAGAAAATTTTGCTACTTAACTTTCGGGGAAGCTACTCTTTGGACCATTATTGTATTGTTTACCTCTAGTCGTGATATATATATCCCAGTAATAAGTTTTAAAGATTACAAGAGATGATGAAAATGTGTCATTTTTTATATTAAATTTTACCATGGTATATCTTCTCTTCTCAACTCCAATAATAGTCACTGCTCTTATGCTTTCTTTTATGTACACCTAGTCCTTTACGAGAAGTTTATTTTCATAAACACGAAATCATCTTGTAAACTTATCAAAATTTAAAGGATTATAAATTTCCTCTTTAACTATCATCTGTTCTTCTTGCATCGCTTTCTTTATTATTTTAGGGGTTTGGGGAACCATGGAAGTCGACTTATGGAGTCTTTCAAGGTACGATATTCAAGGTGTGATATTCATTTTTGATGATGGAATGATTATGCGTTGTTTATTTTTATTTTACAGTTGCATTTTTTCGTTGTAACTGTAGAAATCCAAGAAAGTCATTCAAAGTTGATACCTAAGCTTATTTTTGCTACATAGCTTACTTTTGTACCTTCTCTCTTTTCATAACATTTGTAGTTAGCCATTGCATGAAATAGAGATTACAATGTTTCATCGAGAAGAGTAGATTTGAAATTTTTAAAAAAGAAACGAAAGAAATAGAAACTACGTGATCACCGAAACATGTTGATTAGCGAGTTAGGAAAATAGAGTGAAAATATTGTAATATACTCAGATGTTGCCACTATGGTTGCCTTTTATTTTATTCTGACTTCAGAGGCTTGGTTACGCCTTGGTTAGACCTTATTTAACTGTTGTGCCATTAGAGTTAATTAGCTGTGTTCGACTTACGTGCAAGTCTTACGTGAAGCGAAGGTAGAATAGTTTTCCATATTTTTCGTGTTGAAGTTCCTTTTGAAGAGATCATCGTCATTGAACATAATGTGTAGGAGACATTTTATAGCAATTGTTTACTGTGCAGAATATGAACACTGCACGAAATAGTGACATTATTTTGCACGTAAGATACACGTTTTTGTCTTAGACTCCTTCGAGTACCAATCGAAATGGAAGGAACGAAGTCATACAGTCTTATAGTCAGCCAGTCTATAGTTAATTCAAAACCGTTTATACGGATTACTAGCAAAATCAAATGGTGCTGTTGGTGTAGACTGAGAGAAGCTATTGATTGGAAGACTATTATTGAGCAAGAAATAGGTCATAAACTCACCAGAGTACATGTTTTGAAAGTTCCATTTTTACACGAACTACAGATCGGTTATTGTTGAGCACTACTGCTTCCTGGTTGCAAGGGGGATTAACTTTATTTGCGCACGCTCTCTGATAAGCCACCACAACTAAAGTGCCCCAGAGGGTACCTTCTCTAGTGATAAGAGGTTCTATACCAACAAGGCGGCACGGGCTCTAGCAGACTTGGAACTAGTGTCCCAAATTGAGGAATCTGGGTAAACGTAAGAATACATCGTAAATAATCGTAACGACGTCCGTTCAAGGCTTTCGTTGAGTACAGTGTAAAGCAGCGTACTCTAGACTTCGCTGTTTGATCTTTGGGAGATTTGAGAAATGTGGTGTCTGAGCCTCCTCCAGCTTGAACAATTTATTATTTGTCATCGTGTCTCAAAAGACAAAAAGTATTATCTGAAATGCCAGCATCAAATTATTTCATAAAAAGGGAGTACTTCTAAGATAAATACAAATTCTCTAGATTACATGATTTGAAATAACAAGTCCCGGTTGTGAAAGTGCTCGGTTTCCGGCAGTGACATGTTTTCAGTGGCTCAAGTATCATTTCAAAATACATATTCCTAGACCTTGAACAACTGTTTTCAAGTTTACATTGTATGTCTTTCTGGTTTTATCACATATGGTAGTGTTAGAATGCGTTCCTGATGTATCATTAACAGATTGAAGAACTTGTGATTTCATTGCTCTTTTTATACTTTCTATTTTTACCTTTTTACACAGTTGATGGATTTCTTCTTCTAATTATTGGTACTGCAATGTATAATCAGTTATTTGACTTTTCTTGGATTTGTCCTCCGAAAAAAGAACCCGATGAGCAAGAGGTTAGTGTTCAATATCATTTTTATGCGTTATTATATCAAGAATATTAAGGCTATATACCACTTAGAGTTATGAACATATTAAGAGATTTGCGGGCTCTTTTGCACACTTCTAAGAGCATTATCAGTCTTGCCCATCCCGAATGTTCTTCCAATAAAACCACGTTTGGGAAGGAAGGAAGGAACCTTAGAAACAAGGAAGAAGTACCGTGCAAAAGAAGTGAGACATTTTGTCAAATATTTCCTTTCTGCAGTTTTGGTATTGAAGGTTTTGAAAAAGAAATTTTTTTTTCCAAGTTTTTTCCTATTTTCATAAAGTACATAGACACAAAATTGGGATAAGTTGGCGATATCAAAAGTTTGATCACGTGAGGAGTTGACATGTTGCACATCTGAACCTTTACGAGCTTCCACGACAGACCATTATCAGCTTGGGAAAACAAACAAGCAAATGAACAAACAAACCAGCATAAAGAGCAAATTATGAACATATAATGGAAGAAAGGAAGCGTAGAGAAAGAAACAGCCAAAGATGGAGAAAAAGCAAAGAAGAGTCGGTATGAACAAACAAGTGACATAACCCCGAAATACGTTGTCTAGATCATCGAACCCGTGACCCACGCTTTCGCGGCGTGCGCTCTACCAACTGAGCTAGGTGACCTCCGATATTAACACACTTTCTCGATGAGGCTAATTTTAGTATTGCCTTTTGTTTTGAGACTGTTTAAAAAATTTTGTTTATAATTAGATTATCGTTACTTGAACGAGAATTATCTCAAGTCATCGGCTCAATCCGATTTTAGCCTACTCCGTTCCACCCTTATATGTCTTTTAAGAAACACCGATATGTGGTACTATGGTATCGACAACGGAAAATGACAGGGGCTGTTTTCAAGCAAAAATACTCTATTTATATTTTTGAAGGGAAAAGTTGCAACCAACACCTTCGTGAAAAAAGGAATCACAGTTCCATACGCAATTATCATTTCGTGATTATTCATGGGAGTAGGTACTGATCTGATTTAAAATATACAGTTCTACGGATCATTAGGCAACGCTAAAAAATTCGGAATTACAAGAAATGATTTCAATAGGTGTCATTTTTAAGTGATGCCATATGTGCGGTATGTGTATGTATGTGGTATGCGGTATATGGTAAAAACATAAAGGATTATGCAAAAGTTACCCGCCTGCCCATCTGCGGCGAATGATGAAGTGAGTGCAGATATCGACATAGGCCATCAGCTAAATTTCGGTAAACATTTGTATATAAAGCTGCCCAAAATAAAGTATCAATGATTGTTGATATCGAAATTGTTGAGGAGTAGTGATTTTCAAATCAGCCAAGGCAGCCATAAAGCAGCGAAGTCTCAGTTTACAAATTCAGAGCTGTAGCCTATACTTGAGGCCGACGCATATACTAGGATAGCCTTTGATTGAAATCTAAAAAATTTAATTACTATCAAGGTGCGGGACATAAAAGTTACATCTTAAAATAACGCAATCTGATCTATTTGTTACTGCGTAACTATTAAATTCGTAATATATGAGACGGTTCTTAGTTTGATTGAACAAATATGGGTCCACAAGTAGTAGATGGAGTAGGACAAGGCTGCACGCAATTAAACCTTCTTTATCAACCTTACTGGTTTTGCAGCGGTAGAGAGCAGTAGCTTGATTCATATAGTAATAACGTATTCAAAACTATTGTAGGTAAAATTGTTGTCTTGTAGGTAAAATTGTTGTGTTGACTCGGTGTATTTATGTTGCTTCCTTAAACAACAATCCAGTTAATCCCGATCTCCTTTGTTGGTAACTCTATCATCACGAGGTACAGAATTGTGAACTGGCTTGGTTCTCATCCTACCTTTCCAACAAAAGATAGCTTTAGAGAGGCAACAGAATAGATTCAAATTAGGGGTAGTTAAGGTTGCTTTCCCACAAGGTTTACTTGTTACTTCTAAAATCGCGTGAATTAAAGCCATACCCTCAGCTTTAGAGATGGCAAACTAGCGGTCATCAGTGTTGCGAAGCACCTTGGCAGTAAAATTGGTGATATTCTTTGCTGGAGGATATCAAGAAATTGTGTTTCCTCCGAAGTGTCGCCGGCTATCGGGATTTTAAAATATGCTCCTAAATACCTTCTTTTCACTGCCTTAAATAGCTTATACCACGGTATAGTCGAGTCCTACTTTCGATACTGTTGTACACTCTGAGGCTATTGGTGATTTAGCTGAAAGTGAGATGAATGATGAGATCCCATAATTTGAATGCAGACTTCTTTGATATATTTGCAGGAATAGTGCAAGGGATATGTTGGCCCATATCTTTTGATCATCTGCCTCGACTATGTCCTATGGACGTCAGTGGATACAATTGAGCTGAATGGACTAATGTTAAGACCTTCAAGAAATAGACGTTACTGTAGAGAATTCTGGGATAGGAAACCTTATGTTTCCTTATATGGTTTACTATTGTTTTTAGTAAGGAAAATTTGATATCATTCATTTAGACAGATAAGATTCCAGGCACGTTTCGTACTCTTCAGAATACCTAAGAATAGAATAGAATCAGCAACAGAACATTAGAATCTCAGAACAGACTCTAACAGAATTAAGAATCGAGTAGAATCGAGGAAGGACAGAATTTATTCATTTATCATACATTTAAGAAACCATTCAATAGAAGGATTAGGATTTATCACAGAACCAGCGTCTTAAGATTGTATCGAGAATTGTATCGTATCAAATAGAAGGAAAATATACAGTCCATATAGAACAAGTGGAATTGAATTATCTCTCTAATTACCAACAGTTACTGTGCTAAACACGTCACTTATGCTAATTATGCTAATTATCTTGTGTCTGCAGATACAACATGTCCAGCTGAACAGTTACTTAAGAGTCTACAGGAGGCTACAAATGGAGTTGACCTGTTTACTAATGCCAAAAAGACAGGTTTTATGATATTAAACAATAGACCCACGGGTACAATTACATTACCTACTTAAAAGTTACTCAAATGTGTTGATAAATTTACCAATCTTGAAAGCAACATATACATACATAATTCTTAACCTGTTATACCATCTCGCCACCTAAGGCATCAACTTGAGTTAAGTTGATAGACCAACAATCTTTCGTTTACGACAGTTCCTCAAAAATGTTTCCATCGATATACCCAGATCTTCTTAGGATTTTATCACATTCTTATACACAGTCGTATGGTGGTATCCCACTTTTGTAAACTTTTCATCCACGAACATAAGTCTTTTTGTAAGGCATTCATTTGATACTCGTGCAACATGAGCAACCCATGTGGTGTTTTGGTTCTCGATATCAAGCGCCGAAGGGAATGTCGCACGCACATTGCGATGCCATGGACTGATTTAGACAAACTATGAGTTATATGTAGGTCAAACTTACCTGACAAATTGAAAATGAAGATTCTGCGATGCCACGGTTGCTTCTGTGCTACCATAAGCTCAATAAAGAATTTGAAAAGAAACTGTACGGAACCTTCACCAGACTGCCAAGAAGGGCTCTCAACCCCTCTTGGAAACTTTATCCCTCCAAGAGAAGAATCCATGGCAACTTATGTCAAACCAACCAAACCATTCGCTAAAAAGAAGACAATTTTCAGGACATTGTTGGAGGGTAAAATTTGAGATCATAACCGATTTACTACCCTGGAATCCGAAGTATTTTTAACTAAACCAGGAAGACCTCGTAGAACGTGTATCGAACAACTATATGATGATTTATAGGCCTACTGTGCACCAGAATACCTCCCCGTGGCAATGAAAGAGACAGATGATTGGAGGGGAAAATTCGGAGCAATCCGTCCATATAGCACGTCCTGATATGATAAGTTAAAGTAAGTAGCAGATGGCTCATGCTCTTGAAGCCGTTACTCGTCAATTCCTTTTCTTAATAGAGATATGCTAGCGCAAAGACAAGTGAAGAATAACAACGACGTATTTTCCCGACGTTTCCATGTCATCTTGAAGCCATTTTCAAGGGAAATGATAAACCACAATACAAAGAGTTATAAAGTTTCTGGACAGAAGACAAACAGTATTGTTTACCGAGATCGAGGGGCAAATAACAGAAAAAAGTCACATACTCTATTTGGGAAAAGTCAGGAAAAAAGGTCAAAAAGTCAGAAAAAAGTCAGGAAAAAAATCAGAAAGTCAGACAAAAGTCAGGAAAGAAGTAAAAAAGTCAGAAAAGAAGTCAAAAAGTCGGGAAAAAAGTTAAAAAGTCAAAGAAAAAATCACTAAAGAAAAAAAATCTCGTACACTCTTTTTGCAGTTATTTGCCCCTCGACCGAGATCTTACACAAAATTGTTTACTTAGATAATTGTTAATTTACTCGAACATTCTAGAATAGAACATTAGATGATAATAGCCGTAAACACTCACCAAATCATCGATGGTAGATAAATCCATTTCATGATCGTCGAAGTCTCATGATATTTCATAACTAAGATTACCCAGCGCTCATGGACAGTGATAGGCATTTTCCCAAACAATAGTTGTACATAACATACCTACGTAGTTCATGCCCTCCGAACAATAGAGGCAATTAAGTAGCAGTTTACGGTTCAGTGACGGCCAATGTAAACAAGGCTCACATGGAGATTGTACCAAGAGTTGCATCGGCAGAATGATGTAGGCATTTTGTTTAGATCACAAATAATTGTACGTGGGTCACAAGGTTATAATTTTGCAGACTAATGATTATCATGTAATCTACAAACTTCTTGAAATCAAATATACAGAGAGTCGAGTTCAAAAGCTGTAATCAGTACCACTCAGTAACAACAGTAACAGTCAGTCAATAAGTAAGTAGTAGTGAAGTAATAGTAATGATGTATCGAATATAGAAATAGATAAATGAGACAGTGAGATTATGATTCCTTCCTAGAGGTTATTTTCTACGAGATTATATTATTGTGGTTCATTATCGGAACCAGCTTCTACACAATAAAGAAAACCTAAACAAAAAGTTTGCTCGGATGAAATCTGTTTGAACATTCAAGTCGGGCTTAAGCATGCGAATGGTCAGCATCTCTTTTACTAAACAATCAAATTTGCTGCTGTACCTAGCAAGCACTTGAAAATGTTCAATTAGGCTATCCGAAAAGCTGCAGGCATGCTTATCAGGGTAATGCTTGTAGATGGAGGACGATTTCCTTTTGTGTCCATCAACGTGCTCGAAAAGATGCTTGCATGTATAACCAACATACCCTGTATCGCACAGGTCACATTGGAATTTGCATACAACACATTTTTGGCCGATAAGAGAGGGCATGGGCTCGTAGGCGCAACGGACGAAAAATATTGGAGGAGGGGCTGCGGATTATTTTCCCCCCAAAATACTCCTTTGCCCGAAAGATTTTGGGACATGAATTAAATTTATTTCTTATCAAGGAATTATAAAAAGGCCCGATAAATCTTTTTTTGCCCGAAAAAAACATAACATTTTAACAAACTGGAGGGCTGCAGCCCCCCTCAGCCCCTTTGGCCGTGCGCCTATGCTTAGGCTCTTATTCTTTAGAATGTTGCCTAATTTACAGCTCAAGGAGACAGTGCAAATTACAGCCCCATCTCTACCACTAAGGTTGCCTAGTTGTCTTTTAGCGGCGTTCGCCGAGACTTGGTTCTTAAATGGCAACACAATACGAAAAGTGTTTTGCTGCTCGAATGTGAAGGGCATATCATTCTTGGCAACTAATTCTTTATGGCCCTATCAATTAAGTGATGTGGGTTAGTTCCTTACTCCAGAAGCTTAACTTAGTGACAAATTAAAAGCTTTCGAAAATCAATGACTGATGTTTGGAACCTTGAAGCTCATTGTTCAAAGTGCTTAACTTACCAAACGCATTAACAAGGCAGTTAATCCAAGTCTAGGGTTCTTGGCATGCAATGGATCGAAAGCCTCATCAAATAATTTCTGCAGGTTGTCCAAGAGCTCGATGAACTTTGCAAGTCAATTGCCTCTCGACAGCTAGCGAGTTTTTGTGTTCGGGAGAAAATTTATCTGGTTTTCGCTCTCCGGCTTGCAATAGGCCTTAAAGGGTCTTCTCGACTTCTCGTTTGCATTGAATGAGTACTTTGAATTACTTTAATGACGGCAGTAATTATCATATTCAATTCTGGCAATTTTTTACGACGTGAATAACACAGTTTAGGGTTTCTTAACTTCGAAAGTTTATTACCCCCTTGCGCTACCATAATTTTAAAGTACTTCCTTGGGTCTGTAAAAACTTGGGACTATATTCTCTCCATCAATGCATTGCAAATATCCGTGGCATTTAAACTATCAATAAGGAGTCTTAACGTGGTTACCAAATGTAAAGGAAATTGTACACAACATGGGAGAAAAGCGGAAACAACATTTATGTATCCTTTTGTTTAATTCCGGTGTTTAGATTCAATGGAAAAAGCTATTACCTTGGTGAAATCAAAGAGTTTGTCAGGAATTTTACCAGAAAAAGCACTTTGCTAAATTTATCATTTACCCCGCTCCGCCATTGTCTTAATTTTACCCTATCCCTAGAAATCTTAAATGCTTTCTAAAGAGAAGTAAATTACTTGGTGTCTTTGCTGCTCCTCCCCCTCCAATAAAGATTGCTAGAGCATAGCAGATGAGGACCCCTTGCTCAACTCTCACGTAAAGACTTGAAATATGATTCTTTACGACTGCTGTGAGGCTGACAACTACCGAGACAACTACAATAAACTAGTGCCCTCAAAACACCTTGCACCATCCATTAACTGAGGATCCACTTCTACTCTGGTTCTTGAGACAACACTAACACTCTTGTGCACTGTAGTGCTTCAGTAAAGCAATTATCTGAAATGTACTTCCGTGCTGAAAGTGTAGTTGTATATCTCCCTCCCACTCCCCAATAAAAAGCTAATTAGAAAGCAAAATTTTTGTTCCGTCACGATGGAATCATGGGCATCGTTTTGTCTCAAAATGTAAATGTCACGAGGTGGAGCGGTGGGGCATGCGCACCTTGTGACGATTTTTTATGTGACATATTTTTATAGAGGCTTATACATCATTCAACGGTCAGTGGACAGGAGAAGGGTATCTCTTTGCTGATCGTTTGAGAGACTGGTACATCTCCCTACAATTTAGTTTCTGCCCCCTGTTCCCCTGCATCCTCCCCCTAGCAGTTGAAGCCAATCACCGGGCTGGTGATTGTTTGGCAAACAATGTTTGCCCATCGGTTGATGCTGCCATTTTGCCTCTCTCGCGCATCCATGTTCTCTTTGTAAAACATGCGTGCTCCTTTATCTCATTATCGATGTACTCAAGGTGTGTTATTCTTGAAAACGAGACAAAGATGCCATTTAAAGTCGACGAGGAGGACTGTATGTAGCTACAGTAAAAGTTCTTTATATGTATTATTATTATGGATACAAGTGACTTTGAAAAGGTATTAGTTATCATCTGCCTCACCGCGATTTGCTCACATCCGACGGGAACGCTGCACAACCCTTGTGTCATTGTGTCTGAGTTCCATAAATGATGTTATGGCGTTTCTATTGTAATTTGTGACATATTTACTCGTATTTAGGAGAGAATGCTGTTTATTTTCACTATTTAGATCAACATTGTGTTCTTGGCACGTCCACAAAGTAGATGGACAACGCTTAGGTCTATCAACACACCCTCAGCACTGATCTCTTCCATAACTCTTATGCAGTTGAAACGGCGAAGTATGATGTTGCGACATTTACTTCCACGCCAGATGTCAAGGAAGCGTTTTATAACTCGAGTTGTAATAGCAGTTATTGTTATCCTCGTGCTATGGAAGATAAAATCGAAAGTTATGGATAATTTTTATGTACAGAGATATGTGGCCGGGTTGATGTTCGAACTTCAGGGATCATATTTTTTAAGTCAGCATGAGTCGGATGGTGATCTCGGGTCTAATGGGACGTGCATAGTCCCGGTAGTAGAACCATTTCGTAAAGACGTTGGAAAATCAGATAGGGATTATAAATATACATGCAAGGGAAGAAGGAAGTTCTATTTTAAAAATGGAAAATATTACATCTCATCAAAGGACCTGGAAGAGGGTAAATTTAATTTGCAGTACATTAGGAGAATTAATGATAATAATTACGATCTGTCCGAGCCATTCCCGTTGGAGAAGCTGCTGAAGAAAAAGAAAGGTATGTAAATGGTTTCTGAACACCACAACATACGACTTGGAAAGATGTGATTCTAGGCCTATTAATATTTATTGTGCTATTGTTCTTTATATTTCCTACGTATTGTTCCTTTTTAACCTTTTCTAGCTTCGGGTCATTCCATGCCAAATCAGCAAGACGTGGGCACCCACAGTCACAGATTTTCTTCAACTTTTCATAGCAAGTAGTGATATGCTGAAATATGCTGAAATATGCTGAAATCTGAAAGTTTGGTGTAAAATAGGCCTACCATCTGGTTCCAGAGTCTAAATTTTGACTTTACTTCCAGCCACCCCAGTTAAGCATCATAACTATAATTTTCATGCCATATATGACATCTTGGGCCACATTGTTTCAAAAAATTGAGATTGTACTATTCCTCATTTTTCATTTACTTAACGTCAAAAATGGAGGAAATTTTTTTAGAAAATAGTTGTGTTTAGGCCGGGGGAAACTAGAAAAACATCTGAGCAAACATCTTGTTGGGCAGGTTTCCCCACTAGCCACGAACATTGATGAACATGCGAACGATAAAACTGAGCTAAACCCAGAAACGATCTCAACTGCGTCAAATCAGAGGGCGCAGGAGCATCACCTAAGGCAGCAATGTGTGTGTCAGAAGGGCTAATTCCTTCGGCAGATAAATGTCTACCAAGAAAATCTACGGAGGACTGCGAAAAAGAACATTTGTCCTCATTCAAAGTAACATTATGCTTAGTTAGAGGAGTAAGCACAGCGTGTAAATGGCGATCATGTTCAGCCTGCAATTTACAAAAAACGAGAACATCATCAAGATCACCAACAACGCCATCTAAATTACGTGAAATATGGTCAATAACTTTCATGAACGCACTTGGACCAGAAGCTAAACCATTAGTGAGGCGCTTAAATTGGAAAAGGCCAACACGCATAATAAATGCTGTTAATTGACGGGAAGCAGGATCAAGAGGTAACAGTTGGTAAGCTGACTTTAAATCTAAACTAGAGAAAACTGTCGCACCACTTAGTTTAGAAAACATATCCTCAGTCCGTGGAAGAGGATGTTGATCTAATATTATATGTTTGTTAACCTCTCGGAGATCAACACAAACACGAACTTTGCCGTTCTTTCGGCGGGCTACCACAATAGGTTATACCCAAGGCGAAGCATCGATAGGCTCTATGATGTCAGCGGTAACCATGGCTTGAATTTCCGCCGCAACTTCAGATTGAACACTGAAAGGCAATCGTTGCACCTTTTGTATGACAGGAACAGCTTGAGGGCTGACCAGTGGAGTGTGAACAAAGCCATGAATAGGTTTCAATGGGCCTTTGAGAGACGGAAAATCGTCCAAAGAAGTAGGCTGTACTGCATTCACGGAATCAATGAATTGAAAATCGATCTTTAAATTACGAATCAAATCTCTACCAAGCAAAGATTGTCCATTTGTGACGTAAAATTAATGATTAACTTCGATACTGTTGTAACAAACAGGTAACGCGACTTGACCATAAACTTCAATCGGCGTGCCAACATAAGAATTTAGATTAACTTCGGAAGGTAATAAATTGTAGTCCCCAAAATGTTCATCATAAGTCGAAAAGTTAAGTAAAGAAACACAAGCACCAGTATCAACCATAAATGTAATTTGTTACGAAGGCAGACTTAAAGGTACACAAAATTGACCAGTTCCTTCAGAAGAAAGAATGATCGTACTTACAGTAACATTGCGAGTAGGATCGAGTTTTTCTTGGGATTTCTTCCCGCACACTTTTTCCAAATGACCTTTAATGTGGCATTGACGGCAAGTCTCGGTTTTCGCCTTGCATTTAGGATCGTTTGCTAAATTATCTTTGGCACCACATCGATAGCAACTTTTTCCAGAGGATGATGAAGCTGGAATTTTATTTTTGATCAAGTGTACAGAACTGGAAAGAGAAGTCGTAAGGGCGTTAACCATAGAAACGGCGTCATTAAGAGTGGATGGTTTCCGCAGAGAAAGTTCTTTGGCAACACGATCAGACGATAGACCCGTAATAAATTTGGCAATCAGTAATTCTTCAATAAACTGGGGTAAATTTGTGGTGGAAAGGCACTTAAAAGTTTCGAACGAAGACTGTGAGCAAATTCCTCAGCATTGGAACTAGTTTGCTGATGACAAAAAAAGTCTAAACGCAAAGAATGGTGACCAGTCACTCCATAACGTTGATGTAAGAAACCGACGATAGCAGTAAAATCTTGCAACTGCTCCTTAGAAAGTGTATAAACTGCAGCATCAAAAACATCCATAGATAAAAATGAAAGTAAAACATCCGCTTTGCGATCATCAGTGCATTGAACAAGTCGTAGAAAAATATTGAAGTGTTTCAACCAAACAGAAATATCAAGAACGCCATAGTAAGGTGAAGGCTTGTTGGCTGTGTTAACTGCACGTAAAATGGATGAAGCAGGAGCCGTGGTACTAGTAGCCCTTCTTGTCGCCAATTTGTAGGATTCGTAGTAGTAAAGAGAAGGCAGTAATATTCCCTTTAGATGTGTATTCAAGGATTACTTACACACGACTGACTTGACTAACGTGACACAATACTTAATAGTTACATAATGAATGAAAGTAAGAAAGTAGGTCCCAGACTACTTCACTACACCACCATAGTAGCCGCTCCTTGGGTGGACTTCCAACGGGAGAGTTGTAGTGACGTCAATCGAAACAAATGACACCCAAAATTTCTCTGCCTCAATGGTAAGGGAACATGGTGTAATAATAGCACTTCACTTTGCAACACTGAAGGACGGGGTTCGATTCCTCGTGATCCCACGCTTTCACCATTGAGCTTTTCATCCTGTATTATCTTCAACACACGTCAAATGGTGACCCTGACACACGTCAAAGTGTCTCGGACCGCCCGTATGAGGAATTGTTCACATAGTCCCATGCCAACAGAGATTTTAAGTTGAATTTCTCTGATGCCAAAGGCAGTGGACTAGAGGGCGAGATAACCATTATCTCGGCCTATCCATAGAACTTCAACCGTCAAAGTTCCCTGGCCTATCATTTGCTGACGATTTAATGGCAAATATTATCTGACTGAGTGTAACGCCAGGACCAGTTGGCGCATGTCGCAATCTCTTAACTTCGTAAAGACGCAAAGGTTACGACTGAGAGTTGACAAGTCGCATGTGGATTTTCTCATCCATCTTGAGTCGACGTAAATCACAATCTTCGCACAATCAACTCACGTAAAAACTAGAAAATAACCGTAAGAATCCGTTCACAAAAAGAGATAAGTAAAAAGGTGAGGCTAAAAGACGTACAGAAAGCATATGAAAGGTGACAATATTAACCTCCTTGCGTCCTCGCATTTTATTGAACTAGATATTGATTACGTTCCTCGTCTATGCTCCATAGGCCTACACATATTATGAGTGGCAATGAAGAAACGCACCCCCCCTTGTCCCAACATTTGTGTCCCTAGTATTTTTTGTAGAGAAGGAGCAAAACCATTAGAAATGGCCAATTTAACCTGATTCTACCAATATTGTTATGGGCTGTGCTGTACAGGCGCATGATGCACTGCACTTGTATACTTTCACAGCAACCTCCTGCTGTGGTGGAACACAGTATGACTATAAAACAGCCCCTACAGGGACGGGGGAACAGGAAGGCAGAGGGGGCCATGGCTCCTCCAAATATTTGCCAAATCTCAATTTTTGCCGCGACCACTTTTCCGCTTTGTCAAAATTGAAATTGATCGCGACAGACATTGGGTCACGTTTACAGCAAGATTCCTGTTCCTGTTGGTTCATAATCACTATTTTGACAGTATGAGGCATACTTCCGCAATTGTAAAGTTGATTAGTGCCCGGGTCTCTTAATCGAACACTGTTTTGATTATCAGACGCCATTGACCGTCATTGGGCCATCCCCTCGGAGCTTAGGTTAAAAGAACGGGATAGAGGGCCAAATATTCTTCAAAACATTCTGTACTGCTTACGTGGTCGTTGGGATAACTATTCCCATGTTTGTGGATGAAAATATATACCAAGAGATGTAATTTTGTCCAAGGTACCGGTAAGTAAATGCTTATGGCCTATTTATCGACCGAAAAGACGTCGAACTGATAAATTCGTTTTATTATGCAGGATTGCCGAAATGGAAATTGAAATACCCAAAATTTATTATCTTCGTAAAACATACATAAATTGATAATGGTATGGATTCCGTCACTAGAAAAGTACTACTAGAACCAAGAAAAAGAGTAATAGACCAGGACCAAGGCTCACTATATTACGCAGGCCTATTACGTTTCAATTTGAGCAAAACATCTTGATCTCATGCACGTCAAACCTAGACACTTGTTCACTGTTCACGATTCAAATCGAAGAGTCAAGGACAAGTTGATTTATTTAACAATTCAGAAACTAAAATGTGTTTCTATTAAGATTTGTGTAATAGGGTCTTATCATTCCAGGTAAGCATATGACATATCCATGATATGACCCAAATACTACCGCTTTGTTCAAGGGCAATCCTTTTATAGACATGCTTGTTTCATGTCATATAGATTTTAATCAGTTTCATGTCATAGTCTTCTTTGCCTTTGACTACACAACCAATGATGTAGAAAGAGGGCGCAAGGAAAGGTGGCATGCTCCCCTAGAAAGAGAGAGCAAGAAAGCAACATTCAAAAGTTATGAGGAAATTGTGATTTGAACTTTCCTGTTCCTTCAACTGTTGTAAGATTTGAGTGTATATGAGCATACTCCAATTAAATCTGATACAGGAGAGGAAGTTAGTGTGGAAAAAGACCTTTTGAAGCTGACATTGCTGACCCTTTGTAAAATCATGTGTGCACCACTGTATATATATACAAAACCTTCAGGTTGATGCATACAAATGTCTTCCTGCAATTTCTTCCCCAGAGAAACTGGTTTGAACATCCATTGATATAGTTTGCAGATTAGGTCACTTTGCAATCAAAAGTTGTTATTGATCCAATTGATGTAAGATATTCAATTAGTGGAAAGGTCTCCTCATCATTAGGGCACCCCTGAGCAAACTCCAGTCCTTTGTCTTTCGTTATCTATCCACATCAGGATTTTCTTTTTGGGAACTGTAAGAGAGCCCTTCGAAAGACAAAATGCAAGAAATTGCAGTGATATGGAAGGTGATACTCTGTATGCTGTGCTAATAATAAAACTTAGAGTTTTAAGTTAGCTGAAAGAGTTGAAGGGCAAGTTCTGCATTTAAATCCAACTTTCATTTGAATCAAACACTCTGTTTTCAGTGATGTTAAAATTTTCCACAAGATAAGGACTTGTTGACATTAATTTGATTAAACAAGAAGTTAAATTAACATATTTTTTGAACACCACTGTTTTCATTTTGAGAAGAAACATTAAATAGAACACTATGAGATTTGGCAACATAAGCAATTTATAGTTACCAATAAAGACATTGATGTTAATAATACTCTTTTTACTTACATCAAATTTAAACAATTTGTATATTTGATTTTTAAGGTATGAATAAAATATATACATACTGTTTTGAAGGGTTACGGGAATTAATGTAAGAAATATCTAGACTATATAAGAAATTGTTTGAAAACCACTCGATTATATGAATATATGAATAAATGTAAAAGATCAACATCGAAACTCAAAAAGGGGTAAAAGCCTCAATAGCACTTGATTGACATCATGACTTCAATAACTGTGAAGTCATTGTGTTCTTAAATCAGTGAACTTGTAACTTGGGTATTTTGGGTGCAATTATTAATCAACCATATATGTTATTGTGGCAATATCTGGTGTGGATTTTCTTTATAGTTGATTCCATGGCATAAAATTTTGTAGTAAATGTTTTGCACCAGGTTTTATGAGGCAATTAGAAATCATGTGAATCATGCAGAATTGCACCTTATGCATTTAGTATTCTTGGTTATTACAGTAACAGACAAGACTGCATTGTCGCCAAACTACATTTAATGTTGTTTCATCCAGAGTTTAAGGAAGGTGTCAGAATCTTGCTGAAAGTCAGATCAAAGTTATATTTCTTAACCATCAACAGTAAATTATCCCATTGTGATACCAATTTTCAAAGTACCCCCCCCTCCCCCTTCCTCCTGAGTTTAAGGAAGTTGAGAGTTGTTTCTCTCCATCCAAAATAATAAATTTAGGCATTATCAAATAGTGTCAAATGTATAATAAACTTATAATAAAGAGTCCTCACTTGATTATAAAGTTTTAAATGAAAAGTTTTCATTATGGAAGAAAAGTGAAGACATTATTATTTACCTTTTGTTCGTATGCTTTTATGCAAAAGAAGGTACTTAAGTCTATATATATACTATAAGCTTTGTGAGATCAATTACATAGTTTGCCATATATTTGCTGGCCAAAGAGAATTTCAGTAGAAATCTCACGTACCTTCTACCTTCTGAGTATGCCTTGCATACCCATAGTGCCTTTTGTCTCATATTAATCCCCCTTAAATCTCCAGTACCCCATTCAGGGATACCTAGACCCCCACTAAGAAATGCTGGTATCATGCATAGAAAAGCAGACCTATCTAATAGTTCAAGGCTAGACTAATTGTCAGATACCACACAGTTTGATATTTGTTATCTAGCTCAAGTACTTTATAGAGTGAAGTAGTATAGCAAACATAATTACATTCTCACGGAAAACTTTTAGTCAATCTGGCTCCAAAGGTGTTTAGTTTTCACAGTAAGATATAAGGAGAATCTGATGTATAAATCCTTGTTATGGAAAGTCGTGTGGATCTGCAGTACTAGTAATTAAATACCATTACCAGAAGGAGTTGGCAGCATTACCAGAATAGCATTGAAGTGCAAAGCTTGGAATAAATGTATACCTCCTGGTCTTATCTACTAAAGTGGAACTTGTTCACTAAATAACATCTGCCTGCAACAGCTTGTAACAAGACAGAGGAAGATGAAAAGGTTAGTCATGGGCCTGACTCTTGAGAGACAGAAAGGAAGCTTGCTTGATTAGAGAGCAGACAAGGGTGATAAATGTCCATTGACCATATTAGGTCAACTAAGCACAGATGGACAGAACATCTAGCCAGAAGGAAAGACAATAGATGGACAACTCATGTCACCCAATTGTTCCCCTGAGACCTAGCAGACCACATGGTCAACCATGGACAAGGTAGTGTGGTGACCTCAACCAGCTTGTGGGTTCCAACTAGAGCAGAATCGCAAGAGAAAAAGAGGCTTGGGAAGCATGTACAGAGACAAACACCCTGATGATGGTGATGATGATGATGATGATGATGATGATGATGATGATTTGGTATTATTTGGTATTATTTGGTATTATTTGGTATTATTTGGTATAGTGAGTTTTGATACCCCCTGTTTTGGTGGCTGATGGTGAGCATATTTGTGTGGGTTGTACTGCAGCATGCCAGCATTGGTAAAGATTTATTTTCTTAGGGTATGGACTCAGTGATTACAGCGATTGGAAGAAATCAATCACAAATTTTAGGAAGACATTGGGTCTTTTTATGGCTATAAATTATTGTCCAGTAGACCTTATCAGCTTATATCTGACGTTATGGGTGAGTATTGCAACATGGCTAACAGCTGGAATGAAAATTAATGTTAGCCTTGTGTTTCATTGTGTTTTCTTCTTAGTAACAAAGTATTGGATCGAGAAATATACCAAGAAGATGATTATGACATCAGGGCAACAGCGAAGTCTACAACAGCTACGTGGTTTTAATGGAACAGCTGTTGTAACTAAAGGAATACAGGATTTAACCCTTGCTGAAAGAGGTACATTTAAGATATTTTATGATTTATATAGTATCAGTTTGATTTCTAAACATTTATGGAAGCAAAGAGAAGTAAGGATTGATAATACACACTTTAAAATATATATACTGTTAAGGATAAATCTGTACACGATGAGGCTTTTTAGACAAACGTCTCTCCAGAATGGAGTTAATTTGAACATTTAGCTTCAGCTTTATTATGTGAATTTATAACATTTTCTCCACCAGTCAATCAAACATATCTCTACACTTAGAAAGGATTTGTTCATCGAGCACTGAGACTTTTCCATTATGCTCATTTGCATGGTGTTTGAAAGTCAAAGATAACTTCCTTTTGTGGCAATTTACACACTGAAAACATTCTTTTTCATGTACTTTACATACCTAGCACTGCAGACGTTACATTGTAACATGATAATCAGGGGTTCAAATTTCTTGTTCTTAGAAAAATCTTTTCATTTGTGATTAGAAAATACAAGTTATATATTTTAGAATTGCTGCACCTACTTACACCACGAGACACAGTAGGCTTAAATGGGGGTCCAATTTACCTTTGACCTAAGATAATTTCTTGTTTTGACTGTTTGAGTACATGTTAGACATAGGCGTGCAATGCAGGGAAATTTATATCAAACTGTAAAAATCTTAAATCTGAAGGATTTAAGGCCAAACATTTCCTATCTGGGGCCCATTTGCTAACCTGTGAAACTCCAGTATTTACGTACAAACTTTAAAAGGCCATATGCTGAGAGCTGTGAAGGCTAAGCAGACAAATGAGACCATTTTATGATACTACAGGCAATGAGCTTTTCAAATATTGAAGTTTCAAATTAATTTGGGGATGTTCTAAAAACCATAAGGATCTTCAATTTGTTGTGACCGAGATTTACTAATGGTGTCCAAAGGCTTGATGGTTTCCCATTGACGAAGTGATCAGAATAGACTCGAGTATTCTCAAATTTATCTGGAGTTAGATCCTTTCTACTAATTCTCGATATCCATAGTGCCCTCCTTCCCTCAGACAGCTTTCTTGGGTCTTCCCCTTGATGTTCAGTTACTTTTGGCAAAAAAAAACGATTTAGTCCTGTCGCCGTTCGCTCTATTATAACTTGTGTACAGCACAGAAGTTGACCATCTTTTATCAGGATAGCTAACTAATAGGTAAATTATTTTTGCCAGAAAATTCGAAAGTCCTATTTGAAAAAAGTATATTGAAACGACACAAGATACTAAGATTCGAAAATGCGTATAACCAGCAGTATTGACCTTGAAGAGCGATCGATAAGAGTAACTGTTAACCTTTGAACAGTGTGACTCGGTAGCAGCGGTTGTACTCCAACATGGCGGAATTGTTGATGTCACGTGACTGACAATCGCCATTGGGAATAAAGAATACATCTACTCAATCTAGGAGCAATACTTTCATGAAAAGTTTAGTCGTCCTTCCACAAATGTTCTAAGCGAGCCTTTTTGGTTGACTGATCTCAATTGTTGGGCTACTTTAAAAATAAAAAGAAGTGCTTAGGAAACCAGTTAAGGACGAAGATCTGTTGCTTCATCAACCGAACCCTCCTGGAGGGGCCTGTGCGACTACTGGATCTCTCGCCCAATTCCAGGCCTTACCTCCACATACTATTTAGATTCACCACACCTTCTGCTACTTTAGCCCACGCTACCTATACTTATTATTTTTAGGGGCTATGATTGCGTAACTTTAAAACTTTTTCTCTTTCATTGATGAAATTGTCTTCTTCTGCCCAATTCATTTTTGTGTAAACGGCATCGTGTATATAAAGAGCTGTAACATGTAAAGGTTTGAGAATCGACTTTCATCGACTAAAGATCAAGAGAAAATAAATTTACTGTGTTGTTTATGAGATCTGACACAACCTTTAGAAACATTCTTTTTCAAAACGTGTAGAATATCTAACATGATGACAACAGATGATTAATTTAGAAACGATTTTCAAGAATTTCAGACTACTTCCTGTAATAACACTATGTGCCTTGTTGCCCTTGCAGGTAATGTTAACTTTACTATACATAATGCTATAAGGAAAGAGTACTGAGAAACCAAGCAAATTGAAGAGCAGGTAGGTTAGTATTTCTTATCTTGTATGCTGTGTGTCTCGGATGCACGAAATTATTTTTTAAAAAAAGAGAAGAAATTCATTTGAAGGGCCTTTTAAAGAAAGTCCTTCAATATTGAAAGTACCTTCATACGCGTCTTGATGAAGAGGTCTCGTGCAAATGATGCTAAGCACAGAGCGGTCCTTACATCCGGTGAGCTTTAAAATGTCAACTGCCAAAGATTTTTACTAATCGCTTGACCAAAAGATGTCTTGAAACAAGCAATACTAAATCCATTTAAACGATTTATCACTTTATGACTCAACAAGGCCCTTAAAAGTTGCTCTGCCACTCACACCTTTCACTCGCCCGTGTTGAACATACCAATACTGGGGAAGATACCTGTTGTAGAGCCTACTTATCTGTATATTGGGGTCCTGTACTTTAATCTCCTCTAAAAATTTATTGGTTTACAGTTGTAGACTTCTTTTGAAGCGTGAAACTTTAAGCACTTCACAAACATTAAAATTTGATAACAAATGCTTTATGCTTGTTCTTACCCGTTTTCCTGGAGGTCCAACTTCACCAATGGGTCCTTTGGGTCCCTAAGAATAGATAATGCGACGTAAAACCTCAGTGCTGTTAACTAAGATGATAAAAATTCGTTAGCTGTTACGACCTTCTTATCGACCAGAGTAACTGCAACTTTAAGTTGCTGTCTTGAATAAATTATTAACACGAAAGAAGTTATTGTGTTAAGAATGTTTGGTACGATTACGACCGAAAGTAACCTAGAGTCCATAACACCCCCCAAAATAAGTATTTATTTTGAAAACAAATACACCTTTGATTTGAATACGTCGCATCCCATAACTTCCACTTGGTGATAATCCCTCCCATCCCACCCTAATCAGTCTTTGTATCACTCCTCCATGAATAATTCAATGCGAGGTCGAAGAAAGAAAGGTGCGCTGACTTTAACTGCTATCAGTGTAGGTATAGGGGGTGGCTTTAGTATCCAAGAGAACTTCAGAGCACATGATAACGAATATTGGTCATAAGATGTTCGGAAGTCTCAAAAGAAACTAAAATAAGAAACACATGACTAAAGAAAAACTAACAGTACGGTAAAGCCCTGGCCAAACGACTGGATTTTCCATTCGACTTTTCACCATACCAAAGTCGAATAAAAAATCCAGTCGTTTGACCACCTTGTATAGTGTTGTAGAGTCTTGTATAGTGGATTTTACTTGTGGTCAAAAAGTCGAATGAGTTGCTATTGCTCTCCTACTTGTATAATCAAAAATCCAGCCGTTAGGCCAGCTTGTAGAGTCACTCGACTTTTGTAGAGTGTACGCAAGCGCAAATGGTGCGAGTTCTTTCATTTTCGCACACGTTTTATAAATCTCGCTCTTGATCATACGATGAGCATCAACCAACCGTGAAAGCTTTGAGCGGTTCCAGAAACATGTCGAAGGTCCAGTTTGTGTGCTATAAAAACCTAATGGGGCTCTCTGCCATTCCAACAAATAACTGAAATGAAAGTATTAGCCAGCAATAAGGAACTTGCTACGCCGAACGAAACATCGGTAAGATGAATCATCGTACAAAATGCAAGTGAAGGAAACAATAAAACAAATAGCTCAGTCCAAGTTTCTTTGTCACAACAGGACTATCGTCTAATCATAGTAATTTTAAGGGGACCCCTTAAAATTACTATGGTCTAATCAACCGTTATCATGCCATGGTCTGTCTTTTGATTTTGGCGCGCTTTATCCCAGATATGGAAGGGAGGCAAAAAAATCTAGGCTCCAAAAAGTCTAGTGAAAAGTCGAATGAGTTGTATAGTTGAAAATCCAATTGTTTGGCCACCCTCACTCTACATCACTATACAAGACTAGATTTTGATCAAAAAGTCTAGTGAGAAGTCGAATGAAAAATCCAATCGTTTGGCCAGGGCTTATGTATTGGGAATGGGAGGACGATAGATGGGTCTAGAAATTTAAAGTGAGGGAAAATAACGGCTGAAAGCAACATACTGGTTCTCCAGCGGGTCCTTGCCGTCCTAATGATCCGATTGGCCCTTGTTCGCCCTATTTGAAAAGATAATAAACAAGAAATCACAATAAATTCAAAACATACACTAAAGTACAAAACAACAGGATTTGCATTAAAGTTACACCCTAATGCTGCACTAGTGAAAGGACATTCAGTTACAAGAACTTTGATAACTATGCCATACACTGATCACAGCACATCGTATGGAGTGAAGGCATTCAAGATGAATTTAGAGGAAATTACAGGACCAAAACACCTCGTACAGAATAACAGTGACGAGAGCGACACCTTTTTGCCGCTCGTACTACTGAAAGAGGCGTCTGAAAGTTTTGCTAATTAGAAATTATATGCTATTCTTATGTCTTACGATTTTTGCGATGTCATTCAAAACCTTATCAGCCTATTGAATATCGTTGCAATGTAAGATGAATTTCCTTAAAACAGCCTGGGTTGGCATGACAACTAAACTGCTCATGATTTTCTACAACCTAAACTTTCTGCCAACTTTTCTGGCCTAAATATACTTAAGTTTTTACATTCGTATATTGATTTGAAAATATTGTTCGTGTTAACATCCAAAAATACCTCGAAATACACCACTGAAGTTGTGGACTCGTAAGCGCTTTTTTGGATGACAATTCATCAGATGATTTGTCACACGGGAAAACTCTTTTCAGCCTTCAAAATGAGTCGTTTATTTCGAGAATACTGCCCTATGTTACCTATTCTGTCTGATACGATCACATATTGAACGTTCGTATTTCTGATTTTCAATAAACCTTATAATTTATCCTGAAAATTACCAACACTTTTTCATATCATCGAGAAGAGAAAATTTGAAACCACAGCTTTAATATCATGGTTTCGAGCCCCGGTGATGGCATATTTCTCTCGTGTCATTTTTGAAACGTTCTTGATCTTCAATCAAGAAAATCTATATCGATAACTAACCATCCCCTCTCCTCTTAAACCACACACACACCACACACACACACGCACGCACACGCACACGCACACAAACACGCACACAAACACAAACACACACATAGACCATCTACGCCATATACACAGTCGCAGACACAGGCACACACAGAGGCACACACAGACACACACAGACACACACATATAAAAAAGGGCACTACTTGTAGCCGATCTCATCTTTTCTAATTATTTTGCTTTTGCTTTAATCGGCGTTCGACGCAATTTACATAATAATACGCGACGTCATTTCACCTCCAGACGACCGAAGAAAAGACCCCTGAAGCCCTGATCAAACCAAAAAACTGAGAAAATGCAGATACTATTGTTAACTGTAAAAAAGGGCAATGAATCGAGGTCGATGGAAGGATATAGAAGAAAGAAAATGCGCAAAAATGTCACATAAATATCCTTTGATCTCAAGTAAGTCACGTTATACCAAAGTTGTAACATCTCTTCATAAGCATAACCAAGGTTGAAGGGCAAGCACCTTTTAGACCTTTAAAGACAACGAGGGGAACTACGGCGTGAAAACGACCTTGTTTTCTATCTATGTAAGTAATGTTTTGTAACCGCAAATCAGCATTTGATAAAAAATTATAATAATCACAGGTTGGGGGCCCGGTGGTGACATCTTTCTACTTCTCTAGCATCCCTTGTATTTTTAAACAGAAACAATAATTACCTCAATAATGATAATTTTTATTATTTACACGATAATTAAAGTGACACTGCTATTACCTTAATTCCTCTTGGACCTTGAGTGCCTTGAATGCCACGTTCGCCATAGTCTCCCTATTAAAAAGAGTACAGAGGAATGTAAGCAACGTGGAGTAAGGGGGGAGAAAAAATTAAGTTAGTTTTGTTGCCAAGTAATGTGATAGAATATTTGGGTTGTATCTTCATCTCATAAGCTGATTTCATAGACAGAGCATACTCTACGTGTCAGTGTGTATCTATGCAATAAAATATCTACACAATAGAATAAATAAATTGTTGGTGTTTTAAATGGAGTGCTTAAAGGGCCGAAAGAGAAGGAGATAGTTTATAAAAATTTCCTGGTTTGTGGAACGACTCCCGCACTTGCGAGTTCATCAATAAACAACACTCCGTACACAACAAAATGTTTATCAAAATCAATGGAAGAAAAATTGTAACTTAAACGTAAATTAGTGAAATGCCCAAAATATAACAGCACTGAATGATTGAATGATAAAATATAAAAGACTGAACTTACTCTCTCCCCCTTCTTTCCCAAGAAAACACCAGGCCGACCATCAACACCTCGACGCCCCTGTTACAAGACAAAAAGGAAGTCACGATATTATCTATTTTTTTGATATCGAAACAAAATGCTGCTAGATTAGATTTCCTACTTCTTGCGAAGTACATATTACTGTTAAAGTACTCCAAAATAAAAATGGGAGGCAATATTTAGATTATATTGCTAGTTCGTTAACTTGGCTTGACGAAAGGAACAGGTGTCACCTTGTGACCAAACGTTTCCATAATCTCGCAGATAAGTGCGGGTACTAGTGTAGTTCTGCTAACAAAGTTATTCCTAAAAAATTCAAACGTTCCACAATGTTTAAATACTTACTACAAATTCAACTCAGGTTAAAATCTTTTGGTTACACTTGCGACACACTCCCTTCAGATTTGAATCATGTTCCTCTCAGCAAATATTAATAATTCATTCACGTAAAGGCACAATCTATGAATAATACACCGTATATAGCCATGACTTCCCATCGCTGTGGCACTAATGGTAGAAGATAACATCAAACGTGCAGCAAATAATCGGCCCTAAGTTTTACACCATAAGGCAGTCAGCTATATTATTTTTTAAAGGCGACACAGCAGTAAATAAAAAAATGCGAAAACGTTAGTAAGCCTCTTGACAAGGAGGGGGATGAAGCTGTATACTGTTCCACTTTGGCAGTGTGCCAAAAACTCTCTTACCTTGAAGTTTGAAGTCTTACATTACAATTTCAAAACTTCTATTGATGATGCTAGTAGAAATAGCGAGATGAACAACTTTGAGTAGAAAGCTTAAAGACTTGCAGGTAAGTTCTCGCTTATGTTGTACATGTGTCTTCGTACTTCAAGACGGGTAAGATATAGCAACAGAAACGTTACAAGAAACGGCACAAGAACTAGCATTTCGACCTGTTACCTTGGTGCCTTTCCTTCCTGTCCTCCCAGCGATCCCCTGCTGACCTTGCACTCCCTAATTTGAATAAAGAAAAAGACTAAGATGTCAGCTACTGGACTCCTTTTACCCTGTGTGTTACCATCATTAAGCGCTATCTGCGTCTGTTGCAGAGTGTGCAGTTCTATATTAAAATATTATTCCACCTTCTGATATACGAAAGCGTAAACGTATAAACGAAAGTTTGTTTTTCCGCCAATAATTTAATGGGTTTTTTCCTTCAACGTGTAAGTACTTGTTAACGTCCAAAGAATGACAGAAGGTGCCTTCCTGAATTCGCTGGGTGCAGTCCAGCCCCGCCCCTCAACGTCTACATCTGTGGCACTAGTAATGTAGTAGAGGAGATACGAGATCTGCAATATCCAAGTAAAGGTTCTATGGCTTCTGGAAACTCGTACTCATTTCGACGCATTTCAGTGAAGCTAGTGATTTCGTCACTACTATGCCTGGATGACACTCGGTCTTGGAATACGTGTCCCTAACGAACTGCACCCTAAATCATGGGCGGTGCCACTAGTCAATAGGGTGGTTGAGGTATAATCTAAGGTTTCAAAGGATGCACAAAGATGATTTTGCCAATTTTGACACTGAGATTTGACAGACGACTATCTTTTCCTTTCTTTTCATTTCTTTGTGTTTTCTTTATTCTCTTTGCCAGAGAAATATATTACTTAGCAAAAGCTGGAGGGGATTAATGAGTAATAAAGTAGTAATGAGCGCTGAAGGATGCCCTCACTCAGAACCGCCTGCTGAGTGCACCATCAATCATGACCTTGTTAATTGTCTGAGACCCGTAAATGCTTTTATATGCCGTACACCTCTCTCGGTCTGCCACTGATGTTGTCTGGGATAAAAAAATTTTTATAGATGTCTTTCACCTTTGTCCTGCTCCTCTTACCGTGTTCTATTCCCACCACATTACCTCCCCACAATCAACGCTGTATAAAACGCAGCCTCGTTTCTACTGACATAAATCACGCTTACCCTGTCTCCACGTGGCCCTTTGAATCCCCGCTTTCCTCTGAGACCAGGTAGTCCCTACACGAATAAAATTAACAGTTAAAAATAGACAAATTAAAATCTGGTAAAACGTTGGTAACAGGAGCGCAGCAACAGGAGCGCAGCAACAAAGTGAAGTAGTAGAGTAGTCTGGGTACTCCTATGCATGTGAGTGTGGCAGTTCATAAAAGTTGCTCATTCCATATTACCATATAAGATTAGATCCGTGTAACCAGCATGGCTTTTCTTTCACAGGTTGTAATAAAGAACTGAATATCGTCTTGTGAACTGAGCAAGAATTGAACTAAACTAATTATAAGGTACGTTGAACACTTTTTTCTTGCTTCGCATTTTCATTGAATGTATGAAACTGTAAACTTTCCCACGCTTTAAGGGCCTCTAATTTCGTAAAGAGCAGGAACGGGGGGAGGTAAGGCGGATTGCAGGGGCCAAGTAGGTTGGGTTCAAATTTGCTTTTTCACATTCCACTAAGGTGCCTTTGGTCATCATCTTGCTGTGAATGTGACACAATGTCTGTCGCCATCAATTGCAACAATTGAGACCTGGCAAATCTTTGGGGGGCATGGCCCCCTCTGCCCCCAGTCCCTGAAGAATGCGTTGTTATTTCCTACAGAACACCAGTGTATATCAACAGCAGTTACTTTCACTTATCCTTTAACATTGCAGCCCGTTTGGAAGTAGTCTCTTTACTAGCATGCTAACACTACTGCATTAAATCATCCCCATAACTAGAGAATATCCTGAATACCACCAAATGTGCTACCACGAAGGAAATTATAGAGACAAAGTCCATCTAAGACCAAGAGTTTGAACTTTAGTTAGATATTCAGCAATAAATATTTGGGGGTATCAAGAACTTCACAAAGTCCTTGAACAGTTGACCTGGCGTTTTGGGGTATTCAAATAAAGTCAGTATTGACACTAATTTCAAATTTCATTTGACATATTCTAATAGTGAAGAAACATTGCAAGGGGGTCTTCGTTGGTGTCAAGAGAAATAGGAATAGTATATCATTTTAGCTTTCAAATTTACTTCTGCATCTTCCCTATAGAGGATCTAGTCTATTTGACGGGAGAATAGACCGATATATTTATGAAAAACTTTGAAATCTCCAACTTTATTACTAATCCATTTTTAATTGTAAAACATTTACACATTTATGCCGAACAGATATTTCATCACAAATAGTTCCCAAATGATGATATCCAAATGAAAGACATAATGAAGAGAGGAATGTTTGGGTTGGTTTCAAAATATAAACTAAGAAATAATAAAACTGATGACATCCCTTGCCATTAAGAACAAAGGAGCCTAAAGCTGTTTGGTAACAAGATGGTACAATACCTTCTAGTATTGATGAATGTGTTAATAATTTGGCGCTCATTTGGTAGTCACTTTATTGTTTAACCTCTAAGCTTGTGCCTGGTGTGCCACAAATGAAAAGGAAATAATCATCACGAGGTTGTATTTCTTTTGTCTTTACAGGTTGCTATCATTGGAAATGGTACAACAACAGTTCATAACATCACTGTTCAGGTCAGTGGAAACTCAATGACAATCCGATTCCCAAAGTTTGAAAGCCCAACCTACCATGCTTACTATGGCCCAATCATCATCGAAGGAGAGTATTCAGCTGCTGCTATCTGCACAAGCACGCTTGGGATAACATTTTCCATGATCATGGCATTGTTGATGGGCATTCTACACTAATTAGAAAAGCGACGGTTGGAGTATATAGCTAAGGATACAAGCCTTCCGTATGATGCGGACAAGTTTAAATGAGAACATCATTAACTGTTTTAACTACATCATTTGCAGTTTGTACCAGCACGATTTGATTTAGATCTAATTGTTTTCTACACAAGCAGAAACGTTGAAAGACGTACTGTCAACTGATCAGTAATCTGCTAATGACTGCGAAGTTTTTAGTCAACATAAAGAACTCGGATTCTCACAATACAAACGGAATGAATCAGTAATAAAATCAATACAGATAAGAATTTTATGACATAACATTCATGAAAGAAAGGACGGGAGCTTGGATCAGAATTGTAGAACTTCTGGAAATGGTAATTTGCGACTACGCAATAAGGAAGAACCCTTAGGCCATTCTATTTCAAATGATACCTCTATGAGGTTAAATACCATTGCATTTTGTATCCCCTCACCCTTATAGAAATACAACATTCCATTTAAAGGATATCGAGGCTGGAACTCCTTGAATGAGAAGTGATTACAAGAAGCTTTATAGAGGAACGTTTGCAGGGGTATCAATTGATACCATGACCACTACAAATTCATCAGCACATTATATCGATGGTCTCCTTCCCCTGTTATGTATGTATTCTTTGTATGATAAAAGTAGACACTCGGATTCCGTTGAAATTTTAACTATGCACCAAACAAATGTTAATAATGATAATTGTTGTCAATGCTGAGTCAAATCTTAGAGCTTTTCTTTTTTAAATGCTTTTCTGTCTTAAAATTCGTCTGTAGATATTTTTGACTTCTTTCATATCTAAGGCTAGCAAGTAAAACAAGACACTCTTAACGTAAGTTTGGGATACATGGAAAAAAGGCTCGGGGGCTCAACCTTACCTTATCTTAAGCACTTTTTGGGAGAGGCTAAAGGTTTTTAAAATGTCGCGATTGCAAGGGCAAAGGCCTGCAAGTGGTAGTCTGTGCATACCAGGGATATGACTGTTAATCTGGTTTTTATATTTTAAGGAGTAACCGTCCTTCACGTTTCAATATCTCTCTTCATATGATTGGAGGTGTTAATAAAGTCA
>JAAAKM020006971.1:58633859-58656368 GCA_010016025.2 Alatinidae sp. Z8VKAUB7J3 | reverse complement strand
GGGGTGGTTTTAGGGTATGGAGGACAGGGCGGTAGCCCTGGACCCCGCGCTTAAGAGGGGCCCCGCTGCATATTAGATTTATTACACACGATAGGCACTGTGAAAGCCCCATATTATATGAGCTAAATTGGATGAGATGTTGACAAATATACATCTCCTTAATAGGGCCCCGCGTTGGAAAAGTGCCCAGGGCCCCACACGCCGGAAAAGCGCCCTTGTATATTGCGCATGTTATCGGAGATCATGAAACCATTGCACTTTCGTGTGTTATGAAACGGTTGAAAAGAGAGCATACCTAACTGCGTAAGAGTTTCTTCTTAGACTAAAGCCTTAGTGCTTTATAATGTTTCCCAGTTTGATTTCAGCGGCTTTTTGACCAGTTGCGTATCATAAAACCATGTAATACCCAGGGCGTTTACTAGGTATTGTTGCCTTCTACCCTATACACTTTTTATCAAAACGTGATAATGTTGACCGATGCTCGGTGATCTTATTTATCCACCAATGTTGTAGGCTTTTTTAATCTTAATTTAAATTTGTGATAGTTAAGATTTTATTTAGGTTGTGACTTGCTTGTTTGTTTGTAGATTGACATAACAGATAGACGTTTTAGTTTAGTGGCTTCCATTTTCAGACATTTGTTGTCGTACTCTGTGTTGTTTTTCATTTGATATCGATTTCTGTGCATTGGTAGCGTTAAAGGTTAAATAAAGATTGTTCTCGTGAAGGTGTTAATACTTGTACAACAAAAGATATTTTGTTCTACATCTGTGCCCCCTATGACTTAAGCTAGCCCCCCTCTTACTGCAATTAACTGAAGACGGGCCTGGATCAAACTAAGGTAGATTGTGCTCAGCACAATTGACATTAACACGTGAGACCTTACTAGCAAAATTTGAAATCGACTTTTACCTTTAACAATCTCAAGGGAAATCAAATACTTACTGCAAGCTTTCGAGGATTATTTGGTTTATTATCTTTGGAGCTTGCAGGGACTGAACACAGACATTTGCGACGAAATGTTGCGTGAATGCGTATCATAAATTCTTAATAATAGCATATATTATTGCTATGAGCTAGAAGCCCATGATGCAAACCAATCTCGACATAAAAATTCAGAGAAATTCTGACTTGATTCCCAGCCAATTTGTATCCTTTATTCACAAGGTATTTGACCAGTATTTTTTAATTGAATCTAGATAAGGAGGAGAATATGCTGTCGATTATGGTCTGCCACACTACTTAACTATTTGGTTGTTATAAACTAAATTATTATAAAGCGTGCCTTTACGAGGAAACGCTTAGTAGAACACTGTCCACATATTCAACCGCCCAAGTTTGATTATGAAGTGTCCCTTATTTTCAAGGACGTTAAGCCTTTACACGGGGTCACAAACGCGTCAATTTCTCTGACGAGTCCACTTGAATGTACACATTAAATCACATCCTAACAACAGACTTTTGATAATCCTCTGCAAAGGTTAACTACAGAGTCACGCAAAATTGAACCCTTTGGTCATTTGTAGCATGTACTGAAAGTTGCCAGAATTTGCTACTATTAATTTTTTATTATTTTCTTGTAATTTTTTAACAGTTTAGTGTGACTGAAACATTATAAATAACAACCTTAAAATTTGATTTTGAAAGCTGATGAAAATTCTGCCGTGGCTAGTGAAAAATTTCCAGGTGGCCAAAGACCAAACATTGAGACAGAGCGTATGGCTATACATTGATGACAACAGCACGCATAAGAGGATTGGGTTAGGTAAGCGATTTCTTGGCATCAGATGATAAAATGTCTCGTTGAATATCGTATATCTTATAGTAGGTACTGTGACGACCAGGACCAAATTATGAATATCGCCATTTTTGTCCCTGTTATAACAGTACGGTCCCCAATCAAGGCCCAGCAAATGAGTATCAGCCAAAGGAACTGGAGTAGATACTGTGCTTCATGTAGTCCTACAGTTATTTGTAAAGATATTAACATTTCCATCAGTTGTAAATGGCAACATTAGGAATATGTAAAGTGGTTGTTTGTCTTAGGAATCTTTTGAGATGAAAAACTACTGGTTAAGAATCTTTAGAATAACTCCTAGACTGGGCTGTACATTATTTGAGAGCTTCTTGGTCTTCCGCAAGTCATAGACATAGCTTTGTCAGCATTGTATCGTGCAAGATTATGTAATACACTAAGCATCGCGTGCCGCATAATGTGATATACAATATATCCCACAAAACTACCCTTTCCAGAAGAAAAACAATAACCTGAAATCAAAGAGTCACATATTACTTTACGATTCTAAAATTATTACTACCAAAGGGTCGTCAAAAAATTGTCAAAATGGATTAATTTTAAACTTTATTAATATTTTCATGTTTTCATATTTTCATATTATTATTAATATTTTCATGTTTAATCAAATTGCTAACTTTTCTTATTACCCAAAATATAAAATGATAAATTAGCCAGTACATTTACGACCTCTAGAGATAGAGAATGTTTCCTTAAATTTTGATAAAAGGCTAGGGAAAGCCTTCACCACGACGTTTTTCCAAATATTATGAGCAAACCGACCACCATCACATCTGAGCCCCCTCCATGGCATTCGAAGTTCATGAAGGTCCGGTCACGTATTAGGTTGAGAAAACTTCTGCCCTTTATGTAGATTTCATTATTGTTCAGCATCAACACACATTGCACTTTCCTTTACAATTACTACAGATTCCTTGAAACGCGGCGCGCTTTTATCGGCTACGAAACATCGAATACCCAGTTAAATAAAAGACTACGTTTACATTTTCCTGGCTCCTTGCGCATTTACCTCTCATCCGAGAAGAATAACGTTATTCATTCTAATGTCACAATAGAAGACTAGTGAGTTAGTGGTGTGATCCGAGTGCAATTTCATTTACAATGGGTTAAAGCTATTTACGACATTAGCTGTATTCTGGAAACTCATAAAAACCCTTGCCAACGAAATCCAATTTTGTCACTGGAAAACGGTGTCAAAAGTGATGAAAGTGCGTCATGCCTGGCAATCAATTGTTTGCGTCTGTTGCATGTCACGACCAATGTCAATAATACATGGATCGCACAAGGTGCACGTTACGTGTAATCAGGCAAGTTGTCTTCTTGCCTTTCCGAGTCGACAGCAATCTAAACAGATGTCGTTACTTCGGACGCAAGAAGCAAGAGAGGTAGGAAAATACCAGAAATCGTGCATAAAATCAAGTTAACCCTGGGCGTGTGTCTCCCAACTGCTTCCTAAGAGCAAACAACAGTCTATCAGGAAACGTCTTTTTCAAAAATGTACTGTTTTCTTTACCCATCATAAACAATATATACAAAGGACACAACGCTGATCATGGTGTGCATATTCACCAGATCTTCACGATTTAAGTTCAGTGTACATTTACATCTGAGGACAAATTCCATCACGGCAAATATTAAAAAGTCTGGTAAAATGACACCATAATCTATGGCAAAGGTCAGCCATAAAAAAGGTTGATGACCAGCTATTTACAGAATGTAGTTACTGGAGTTGAGAAGTCGTTATCGATTTCGAATCGATTGGGAAAACTAGTGCCCTTCAAACTGGGCGGCACTTAGCCACCTATCCTAAAATACAAATATCTTACTTCGTATGTATATACACATTAATAAGAACTTGTTTATGCATGGAGACAATATGTATGACGGCCTATAATATAATGGCATCGCTAAAATTTCATCAGTGAGACATCGATATCTTCCAATATAAAAAAAGTACTAACGTTTACCCAAAGATATGCTAGTAGAATTCTAGAGCCCGACACTTGGTCGCTTAGATGTGTAGTACAAGTTTCAGTACCTATCTATGTTCATTAAATTTTAATGATAAATGTCTAATCTAAGATCCACTGATTTTCACTTGACGAACAGGTTCAACATAATGTGCCAAGATAACCTCTGATTAACAAAGAGTTTGGCTTAAAGTTCCCATAAAAAATTAACAAGTCTGGTTACTTTCCCGGTGGTTTATGCCATAGTTTCCTCTATTCTATTCATGATATTTGCAATTCTACCGTCTCTCATATCACCAAGATCGGTTTGAAGATGGGCAATACAAAGGTTTTGATATGAAGCATTCCATTTTTCGCCAGTGCTTCTTTCCAGTTCGAGCAAGTACTTTTGGATAACACCACAACAAATTTCAAACATCTCCTTTGCAGTTACGTACATTTCTTCGATTTTTCTCCACATCGGTTGGTTAACGGAGCTGACCTTAAGTTCTGATCTTGGAGAAAACATCTGATCTCTCATGTTCAGTAAGAAACTGAAAACATCTCGTAGTGATGACAATTCCATCACATCAACAAGTCCGCTCTGTTTCAACTCCTTCATAACCTCATCGTCGTGCAAATCGTACAACATCGAGGGAATCAAAATAACGTCTTCCATTTCTCGTATTTGGCACTCAAATTCTGTAAGGACAGAAAAGAAGTTACTTTCCTTAACTGATCCTGATCTGACAGAGGAATCACTTCGGCTGTATGAAGGATATCCTTCGATCGCTCCACGATACGTAGCAATCAACATTGCTGCAGCTGAAGAAGCACTTTGGAGGCCACAGTAAAATTCACGAAAACTCTGCCCAAGTTCGCTTAGGCAAGGATGATCCGATTTGTTCAAGTCGTCCCATTGATGCTTGTATCCATCGATAACTTGGCTCTTGACCAAAATCAGTGCCTTGTAAATGTCCTTGCAATCTAACATCGATTTGAATACCCGTGAGGTTTGGCGTACCAAATTATTGACAGGGATGTCAATAAGCAACGAAGGAAACAACATGCATTTCTCCAATTCTTGCACTATTTTCACCAGCACTTCGAACATTTCCTTTAGGGACAGTTTATCTGCCATGATTGTTAGCCTAAGTTGATAAGAAAAATAGAGGTATGATATATGCTCATATCACCAACACTGGATGGGCAGAAATAAATCGTTCGTGGGCCAAACAATGGACATAAGTAGTTCTGCAATACTATTGTGTAAGCGACTTCAACAGACTATTATCACGTGAAAATAGGCCAATCAACGCGCACTACTAATTGTTCACGTGGAATTTTCTATGGTGATGTCCCTGGCTATTGTCAACGAAACAAAACAAAACACGACCATTTCCAACGAGCCCAGTTCACCACACGATCAAGTCTGTAAAACTGGCAGAGAATGACGAAAAAACTTGAACAAAATATTATAAACTTCACTGGCGTTACAGCAAGCCATTGCTTTGTTGGTTTTATAAATCTTTTACAGGTTCATGCAAGATGCGTGCATGATTGCTCAGAAAATTGACGCGTTGCAATAAATTTAGCTTGGTTTGCTTTTTAAGGTCGGGGCATGTTAAAATAAAAAAAACATGGACGTCTGTTGGCCTTCTTGACTCAACGGATGCCCTCCTCGCGTTTCGTTACGTAGACAAGCAGTTCTTGGGAAATTTCGATACACTGCACGAGAAAAAAAACATTGCTCCGGCTGCGAGGATCAAGTCCTTTTGTTGAACTCAAGAATTGAATGGGATTGGTAATACGCCTCCTGCTGAGAATTTACGTCAAGCAGGCAGAAACTTCTGATAATGCCAGGGGCTGTAACTATTACTTCACATCAAGAATAGTGACAGAAATTTTTGACTGGTTGTGGCATCCAGTTGATGGAACTGCGACAAGACTCGGTCTTTCCACTTGCAAGGGAATTTCCCTGTAATAGGGGAAACAGGGTGCTGTAGTTTAGGGTATAGGGGAATTCTAGAGAAAACTTGTAAGCTGAAGGGGAGGAATTAGCGAAAGCTACAGGGTTTAAATAAAAGTCTTTCCACTGTGTATCACCTGCATCAGAAAACTACAAAAATATCAGGTGCATCTTCTTTTAAGCAATTCCTTGTAATAGCTTTTCGAAAGAGCGGCGAAGAGCACACTCAAACAAGTTGTAATAGGGATAAAAGCTAACTCTCAGGGGTAGTGGTAGAGTACCCTATTTGGCCACATGTAAATATATTTATCCCAGGGCTAGCGCGTAAATCGTCGGGTTCTTCGAGAGTGTAAAGAAGGATTTTGCCTTAAACAGTAAAAAGTGTAACAACATGAATTGTACCATTGAGCATGCGTTGATTATAAAAACAGCTTTTTCAAATTCTTTTTTTTTTCTCCAACCTTGTAGTCGTCCATGGTTGTGATGAGCACTTTCCTAGTCTGTGTGTAACGTGTAAGGCAACACAAAACTACAAACCTTGATTTTCTCATCTAAAGCAATTCTAATTTTGAGTTATGCAGTTATATCGTCAATGCTGTTCGAATATTCTTGATGTATCCTGGTAAAATCAGGTCGTCGCCGTAGGTGTTTTAACTACGTGACAAAATAAATCCAAGTTCTTTGAATCACGTCACGCACAATTGATTGGTTTTTGTGCTGCACCCAGCGTGCCAATACCTTATACTTGGCAGGCATACAATCAAAATAGGAACAAAAGTGACTGAGTATTCAATATCTCCCTAGGTTACAGTCTGGTTTAAACTAGAGGAATCACCTTACAGAATTTGGTGTGCAATTTGTAAGGAAGTAGAGGCAGTGGTGTAGCGTACTCCAGCTCTCCAGTAACTCATAAAATTCACGGCCACGATAAAAACATACATTGCATTGTACGATAAGATGCATTGTACAGTAATCTGCGCCAAAATTTTTGTATGCTATCAAATTGAATAATGGGTGGGTGCCCTGTAATAATTGAGCTACAAATAAACTTTTAAAAGGCTTTTTATTCATAGTTCAATGGTTGTTGTCACGTTAACGACGAAGGAAAAACAATCGAAAATGATTGGCTGACCAGCTATTTCACCGAGTGGTGGACTTTGGCGTAGGTTTCAACCCTTCAATCCCATTTAGCAAGACAGGTGCCGGTGCGGGGGCTTATGGGGCAAGGTCTTCCCTATGTTTTTGACGCAATGAATTTCGACATGCAAATTAAATTGAACTTTAAATTCAAAAATTAAATACACGATAAATCCGTTACAACTTCGGCGTTCAAGCAAGCCGTAGATTTCCATCTTGAAACAGAGCTGCAGGTGACGGGGGAGGGGGTGGGGGCACGTGGGCCTTATTCCTCCCAAAAAATTGATGATGAGTGTTTCTGATACTAACTTCGCTTTTATTTCATTACTTTGTTGTTTCTATCTTACTTGAGGAACCCTTTTGAGAATTAACACTGCTTACCTGTAATATATTACGTACTTTATAACTATTAACGAACCCACACCCCTTTTCCCGTTTCAGAAATCAAGAGATCAACCCTAAAAGTTTGTTAAAGTTATCTTTAAATGAGAATTTGCCCCAACCGAAGGTGCAAGCACACAAATACCTGGTAAGAAATGAAGTTGCGGTCAGAAGTGTGTGGCCTTTGATATGAGACAATAGCCTGGGAATACGTAGGTTTCGTTCCATGCTCAGCAGTTTGTAGCTACGATTTTAAATATCAGAATAGGTAAGGTTATCATCAGAAAAGTTTAAACTTTCTCCATGTTAGTTTCTCTATCAGAATTCTAGCGCTATGTTGTTTAGATAGCCCTGCAAAATTCCCCTTAAATATTCAGGTATATACTCTCTGATATCAAGCTGCCTCGAAGCTACTCTGCGAGGGTTACAAATAACGTTTTGTAGTTACTTCATACAAGCATCTCCTCCCAAAATTTACCCTGTCTCCATCCCACCCCGTCCGTGATGTAGCAGTCAGCAGCTTTAGTAGGTTGTTCCAGTCTTATAATATATGATTTAATGGAGTATTTAGTGAAATAAGCAAATTTTTATGTCTTTGAAATTAGTTTTTATGTCATGTTTGTAGTATAAAAGTGAGTGAGTGTTAGGGGCAGATCCTTATTATCATGAGCAACTAAGATTCGAAGTCACCATTTTAAAACTCCATCAAAGCATTTAATGACCTTTCAAGACAGCATTGTTTCTAACTGCCTTTTGACAGCAGAAAAGCATTGTTGGCTAAATCTAACTGCAAGAGCTGTATGATGCAATATCAACTGATTGTAAATTTAGCTTTGTTCATCGTTGTGAACAAAACGGCGTGGGTTGGAAACTTAGTGACCTATTTTGTTCGGAAATTGGAGCCCTCGCGAGATGATTATTGAGAAATTAACGTTCTCGACACGTTGTCCTACGCCTATACAACTTCACAGAAATTAACCCAAAACCTCATCGTTTGTATGCTGTTCATAATCTTATGAAACGCGATCGTACTGTCAGCGGTATCTACATTTGAGCACTCCTTACTTACCTTTGTATCGATGCTATTACGTCAACGCTGTTAAAATCGTTGTCAAGGCTTATTCATCTGCTTCTATCGACTGATAGCTTAATGTGGTTTATCAGAGATCTCCATTTCGTAGTGCATTGTTGTGTACAATACGTTATTAGAATATTGCTTATATGCATAGGATATAGGTAATAAGGCTCCGCCATTAGGAATGTGCGAATGCAATATGGCCACTACTGTAAAGTTTAAATTGGTGCTAAGGATAAAGGGAAAAAACCTATTTGCTGATTCCGGAAAACAACTGAGAAGCGACATCTTTCATTATTGATGCCTACAAATTTGTTTGCTTGTTTTTCTGTAACAGACGGCTAAGACACATTTTTGTGCAGGAGGGACATTTGACGTTAGAAATTAAAGAGGTTGGATAAAAAAGTTTGGGTAGTGCTTACAGTATCAGCCTGGCTTAATCAACTAGGCCTACTAGTTGAACAGATTTTTATTGCTCGCCTTTTACAGCGAATCTAATATTTTACTACTGCGTTGAGCAACGGGGTTACTTTGCTAAATGTTTTCGCCGGACACTGGTCATATCAATCGTTCAGAGTGATGTAGTAAAACTTCTCGCCGATAATTTATTGGAGCAGAAGGAATTAAAAAATATCGTAGAAAATAATATCGACGTGCTTTGTGTCTCTTGTGTTATACATTAACTAACTATGGTGCTAATTACCAGTTGAAACAGAAGCTAAGTGGGGAAAAAGTTCCCACAAATACTGTTTCCAAGACAGTGTTTACAAAACACTGTAAACAAACAATACAGGACATATGGACATAAAGTGCTTCTAAGGACTTAAGGCGATGTTATTTGTGTTGCATACGTGTTCAACTATGGATTTTCCCAGCTGATGTATGATGCTTTTATTTTAAGCTGGTAACTGCTAGAAGATTTATCTGTTATGATCAATTTGCATTTTCTCTCCACGACGGCGAGATGTTTAAATGCCTATACATTTGGGGATTCTTACGCGCATACAAATGTTCCTGTACCACAGTTTTACATTATTTGTTTCTGTTTTGTCGATTCTGTTGTAATTAAGCCTGGTTCACATAGGAGTAAAATCCGTCGCTAGATCTGGGTGGAGGAGCAAACAAGGAGATCGTTTTACTTTACTTCTGCTGATTCACATGCCCGATCCAGTCATAGCAAGCGTAAATAACCAAAACGTAGCATTTCAAGTCACTTTTGCACAAGTGCAATTTTATTGATGGGGGTTTATATCCATCCTGTTGATTGTGACACTTCGGACTAAAGACTTCAAAAAATAATTGTCACGCCCAGGATACAACCCTCGTACTTGCTAAGGTGCCTGATCTCCCCTTGGTATCGAATAGCTGTCAAAATTTGCACCTGTCATCGTCATCATAGAATATCCGGGTCAGAACAAAAGAGACGCCAGCAATTCCACTGATAGTCGGAAACCAACAGAGAAAACTCGCCGGAAAAGAACAAAATTTTTTGTTACTTTCCGACGACTTTTGCTTTGGCATATGTCAATCAAATTTTAACTTTCACAGGCAAGTAGTAGCGTTCACATGCAAGAAAACCTGCCTTTAACATGCCAGACGCTTGTCTGGGGACGGATTTACTCGTATGTGAACCAGGCTTCAGTCCTTTGATATTACTTGTTGTAGACTGCATTGGTTTAAGGTGCAAATCGGGAGAAATCAAAATACTATTTACTGCTGGAGGTAACTTTTTATTTAAGGGGCAAGACCATGGAAAACTGTTGATCTTAATTCATTAAGCGTGTGTTTTCTTTTTCAATGCAACCCAAAACCAGGTCATGGTGACCAGTTAGGGAGGTTTAGATACCATGACGAATTTCCAATAGCTGCGCCCTTCGTACCGGAATCGTGTTCAAAACTCGGCCTCAGTATCTCGTTTTAGGACAAAGTTTGTTAAATAACTCGTCATCAACATCGAGGGGAATTTTGTTCAAAGGAATTGTAGTTAGATTTGTAAGTTGATTTGTTGGGATCGAAGTAAGATTTGGAAATGTTTATAGTCCGAAGACGTCAACATAAAATTATCTAAACATTTATACAATAGAACTAAAATAGAATTATATATAGATGATATAAGATTATATAATATGGTTCTCGTAGCTGGTACGGGCACAGGTCCAAATTTGCCGCTGTGAGCACATGTAAACAACACCGATGTCAGGAATTGACGAGATTATTCAAATTGTTAGAGAGCTTTTAGAAACAGATGAGCACATATTATCAAAACAGTTATGATTGACAATGGGGTAAACATAAATAAGCCATTAGGGTCCTACTTGCTGTTCTCCCTCTGAAAGCGCTATCAAGTAGAAGTCTACTAGAAACAATACATCCCCTTTCACGTCTTTGTTTCAGATAGGCGGTTATCTGAAAGCAAGGTAGGCAGTACTTCAAGGAAGCCAAGATGTGCTGCTATCATAAGAGTTCTTATCGCGATATATCATACGTAATTTTTTTTTGAGTGGCAAAAAAATCTGGGGGGCATTCTCAAATTTTGGGGTGGCATTGCCCCTGAATGCCCCCCGTAGCTACGGGCCCGGTTAATGGCGTGCTGCAGAGAGAACATTCAACCCTTATTTCGATAAAAGTCACGAATACGTTTAATTTGCATTTTAACAATTTCGAATCGACCCTCTTGTGTCTTGGGTATGTAAGGACATCAGGGCAGGGACGATCAAAAGTCGAAAAATATACATATTTACGTAAAAACCCAGTTGTACAACATAGGCTATCATTATCCATTAGTTTCATTACCGTGCTAAAACATTGATGCTGATACGAAAATGGAAATATTCTTACGCTTTTTTGTGGTACATCGGTAAAACGGACTCCATGTTCTGTGTAATTCCATGTTTCTTAGACGTCTTATCTTTAGCTTAGTTTGTATATTTATTGGGACCAGTAACAACAGAATAAATTGCTACGCTTGCCAATGGTTATAAATAATACTTTTCCCCTAAAATTGACAATCTAGGACAGTCGCCCGCAATCATTATCACAGACCCCCTCCAATATAATGTATATTACTTGCCGACCCCTTAGAAAGATTCTGCACCATATGAAGAGGGAGAGTGATCGTGAGATAAATTGTTAAAAGTTTGGTTAAAAATTGCACCAATGAGACTCACACTTTTAATGCTCTTGTTCCCTCTGTTTTGCGAATTTGGCCAAAAATAACCACAATTTCTCATCTATTCCTGCTGATATTTAACAGGTTATGGACCCTAATATATCACTTGTGGACAACCTTAGGGGTCCGTGGACCAGAGGCTGCTGACCACCAATGTAGGAGAATGAAGAGGGGAAGGAAAGATGTTGCTCCAAACACCTTTAACTGATTTTTTCCCGGTATTTGGCATCCCCACTTGAATATCTTCTAATTCAATAAATTCAGACGTAAATTTGCAAAATTTGATCACTTTTCAAAACCTCTTCAAAACTATTGTCCGCCACAGCTACACCGACTTATGTAAATGTGAGGTACATTGTCATAAGTCCAAGGAAAGGATTAAGGGTAAAGAAATAAAACCATCTTACGCAACAAAGATAGGTGTTCCCCAGCCAAATAAGCCACGCCCGTTTTGTTAAGATACTGGATTAGTTGACTATTTTACATTGCCTAGTCGTCTGGCAAACAAGTTGTTGGTTGAGAACATTAATTTCAACACCCCAATCATCGATAGTAGGAACGCTAAATTTAGGCGAAGTACGTTTCTCTTTTAATGTTGCCACCAGAATCACCAGCGTAAGCGACAACAAAGCAGCCACAATCCAACATTTTTTGCTACTGATGCATCGTGACAAAAGTCTCTTGTTTACGTCAATGATGGCTGATAATTTTGATGTTAGCTTGATAAGAAACAGCCTGAATTGCATGTACTTCTGTCAGATAAGCAGCGACATAAATATCCTTGCACAGGTGTAGACTTGTCTAAAGAAAGCAATCGTTCCTAGGATGAAATACGTGCTCAGCACAAAGTGCAAAAATGAAACACAAGATAGGAGTTATGTTAGAGCATTCAGTATCTTCTTCTACCTTCCTCGCAATTTCAAACATTGAAAACCGCTAGACTTAGACTTAAACAATGCAGTACTTTTAAAGGTAATTCCATCGGCGCCAGGGAACCTATGCCCTTTACTATTGGCAATACGTATACACATGCAATTGTGCATACAAACAAATTTTTGTCCTGCTGAAAATAAAGAGACTTTTTTTATCTTTTCGACAATAAGGCAAACTAGAAACTGATGACGTTTGCATAAGGAAGGTTTTACCTTATTGGTTTGATTTTGACTCTCTCAGTTTTTGATTATGACATGTCGACTGAGCAGGGGAACGTACCAAAGAGACAGAAAAAAACCAGACATTTTGTTTGTATAAAGGGGTTATTTAAACAATAAGTGATCTTCCCTGAGCAGAATCTCGACTGAGCAGAAAAGCCAGGGGTCTTCACATCAACAGTTTTTCTGAAATGGAAGTACTGCATAATTATATAACTTAAATTCGAGGAAAAAATTTTGCAAAAAAATTCCCTAACTACTTCTGGCTCCCCTTTAGCAAAAAAATTGGAGCTGCTCACGAATTTTTGCCAGGCACAGCAATGAACAAGGCGCTAGAACCTTCCAGTTGTAGGGGGCGATTCAGCGTTAGAAGGAGAAATTTTTTGTAAGCTGTACTTCAGTTGTCTCAAAAGCGTCCAATTTTGACACCTAACAAAGCTAAATAAGAATATTTTTAAGGTATATTTTATGTTTGGGCGGGCCAGCACAAGAATTAAAATCGCCAGCGTTGCTAACAAAAAACTAGAATTCTTATACTTTTTGTTTTCTTTTCTTCTGAAATTTTCCCTTGGCAAAAGCTACAACTTCAGCAACACTGCTGTGCATGTACTGCGTTATATAAAAGCATTTATCACGAACCAAGAGGTGGGTTTGCTTGATTACTCTCCTAAATTTGCATTATCATTGGTATATACTAACGTGAAAATGTACTCTCAACAATCACCTTGTTCACTTGCTGAATTCATTTTATGTAAAATATTAATACTTGGCAACGACGATAAATTTCTCGATATCTTTATGAATTTATAAGAGGCTGTGCCGGCACTTCATGGCGCACACTTGTTATCTTAAAATTAATTAGGACAGAAATATTTCTGATAAAAATGTTTCTATCATGATATCATAGATAAAATCATATACTTTATTTAATATAAAAAAACCTACAACTCAGAAACGTTTATCAGTTTACTTTCCAGAGTTATCCAGCATAAGAAAAATGGAATTCATTTTTAATAATCAAAAGCTAAGTTTAGACACAAGGCTAAGAATACTAAAGACTGAATCTGGTCAGTCCTGCTGTATGGGTGAGAGACATGGACAGTGAGCAAACAAATGCATATGGGGTTGTAGGTTGTTGAGGTGTCGCCCTTACGTAGTATTTTAAGAATATCTTGGATGGATAGAGTGAGAAATTAGGAAGTTTTCACACAAGTTGGTTCAACATTGCAGTTGAAGGCAACTATTCTGAGTAGGCACCTAAACTTCTAAGAGCACTTTATTTGGCAAGAAGAGTGGGAAGAGCTGGTGTTGACAAGGAGAATAGAGGGAAAAGAGCAAGGGAAAGGCAGAAAAGTACTTTCCTGTCGGACATATGTGGTCGGCTAGGTCACGGGATGAAACCAATGGGCCTTTGCCACCTGGCCAGGGATAGAAAGAGTTGGAAAGTCATGGCAGGCAATCCCGCAAGACAACAAATGAATGAATAAAATGCACACTCATCACCAGGGCCAATTTGGGGTGGATGTTAGTGATATTGAGGCATTGGAAATACTCCTGAAATAGGCCTAGATGAAAACAGACGAGAACTTTCCTGCAGCGGAAGCCTTTTTTTTTGTTATATCAATTTTAAAATATTTCTTAGGAAGGAACTTGGAGAAGATAAAGTCCCGACACTCATATACATGGGCATGGCGTTAGCTGTGACACTACGATTTTATGCTTTTGTTCTTTGTGCTGTGACGTAATTATTACGTGGTTATTGGTCTCGTTATTGTTTGACAATGTTGACCTACCATGTAAATACAGAATTGTCAGATTTCTATGTGAAAAATGCGAAAGTTGCTCTTTTAATTCGCCAGAGAGAGTTGAGGTTATTTTATGTAGGCTGATGTAGAACCAAGTTACGTATTTGGTTTTAGGAAGTGAATACAAGTTATGTTCAGTTTTCTTAATCAAAGCACTCCGCACAAAGTACTTGGCCTAAACAAAAATCAGTGCATTTGGAAAAGCTTTGCAATAATTTATCACTAATCAATATTTCAAGGCTAGGTTTTGGCATTACGCCACTTTCTTGTATCTTTTATATAGTTCCACGCAGTTTTGCTACGACATCTTATCTCAGTGGATGGGATGCAACAAAGAAAAGCAAGAAAGCCTTTGCCTTTGAGGGACAAAACAAGTTAGTGATTAAGTTCCGGTGGTCAGCCTGCGATATTGAGTTCATATCCTGAGTCTGATGTGCCATTGCCATTCAGAGTGCGGGAACATTTAGTGAAGAGAGGTTAGTTGGAAGGAGACGCTATCACTTACGCACTACACAAGACAAATTTGAAGAACGCAGGCATAATAGTAAATGTTAAAAACATATTAAGAATACAAAGGCTGAAGTTGGACTCATACTAAGAGCATTATATAGCCTGTAGCATTGTAAGTACTACAGTAAGTTGATTGAAATTGTGTGATGATACCATTCAGGACCTTTTGCTCTCTCAATATCTTTCTTTGATTTTACTTATAATACCACATCAAAATGTAAGCAGATCTTATGCTGCAATAATATCAAGAACTACGCAAAATGAAGCCGTCATTACCAGGCCGGACAAAGGCCCCTTTTTGATTTGGTAGCATATAACCATACTTGAAAGTCGCTCACATGGTCTGAATGGTGTTTGGATGTCACTGACGAATTTTTGTCCTTTTACTGTCTTCCTAGGGCTTTCTTGTTTCAATTTTTACCCTATTTACAATGTTACAGAACTATAATATCAAGAACACGAAGGCGTCATAACATTCAGCTGTAGGAAAAATTAAGAACTTTTAAAGGCTTATCTTTCAAATATCTAGGAACTATTTGCCTATCTAGGAAGCCTTGACTAAGAATGTTGATACATGTAAATACACGTACCTCCATCACTTGCGGATTTTGCTAATGATTCGAGACAGTTGGAAGAAATTATGTAAAATAATTCGCTATGAAAGGTCGAAAACGCTGCCAACACACTGGTAGAAGTATAAGAGTGTGACAAATGATACTCAGGAGAGTCATTCTATCGTCTATACATAAAGATCTTATTGCGTTTCTATCTCCTTCATAGAAAAAAATTCTATTTACGTTATGGTTGTGCAACCGCCCTTGACAGGAAAGCTGTTTTTCTTGTTGTTTGGCGTCAGTACTGCTAAAGCAAGTACGTTCATTTCCTAAACTCTGACAATTTAGAGACCATGTTAATCTGAAATACACATAAAATAGATGGTAATCACTAGGCTATGGTTACCTGTGTAAGCTGACAGGAGAGACCGTTGGAGTTGATTATTTAACGACCTAGCACAGGGGCGACCAACCATTTTTTGACTTGTGGGCAAAATAATGCTTGGTGTAGTCAAGCGGAGCCTCAGCAAATTTTTTGCACTAGGATTATTCAAACCAATATCACCGAGGGTTTATCCTGAGGGAGGTCAGATCCCTTCAAAATTTTACAATTTGCAATAAATTCTCCACTTTCGATAAAGTTATTTTTACACTTTTAGGGTGTTCTGATAACATGTCGAACGTGTGCGCTACTGAGTGTACAAAAAACCCACTTTGATGACTCTCAAAATCTCCTTTCTTTTAGTATTCTTTGTAAACACTTTCAAATATACATAAAATCTGGGTAGTAAGAAATACTTTTGAAAGATTGAGGGGGGCCTTGAAAATGGTGAAAATTAAAAAATCGGTTTAAAAAGTAGGACATTTTAAAATTTCATTTAAAATAATTCTTTAGTGGTGAAAAATATATAGCAAACTATACATGTCCTAAAAATACATCTGGAGCAGAGTTCACAAATAAAAGCACTCACTTACACCACCTAAAATCGACCAAAGATGAACAGTGAGATGTCTAGGGTTCCAAATGATATAACTATTCTTCTCAGTGTTTTAAAACTAATAGATTCAGTTTTATGAAAACCGTAATAGTATTGGCAAATAGGTTTTTCTTTGTAGTTTGTCATTTTTCGTTACGGTCGAAGGATTTTAAAAATGCTGTGAACATAACAAAATAAACTGGTATATGAACTGCTTAAATGTTTTTGAATGTAAACGCAGAAGTACTTAAGTGAGAAAGATGATATCCAAAGTGGAACTATGAACAAACTATTGCTTATAGATAATATATAGCTATTTGTAACAGATACTAACATAGAGCTTTGCTCAATCCAGTAATGAGAAAAGCTGCTGATCGTGTCGTAACAGAGATCGTGATTAGAGATTTTTCAACAGCCAGGATATAACAGAAGAGTTTTGCTAAAGGCAGCACTTGGAAATGCAGCAGTTTACCTGCTGACAATAGTAGCATCACGTAGGTACATACACTCATTGACAACCGTAACATAAATTCAAATCTTGGTAATAATAAGGTGCAAGTCGCTCAGAGAGATAAACAAAACGAAGAAAAAAATGCAGATGTTGTGCGTTTTCGCGTTTGGTCCAAAATATAATGAATTTTTACAATGTTAACCCTTGAAGGGGTGCAGATGAGATCATAGGTTCCGCTCATGATAATAACTACCTACCAAGAGTATAATATTCTGGTGGCTAGCTGTTATAGAAATTATGCGAAACGCAGGGAACTGGTGACGTTCATGGGGCAACGGAGGCAGATCAACATCTTGAAAGTAGAGGCAAAGTACTTCTCTGTCACGATTGACTTGACAGACGACGTTTCGAAACTCAAAACTCAATCTATATGCACGTCATGAACCAGTTACTTAGAATAGCAACATGTCCCACATTGATAAAATTTACATCATAAGTTTATATCTTGTGAGTTCCAAAAGGGATTTTGTTGCCTATTCTCGTTGATAAATATTTTGACACCTGTCTTTTATTCAGGGTCTGATTAGGGCCAAATTGTCACATTTCGTTAACAATGATTCTCGTACCTGAGCCTAGATCTGACTTCATCACCTTAAACACGTTATCATATTAGACCCCAAGCTCTAAAATGTAATACGTCGAAGAGCTAGCCTGCGTGCAGACTATCCTAGGTGAACTATCCACTTCAGCTAGGATAGTCTGCACGCAAGCTACGGAAGAGCATGATTTTTATAATGTGTTCCCATCTGCAACACAGCAGATCCACGAGAACAGTCAACGTCCTTTTAAATTAGACGAAAAAAGTTCACGGGGTTTGACCTTGCAATCAGATATCTCTTACTCGCTGTGATTAAGCAGTAGATTGTTCTTCGTTGTCCTTGGGGCCCAATAGTGTTGTAACGTTGAATTAACTTGTGTAATAGAGTTTGTCCTCTAACATATTATGACACCCTCAAATCACTAAACGCCAGGATCCACCAACGCTACTGTTCGGCTTTAACTATGTGCATCATGTATTTCTTTGCTGTAGAGGATGATTGTCAGCAAAAAGCAGGAAAATTTAGACTAAGAAACAGGATGTGTGCACTTAACGTAGTGACAGAGCAGTTTGAAGGAATATTGGATGGAAGTTGTTTGCCTTTAAAAGCAGGTAATCATATTCTTTTATGAGACGGTTTTGGTAATACTACAGGGTTCTTGCATCTCTGTTTACATTTCTGTTATCACTGACCGCTAGTCTGCTGATTAACAGATAAACGTTATCCAAGACCTTTTCATAGAAATGTTTTTGGCATGGAGGTGCATTAATATTGTTAAATCTTTCTTTCAAAGAACTTACTGTCCGTACTGTATGTCTAAATTGCGCAATAAAATAATATTTAAGACACCCGTAAAAGTAACTGAAGCATAATAGGCTTATTTAGTTTTGTGACAGCCCCAAAACCTGCCACGACTTTGAAGGGGAGGGGCAGAGAGCTATTAGGGGGAGGCCATTGATTAAATGATGAACGTTAAAAGTAATTAACTATTAACAATTGTAATTGTGGGTCATTATGGGATTGTAAGAATACATTGATATTGATAGATTCATTTACATAAACGACATTATGTAGACATAGGCTGATAATAAAAGCTAGAACGAGAAGGTACTTTGGGCAATATCTCAACAGGATGGCCAAAATATATGAGGGGGGATGGCCCTTCTTTCCCCTCTGTCTATCTACTTGTGTTATACTTTAAAGGAAGAAACTGTCGCGGGAAGAAACTGTCGCGAGAGAAATCTCGCGACTTTCGCGACAGTTTCTTCTTTTGTTAGTCTGCGGATTAGTTAGGTAGTTAAATAGTCAGTAAGTTAATTCCTTTTAAAAGTTAGTTAGTTAGTTACTTAGTTAGTTGGTTAGTTAGTTACATGTTCAGTTAGTTAGTTATGTAGGTTTTTTGTAGGTTTTTTTGTTTACATAAGCTAGTTTAACCTGTTAATTACAATATAAGTGACAAGAGGTATGCTTTAGAAACGAGTTTCATACACCTCCGCGATATTACTCTGGACTGTTTGAACTGCCTTGAAACCTTAAACTGCATCTTTGCAGATCTTTGTGTTGTCTACAGTCAGTTCTTGCATTTTCATCTCTTGACATTTCTTGTGCCGAACTTTATGTTGTGCACCAATTCCTTTAAAAGTACTTTTAAAAATTTCATGTTATCTTTGCCTTGAGATATTCATTCTACTTAATAAAAGTATTTACCCTAAGGTTCTGACGCAATTTAAAACAAACGTACTAGGCAAACCAAGATAAAATATATAACCTGATATGGTGCATTTTCAGCCTTAGGGTGTTTACATCGTTTAATGCAGTTACGCTATCGAGGCTGAATATTTGGTTTGCGTGTTCATATACTAAAAATTCTACTTAATCCTGGACAATAGCACTTGAAGGTTTAGCGCTAAAGGTCATTGCAGCTTATTGCTGCAAAAAGGATGTTAATAGGACTGCTACTGAAAAACTTGTGTTTGCATGCAGAGGTTAAACGTTAACCAAATATGTACATACCTGGAATGTATAGGCTGCTTTTACTGTTGCAGAGTCTTCTTTCTCAATCACATCGAAATCATCTTCATCTAAGGAATCAAACATGTGACAAGGATTGTTTGAAGGCTGGTCTGCATGAGAGACAGCTGCACTGCAGTCGTTATTCCATATACAGAGATGAACACAGTGTATTGCAGATGTTGCTTTCTTTACCAAAATAGGATCTTTCCCGATGTTACCCATGATCTGCATCGTGATAATTTCAGGTGTTATGACTCTTGATCTGTTAAAAGCATTTGTAAACGATGATATGAACAGAAACAGACACAGTGTTATTAGATGCAACATTTTTGTACACGAAATATAAACCTTGTGTCTAATATTCCAAAAAGACAAACTGTAAACTGTCAGCGGCCAGCAACCCAGCTTGACAACCGTGCAGCTTTCCAGCTATGAATTACATAAAAGGGCCAACAAATAAAAGCAAAATAGAAACAGCATGATCTTTTGTGCGGTTTAAGGTTTTCAGTTATATTAGTGTGTTATTGTAACAGCTGTTTTCAACCAGTTAATGATATTTTTCCAAAAAAAAGAGATTAAATGTTAACCCTACCTTACATGGGCTTTTTGGTTCTTCTCATACATGGCGGGGGGGCTAGTAGGCCCGCGGCCTTTTTGACACGCTATAACATAAAATTGGCCAATGCTATTACAAAGATGCTCGGCAAGTTTATAGTTTAGGTCTTTTCCAACAAATTGAAAAAAAAATGTTTAATTTGCTTTGAATGACGTCATCGATGGCTATGAAATGTTTGGCAATATTCACAAATTTCACAAATTTTGTAAAAAGGCGTTAAAATATATGTTTTAAATTACATTTGATTTTTTGAGGGCTTTAGTATCGCTATGGTATTTCTGCACGTATACGTTGTATTTAGGCTAGATATTTTAGATTTTGAGAAAATTATTTTCCAAAATGTATGATTTTTCAAACTACCAAAATGGTTTCTTGCTTATAATCCACCGGTTTTTATTTATTTTGAGCATTATGCTAAAAAATATCCTCCAAATATAAAAAATATAACTCATCTAAAGATGCAATTTTCTTATAAGTCTTTTAAATATCTTGTTTTATAAGGTTCTCAAGCGAACTTCACCTTATTGCACAACATATTTTCTTCAACAAACTTTGCATTTGTTACTTATCAAATTTGAGAATACAAAATCGTCGGTACAAATTCAGGAAAGAAAATCTAAGCTGTATGATAAAATAATCATGTTCAAAGAAAAGTAACAAAACGGAAAGGACAAACACTCTACTATAGGTCAGCAAAACGCCAATATCTCAAAATTTTTTTTAAAAAAAACTTTAAAAAATTATTCATTATAAGAATTTTCAATAAATTTTAGAAAACGTCACAAAATTTCACGTCAATCCGACCAGGCTTTAAAATGTTATGAGCTATGAAATGTGTAGCTGCGGGCCTACTAGCACCCACTCCCCCCATGTAAAATAGGGTTAGGAATTTTGATACATGCTAACCTCTCTTGAAAATAGTTATTAAGAATCGAGGGGGTAGGTGAGAACGTAACTTTCATAAAACGATTCAATTTTGCACAATAACCTCCGAAATTGGCATATATTATCGACAGGGGCGTTTCATTTTATAACCTGCAACCTCTAACAATTACATAGTTTAAATGGTTTATGTATCACCACTTTAAACCCTCGTCACCTTCAAATTGAAAAAGATAAGTTTGGTAGTACACCTAAAGTTTCTAAAATTGTAAGTTTGATCTTGATATCCAAGATATACTGTTAATCATTTAATCGGTACAGCGCCTAGTAAATCGCTATTACTGAACCAAAAATGATCATAGTTTATAAATGCCTACCATAAAACGTTTAGCATAGAACCATAAGTATAATAATGACAATTATCGTAATATTTAAACAATATCATGTGTACTTATTTCCTCTACACAGAATTTAGTTTATACATGTCATGAATATTGGAATTAAATACACAAACAATATTCAAGTTATATTTGAACGTATCGAAATTAAATCACTTTTAATTACAATATAGCTAAAATGAATGACTCAAATGGCAATATTCTATACGATAATGTTATAAAGACTCAATGCTTTTATGGGTATCCCCATAAAAACATACCATTCCTAATATTCTCTGCTGATGAACTACATAGCACAAAAAGACGAGGCACAAAGGAGTGTAAAAGGTAACAAAAACAGATAGGAGCTAAAAAAAGCCTTTAAATACAATGCCTTTATTGGTACAGTAACATTTACTGCTGTTTGTTCCTGGCCTGCTACATGAGATAGCAGAATTTGGTATAAAGAAATGTTTCATGAAATTTCATTTCATCAAAGTTTATAATATACAACACCAGAAAAATATGCTAACAGCATTATTAAGAATTGTTTTCATTTCGTTTTTAAAAGACTCTAGAGAAATATAAAATATGCCATAACCGGGTATCGAACCCGTGACCCATGCTATGGCGGTGTGTGCTCTACCAACTGAGATAGACGACCTCCGATGGTATCGTTGTCTATTTCGTATAATCAGGAAGCATTCTGTTTCTTTCACATAAGTCTATATCAAAATGGACTGTCGCAAGCTTTATTGCAGTGCGCTCAAGTACTCAGCGACTGCCGAAACGTCGTCTGCAATTTTGCAATTTTATACAACCAAATGGCCATCTTTCACAGTCTTGGGAAAACTCTTCAACGGACGCTTAACGTTCAGAGAACTTAAACGAACTGTAACAAAGCTTGAAAAAGTAAATTGTATCCCCGGTGGTGGCATGTTTTCTATTTCTCTAGTGTCCTTTTCAAAAGTTAATTGTGGTGGCATACTTTCTATTTCTCTAGTGTTCTTTTCAAAAGTTAATTGTGGTGGCATACTTTCTATTTCTCTAGTGTTCTTTTCAAAAGTTAATTGTGGTG
>JAAAKM020006971.1:58586394-58633759 GCA_010016025.2 Alatinidae sp. Z8VKAUB7J3 | reverse complement strand
AGTGTTCTTTTCAAAAGTTAATTGTGGTGGCATACTTTCTATTTCTCTAGTGTTCTTTTCAAAAGTTAATTGTGGTGGTATACCTTCTATTTCTCTAGTGTTCTTTTCAAAAGTTAATTGTAATACATTCTCTATTTTTTTAGTCGCCACTCGCTCCCAATCATTCATCGGTGGACATCGACACCCAGCTCTATACAATTAAAGACCAGTCTCTCTGCGCCGTGTGACTTGATTAATTATCATCATGCCATCCAGCCCCAGTCCCGAGCCCATTTAAAAATACAAAGTAGTAGCGAAAAGAGAGGGTTTGCAAATTTTAAAGTCATAAATTGCACTTATACTAAGATCAATCCGTGTAAAAAGCAATTTAACTTTTACTTTCTCACCTCAATTTACCGCGATTCTTCGAAATTTGAAATACTTCGAAATTTGACGTTCTTCTACTTTTGGCACAGGAGTAGAAGTACGGAACGAAAGGAAAAAATTAGAATTTAAAAATTGACTAGCAGAGCTAGATTAGGTAGAAGAAAGTAATGTGTACCAGAAAGGTATTATATAAACGGAGAGAGGACCGTAACAGGTAAACTGTACGAGTAGTAAGAAAGGGAAGTGAAATTTAGGAAACTCAACCCCAAAATGGCCCATGTGACTGTAGCAGAATATAAACCTGAGAAAGACGCTTGTTAATGTAATGGAAAAGAGGTAGAAACAGAAATGACAGGGCTTTCAAGAATGCTGCTCTAGAATGCTATCAAATGCAGATTCTTTGGCAAATTCAGAAAAATTATTAACCATCTCTTGCCTGGATGCAAAAGGTTTGCGACTGATCGATACCTAAACAGGCATAAAACGTCCAAATCTGAACTGCGTTTCCTTCTTTACTCTAGACAACTTTTGTAACCAGTGACTGGCGGAAAATTTGTGCAATTACAAACTTGTTATTCAACGCTTTACTCTGGTAATTAAAAGCAAATAAACTATGCATTCTTGTCATCAGGTATGTAATAGAACATTAAAAGTCTAGATGATGTAGCGGCTCCTTGTTTGGGGAACGTACACGTTTGAAAATAGTTACACATGCCAAAGAAACTATCAGATTCTTATCAATACATCTATTAACAATTCATGTTGTCAAAATACGACGCTGCCGTCTTAGTAAAAAGCTTGAATTATTAACTAAGATAATTGTATGAAGATATTTATCCTTTCACAGAATAAAAGTATAATTGTTGGAGTTCATGTCTGTTTACTCACATTTATGTAAAGTAGGTTATGACTCAATTTTACACGGACTTTTTTCACATACGAGTTTGCTAGAAGGAGGTACTTTTGTAGCCACTTAATGTAGCTTCGGAAGCTCGGAATACTTTTTGACTGTTCTCAACTGTAAAGATAATTTGGGCGTTAATGCTCTAGTGTTTACATAGGGGGTCTTGGTGTATTCAGGTCAATACACAACCAACAGTTTCCGTAGATTGTTATTGAATTTTCTGTTTTGCCTTAATAATTGTCTTAATTCTATTCCGGGGTCTTTTTGACTCCCCATCCCGGGGGTCACGTAAGTTTATCTCTCACTCTAGTTGTTTTACTTACTTGGCGATTGTTAAATAATACTTTCCAAACATTATAATAAGCTTTATCAAAACAATCAAGAAATCAATAAAGTTGTTGACAACATAAATGGAACTTAATTGCCACCACCAATAGTAAACATGGATATCGTTTTAAACAGAGTTATGATTAAGAGAAACTTTTCAATTGAGCTCAAAGAATCTTTTTTAGTGGTTTCACTACACTGTTTTGGTTGCGGAGCTGTATTGCAGTAGCTCCCTATTGATAGCTGCTTGTCAGATGTGCGAAGGAAGTCGTGTAAACAGGGTCTCATAAGCTGTCAAAAACGGCTAAGAACAGCTGATCTGAACGAGTCCGGATCCACCAGCTCCAGTGTCAACGCAGGGCGGATCTGTATCAATTCTGGGACGGAACCAAATGGATCAGTATCCGTATAAACAAGGCCTCAGACTTTTCTATACTCCACAAATTGTGTTAATGCAGTAGCATTATGAAATTTATTTAACTGATCTGTATTTTGTTCGATCTACATATTTCTTAATTGACAAACTTTTGCGCAAACATTTGTATTTAGTTAACGTAATGTGTTATGCAGGAGCCGATACCGGTCTGGTGATGAAAGGACTATACTGCTAAAATATAGACTGTCTTTACAATTTTTATACCTATTGAAAGCAGCCCACATAAGCGTAAATGATTGTAATAACAAATTAGTTCTCATTTGAATTGACCCAAGCAAATTGCCAGATGTTATCTCCTGTCCAACACTTAATGTGATCGATATCGATATATAGCAATCATTGAAACACCTACTTGTTATAAGAAATTTGTTATGTTTATCCAGGAAACATCGTGCACTATTGCATTCTTTTCTTGTAATTGGAGTTTACCCGATTTCGCAGCTGAAAGTGTGGTTATTGACACATACGACTTACAGCATACATGAACCACCAGTAAAAAGCGATTTGTTGACCTTAGCTGGGCAACACGAATAGTTTCCTTTTGGAAGCAGCGTTTATAGTCTCCGTCCTGTGTAAATTTAACATCGAACGTGAATAGAAATCAATTTCACGTAGACCATCAATCAGTTGATTACCTAGATATGTCTGTACTCGATACGAGAACAACTTAAATGGGATAAACTAATCGAAGTCCATCCAATAGCGTCTTAATAAACAAGTTCTCCTTTGGCTTATTCTCTGCTTACTAATTTCGTCGCAGATTGTACTCGCATTTACGGTCCAGTTTTACCTTAGATTTGACGCTTCGTCATTAAGCAGGATAATCTATGTCTACCTTATATTTGGAATCGCACTTTATATCTAACATTTTCCACCAGTGTAAAAATGTGTATACGTCATCTGTGTTTGCTGATAATTCTCGCTTCATACAAAGGAAGCGATGGTACTCATGTGACGATAAGATTTCTTTCTACCTTTAACATACACGGCCGGATTTCAAGGCTCCCTTTGCAAATTATCCCAGCAGAGAGTAGAATTCACTGTGTACAACTATGTGTAAGACATGAGCGTTGCAGTATCTCAACGTTTTCAGAAAATTCACAAATTCTGCCTCCAGGAGCAACCTCGCCTTTAGGAACACTGCCGACACCAACAAGTGGTAAAAATTTTTGCACTCTGTTTGATACACTGGATGGGGAAATGGCTACAAGATCTGATGGAGAAGAGCAAGAAACACAAGCAGACGTTATCGAGGTAGGCAGCTCTGCATAGTACAAGTCTTTAAAGCACGTAGAGTAGCACAGTCGCCGCCAGGCTGGCTAACTATTGCACTCTCTAACTAACTGACTGGTTGACTGACTATTTGACTTATTGAATAACTAATTAACTTAATAATAATTAAATAAGGAAATTTGTTAGTTCTCTGGACGAATGATTCACTAATTGGAGGACTCACTAACTGATTGAGTGATGACCGACTAACCGACCGACTGAGTGAGTGAGTGACTGACTGACAGACTGACTGACTCACTGACTCACTGACTGACTCACTGACTGACTCGCTGACTGACTGACTCACTCACTGACTCACTCACTGACTCACTGACTCACTGACTCACTCACTCACTCACTCACTCACTCACTGACTCACTGACTCACTGACTCACTGACTCACTGACTTACTGATTTACTGATTTGCTGACTGACTCAATGACTCACTGACTGACTCATTTACTGATATACTGATTTACTGGCTGGCTCACTGATTCACTGACAGACTCACTGACTCACTGACTCAATGACTCAATGACTCAACGACTCAATGATTCAATGACTCAATGACTCAATGATTTACTGATTTACTGTCTGACTCACTGATTAACTGACTGATCCACTGACTCACCGACTCGCCGCCTTACTGACTCAAGGACTCGCCGACTTAGTGATTTACTGATATTCTGATTTACCGACTGACTCAGTTTTTCACTGACTGCCTCGCTGACTCACTGATTCAATGTCTCAATGACTCAGTGACTCAATGAATCACTGACTCACTGATTTACTGATTTATTGATTTCTGACTGACTCACTGACTCACTGATTGATTGACTCACTGACTGATTCACTGCCTCACTGCCTCAATGACTCACTGACTCACTGATTTACTGATTTACTGGTATACTGATTTACTGACTGCCTCACTTTTTCACTGACTGCCTCGCTGACTCACTGCCTCACTGATTCAATGTCTCAATGACTCAGTGACTCAATGACTCAAAGAATCACTGACTCACTGATATAAGCATCGTAGCAGTCACTGCAAAATCTAGAGTAGTTCCAAGATTCTAGGAATTTATTATTTTTTTCTTATTTTTTGATTTGAATTATTACGATCTTATCTACTGACCTAAATTTTGAACTGAAAAGGATTATGTTTTTTGTATCACTATAGAAGTTGCGTTTTCTAGTTCAGAAATAATTCCATTTATGATTTTAATGTCAAAGGGTTTGTGAATAATTGCAGACGCACCATGTTTTTCCAATGTGTCTTCCATACTTTTTGACATATCCCCAGTCACCATTACTATCTTCACATCCTGATCAATGGTTCTAATTTCTTTCAAAGCTTGATCTCCATGTATTTCATCCATATGCACATCCATGAAAATTACATCTGGCTTGAATTTTTCATACAGCATTATAGCATCACCGCCATCATATCCCTTAGAAATAACATCAAATTCTAGCATTTCTAGAATGTCAGAAAATACTTCTACAATATCACGATCATTATCTACAACAATTGCAGTCTTCATGGTATTATTTCCATATCTGGAAATGATATTTAACCGTTAATCATTCTTTGTCGCGTAGTAATAGATTATTGGTTTCATACGGTATAATCCTAAGAATGACACAATAATTGGTCGGCTTTAAAAATTTTGATAGTTTCTGATTCTTCATGGCAGAATTTGGTATCAGATGTATTGTAATTTGATGCTCTTGGGAAGTTATTTCTCAAAAAATATCAGCCGGCATGATTGAAAATAGTTTAGCATCAATTAAACAATTTTCGCAAGAAATATCCATGCAAAGATTTCCAAGTAAGGATAAGGCTGCACAATGCAACAAAGATTGTTCTCAGAATATTAATTTTCATCATACAAAAACAATGAATTAATCATTTGGAAACAATACACATACTCTAATTGTAAGATAGGGGATTTGTATCTAAACTCTACTGGTTTGAACAAATAGGCTCTGTTCATTTTCCATTAATTGTAATTCTACACTTGTTTTTTTGTTTTCGATATTAATTCGAAGATTGCTAAATGAGCAGACATATTTGTTAATTTTTTTATTATCACGCACAATATGTCCGGTTTTGTAAAGCAATCCATCATCTATCAAACTGTTAATTTTTCTGTAGCCAGACGTCTGAGATAGATTACAATCTTTAATAATATCAGTAATTATTTTTGGAGTTTCAGTAGCTGATTCTAAAATTGCCTTTTTTTCAGGATCACCAAAAGATTGCAGAATCATTTGTGACAAGTTTTCATCACGTAATTGGTACCATCCATCCTTTGAGTTTTTTGATTTTGATTGGAAAATTGTTTCAAAGAATTTTTTCTCTAAACCGTCTGTTCCCTTTCCAAAGAATTCTCTTAGAACCAAATCTAACTTGTCAAAATTCTCAATGGATTGGCCAAATGAAATACCATATTTTTCAAACAAACGATCTTCGATTTTTTTAACCATGCCTTTTCCAAGATCGTTTGTAATAGACTCTTTCAACGAATTTGCAAGTAAACTGTCCAATCCAGGCATATCTATTGGTATTTTGTTATTAGTTATTAATATTATGCAAGGAAATCACTGATATTCTTATTAGAGAGAAATTCCCAAAATCGGGAATATAAGAATATCATACATTAATCAGAGCTGACCCTATTTCTCAATACAAATAACCCAATCAACACACTACAGGTGGAAACAACATTCAAAATTGTAAGGCCTTCAGACAGAATCAAAATAGAGTAGACTATACTAAATATGGTCGTAGATGAGTAAATTAGAACAGTCCTTACAGCACCAATTAACCTTAATGCAATGACAAAAAACATCATAGTAATACCAATACCCAAAAAGCCAACAAAAGACATTACAGATAATTCCTCAAAGGAAATATCAAATGGAATCTCAAAGAATAACATCAATCCCAAAGTCATTATTGCACCAGTACAAGACATGATGTGGACTATATGACGAGTTTTAATGGAATCATCTAGTTTTTTTGCAATAAAGGTATCAAGACAATAAAAAAACCCAGACATGACTATAAGTAAATCACCCATCATAAAGTCAGACAATTCCCAGTCATTGTTTTGCATATCAGCTCCTACTGGAATCAAGATGGAGCCAGCAACAATCAAGAAGAATGGGAGAAGTTCTTGTTTACTTAGTTTTTCTCTAAAGATCATAATGCCTAGCAAAATGGCAAAAACTGTTTCAGAATTTACTAAGATAGAAGCATTTGTTGCACTGGTTTCTTGAAGTCCAAATGTATAAGTTAATGTTCCTGAGGCCTCTACAGCGCCAAGTAATATCAGTAAGAATAAAGTCATTCGACTTGTTTTTTTTACTTCATGCTCTCTTTGAGACTTACGAAACGGAGAAAACAATAAGCTGTTTACAACATAAATTACAAAAACCAGCATCAGTGGATTTGGAATTATTGTAGCATCTACAGCATGCTCATCCAAAAATGATTTTGGGATAACATTAGGTAATGCTGAAAATGCAGCTGCCAAAATAGCAAATAAAAAACCAATACCTACAGTTTTGTTTTTTAATTTTCGAAATGGGAGAATTTTTTTAATTCTTGATTCTTTAATGCTGTTATATGCGGGTTCGAACTTAGATACCACACTCATTATTGGTTAGACCCATGAGTTCCAATAATGGGAATAAGCATATATCTATATCCTAATAATTTGCCAAAAATTGAAATAGTAGTAAATTCACATGTTATCACTTAACATGAGTACAGTCAATATTCCAGACGAATTTGATAAAATTATCAAGGCTATGCCACTTGAAGAGAGATTTTTGAAGTTAGAAGAGATTTTCAAGACATCAAAAGATGAATCTGAAAGATGGGATGCCGTATGGCTTGCAGGAGAAATACCAGTAGAGGTTGATCTTAAAGGGCCACTATTTGAAAAAACGACAGATTTGTTTGCATGGGTTTTGAAAAATGATGATAATGATGTAGTACGCCATGAAGTATGTTACCAAATAGCAGCTAGAAACATGAGAAGAATTATTCCAGAACTTGCATATGCTGCAAATTATGATCCTAGTCCACTAGTACGGCATGAAGCAACTGAATGTTTAATGATCATCAGAGCAACTGATCAGATAGAAGCTATGAAAAAATCATGTCATGATGAAAATGAAAGTGTCAGAAATACTGCAGAACTAGTGCTAAAAAGAATGAAGAGATACAAATCAAAATTCAATGCAGAATCTGAATGGGTATCAATCTAGGTAGTTTTGAGCTGTTTCCATAAGGCATAGATGATGAACATATTTGCAATAAACCAAACAGTAGTTACAGGATGAGCATCAAAATACAAACCAAATATTTCTAGATGATAGTACCAAACATCCCCAGCAGCATTAATCATCAGCCCAATTACAAGTAGCAACCAAACTGCTCCCAATATCCCTTGTCTAAAAATAGAAGCCCCCAAAACAGTAAAGGATAATGTGAAAGATGCACCAGTTACAAAAATAAAACCATAGTAAAAGTCAAAGTTTAATTCAGCATCAGGGATGCTTAGAGACAAAACAACATAAACAATTAATGCAATGGCAGGAATTATTGGAATCCAGATTTTTTCTAAAGTAGTATAACCTGAATGAAAATATCTTATGTTTAAGAGCAAATGACCTAGAACAAATGGATATAGAGCAAAAAAGAAGATATCTGCAATTGAAGGGTACGCCTCAATTCCTAGAATTAAGTCAAATGTGTAATACAATAATTCGGCTACAAGATAGGAAGTAAATCCCAAGCCCAAGGAAAGATAAGATTTGGCTAAAAGACCGGTTTCATGTTTCTTTGATACAATGAAGCAAAATATAGAAAGACAGACTGTAAGGGAAACTGAGATAATAAATGCAAAAATGCTCACATCATCTTCATTGAACAAATTCATTGATGCAAAAATGATAACACCAATCATCAAGATCCCAAAAATAATGTATCGATTTAGAGGATTAGATAACCTTTCAGGTACTACATCAGGTTCGCCCATAAGTTATGAATATACAACTAATTCAAGTATGTTTCTTTATCATAAGTTATGAAATACATAATCCCTATATACAAGTCAGAAGTGTATGAGCATATGCCATTGAGAATTAGATATAAATTCAAAGGCGATCCTGAATCTTACTCTTGTGCAGTAACATATCCACAATACATCAATTTTAGAAATTTGTCTGTAATTGATAAATGTGAAATAACAAACAAGAATGAAGTATTACAACAAAGCATGCAAAATGAGATAGAAGAGGCATTATACATGGCATGTAAAAATGAGTTAACGCCCATCAAGAAACTGTCATGTCCTGAAAAATACGTATAGTTACATTTTCAAAAAAAACAATCAGGCACAAGTATTATTAACAGTGCAAGTATAACTAGGAGTACAACTAAATATGTTAGTATGAGGTTCACATGTTATGGCGTTTAAAATAAAGTATAGATTCAAAGAGGAAAAAAATCAGTATATATGTACAGTCACATATGAACAATACAAAAATTTTCAGACACTGCCACTAGTTGCAGAATGTGAAATAATTAAAGGGAATCAGAAAAATGTTGAAGCATATCAAAAGGAGTTGCAAAGAGCGTTAGATTTAGCAAGTGAGCAGTCAATAAAAAGTCATATCAAAAAATTGTCTGAAAATGCCTAAGCACCAAACCTCTCAATTACAGTGTCTTTGACAAAGTTAGAGTTACAACGGTAGGATTAGTTTTTGCTGAGATCTCACCACAATGTTGTTCTACAATATTTTTACAGCTTGCAAGCCCTAAACCAGTTCCAACTTGTTTTGTAGTAAATAATGGTTCAAACATTTCTCTAAGAATGGTATCAGGTATAGGATATCCAGAGTCTTCAAATTCTATTTTCACATGAGACGCTTCATCAAAGAAGCGGATTTTGATTGTTCCATTTTCTTTAATAGCATCAATTGCATTTGACAGCAAATTTACAAACACAATATCCAGTTTATGGGAATCACATCGTAGATGAATGTCGTTTTCAGGCAATTCAATTGTAATTGAATCATGTTTGGTTGTTCTAGATATGGAAGATTCTAAGAGACTCAATAAGGAATGGGTTTCAATTTGAAGATTTGACACACGTACAAAATCCATTACGTCATTGATTTGATGAGTCATTCTCAAAATTGCTCCGTCAATCATTCTAAAGCGTTTATCAAGACTATCATCTTTATTTTGCAAATCAGTTTTCATTAAATTTATTGCCCCTTGGATAACAGCTAGAGGATTTCGTAAATCATGAGCAAGTCTAGTAGCCAATTCTCCTATGTTTTTCAGTTTTTTTTTTTTTATCAAAATTTCTCTAATCGCATCAAATGATTTTGAAAATTCACCCAATTCATCATTAGAATCGATATCTATTCTTTGAGTGTAATCTCCTTCTTTGAACTGTTGGATGACTCTTTCTAATTTTGATAATGGGTTTAAGACAGAATTTAGAATAAGGAATGCCAAAACTACAGCAGATATGATACTAGATACCAGTACAATAATGATTACATTTCGAATAAGTTCTTGATTATTCAAAGAATTTTCTAATCTTTGTTGGGTATTTTCATTTTCAATTTGAATAAATTCAGAAAATTCTGATCTTATTTCATCAAGAATTCTCTTTCCAGTTTCTTTTTCAAGTAGTATTGATGCCTCATTCAAATTATGATTTTCAACAATATTTCTTCGAGATTCAATGTTAGGGTATACTATTTCTTGATCCCATTTTTGATATAATTTATCAATAGAATAAATCAATTGGAGATTTTCTTCATCATTTTTTAGAGTATTTTCTAAATTTTGAATATTTTCACGTAATTCGATTTTGACATTATTAAATGAAACAAGGAAATCATCGTTTCCTGAAATTAAATATTCTCGTTGAGACACCTCAGTGTCATAGATATCAGTCTTAATTTTTGTAAGTAGTAAAAATCCATCTATATTTTCAGAATCTCGTAAATTTCCTTCCAATAACAAAATTATTTGATATATTTCATCTAAAATGACATCAGATTCGTTAGACAGTATGAATTCCAAAGCATTATCTTGTGAAGAATGGATTTTTCTTGCAAGTTCAATTTCAGGAGATCCAGCAAGATCTATCCAATTTGAAAATAGTTGAGAAATATGTTCTAATTTCTTTACTTGTGGGGGATTGTAAGATACCAATTCTTTTTCTTCTTCAAGTAAAACAAAGAATTCATCCACTCCCCTATTGTAGGGTTCCAGAAAAGATTCATTGCCGGTAATGATAAATCCTCTTTGACCATTTTCAGAATCTACAGCAAGTCTTTGTAATTTTTCAGCATTTTGTATAACCAAAAGATCGCGTTCTGCGATGGATTTGAAATCATCAGTTGCAATATTTGATTGAGAGTTTGTCAATATTCCTAAAAATAATGTAATTGATACAACTATTGTAAAACCAAAAAATAGTTTTGATTTTATTTTCATATAAAAAAAATTGTAATGATGATATTTATCTTAAATTATTATTCAAAAAATGTTTACAAGTTTTTCAAAATTAAGTCCAAAACTATTTCCCAGTATTGGGAAAAGGCTTAAAAACGATTTACAGTCACAAAAAAAGATTTTTCCACCAATGGGAAGTAGAAATTAACTATATTAACAACAATACAAGTTTTTGTTTAATGTACAAGATAGCTTCTATGGGACTATTAGGATTAATTGCAATTCTAGTAATTCCTGCAGGAACACAATCAATGACTAATGATGGCTTTAACCTATATGGACAAGCCACAATGACATACCACGATGTATCTGGAAATGAGATGCTTTCACAAACAGTACACAATCAATTGTTTGATCAAGGCGAAGATTTCATACTTGCCAATACATTTACTGGAATAACAGACATTGGAACTGACGCTACACAAATCGGTGCAATCTGTCTAACTGTTGCAACAGCTGCAGAATCATATGCTGAAACAATACAGCATAGTACGTTCAACGCAGACCACGATGCAGCAGAAGGTGGTGCTGATGATGAAAACAATTGTAGAACAGATGGAACTGTAACCAACTCCACACAAATTGCAACAATTGGACCATTAACATTCCAAGCAGGCACAGGTACAGATAATCTGAATGCTGGTGAAACTATTCAAGCAATAGGAATTTGTGAGGCCGATTCAGGTGATGCTGACAATCGTGGATGTGATGACACATTATTTGCTGTAGTTGACACCTCAGATGTAACTTTAGCAAGTGGTGAAACCGTAGATATCACATATACATTCAATCTACAATCAGCTGGTTCTTAGTCAAAATACATTTTTTTTATATTTTTATTAGTATCAAGTTAAAGGATATTTTGTTGAGTTCAAAAAATGACAAAATTGTGTTTGTAGGGTTGGCTATAGCAGCAATTTTAATTTTAATTTTTGCTACAAATGAAAACAGTCTTGTGTTTTTATTATTTAATCAATACAAACCAGTTGTTTGGGACGAAGTACTTGAAAGAAATATTGTCCGCTCATCTATCCCAATTGAGTTTTTAGTTATGGAAAATGGAAAGTGTACAGTTTCGGCTAAAAACTTTGATAAAATAGTGGATCATCAATATTTTAAAAGATCTGATGAGGTAGTTAAGGAACTAAAATACGATAGAAATGATGAGACATTGTTGCTTCCATGTGACATTCTAGAAGGGGACAAATCAAGACTCAACGTTTGGTTTGTAGTCGAAGAGTCACCAGAACATCCAAACAAATACGAATATTTTGTTACACCATGGGAAGATACTTCAAGGTCTGAATCATAATTTTAAAACTAGTGTTAAGGAGAGACTACAGGTGATGTTTCTGCCGTCAAAGTATAATGACGTTTACCATCCTCATTTACAGCATAATTTTCATTTGCAACACCAACAAGTGCACCATCATCAATAGCAGGACTGCTAGGGTTAACTGTGATATCTACAATTGATTCAGATTTTTCAGAGTCAGATGTATTCATAAGAGAAGATGAAGCGGCAAACGCAATTCCAACAACTATTGCAATTGCAATTCCAACAAATATTCCAGTCTTAGCATTCACCATCAGAAAAGTTCTGAGGTAATTGTAGTATGTATATATCTCTTATTCAAATCACTATCCTCATCTCATGACTATCCTAGATAATTTTTTTTTGGCCCAGATGCCCCCATGACATCCTTATTGCTGTGATGGTTATGATTATGATGATTTTGACATTGATGATTATAGAAACAAAAAAAAATCAAGGAGTCACTTGTTTCAACCAGTGATATAACACTACTTTCCTAACCTTTAGGAAACGCAATTCTAAATGGGAAAACCCCAGTCATGGACAAGCTGTGCCAAGGAGATGGCTACATAAGTATTGATGCATCTGGGCTCTCTGTTGGGCTCCCAGATGGACTTATGGGGAACAGTGAAGTTGGACATCTCAATCTAGGAGCTGGCAGAGTGCTATATCAGGTATGGTTATTTTCTAACAGTTGTTTCAATAGAGAATTTAATGATGGTACTGGTCTTGTCCCTACAATAATGTGATGGCACTTTTTTATGTGTATAATACTTGGTACTTAGTAGCATGCCTTAATATGACATATAGTTTGTTGAAACATCTCCCCCCCCAAACCAACAGCCCACAAACCAAATTATAAGAGAAGGAGTTCTGGGATACTGAAAATTTTTCTTCAGCAAGTTTTATCTTTATAATGCGTATAGAATATAAATAAATATTATTTTTGGTGCTTTTATTTTAATGTAAATAAGTTTTATCTCTATATAAATACTTAGCAATTAGGTAAAGGTTAGGCCTGAAGAAGGTATTTGTTGAAACATGTATGTTTTAAACAGTTTGTCTTAATATACAAAAAACTAGAAGAGTCTTTAAAACTAAGCCTTGAAGACAGTAAAATATTTTACTCCATCGAAGTAGTAGGTCTTTATCCTAGCATAACTCTTAAGGGGTTTTTTAGCTCTCAATAAGGCATTAGAAGCCAGGGAACATAATACTATTTCAACAAACACATTTATTTCCTTAGCTGAGTTTATAATTGAGAATATATAACTATTCAAGCGACGTGCAGGAAGATCACTGCGCAACTGCGAGAGAATGACAGGAGTGATATGGATGAAAGTGGATATAGATAAGGTCTTGTTAAATGTGATTTGTGCCTATGTACCACAGATAGGCAGGGACAGGGAGGAGAAGGATGCATTTTGGGAACTGCTGGAATACATGATGACCAAGTTACCAGAAGCTGAGATGTTGTGGATTGGTGGCGACTTTAATAGGCATGTAGGAGAAGGTAACAATGAAGCAAGTGAAATCATGGGAAGATATGGTGTTGGGACATTAAATGAAGAGGCAGCCCGAATTGTAGATTTTGCCTCTGTGCACACCATGGCAATAACAAATACATATTTCAAGAAGAGAATGTCAAGAAGAGTTACCTACACAAGTGGTGGTGCAAAAACCCAAGTTGACTACATTCTTTGTAGGAGAAAGAAATTAAAGAGAGTGTGGGATTGTAAGGTACTGCCAGGTGAAGCAGTGGCAAAGCAGCACAGTGTTGTCCTATGTGAGATGGAAATAAGAATCATGGAAAAGAGAAGAGAAACAAGAACCCCCAAGACACGTTGGTGGAAACTAAATGACAAGGAATACAAAGAGGAGTTTGACGAGCTAAAATGGAAGCTAAAGGTGGAGCAAGAGCGAAAGCCAAAGCTGGAGAGGCACTGTAAGGACAGGCTGGAGACTGGGAGGAGATCAGCCAAATATTGAAAGGCACAGCAAACAAAGTTTTAGGGAGAATATCTGGAAAACCAGGTAAAAAGGTGGAAACATAATGGTGGAGTGGCAAGGTACAAGAGGCAATCAATGAAGAAAGACTGAAAAAGAAACAGAGAGACATGAATAGGAACAACAAAACCATTGCAGAATGCAAGGCAGCCAATACAGCTGCAAAATGAGTGGTGGCAAAGGCCAAAGACAGAGCTTTTACTGAACATTTTGACTGCCAAGGGTTTGGACTATGTTTGCAAACGACAAGGTTAGGCAAAAATCGTAATCTTAATTTTATTGTGAGAACAACACTGACAAACTATAGGTTGTTACTTTGTTGTTTACAATTTTTGCTTCGCAATTTCCATGATTTGCTTATAGCAAATTTCTTTAAAAAAATATATATGCAATCAATCATTCTAGAAGGAAATTTTGAATTAAAACAATGCTGTTTAGTAGGCCTTGTTAAATATAAAGGGGGCATTTGCTAATGTGCCACCTTAGAAGCAATTTGTGATACTGTCTGTTAAATTGTAATTCAAACGTTGTATTTTGTGAACAAGGAGCTTAAATGAAATGCTATAAATTACTGAAGCAGTATAAAACTTCAGTTATGTAAAAACTGCACAAACAATCAGGAATGAAATGAAATATTATTCTTTCGTAGAATACCTGCAATTCCTTTTGTTCTGTAAATTTTGTTTGTAAATAATTAACCTGAAAGATAGATTGCATGCAACCTGTCATTTTTAGTATTGATCATGTTAATACCTAACTCACAACTTAACTGGGCAAACACAATTCTTGTTTCAGGATATAGTTCGCATTAACATGACTACTAAAGAGAAAAAATTCCTTGATAATGAAAACTTTGTGAAAGCTTGTGAGAATGCCAAGAAGGGAAATGGAAGACTTCACTTCCTTGGTTTGGTAAGTAACCATATACATTATAGACAAGATGTATTGGTACGTTTAATTTGACCCTATCATCCTGCGAATAGGTGGTGCCCATTCTATGCAGTTCGTTTTAGTGACTCTGCACAGTCCACTATTTTCGCGTTAATAATATGATTTTTCATTGTGGCAAAAGGAGATTAAAGACAAACATTTTTATTATACACACATTACGTTTTTAGAAGAATTGTGATTTATTCTTTAGCTCGTTTTGTCCTTTTTACGCGGGAAACTAATGCTTTGGATGCCGAGGTCCAACTTGACTTTCATTAAGAAACATCCTGTGCATTCTTTTGTAGGTACTTAGGGTCTTAAAAAGGAAAGTTTAGTCTGTATGTAAAAGATGTTAAGTTAGTACCATACTCTGTAACTCGCATTCCTTGGTTAATCAGTAATATTGCCTCTCTTCTACCACTCTTATTTGTACAGCCTCTTCCGTTTATACGTAAGTTTTTTGGATACATTTTGTTGAGTATAATCTGTTTCCATTTTTAGTTGGATTTTCATGTCAATATTTCAACTGTGTTTGTGACGAAACTTTTGACTTTATCTGGGGTAATATTTAGCTGTTTGGGTTTGTTTTTCACCTCAACAGGTCAGTGATGGCGGTGTTCACTCCCATATTAATCACTTGTTGGAAATGGTTGAGTCTGCCAAACGACATGGAGTACCAAAAAGTTTTATTCAATTTTTTGGTGATGGTCGAGACACTAGACCCACAAGTGGAGGTATTTGGGGCTAGAGTCTCTTGTTTTGCATTGTATATGAAGTAGACACGTATATTTCAATTGCTGCATGGAGAGAGATGCATGCCTTTTCTTTCTTGTTGGATCTCTTATGTAGACCATTACTCGTGCAAAGCGTACGAAAACGAAGTTTGCTAGAGTTGAAGGATTTCGTAGGTAAAACCCATCAAACTAATGCAGAGCATAACAGAAGAAGCTAGTTACTTTTGCAAATATGCTTGCAGAGGATGATGTAAGTGCATAGACAGGATCGAGCCAGCTGAGTAAAGCCAAGCATTAGAAGGGTATAGACAATATGGAAATGGACAGAGTTTGTTGAACTAGTGGAATAAATGGAAAGCAATGTTTATTCACTAACATTGTATAGGTACAGCTGGTATAGTAATATAGTTGCTCTCAGCAGAGTTGATTGAAAAGAGAAAGAAAAAGATTATTATGAATGTTAGTTGTTAGGGTTAATTAACAGTTAATAGCTTCATAATATTAAATCAACAAAAGCCTGACTTGATAGGACGCTATTAGATATTTTTTTCTGAACAGTTTTACTAGCTTTAGTGACATAGCCATTATAAATACGAAGAGAGCGTATCATAACATGTAGACATTTGAGTGTCAAGTATTACTTATTGAGTGCTACATATTTCACGAAGAAGCATTTGCTGAGTGGCATTACAAGAGAGGCATTTGAACAGAGAAGTCAAGGTTTAACAAGAAAAATCAAAAAATGTCAAGGCACATTTAATATTTTTGTCACAACTTACGCCTACAAGGGCTGAAACGAAACCCAACATGCAAAAAATTTATTTGGTTTTTACTAAGGCTTTGTCAGATTACAATCACCACGGATGGCTTTATGGTTATTAGATATAACAGTCGTACAGCCAACTATCTGTTATGCAAAAGATTGGAGGTTACGTTTTCTACTCAATCAACAATAGCCATCATCTTGAAAATCTCGTATCTGCTTTATAACTACTACAAAGACGTATAATTGTTTGATTGTCCGCATTATTCCTTCCCCTCGATTTGTAAGTAATTGTCTGTCTGTTTCCTTTCAGTGACATATATCAGGCAAGTCCTAGACAAACTCAAAGAAATAAGTTATGGGAGTTTGGCAACAGTAGTTGGTCGGTACTATGCAATGGACAGGGACAAACGTTACGAAAGAATTCAAGTGGCTTATGATGGGCTTGTGCAAGGGATTGGGGAGAAAAGTAATCCAAATGATGTTATAAATGTAAGGAAAGAATGAATCTGTCAGTGGGTATAAAGGAATACGATGATAATGATGATAATTGTCATTATTTTTGGCACAGACGTATAGCTGTAAGGTGAAAGGGGAAAATGCCATCTTTTATTATTTGTAAAACATTACTTTGCCCACTTGCTGAAAGTGCTGAAGAAACCTATGAATCTTTTATCCCCTCCACCCAAGAAAGGTTAAGCATAATTATCACAACATACTTATGGATACTAAGCTACATGGCTGTTTCTTCATCTTCGGTATCGTATTCCTTATCATTTTCCTTGTTAATATCTGTAATAATATGCTAAGGGCGTATCTTGACGACTCATCAATACCTGCATATGCTGTTCGAGAGGCACTTGTACAATATAAGCACTAACAATTTGGATAAAGTAACTATGACAACACTGAAAAGTCTAATACTGATTTCGAATAACAAGTCATGTCACTGTGAATGTCCGTGTATACTGAAAATAGACATTGTCTAGCGTGCATACAAAATGGAGCTTTCAAGTTAGAAATGTTCATCCCTACAGATTTAATGTTCATCCCAAACGCCTTCATCCGCGTACTGCTGATTTTGTTTCAGAGGCTTCTGTCAACTACTGTCAACTAGAGTATTATTTATAGTGAATTGTATCATTATTACGAGCTCACTTACATTACGCATTCCCTTTAACGTAGATACAATCAATTTCATTTGTTTCTTTTTCACCATATCATTGATTGCGATGATAAAGCATAATTTACTCGCCGCACCATTACCTGACATATAACATATAAGGATCAATAAATATATGAAACAGTTTTGGCAGTGGTATGGTGACTTGTCATACTCAACGACATGGGCATCTACGCATGCTGGAGGCTTTAATGTGGCCTCCACTAAATCAGCAGTGGGAAGCATTGCCCATATACTTTTGTTGCCCCCAAAACGATAAAGCTGTGAGTTGGTTTGGAAGAAGAGCTTGCTGAATGTAGGTTACTCTCTTTACGCTTTTCCTGGTACAAAAAAGTTATTTAATGGTCTTTTAGATGATCTAACTCAAAACACTTTTTTTTCGTTCAACGACTTTCATTGTCGATAACTGTAGGAAATATTTATCTTTGTATGATTGTTCCACTCTCACAGCAACAGAACCGTTTATTTCTGCGATCCCGATCACGTTTTTGCCAAAACTATACATTTATGGATGTCTTTGGGGCGTTACAGATCGTGCAGTGTCAGCTTTGTCGAGAGTTGATTGTATATTTATCCTACTAATTTACTTCGACGCTCTTGCAGTTTTATGACAGTTTAATAAACGTCGGGCTCCAAAAATTCTGGAAAACTTTGCGCTTTTCATACTTGAGATTTCCTTTATTTTTAGGTTGTACAGGGTAGGTATGACAAAGGAGAAAAAGATCGAGAAACCGACGAATTCCTGAAACCCATAATCGTTGATGAGGACGGACGTATTAAAGGTATTAAACTTGCGATTGCATCATCATAATAGTGATTGTAAATATTATTAAATATAAGAAGATGCAGCCGTTGTTATGTTCGGAATTCGAATGTGATTCAAATTTAAACAATTGGGCAACTAGGCCGTAGGATTAGCTCAACCGGAGTAACCAATTTTCGTATAGATAATGAGATTGCATTGCAAATTATAAATGTCTTGAAAACCACGTACTAGTATCCGCAAAAAAATATTTTCTAATCTAATGGTGAAAACAACACCGACAAAATATAGACGCTAAGAAGAAAACTATAATTTAGACAACGTTTGGTCCTTTTCTCAAGACTTAGTCAGATCACAACGCTAATCACCGATAGCCTTTTTTTATTCGTAATGTTGATGATAGTGTATAGTCTCGTCAAATGTAGGACGATGGATGTTTCAGCATCTGATTGACTAAGGAAATGAAATATTTGGCTGGAAATAACCTTAAATATCATAAAGTTTACAATGTTTACAAATTTTGACCTTTGAGTGGTGGATGAGGAGGAGTTGCATTCAGGGAGGTTTAACTGTCTCGTTCTTCATCGCATGATTAGTCAAAGTATTGCAGTATATATCAATGTTGCTTGCAATCTGTTTTCGTCATTCCTTGAGAGGTATCTGTATTATTATTATCCTCCCGTATATTCCATAGTGGCAGTAGTATTTCATTCATACGTGCTGAGTGTATAAAATGATGGTGGTAACTTTCACGTAAATTTGGGTATTCACTTGATATTGCTGGAAACGACTTTTAGTTTCTTATGAATGTTTATTTTGCCGTTACATATCCGACGAGGTGCCAATTTTGCATAAACACTTGGTATTTTTGTTAAAGAAATCCTCGTCGTGCTGGTTTGATGTGTGAATTTTTGTATGATATCTGGGTCCTTGTGAGATATTTTTCGCACGTTCTTGGAAGCCCTACGTGAAAGGGATGCAGAACAGGTTCAATGTATGGCTGTTTTATCGTATAACTGGAGTATTGTTCACTCTGATTTGCAATAATCGACTATGGGACGAACTAAGGCGAGTGTTAGCGTCGTACATGCCACCCATGGTGTACGAATACGTCCCTTGCCCTCAAGGTTTTTACACTTCTCCGCCAAGTCAATGGAGATTTATTGTTACAATTAATGCCAGATGCCGTTGGACTAGAAAAGGCACTGTATACAACATCACACGGCATTGCTTTACATCATGTTATTGCATTGCGTTTCTGTTCATTGCGTGGGGCTACATTACATACACTAGATGGTGTTATATTACGTCACATGTGCTAAAGCATTTATATGCAATATGGCATTTAGCGGCATGTGAAACTCATTTTGTGCATTGTTGTATGCGAGAAGCAGCGTAATTGAAGTCAATCTATCTTAAGAATTGGAGAGGGTTTATGTCTGTAATATTATTATTTTTAAGTACTTCCGAATGCAATACATTACGTTTCCTGTATAAGTATTTTATCTAGCAAGTTGGTTTTCCCGGTGGGCGGACATTAACCTCCTGGACAATACCCCCCCGGACATTAACCCCTCAGAAAATATCCCCCCGGACATTAACCCCCTGGGCATTAACCACCACTGCAAATATCCCCCCGGACAATATCCCCCCAGACATTAACCACCCGTGTCTATAACCCCCCGGTTATTAACCCCCCGATATCTTTTCAATATTCATTCCCAATGCACTCTCAGAGATTTCGAGCAGGAAAAACAGAGTTATAAGAAATTTCGGGCAAATAACTTCCGTAAATAAATACAGTTTTTCATGAGAACCAGTGAATTTCTTTTCCTGGCTCAATGTGCTTATTTTGCAACTTTATTTTTACTGCATGATAACTAATTTCCAATTTGGAAGATAGCCAAAACTTCTGACCAAAAAATTTCATCCTTGATGTTCTTGTGAAGAAAATTGTTATGATTTAGTTAACTGCTAATGACATGTATTGCATTATCTACCCATCTTAAAGAAAGCTGACAACAGTGACGTTATTTAAGACTTTGGTCTCTTGTGCACGGTCATGGTGACGTCAGACCAGAATTAGGCTAACAATAAGATACCTCTTTGATCTAGGCCGGCCTTCCAGACCAGGGTTGAATAGAAAGACCATGTTAATTCTCACTAAAGGTCTATCCATAAGATATGCAAGATTGGCGGTAATTAACTCTCTTCTTTATAGTTTTACTAAGTAAAAGCAAAATAGTATGAGTGGTTAAGAAGATTTGAAACTGTATTTTGAAATGCAGGTCTACTTATCATGGTGTCAGGTAAGTTGAAGGAAAATTACACCGATGACGTTTATACAGGGTCTGGGAGGTGATCTATTTAATGATTATTCGTTGTTCCAAAGAACTAAAATCAACCTTTTACAGACTTAATGGTATTAAAACCAACATTTTGCACATTTATGAGCACTTACTTGCAGTTTGCTACGTCATAAATTGCATGCTCCTTTAATTATAGATATAATATTTTTAAACATCAAAGGAGCCTTTTGTTACAATCGTCAAGTTGTAGCCAGAGGTGCCGTCCTAAAACGTTAAGAGGGGGGGTGGGCTGTGTGATGAGCAGCAAATGCCACGCCCACTATTATTCTCCTCTACGCCGCTATGCAAGATATAAGTTTGGAATTAAGTGCAATTATTCACACTGCTGAAAAATTTCCAACCAATTATTATAATTGACCTTAAAAAGTGAATAAAATTTCTAGTGGGCTCAGCCCCTTTAACATTTTTCACATTTTGTAAGAGGGGAGGAATCGCTCCCTGAGCTCCCCCAGCATCTCTGGTTGTAGCCCATGAAGATAACGATGTCGCCATGGAAACAAGAAGCGGTGAACAGTCAATGTCAAAACAGTGAATCAAAATAAAAAAATCAATGATTAATGATCAAACCAAGAAATGGCTAGTAGATAGTTGTGTGACTTCAAAGTTTCCTCTATATTCAGCACAATACATCTTAAAAGGCCTTTTCAGAACTTGTTGCCTGTAGTTAGCTAAATATCTCCTCCTCTCTTTAAGTATATCCTGTCACCTACAAAAGTTTCCACCAACCCTTCTTTCAATACCCGCTTTTTCATTATTTTATATTTTTGAACGGTGCTTATCCCTACCTCGCTGGCAATTAAACATCTAAGCGTAGATGATATCTTAGGACTAGCTCAGTGAACATTGTAAAACCAGAAGGCCTTTCGACCACGTGGACATAAATCGGAAAGAAGAATATCTCTCTGTGAAAGCTGTAACTAGCAGTACTGAGAAAAAATCCGATCAAAATAATGATCAATCAGAATTTTAAGATTTCGCAATTACAACTCTTTCCGTGCTGCTGGGATGGTTTCCGACGACCAGGTCAATTCATTTATTAAACAGCTACTATCGCTGGCTCGACCGACTTGATGTTGAACTATTGGCCAATTGACAGGATTATCTTCACATGTCCTCAAGTAACCGTTTTCAACGTTACAGCTGTCATAGGTGTTTCTTTAAAAGGCCCTTGAAAGCCCTTAAAACTTTTCCTTCCAAAATATGTACAAATCTGTTGCAAAAAGTTACATTTCACAACCAAAGACAAAGATCCTATTTTCCTAAAACGGGTAAATTTCCTTCTAGGGCTCTTTCAAGAAAATTTTATTTTATTCGGTTTCAGCGACCCGTACAGTGACACCTTGGACTCAGGTCAAACATATCTACGATTGAGAAGTTTAAAAACATACTGAGAAAATTGAAACGTGTCACCACCGGGAGTTAAACCATGCTTACTGCGTTTTGTGGCTCTTTTAACTTTTAAAGCAATTATGACCTCCGAGGTTCACTCCCTACATGAAGCCTTTGAATGGTTAAGGCTTAAAATTTCTTTAAAATGCTTTTAAAAACTTTTAAAGTTTCATAAGTCGAATTCTAACAAATTGCTGCCATATATGATAACACAATAAACTTGCAGAAGATTAACAATACGTGATGAAGACCAATGTTTTATACCACTAGTAACTTGTCACTGTTAGTAATTTATATCTAAGTATCTCCATATGTGACAGTAAAGACACTGGTGTAACAGAACAGAACTTACTGGTCTAAAGAATGTGCGGGTGAGGTTATGGTCTTGTAATACTAAATTGTAGATCTAGTTAAAAATACCAGACTCAAGCTCGACTTCTGATGTTTCACAAGTTTTGCGAAGTAAGTAAAGACAATACCAATATGCTAAAAAACCTACGCTTTACAAGGTTTGCCTCAAGCTTAGGTCAAAAGTATCGACAACACTTTTAAGCCTTGAGAGAATGAGCATTAACACGAAGGAGAGATTTTGAGAGACTTATCCTCATGCTTCTTACAAAGACTGATAAGAGAAATTCAACTATCATAGGAGCTCTGACCTTTGTCTATACTATCGGAGAAGGGGGCATTGGGACACTTGTCGTACGAATGTAGTTAAATTCTGATAAATTGTTGCTTGCTGTATAAGATTTTTGCTTACGTATAACTATGCTGGTTGAAAAATTACCCTGTTCGGCACTTTAGTCGTTTAATTCATCATAAAGTATTATGTGTCTATCAATTAACAGAATGGCATTAATAATGCTCGTGATTTTCAAAATTTAGTTATTCTAAAGACGCAAGGGGTTTGTTGACCCCCTTTCTTTCCATGTAAAATTGCAATCCACGCCCTTGCCTATAGCTTATAAAAAACACAGTAAAAGACAGTTAAACCTAAGATACCCAGGTGGTAAATTTGAACCCCCCGACACAAGAGATACAAAAGAGCGTGGGGTGGGCCGTTTCCCTTTCTTGTGTTTCGATCAGCTATATTCCCGCGGTGGATACAAGTTTTCTTCTTCCCTTACATTAATAGCTGCCCTAAAACTAAAGGCAACTACATATATGTACCAACATTTTGTAGTTAGCTTGAAACTAAGTTCCTTTATTAGGGAGGACTATTTTGACTGGACGATGTACAGCAGTCACCTGACTCTTATCCACTGAAACTGCAGTAGATTTTATTATGCTCTGTTGTTACTGCAATCGGTGATTGGAGTGGGTGTGCCGTAACACCAGGACATTAAATATGCAAACTTTACTCCCCAAAACACTTATCGTTTCAATCATGAAATGAAGATTCTTTTCTAACAATCTCTTATTTCTTTCCGAATTAGGACCAGGGGTTTAAACATGAGAAGCTTATATACGGATTGCTAAATATTGCACGAAATAGCGAAAACGTAATGTACTTAAAAGCTTTTTTTCGTCAGACATTGTTCAGAGTACTCTGAGGAACGTCAGACGGAGAAAAGCTTTTAAGTACATTATGTTTTCGCTATTTCGTGCAATGTTCCTGTTTTGTACAACAAACAAACTATTTGACGGATTGCTAAGTAAGCTTTCCATGTAGTAATTACAGCTGCAAGCGTGATTAGAATTTTTGAAGAATGTTTCCCATCATTCTGCATTTCGATGTCAGATCAACAATACCTTTTACGTTCAATCGACTTCACTAGGTTCATGTTAGACTATACTAAGGTTGACGTATTGGGGACCTTAAAACAATCTCTTGTCTACACCTATCCAATGTCAAGCAGACTTTTGTTAAAATAACGACGTGGCCATCACGTCAATATAGTGTCGGTATAGCAACTAAATTTTAATGGAAATAATTACGAAAGTTTGATGTCCATATGCAAGGCCCCTAAGGTAATGTAGCATCCACCAAATATCGACATTGTGGCAGGTGTTGGCTCGGGAACGCTGCATTGATTACCACGCGCAAGTGTGTTCGTAATAACTTCCTCTAACATTTATATACATGCTTCATTAATTGAACTTTAGTAACTACTTTCGATAGGAGATACAAGAAGTATCTTTCGAGGGCTCAAGAGAAGATGACGATGGAAAAATACTTATGGGCCTTTCGCGGGCAAGACACTTCTGACAAGAGACGTTATACCGAACAAATCGATAATATACGAGAGGCGGGTTGGATGGCATCGGTTTATTGCTGCCATATTTTCACTGTCGTCGACATCCACATTGTGATTTAGTCACAATTTCTGAATATCTAACAGCTAACCATTGGCAGCTAGAAACTTCAAGGAGCAAACATGGACGATAGTACTCCACCATTTTCAACTACTATAGACACTGAAGCTCTTTGCCAACTTACGAAACAAAACAGTCACACAGACATGCGCAGTAAAATGCACTCAATGCTCACTACAATACTTCAACAAGGATTGCTAAAGATAATTTAGGGTGGGAGGGGGAGGGAGAGGGGATCCTTGGTAGAAAATCCTTGGCTTGGGTCTACTGTGCAAGACTAAGTTGTAGGTGCTCTTCTAAAAACCAAAAGGCTTAGTGTTCGAGGGTGACAAAAGTTGTCCTCCTCGTCAACCTCCCTGGACAAATTTGCCCTAACACATTTACCTATGTTCAATATCTTTTAATCCATTTCTCTTATTACAAATGTCTTTAGACTGAAAAAGAAGTTTGGATTATTCTTCACGATAGTAGTATTAAGCTCGCGCATTTTGTCATTAAGGGTATTAAAATGAGAGGAATTTATGCATGACTAAGAGTGCTCACCGAAGCATATAGAAAATATAACGAGTCATTTAAAATTACGTAAATAGTTAACTTTGATCATGAAGAAAGCAATAAAATGAATATTTTTAGTCAAAATATTTAAAATTGATCCTTCCGAGCTATTCCTCAATGGAAAATTGAAAGGAGATCATGAGGTAGTCACATGTTTTTAAAATTGAGCATAGATGCTGGACAAAGTTCAACTCTTTGATTTAATAGCGACCATCATACACTATCTGCTGTGGTCGATTCTCTTGGATTAAAGAGTTAGCTCTTAAAACTACTATTCTCCCGAACTTTAGGTTTATTTAGAAAAGGTAAAATGGCATGGATCTTAGAGAAGGGTGGATTTTATATCTATGATGGACAGTGACAGCTCTTAGAGTAATTGTGCAGATCGACGTAAAATCTACATACTCTGATTAAATGTTGTTATGATAATGTTTTGATCCAACTCTGTTTCATAAATTTTATTGTCTCGCAAAGTGAAAACGTTAAACGAGAAAAGCAAATTGTGCAATGTATGAAGAAACCACATATTCTCAAATAAGACTTTGAAACTTATATAAATAAATGCAAGCTACTGCTATAACAACAGTGGTTTCCCAGGACGGTCGTACGAGTTTGAGTTACAAAAAGCAGGTTCAAGCAAACAACTTTAATTGAACTATGAATTCTAATAACAAAAATAAACGACTTAGCTCTCAGAGATGCCTTCTCATATGTTAAAAGTATGTTTAAAGAGAACAATTACAATTTCTTGGCTCGAAATTACGATAAATAGACGTACCTACCCTGATCATTGACTGATTACATCCACACTTTGCAGAAAGAATGAGCCAACACAGAAATTATTTAAAGTTTGAAGACAATGTAGGACTTCCAAGTTCCAGCCTTTGAAGTCAAAGCATGTTCACAGAACCGAGGAAACTTAGTATTATGGCTGCAAGAAACACATGAATAAAAGACAATGGCCTCTTTTGAAATCAATAAGATATTCATGATCAGCTGCAGAGCGTTAAGAATATAAACTGTTCGACTGGTCTAACAGGGAGAACGATTGTTGATAGTAAAGACGTTCTGCTCATTAGTTCCATCACATCGTTAAACAGGAGCAGTTTTTATACGTCGTCTACAAACAGAAAAGAGTTAGACGCTTAGACGCGTTGCCAATTTTTGTGCTTGGATACGAGCTTCTTGTAAAACGCTAACTATTTTTTGCTTCTGAAGCCCGTGCCCCCTGCAGTGACTTGAGGAAGTCTTGCAACAAACATACTCGAGTTTGTAACAGAGCAGGCTTCTTCTCAGTACGAAGCTAAAATTACAGAATTATAAGATTCCACTTGCGACAAGCCAGCCAATTCGTTAGAGGCAGTACCTGTACCGTGAAACTTGGGGAATTTTATAGATTGTTGTTATGCAACAAAACGTCGAAATCTAGCATTCACAACTAGTTGCCATAGCTTACTAGTAAAATAACTACGGCCGATTTGGCAAGAACTAGAGGGCGTCCTTGCAGGAAAAGAAGGGCCATACACAAACCATATGTTGCAAATACTGATTGTGGTAGCTGTTACTTTAGTTGACCTTGTCTTTACGTAGCTTTACAAGGGTAGCAATAAATATGCGAATTTCTTTTGAAACGCACAAGGGACGATTCGTCCATTCGGGATCATATTTTGTGGGTATTTGCATAACGGACATTTTTCATACCTGTCTAAAGTGACATATTAAATTAAGAAATTACGTCATTGCATGTGTTTATATAAGGAATTTAGGGCTCACAGTGGACGCCAAGATTTAGTAAGAAAGAACCCAATACTCATAGTAACCATCCGAGCTGAATTGTTTTGTCTGCATCTTCTGAGGCAATAGATGTCAACTGTTTAGTGTCTAAATTTAAACTTTGTGCGCGATCTGAGTATACTCCATTTTTTAATGGGGTATGTAAAATGAATATCTACCCTTCTATCTCCGAAGCCTCTGGTTGGTTTTCATAAGTAAATTACCAATGATGCCTAAAGGAGGAGCATTTACTGAGGGCAAGAACAGCCTTCATTGCGCACTTCAGTGGAGTTTACTCACAAACGCAATACTCTTGGGTGCCTAATAGACGGGGGGAGGAATAAACAAGGGTGTCGGAAAAATCCAAAAAACTTAATAAACGGGGGGTTGGAATAGACGAGGGGGTTGGAAAATGACCAATAATGTAATAGACCGTTGACAAAATGTGTAAAAATGAAGTCAGGAATCGATGTTTAGAATCAACTGCAACTTGAAACCTAGGGTAATACAACACAAACCATGGTCAGTTATTCGAAGTCATGGTAGTCTCCCACATGCCTCTCAAGATTGTAAAAATTTTCCCCTCATCCTCTGCTCTTTTTAATGTGCAGTTTTCATATTGTAATAAAGATATTTTCTACTTGCCTGCCAAAGTACCTCGTCAAAAAATTGTCTTGGGAGGGAGATTACTAAAAAACTAATAGGCGGAGGGGGGCTTGGAATAAGTATGTCCTGGATGGCAAATTTTTGAAAAATTAATTAGCGAGGGGGGACGTCTATTAGGCACCAAAAAATTGCAAAACGCACCTCATTTTATTACTTCCTATTTCACTTTATTACTCCTACTTGATATAATCCACGATGGAGCTAAGGTGATTAGAACGCCCTGAAAGCCCATTTTACACAAAAATGCCGATGTGGACTTATTTTCTTGTCATATGTGGTAAAACATATTTCTGATACGATAATTTTGTCAGGATATCATCCGGAAAAAGGCATATCCTTCAAAATGAAGCAGTAAATACCAACCAAGATTTAGGAGATCTTTCTTATATGGAGATAATAATTACAAAATTTGAGCATATTAAAAAGAAAAATCCAAACTAATTAGCCATAAAGTCAGGAAATACGTAATTTACAGTTCTCGAAATAAATTATGTAGTTTAGAGTTTTTACTATTTGTGAATAAATGAAATCACAAAGGAAGAGCATTACCACTCAAAGGATGATAGTGTTTGGGAGTTGAGCCCGTCTAGAATAGATATGTGACCCTTTATTTTGGCTGCTATTGCGATCTAGTGGCTTTTCCTCCAAATTGTACTTTGTAAATTACAGGTAAGTGCCCATAATTAAGACAACTTGACACTCTCTTGGAATGATAAAATGCTTTTTGATTGCATTAACATGGAACTTTAAAACATTTGTTTTCTTTTCTTATACTAACTGATTTATGGCAGCCAATGTAAGGATCTAATAAGGCATTACACGACATATTTAATGAAGTTGTAAATTTTTTTTTTTGGATGTGCAAAAACGTAAAATGCTACAAGTCTCTGCTGGCAAGCACATAGAAATGCCGGGTTATCCTTATCTGTGCTGTCTTAACTTAAAACTTATTACTCATATTTTCAGCAAAAATTAATGCCTCTGGGATGTAAATAAAATTGAAAACTTGCAATTCATTCCCGGGACGAAGTAAAAGGGTGTGTGGGAGCTATTCCCCCAACAGGTAAACGGATGTGTTTCGACACGTTAGCCCCCGCTCTATGTCTTTGCCTACCTGATTGCCTTTAATTTTGCCCCCCTCCTGAACTTTAAAAATTGATTGATTTTTACTCCCTCTAATTTTCGCTCCCCTCCTCCCGCCCACCCTCTAATTCGCTCCCCTGGGGGCGAAAATTAAAGGGAGACGAAATTTGAAAGGAATAAAGTATATGTATTTGTTGACCCATGTTTTCACTAAAGGGTTATTGTCAATGTAGCAATCATAAATAACATCAATAATGATAACTGGAGTGCTTGGTATACATCATCAAATGTAGTCGTAATATCGACCTAGATTCAGTTCAAATATAATACTCAAAAATCACTGCGAGTTTGTTCGGTCGCAAAATCCTTAAACAACGACCCCTTTTTAGGGAAAAGTTTTGATGTTATCTGATCCTCAACATCAAATCGCGATCTGATGTCAATGTTTTAGGATATGTCAAACTTATCAATACAATGTCCCTTCTTCAGCAATGCAGCTGTCCCTGACCAAGTTGACAGTCTCTCTGCTGCCAATGCAGCCAGAGGATTCACTACATAGAATAGCCCAGCAAAAAACCCCAATAGCTGTGTCCCCTGGTGTACTTTAGCGATAACAGCTAAGCGTGAATTACTTATGTCACACACAGATTTATACAGACGGAGCAGGTTGAACGTAAAGCCTACTTTTATACAACGAATCAATACTACACTTTATTAAAAAACAATGTACTAACAAGTAAAGCACTGGCACAGTTTTGGTGTACATCAGAGCTGTATACTCTCTGTGCGCATGTTAAGCAACAGAACAGATGACATCAGTGATCCTAAAACCCATACAATCCTTCTCATCCATAACTTGATAGCCACCATAATATTTTGCAACATCCTGAGTATAATGCTAAAAGCATAGCTAATAGGTGCATGCATTGCAATCACTCCGGCAAGGGTGGTCTTGATGTTTGAACTGCCTCACGAGGCAAGCTTCTCAAGGGTCTAAACGTATCATCCATTTGTTCAGCAACTGGGTTATCACAACAATGAACAATAATACCTGGAGTTAAATCAGTTTCTGCATGAACCTCGTGACTCTGGTCTGGAGCCAAGGATGCCACTGCTGCTAAAAGATCATAATTTATAACTGGTATTCCTTCTTGTACTGGTTCCCATCCAACAGGAGGAGACGCCGGTGGGGAAATAAGAAATTGCTTTTGTGGCTTGGGGGGCTGTAGTGTACTTGATGTGTTCTTTAGAACTTGCTACAATGAAAAGTGACATTAATTTGAAAGGGTAAATTTTCTGTAACTGCAATATCATAGTGTTTTATGGTGACCAACACTGCATCTTTCAAATTATGCTTCCAAGGGCAAATGAAACACTACCTGATTACATATATAATCATGGTTGCAGTTGGTTTTTGCCACTTGAAAGAAGGAGAGGGGCTGACTGTAGCAGCAAGATAACCGAAGGGACTTTCACAATAAAAATAATTCATGGATACACAATGCCGTGCTAAAGAATGAAAAGGAATCATTTCGAGTCTTCAAAATTTTGCATGTAACAAGTTAAACTGTTTCCATACCATGAATAGCAAACTTGCCAAATGTTCACTTATTAAGTATGTAGGACATGTCTTGGGCACTCAAAGGCAAAACGTAAGTATCATTTTTACAAATTGAATAAGGTCTTAAGAAATTCTTCCTAGTTAACATATAGCCCTGAATAACCTTGGAAATTTTTAGATGCTGTGATGATGATTATGATGATGATGATGATGATGCAGTTTTACGCCTTGCACTCCATTTTACAGGGGCTAGGCATTGCTTCTTCAGCTCAGGGGCCACCGCAAAATTTGGAGCTGAAATGGTGGGGGAAAGGCAGATGCAACGGGAATGCATCTATTCAACAAATGGCGGGGGTAATTTTCTGGTCATCTAGAACTTCCAAGTTTCAAAATTTTGGGGCCTTCGGGACCAACCATGGTGGTGCCTCATTAAAACACTAAATTGAGAAATGCTTAATATAGTTTGGTTCTGAAAGTTAACTAGTCATGCCAAAACGCATTCTACTACTCTTGTCTCGTTTCAATCTTTTAAACAGTGTATATCTTACATGATCTTGTTTGACTGGATTTCCTTTAGCACTTTACATGTTAGATATTTGTAATCATCATACCTCAACTTCTTAATCTTAAAAAAGCAAAAGCTAGCATTTTGTCTACTTAGGATCAACTATCAAGGTAGACGTGCCTTTCTCTCAGTATATTCTATATTTTCCGCCACCAAACTTACTGATAGATCATATGCATCACCTATCCTAACATTTTTTATGAGTATGTTTCAGCCTGCTAAAATTGCGGTACCTAAGGTCTCTTCTGTTTCTCAATACAGATCACTTGAGTACCTATATTTTAAGTCCAAATTTCTGTTGCTCATACTGCTCACTATATCTCACAAATTATGCCTTGAACTGACCAAAGATTGGCCTTCTCCATTACTGTGATAGCCTCTGTCCTGTAAATATACAGTGCCACGGGCCTCTACGACTTACAATGATTTACTATTTATATATCCTTAAACTTCTCCATGATCTACCCAAAGCACGAAATTGTGTCCATAAGATTTTGAGAGATGGAATTAGGCAGCCAAAATTTCACGGTATATGAATGTACATATTGTAGTATATATTGCAGCATATATACACTACACTAATACGTAATGTAACAGTAATTAAATCAAACTAGTGAAGTTATATCAGTCTACAAATTCCACATTATTTGTTAGACTGCCATGCATATACTAATATGTATATATGAGGTTTGGGCAATTGTGGTTGAGATGGGGAAACCTTGATGTAGTAAGATGAGGGGAGAAGGCCAAATAGGAATGATAGGTCACAAATGGGGGGGGGATCAAACCTGGAGGACACCACGGCTAAGACAGTGCCAACATATATGGGACTTTTGTTGTATCTTCGAGCATATTAAGAGCAGATGCTTTCCAGCTGTCGCCAATAGCCCTCTGAGGAATCAAACCTATACCTTCTTGCATAAATGGCAAATGAACTAGCCACTGGGCCATGGCAGCTTTCACATCCATCATTATAACAATTCCAGCAGATAATTTAGATCTAATAAACTAAGGTGCTTGCAGAGAGGAACTTTGAAAACTGTGAAGTAGATCTGACTTCATATTGTACAATGTCAAAATTTTTGGGATGCTACTCAGAGTATGGCCTAAAACTAGACAATGGTGAATAGAGGCAAAGTTATTACTAGTCGATTATGACTTTCTAAGAATTCCAGGGAGATTTTTCTCTGATCTAACTGAGGATAAAAGAAAAATTCTGTACCCTTCAATTAGGATTAAAGTTTGCAATGTCCCACCCTTTAACCAGTGCTTATGATTGTCTCCAAATCTCCTTACCTCTGAGAGTAGACCCTATACCAATAAATACTCAGTGGTCATCAAAGTTTCTTACACAAATAGATCAAGAAATAATGAAGTCCCTCGAACAATAAGTAGATCTTTGGTAAGCACATGCTTCCTTATCCTTACTGTGAAGTGCACAGGCAAGACCTATTTTGAATGTGACACTTACACTCTTCTCCCTGTAAGCATTTGTGGATGCTTTATACATAACAACAGTCACCAGGATGAGACTTGGGCTGCTAACTTCTCATTTCATTACCAAAGATTTACTGATACGAGGCTAGCACTTTGCAAATTAATGGCACAACAAGCAACTCACCATTTTAAAGTAGACTTTCAGCTCTTGCTCCTTGAAGTCTCTGAAATGCAATGATACTTTTGCCATAGCTGCACATTCTGGCAACTTGTAATCAACTAAAACTCTCCTTCCAAATGTACGTAAGTAAATAAATTCTGCATCACCAAATGTTAGAAAAAGATTTTGAAACTCCTCCTAAATAATATTCAAGAAGAAAAAGAGCACATCAAAGAATAAACCAGATAATCTTTTACTATGACATCACAAGAGAAAAAGTCTACACCCAGAAGGATCAAACAAGCTTGTAAGCTTGATTCCACTCATTATCATCATTTCATTAATTCTTGCTTTAAAACAATCTGCATAAAAGTGTTTATCAACAACAGTATCATCGACATAATGACAGTCAATGTTATTAATATTGTTTCATTTAATATTATTATTTCACAAGTTTGATTTTGTAAATGTAAATGTAGCAGCAGTTATTGAAAAGTTGGTTTGTGTCACAAGGTTTGATTATTGCATTAAGTGACATACGGAATTAAGAAACAGTTCCTTGTAAATAACACCTGCATGATTGATCCTTTCCTTGTCAGTCATATATTTTTGGAAAACACATAAGTTGTAAACAAACAATTTTCTCAATGTAGTATTCGCCAGACAATAGTAAATCCTAAATATCAGTCATCAGTTTAAAATGCAAAATGTGTTGACAAAGTGTCTTAGAAAATGCTTAACATAGACAAGTTCTCTATCTGCATTCTTGATGCCACTCATAATTCCAAAGCCTAGTGCCTGAGGCTAAGGCTCAAATGAAGTATATTAGCAACAGTTTGCATGTGATGAAGAAATGCAGCATAGGTATACTGTACCTGTCAGAAATCATTTCTAGTTCTTGGATAATGGGGTGAATGATGAGGAGTACATAAAATTCATTCAGGCAAATGAGGAAACTAGGGAGGAATGAGTACCAAAGAAGACAAGGGTGCAAAAGTTCCTTAAAGCCAAACATACTGATATAGTAGCTGCCAGAATACAGGTAGAATCAGCATACCTTATTTCTTTCAAATTTTGCTGACCTTTCATTTTCGCCCCCTCATCCTTAAATTTTCATCCTCCACTGGGCGAAAATGAGAGGCAGACAAAATTTTGGGGTACATTGTATTTCTTTGCTTGTTCTGTACACTTTTGAATTTCCCTTTGGTGAAGAAAAATTGCAAAATGACATACCCCTAAAAACCTACCCATACTGCAGCCCCTGCAATTAGACATAAAACGCCATGTTGAATATGAATATGATGGTGTAAACAATTGCACCCCTTAAAAACCAGTCATCTATGTAATTTTATTATCTGTGGTATTAAAGTAAACACGCCTACCTTCTTCACAATGCCAATTTATCTATGCCTGTGCCTGTTCGATTGCATTTAACCCCCCCCCCCCCTCCTGAACTTTAAAAATCGATTTTTACTCCCTTTAATTTCTCTGTATCTTTCTTGAGTATATTTCAAAAATATTATGTTGTCATCATCAGCTCTAGACTAAATCAACAATACAGCAGTCCTATATAAACAAGGTGTATTGCCATAGAAACCAGAAGTTACAAAGAAACTCATGCAGAGTGCAATTATGTCACGAAAATGATTGTGGCTTCTTAGAGGCCTTTAAACCTTCATTTACAGATGGAGAACAATGCGTAATGTGATAAGTTTCCAGAAATGATAATTGCAACCAGTTACCATTAGTGTCAATGATGGAGTAATTGAGAAGAACTGTGTTTCTCATGTGTTCTTTTACATCTATTCCATATGGAATGTCTAATGATGGTAGACTGAAAAGGCTGACGTAATCTTGAAACAATTGACATCGTGGCAAGTATAGAAACATGGGCTGTTTTTTCCCACATATTCTTCACCACACCCTGGACATTTGATTTTGTAAATGATATTTGCTCTCTGCAATTTTGGGATTTTGTCCTTCGTAGTGCAAATGACAAGATAACATTGTCGAAATATTCTCAATAAAGATTATAGATTATCAATTTTATATCTTAAAGTCAGGAAATGTAATTATTTGTTTTTGTTTTATTTTATTTTAAGAAGATGAAGATTTCCCTCAAAGTGGGAAAAAGTTCTGGTCCAGATGTCATCCCACTAAATTTTGTCAGTTTGATGACATCAGTCTCAGAATCTGCCATCTCACCCTCATGAAGAAAGACAATCCAGAAATAGGGCCATTCATGAACATCATCCCATTACTTAAGTCAGGTGACCTGTCCATAACTGACAACTATCGAGGCAGAAGTCTAACCTGTGTTATTGCAAAGTGCACAACTGCATGATACTGAACAGAATAAGGAGTGCTCTGGATATAAAACTAAAGAGGAACCAGAATGGTTTTAGAGCCAAACATACAACAGTATGCCAAATTTTGGCACTAAGAAGAGTCCTAGAGGGGGTGAAAGCCAACAACCTACCAGCAGTGTTGACCTTCACTGACTTTAAGAAGGTGTTTGATTCAGTCCACTGAGGGAAAATGATGAAAATACTTAGGGCATATGGATTACCACCAAGGCTGCTCCAGGCAATAGAAGCCATGTACAGGAACACCAGAGACAGGATTGTAACATCAGATGACGAGACAGAACTGTTTGACATCACCACAGGGGTGCTCCAATCCGATACCCTAGCCCTTTTCCTCTTCATAATAGTCCTTGACTATGCACTGAGAAGAGTGACAGAGGGAAGAGAAGAAGATCTGGGATTCACCATCCACCTCAGAAGGTCATAGAGATTCCCTAAAGAAACTTTAACAGATCTGGGCTTTGCAGATGACATTGCATTGCTGTCAGACCTCTTGCAGCAAACCCAGGAGCTACTTGTTAGAGTACAAACAGAGTGCAAGAAGGTAGGCCTCGAGATAAATGTCAATAAAACCCAAACACCTGATCTACAACGTCAATGAGTCAGAAGCACTGAAGGCAAAAGATGGTACTGAGCTGGAAAGAAAAGAAGACTTCAAATAGCGGGGTTCCTGGAGAGACAACTCACAGAAAGACATAAAGATAAGAAAGGCACTAGCATGGCAAGCTCTAAACAAGATGAGAAGTAATTGGGAGTCAAGAATGCCATTGAGCTTGAAGATTCTTTCTGGCTGCCATGAGTCCATATTGTTACACAGATGTGAGAGCTGGACAATAACTCCACAGATGGAATGTTCTCTGAATGGTCTGTACACCTGAATCCTGAGGAAAGTACTCGATGTGAAATGGTGCTCACATACAACCAACGCTGAGTTGTATGGTGACCTGCCACCGGTGGGAAACAAAATAGCAGCATAGGGTCCTCCCCACCCAGGAAGTTGGGAGGGGATAAAATTTTCAGCTCAGGGGGGACTGCGAATTTGGAGCTGAAATAATGGGGGAAAGGCAGATGGTGGGGGAATGCATTTGTTCAACAGATGGGGGGGAATGGCATTTTCTGGCCATCTAGAATTGCCAATTTTCAAAATTTTTCCTTTGGCACCAACCATGGTAGTGCCTCATTAAAACAATAAATTTAGCAATTCTTAACACAATTGGTTCTGAAAGTTAACAAGTCATTACGCCAAAACGAATACTACTACTCTTGCCTTCAATCTTTCAAACTGTGTACATCTTGTTTTCTATATATGTGATCTTGTTTGAATAGATTGCCTTTAGCGTTTAAATGCTAAATATTTAACAAAAAAGCAAAAATTAGCATTTTGTCAACTTAGGATCAACCATTATGGTAGACTGAGGTTTCTCTCTGTATATATATTCTATATTTTCTCCCACCAAACGTACTATTATATATATATATTATATATAGAAGCACAAGAGAAGCTCTTCTGGCTGACCATCATAGACACTTTAAAGGATACATCAGCCGAGACATTTAGAGGATGGTTCGAAGGACTTTACAGACATTTAACAGCGATGCAATACGATTCCCGCCGTAAAAGAGCAAGTAAATTAAAAAGATTATTACGAAAAAGAAATTATGGTCAAAAAGAGCCACCTATATGCGATGAATTTAACTTCAACAAAGATCTTGTTTACTTCAGACAGGCATTTCAGTTACAAAATGTGGACACAAGACGACGTGGGCGGAAACGCATCGAAGAAGAGCCAAATATCGAAACAAACATTCAAAATCTTACAACATGCCAGGACGTGAGTTTTGTTGATCATAGTTCTATTAATTCAGAAACATATATTTTATCTAGTGACTCGACGCTTACCGTCGACAGTAATCGTAGTACTATAAATCGTCTTAACGCCACTTTTGTTTCGCCGAATGTCGTGAACTTGTCAACCCGTAGCCTTAGTAAGGCAGAGATATCCCTACTCTCCAAAGGCCTTAAATTTTCTATTACTCCAAAAGAACTTGATAAGGCCGCGCTGATTTTCTGTTGCGGGTTTTCCGCGATTCCGCCGCGCCCACCAACGCCCTGTTGAGCAACCCCGAGGCGCTGCGCAAGGCCTGGGAAACCAAAGGCGAAAGCGTGGTCAGGGGGATCAATAACCTGACCGACGACCTGCTCAATAATCACGGTATTCCGGCCCAGGTAAAGGGGGAGGCCTTTAAGGTCGGTGAAAACATTGCCACCACCCCGGGCGCGGTAGTATTCAAAAACGAAATACTGGAGCTCATCGAGTACGCACCTTCCACCAGGCAGGTTTACCAGCGGCCGCTGTTGCTGGTGACCGCCATGATCAACAAATACTATGCCCTCGACCTAACCCCCGACCGCAGCCTGATAAAGTTCTGCGTCGATAGCGGATTCCGGATGTTTACGGTCAGTTGGGCCAATCCAACCCGCGAGCAGGCCGACTGGGGGGTTGAGAAATATGCCCTGGCGGTGGCCGAAGCGATGGAGGCAGTCCTGTCGATCACGGGCAGCGAGGATTTGAACCTGGTGACAACCTGTTCCGGGGCGATGGTAACCTCCGCGCTGGCTGCCTACCTGAAGGCGACGGGCGACAGCACTATCCATTCCATGACCATCGGCGTGTGCATGCTGGAGATGCAGCAGACCGATATGGAAATGGGCGCCTTCGCCAGCGAGGAGGTGCTGACTGAAGTCAAAAAACGCTCCCGCGACGCCGGAATTTTATATGGGCACGAACTCGCCCTGTCGATGCTGTGGCTGCGGCCGCAGGAGTTGATTTGGGGCAATGTGGTCAACAACTACCTGTTGGGTAACGATCCGCCGGCCTTTGACCTGTTATTCTGGAACAACGACTGGACCAATTTACCGGCCCAACTGCATGCCGATGTCATCGATATGTTTGCCACCGGCTGCCTGATGCATCCCGGGGAGATGACCCTGGCCGATGTGCCGCTGGATATCTCGGCGCTGGACTGCGACAAGTTTTTTGTCGGTGGTCTATCGGACCATATCACGCCCTGGGAGGCCTGTTACCGGGCTGCACTTGCCTACGGCGGAGACAAGGCGTTCGTGCTTTCCAACAGCGGCCATATCCAGACGTTTCTTAACTCACCGCAGAAGAAAAAGGTCAGTTATTTTACTAACAAAGAGCTACCGCAGGATGCGGAGGCCTGGCTGCAGGACGCTGAGTTGCAGGAGGGCTCCTGGTGGGCGTATTGGCGTGATTGGCTCAGCGCACGATCCGGCGCAAAGATAACGTCGCCCGGAAAGCTGGGTAACAAGGCCTATCCGGCCGGTATCGAGGCACCCGGCAGTTATGTGTTCCAGCAATCGGATGATCGATGAGCAGTTTACAAACGGATTGGTTTCTCCACCGGGGCTTAAGAATACGCTATGCCCGGCGGCCCGGTAAACCCGGCAGACTGCCGCTGCTGATGTTCAACGGAATGGGGCAGAGTCTGGAGGCCTGGGAACCTTTGCTGGCGGCCTTGCCCGGTACCCCGATCATCGCCTACGATGTGCCCGGCGCCGGTCTGTCGGACGTGCCGCCCCGGCCCTGGCGTTACCGCGAGCATGCCCGGTTGGCGGCGCAACTGGTGCATCATCTCGGAAGCGACAGGGTTAACGTGTTTGGCCTGTCCTGGGGCGGTGGGCTGGCCCAACAGTTTTCTCATCAGTTTCCGGATCTTGGTGAAAAACTGATATTGGCAGCAGCGGTGCCGGGTTTCCTGATGTTTCCCGGCGACTTCGCCGCCTATTCAAAAATGGCAAGTTTACGCCGCTTTTCCGACCGGGATCATATGGCCGCCATTGCCGGTGATATCTACGGCGGCGACCTGCGGGTTGACGGCAGCGTCATCGAGCAACTGTCTGCCCTGCAACAACTGCCACCCACAGAAAAGGGTTACTCGTATCAGGCTCAGGCGATGGCCGGCTGGACCAGTCTGCCCTTTATCTGGCGATTATCGCAGCCGACGCTGATTTTGCACGGCGAGGACGATCCCCTGGTGCCCGCGGTTAATGCGCGAATCATGGCGCATCTGATACCGGACTGCCGGTTGGAGCTGATCGACTGCGGACACCTGTTTACGCTAACCCGGATAGACCGGATTTCCCCGCTGATTCTTGATTTCCTGGGTGGCGCCCCCCGCTAAAACCCGGATGATAGTTGCGGTGGTAACTGATACAGTTGCTATTCATAAACCGCATCATACCGATATCAAGGCATTTACATGACCGATCATTCCGATTCTGCTTACGTTCCGCCCAGGGTTTGGACATGGGATTCTGAAAACGGCGGGAAGTGGGCGAGTATCAATCGCCCGATTGCCGGCCCCACCCATGAAAAGGAATTGCCGGTGGGCCGGCACCCCCTGCAACTCTACTCACTGGCCACCCCGAACGGCGTGAAGGTCACCGTGATGCTGGAGGAACTCCTGGCGAGCGGGTGCGAGGGCGCGGAGTACGATGCCCATTTGATTGAGATCGGCGAGGGCGACCAGTTCGGCAGCGGCTTTGTTGAGGTTAACCCGAACTCGAAAATCCCGGCCCTGATGGACCGCAGCGGCGACACGCCGGTCCGGGTTTTCGAGTCCGCTGCAATCCTGCTGTATCTGGCGGAAAAATTCGGTGTTTTACTGCCGGCCGATACGACCCTCCGGGCCGAGTGCCTGTCCTGGTTATTCTGGCAAATGGGCGCCGCGCCCTATCTCGGCGGTGGGTTCGGCCATTTCTATGCCTATGCGCCCGCCAAATTCGAATACAGCATCAACCGCTATACCATGGAGGTCAAACGGCAAATGGACGTGCTCGACCGTCATCTCGCCGATAAGGCGTATATCTGCGGCGCGCAGTACAGCATTGCCGATATCGGCATCTGGCCCTGGTACGGCGGTCTGGTGCTGAATAATGCCTACGATGCGGCAGAATTTCTGGACGTTGCCTCCTATAAACACCTCACGCGATGGGCGCAGGCAATACAAGAACGCCCCGCCGTGCAGCGAGGGCGAATGGTTAATCGAACCTGGGGGCCCCCGGAGAAGCAACTCCGCGAGCGTCACGATGCTGCTGATTTTGACACTCGGACCCAGGATAAACTGGAGAATGCTGAGGGCTAGCAGTGTTGATCTTGGTGTCGCCTTGAACAGAATACGTGGTCCCATTCTAGGGGGACACAACTGAAGTTATGTCCCCGCACCGAGCCGCGTCAAGTTCAGTTACCTAGCCAATGTCACCCCGTGCAAAGGAATTGTCACTCGAAGTAAAGACTCCCGGCAGCACCCTGTTAGGATTAAGTGAGTAGAACCACACTCTTTTCTTTTTCCTAACAGGAGCTGCGAGATGTCGAACACCGAGCCAAAATTTGGACGCCTCACCCGGGACCAATGGGGCACCACCATGCCTGCTCACAAGCCCGCCTACAAAAAAGGCCCGTGGTTTTACCGTGACACGGAAGCGGTCATTCTTACCTATCTGACCGACGAGGATGCCGCGCTGGATATCCTGCCCTCGGACCTGGAGCTGATCCAGCCGGCGACGGCCTTCATGGTGATTGAATTCAACCATATGTCCACCAGCGGCGGGCCCTACGGTGAAGTCTATACCGGTATTCTGTGCCAGTACCAGGGGCAGGTCTACGGCTACGCCAATGCGGTTTATGTAACCACCGAAAACGCCCTGACCATGGGGCGGGAAATCTGGGGCTTCGGCAAAAAGATGGCTCACCGCATCGAGCTGATCAAGCACGGTACCGGTGAAATCGAAGCGGTGGTCGAAGTGAAGCCCGGCCATATTGCCGCCAAGGCGTTTATCCTGCCGGACACCAATTTGTCGGCTTCCGTGCTGGAGGAGATGCCGCTTGCCGTGCTCAAGGTGATTCCCGGCGTTGACGGCGGTGAACCCGACGTGGCGAAACTAAACAGAGTCTCCTTCGGCGGACCTCCCCATAAGGGCCCTGACGGCAAGGATGAGCTGTATAGCGGCGAGGCAACGCTGGAAGTGGACAGAATCTCCGACGTAAACCTGCCCGTGCTGCAGGTGGTCGACGCAAAATACATCAGAATGACGGCCGACCTGCCCTACGGTGAAACCCTGATCGATTATAAAAAATCCTGAGTGGCGACCGATGCCGGATTCTGATTTTTCCGTTTCCCTCGACGGTAAGGTAGCGCTGGTTACCGGTGCCCGCGGCGGCATCGGCAAGTCCGTTGCATTGCTGCTTGCCCGGTCGGGTGCCGATATTGTGGTGACCGATGTTCGACGCGCTCGGAAGCAGCTGGATGCGGTTGCCGGCCAGGTCAGAGAGACGGGGGTCAGGTGTGTTGCGATCACCGCCGATGTGACTGACCAGAATGACCTGGACCAACTGGTCGGTGAGGTGCTGAGCGAATACGGCGCAATCGACCTACTGGTGAATGTCGCGGGGGTCTACCTGTCCGCGCCCATCCTCGATTTTACCGAGGCCAACTGGGACCGGGTGCTGAACGTTAACCTCAAGGGCGTCTTTATGGCCTGCCAGGTTGTCGCCAAGGCGATGGTGCAGCAGGGGTACGGCAACATCATTAATATCTCCTCGGACAGTGCCGTCGATGTGGCCGAGGGCGACGGACCCTACGGCGCGTCGAAGTCCGGCGTGGTCGCCATTACCAAGCATATTGCCAGGGAGCTGGGCCAATACAATGTGCGGGCCAATGCCATCGCGCCGGGTTGGGTAAAAACCGAAATGACCGAATTCGTCTGGAAGGACCCGGAAATGTTGAAGGAAGCCGAGTCCAAAATCCCGCTGGGGTATATGGCCGAACCCGACGATGTGGGTAATGTTGCGCTGTTTCTTGCATCAAATGCCTCGCGCTACATCACCGGTCAACTTGTTATTGCTAACGGCGGGAGGATCTGAACCCCATGAAAACCAAACAAGTACATCTTTTGAGACGGCCCGATCAGGTGTCGGTTGATGACTTCGCCGTTCGTGAAGTTGATTTGCCTGACCTTGAGGAAGGCCAGGTATTAGTCGAAAACCTCTATATGTCGATCGACCCCTATATGCGCCGTTCCATGGAAGATGACGGCAAGGACCTCGACCCCTGGCCGATTGATGGTCCTTTAGACGGCCCCTCCATTGGCCGTGTAGTTGAGTCTCGAAACGCAAAGTATGCGGTCGGCGATATGGTCGAAAGCATGTCCGGTTGGCAGCAGCACTTTATTTCCAATGCCGAGGATTTTGTCGCTTATATCTCCGCCAATGACGCGATCGTCAAGCGGGAAATAAGGGACGACATTGACCCGTCGGACTACCTTGGTTTGCTGGGCATGGCCGCCCAGACCAGTTATTTTGCCATGATGTGCGCGGTCAAACTGGTACCGGGCGAGACCCTTGTGATTTCAAGCGGCGCCGGCTCGGTCGGTTCATTAGCCTGCCAGATTGGGAAAATTCAGGGGTCACGGGTGGTTGCCTCGGCCGGTTCCGACGAAAAAGTTGCCTGGCTCAAGAACGAACTCGGCGTTGATTACGCCTTTAACTACAAAACAACGCCCATTGCCGAGGGCCTGCGTGAGGGTTGTCCCGATGGTATCGACCAGGTGCTGGAAAATGCCAGCCCCGAGCATTTCTCCGCCTGCCTGCCGTTAATGAATTTCGGTAAGCACCTGCTGATCGCGGGCATGATCGGTATTTACGACAGCGGCGGCAAGATCAGTCACATCGATAACTTCGAATATGTGCTGGACAATTTCCTCACCATCAAAGCCCACCTCTTTATGGACTACCTGGATGCCTACGACCAGTTTGTCGAGGACATGCTGAGCTGGCGGCGTGAGGGCAAATTGCAGCAGAAAGTGCATCTGTTCGAAGGCCTGGAATCGGCTCCCGAGGCATTGCTCGCGCTGTTCAACGGCAAGAGCCGCGGCAAAATAATGGTGAAGCTATGAGCGCCGTTGCACAACCGGTTAATAGCAATCTGTGCAGAGGAGATAAGTATGGCAACCCTTGAATTGGAAACTCCGCTACGGCTCGACCATCTGGCGATCTGGGTGGAGGATATCGAGAAGACGGCGGCTTTTCTCACGGATATCGTGGGTTGGAAGCGCCACCCCATGGTGGTCGAAGTCAGCGACGATGACCCTACCTGCGGTGGTATGAAGGCGGTTTTTATTGACGGCAACGGCCTCTGGTTGGAGCTCATTCAGCCCACAACACCGGGTCCGGGTATGGATATCCTGGAAAAAAAAGGTGCCGGTACCATCGTCGAAGTGAATTTTGAGGCAGTGGGTTCCGATTACGGCAAAGTGCTCGAAGGCATGGAGGAGGCCGGTATCCAAATGCTGAGCATGGATGGTTCACCGCTGGTAGACGACGGCAGAATTAGTGAGGGCGTGCAGGGAAAAGCCGAGACTGCAGAGACCGGACAGCATATCGCCTATTGGCCGGTGGATATGACCGGGGGCACAACCATTGAGGTGTATGCCCGGGACATGGCCGATGAGACCAACCTGCTGAATGTTCGCGATGAAATGTGGAAGGAAGAGAAACCGGACCCGGAAAGCCCGCGCATTAACCATTGTGCCGTCATGGTCAAAGATCTGGAGCAAACCGCTCAGTTCTATACCGGCATTATGGGCTTGAAACGTTCTCCGGCGAATTTCGATATTGCAGGGGAGGACAATGAAGCAGTCGGCAGCATGGACATAAGCTTTATTTATACCAATACCGAAGGTGTCTGGTTAGAGCTGGTGCAGCCCAAGGGGCCGGGGCCGGTCATGGACTATTTACTGGCAAAGGGAGAGGGCCATGTGGCGGAACTTGTCGTTGAAGTCGAAGACCTGGCGAACTATTACGACCGAATGAAAGCCAAGGGCGTTCAGCTGTTAAACATCGACGGCACACCGCTTGGCGATGACGAGAAGTATCATGTCCTGGCGCCCCATGGTGAAAAGATCGCCTATTTCCCAAGCGATGTAGCCTGCGGCATGACCATTGAAGTGATTGAACGGGGCCCCCGGGAAACCAGTATTATGCACCGTCTTTACGATAGACCACCGGCGTGATAGTCCTGCGGGCATGTCCTAAAATTTGAGCCAGTTCAGGTTTTTGGGTGGTATGGAAAAGATGCGATGGACACCTGCAGTCACTGCAGCCGAAACCTTTGATCGAAGAAAATTCCGGTCGGCCTAATAGTTCCTCCGCCCAAAGATGCTCCAGGTTTGTCGGCTCATAACAGCACCAGGCACCGACAGGCTCTAATAACGCCCGCAAATAATCGATGTGCCAATGCTTGGATTTATTGGCACGAAAGTGCCGTGATACCCTGGCCTTCACGCCACCCGGGCCGAAGGCGCTGCCCACGTAAATGTAATACCCGGGGCTAATGGCCAGCGCTCCCCAGCGGCCAACTTGTACCCGGTTCTCGGCGTGGCTTTGTAGAACGAGTGCATAGCTCCCGGCTTGCGGTTTCAATGGGTTTAAGCCGCTACAGAAAGGGAAATGTGTAGACCGAGGCGGTGGGCGATATCCACTAAGCTATCCAGGCAAATCGTTCATTGTTGTTCATTTCACAAACCTTTCGAGCAGCATTTTGAATTCATGCTTATACAAGTCGTTATATAATACTGATTTTCAAATCGCTGAAAAAGGTGCCGGAGGAAAATTACCACTCCGACACCTCCCGGTTTACGCTTCGGACTGAACGGTAGGTTCAATAACCAACCGGCTGTCAGTCACCGTAACAGTCACCTTCTGCCCAATGCTGAATCTTTAATTGGATGCCTGTTTGGCCCTCCTTGTTGGTGGGTTTATTTAATACTTTGTCATACCCGCGAAGGCGGGTATCCAAACGCTATAAACCTCAGTATTCAATCAGCTCTCCATCCGCCTGCAACAATCCCTCCACCGCCATCCCATAATCCATGTCCTCACCCTCCCAAAGCGTAACCCCGGTTTCCGATTCAATGGTTAACCCTAATTCCCGATTCACCTGCTCAACAGTTTGAGTGGCCGGTGGTGTTATCGGCGCCGTTTCAATGAGTTGTCCGTCAGGGCGGAAGAAGCGCAGCAAACCATTCGGGGTAATCTTTAACCCAAACCCACCCTCATGCAGTTGGCGGTGATGGTGTTTACATAACAGCACTAAATTATCCAACCCCTCCCGCGGACCTATCGTAGGATTCCATTCATTTAGAACCCTAACTGGAATATTTTCAAGGAGCAAAAACCACTTACTTCTAAAATGTACGAGATTTCAAGTGCAGTTGTTATTAGATTATCCGCCTTGAGTGATAAACAGAATTTCAAAGTCAGTCCGGATAATACAAAATTCCAACGAAAACACGAAAAACTTTTTCTGATGAAATGTTGGACTGTCCAAAGGCAGTATTTTGCGTACCAGTTGTGCATGACGTGTGTGGTGACCACAGGATTTACTGATTGAAGCAAACTTAATTTTTCAATGAGTTTTTCCACAGTATAATCGTCAGATTATTGCGCGTGTTATGTCAGCTGGAATTCATAAATGGCTCTGCAAGGGTACTGTGATGGCTGGGTCAGAGGCCAATCAAATATGACGACCATTTTCCTGATTTCCAACATTGACCCTCTGCAGAAGACCAACTCTGCAAGGCCGGATAATCAAAGTCCGGATACACGTTTTCTTTATAAGAACACTTGGTTCCAGTTTCAGCCTGCCGTTTCTTATTTTTCCGTATATTTTCAGCCTAAGGTTTTTCTTATTCTGTTCTTATTTTCGTGTTCGAATTTCCTGAGCATAGTAGTGTCAAGACATAGCACGAACTTGATAAAGTAATTAAGCCCCTGCTCAGGTTTAATATCGGACGTTGCACTTGTTGCATAGGATGTTATACCTGAAGTTTTATTTTCAGCGAAAAGCTTGAAGCATACAAAGTTAAATTTACAGATACCAGCATAGATTACATAAAAAATACTGATATCGATGGTGTTGAACTAATTCTCTTACAATAAGTTTGCTTAATCGCTGTTTAGCACTTTATACTGTTCCGTTCCGTAGTAGATGGTTATTTTCGCGTGTTAATGATATTTTATTTCTTGAGTTGTTGGAATCCCAGCCTGCCTTGTTTCTTAAGTTGTTTTTAGTTTTTGGCCTAATTTCAGCCTGGTGTTTCTTATAAAGGTTGTTCTTACAAAAAAAAAACACGTGTTAATGAGAGCTTAGATAATTGAATACCCACTGTAGTGTCCTTACACTTAAACATATTAATATAATATACAAGAGAAATACTTACCAGTCATGTAAACAACAGGAAACGTAGGAGGATATTTCGCGAATGATAACTGAAACATACTTTTGATTTCTTCATACTGTTTGACTGCTTCATTTGAAACGTCTTTTGTTATGTCAGGGACAGACTTCTCTGCAATTTGCAAGGCTTCATTTAAACTGTCTGCGTTCTTCCATGCTCTACGTTTGTGTATTGCACCCCCATAGGGATAAACTCTAAATTCCCCAAATACAAAATGTCCCGAATGGGCATCCTAGGTAGGAAAACGAAACAATAAACTTATATCAATACAGAAATTCCCAAGCCTGTGTGCAGACTAAAGCATCAAAGAATTATTTTCTGCGCATCTACGACGATAATTATAATCATGTGTTACCTCATACTGATTTATCATCTATCACTGCCCCTTAAAATTTGTTTCTCGTTGTTTTCGCTAGTCAAATTTATGTCTCAAATTCCAAGCCATATAAATATAAGTCTGACCTAGCTGCTAAAGTTTTAGTAAGCCCACAAGCAATTCTTTACGTTCTGCTTAAACTGAAGTTGTTACAGGATATTTCATTACATTAACATTCCATGCAAGCCCCTGGCAAACCAAGACTAGCAGGGAAGGGTTCACAGATATGAAAGAGGGCAATGGATCATGAATATCAAAAATAAGTTAACTAGTAATGTATCTTAGTCAAAATGTATTGGAACAAAATGATTCTCTTTAATATTAAACTAGTAATTATTGTTATTGTTGATTGGGTATGATAACATAACAAGATTAATATTTAGAGACTCATTTACAATATCATTACTTATGTACTAATGACAAATATCTAATCACCCCTCGGGTGCCGATTTGTATCCATGTTTAGTATTTGACTAGCCTTGATGGCATATCTGACATCAAAATATCAATAGTGAATTTTAACTACTTCACATTCTCCATGAATACCATTGGTAGAACTATTTAATGAATTTTTGAATTTCACCAAACTATTAAGTACAATCATTTACTAATTCAAAAACTTCTTTTTCGGATACCCCGCTAACAAAACCGCGTTGCATCATGTACTGAAGCATGAAAAACATGAAAACGAGGCCATAGCTGATGCTATGTCAGCATAGAAGGAAATGGGAGGAGATATGGAGGAGTTACAGGAATGATGCAACTACAATTACAGTTTATTATCATACAATATATTCAGAGTTGATACCAAACAACACAAGTGTATTTTATTTTGTGTTTGTTTGAGGAGAATTGTTGGTTTTGGTCTAAGGCA
>JAAAKM020006971.1:58569596-58583237 GCA_010016025.2 Alatinidae sp. Z8VKAUB7J3 | reverse complement strand
GAAAATAACGAGACAGTTTATCATCAGAGATAAACCATCACAACAAGAAAACATTTAAATCCTCAAGATGTCACTATATCGTTTGCAGTATTGGTCTTATATCGTTTTATAGGCTTCACATAGAGTGCATGTTTTCATGAACGATGTTGAATAAAGTTTTCTTTGTTATCATTGTTAGGTCTAATAGCTCAACAGCAGAGCAACTGTCTATGGACGTTGAGGAGCTGTTGTTGAATTGCAGACTGGAGTCTTTCCTTTAGCATTATATGTGGGTTTTTACTAAGAAGATATGACTTAATGAACACATGCCTTGATAATTATGAAAGTTATGAATGAAAGGTGAATAACCCATCGATAAGTTATGATAAGTAAAACGCTAAATGTAGAAACTTTATTGACAACGTTTCGTCCAACAGACTTCTTCAGGCCACTGAAAACTTGCTAAAGTTTACCAAGAAGATATTATTTAATGAACACAGGCCTTAATATTATGAAAGTTATGAATGAAAGGTGAATAGTCCACCACCACTAAAGTTTAGCCAATTTTTTGGTGACCTGAAGAAGTCAATAAAGTTTCCAGATTTAGCGTTTTATTTATTATATTATGAAAGTTAGGAACATATGAGGAAGACATAAATACTTCTAAAACTAAGAACATTGAATAGCTGTTTGTAATCATTCTAGTACTTCAGTATATGGGATTGAAAAGTTCTGTGGATGTCATCGTGAACTTTTCGCCTCTTCAATATCATTTTATGACTTTACAGTTTTATTTTTTAACCAGAATACTTTATTTTGAAATCAGTATATTACAAAAAAGAAGGTTTAAAATCATGTAGAGTTAAGAGGAAGAATTTTGGAACAATTTTAAAAATACGAACAAAAAGTTTAAGCCCTTTATCATTTTGTATGTTTTTATCAAAAAACTGCGTACACGCAGTACATATTTTCACTCAAGTTTAATAAAAGCACCCTAGATTCAGTAGTTCTAATCTCCCATACCATATAGTTTCATAAAACTATAGTTACCCGCCTCGATTTGCTCGGACTACACGGTTCAATGAACTCATTGCAAGCGTAAATAGACAAATAAGCGGGTTGACATATTTTAGGTGTGCTTCTTGTTTTCAAATCAGAATTCGTGTAAGTATGAGAGAGTTTAAGTAACTGTAGTACACAAGCTTCATGATGGAGTATCAGAGAAGTCTTATAAACGTTTTAGCTGTTATTGTTACTTTTCTTCCATATCTACCAAATATTGGTAAGTGTCCGAATTTCCTTTTCCTTATTCTTGTTTATTTCTTGGTACATTTAGGTTTACATGACTTATGCAGTGAATAAAAATCTTACTTTTGGTAAGCTTCACCATCAATGTCCATTCTAAATAATCGTGGTAGTAATGACTCGCCATAATTTTCTACTGTTCACCAAAGTTTATCAAAGTAATATTATTTTCTGTGACCAAAGAACCTTAGCAACCCTGGCCTATCAAGGGTCATTTAACATCATTAAGACAAATTTGTGTTTGGTTCGCATTCTAAATTTTTATCACTCCATTTTATTATCGGAAAGTTTGCTAAGGCATATCTATATTGATCCTGTAAATTACATTATTTCTTTTCAGCATCCGTATTGTGATGTTTGCTAACACACCCCCTTTAACAACGAAGCCTTGGATTGACATAAGCTTGATTCAAGTACTTGAGTAAATATCTCTGTTATGCCACTGAGTGACGTCACTTAATAATCTCCATACTCTCGAGTGCCAAATAATCGTACCCCCCGTTTATTAATTGCAAGGAATTTTCCCAGTACTCAAAATGTAAATGATATCTGAAACTCTTGAATAATTTCCCAAGCAACATTTGACCCTAAAACAGTTGCTTATTAGTCAATTAGTACGATTTTGGTCCTCATGTGTCATCTTTATTTAAAACTTTCACGAAATTGAGACTAGATTTCAGACCGCCCGTTTATTTGGACCCCCGTTTATTCGGCACTCCTAGTATCAATTTCTATCACTTGTCTCCGCCCTTTCGATATGCATGACCACAGTAATATGAAATAAAGTCTCTGATAGCATTCCTGAAAGAATTGTTGAAAGACAAATCCCCTGTTGTATACAATTGCTGTACAACAAGGTGTCAACAGTACTTGCAGCAGTAATTTCATTATCTGTTTAAATTATATTGTATAGTTTTTGGTCTGAGAACTTGATATTTACTAAATTATTGCCTTCATTCAATATTAGGTTTTATTTAAAGTCTAATTGCAAGGTGTCTTGAAGATAGCAACAGCATCTGAAAAGACAACAGAAAAATAGAAAGTATGTCATTACAAAGCTGACATTTCCTCTCTTTTCGATATTACTTTGTAACTTTCAATGGCCTTGAGACAGACGAGTCGGATTGCAGTCCTTCGTTTGTCAGGTCATATGGCGCAGAGAAACAGCTCTCCAAATGCGTTCTGCTCTTTATTTATATCCACCAGTGGATAATTGGGGGTATGTTAAAATCGAGAATCACCTATCTCAGTTGGTATAGCACACGCCATGTAAGCATGGTCACGGGTTCGAGTCCCGGATGATTTCTAGGAATTGAACATCAGTAGGCATTTGTTACAGTAGAAATTTTAGTAGGGATTTGTTGTAAATTAGCTTATTCTGCTATGTAAAAGCACTTGACTTCTAGATCTACATAATTGAGTTCATAGAAATAAAGTGAAAATAACAAGCTGCCCTTTCAAAGCCAAACTAAAACAGTAACCAGGTAAACCAGCTGGTAATTATAACCAATTGTGTTTATTCATTTTTTAAAGAGGTTTGGTAACAGACAACCCCAGTGGAGTGACCTATTTCAGTTGATTTGTAGAAGAGAGTAATTCATTAACAAAGATGTTCTTGAGAAAATGTTAATGACGTACCGTTCATATGATTTACTGATCTTATTTCAGACCCGGTTGTGACATGACATTTTATATGTCTCAGGCTCCTTTTTCAAAACCGATTCACTTATTTCTCGGTACATTTAAGTTTTTGTACTGCGAAAGCAATCTTCTTCTGGTAGGGGAGGGTTGCACAATGCGTTAATGTCGTGAAGGCTTAACTTAACTACGGGACAGAGGATAATGAGCCAGTTCTAAGAAAGATCTGATCCTTCAGATAGTCATGAAAGATGCTGGTTGAAGCACTTGCCTAAAATCGATTACTTTGTTTTGTATAACTCTCTCGACGCTAAATATCTTTGGTGCAAGTACGTAGATCAAATCATTATTTAATCAATTCAACTTTTAAAAGCATGATTATGTATAAATCACACAATATCATGAATAATGATCTTTTGTAATTTTTTAGTGTCATCAATTCAGTGAAGAGCAAGTTTGTACAATAATAATACTATTGGGAGTATGGTTTTCTTACTCTTCTTCTTAATAATCGACGTCGTCGTCCACTTCGTCCTTCTCGCAGTCTTCGTCCATCTCGCCCTTGTCATCGTCGTCTATCTCTTTCTTGTCGTCCTCCTCCCCCTTTTCCTCGCCACCGCTATCATGGTCAAACACTATCTTTACAATGGTGGTACTACCTCATCATATACTTTAACCACCAGTATACATGTCCATAGTAATGAAATACAGGTCAAGCATAATTGTTTACTTACCTCTTTTTTTTGTTGATGTTTTTTGGTATTTAATCAAGGCAAAACATGCCTCCGGATATAAAAGACGATGGAAGATATCCTGCGTCCGTTTGAATGAAATTACAAAACCTCAAAGTAAATACTTTGCTAAGATTCTACTGCCTAGATAACTATCCTTGTTTAGCTTTGATTATATTTTCGAATACGCGGCTTACAGATTATTAAAGCCTTTCCTACCTCAGTTGATAAGGAAATATAAAGCCACGATAGCGCAGATAACGTTTATTTGTACAGTAAGTTTGTGAAGTTTTTACTAAATCTCCACTCCGAGTTCTCATTCATTGCAATAAGCTCCTAGCTAAACGAGCCAGTTTGGAGGCTGCCATCATACAATCACATCATATAACGAAGTGGTTCTGACCTACAACTTGCCTAAAATGTATGCAGAATTCGCTGGGGAGTATCCAAGAGTTGTGACAGTTAAGTAAGAAGAATGTTTCCATCCGGTTGCTATATAATAGATGAAGTAGAAAGTCACCTCAACCGCGTGGGACCCTTAGTACGTTCCAGGTATTGACACTCTTTTTCTTGTTTTGAACTGTAACAATATTCCTAGTCAACTGGTGAGATTAACGGTTTCAAAAATTTAAAAACTTGTAACAATTACCATCCTAAGTTGTAGTAGAAAGACTATTTCATGTGGTTTATGTATAAGATCTTAGCCGTAGTATACTTCCTGTAAATGCTATATAGTTACACTTTCCTAACTAGGCCATTGTACTGACTAGCAATCTGAGGGAACAACAACATTCTTTAAATGAGGTTAGGGTATGATAGCAAGCGAGAGAGTAGATAATTTTATATACTCACGTTCACTGATAGATGGTGAAGGAAATGTATAGGTACTGTGCAAAGTGCAGTCTGAGTAGAACGAATGGCAAAAGGCTTCAGGTGTACTATCTGACTGAAAAACCAACGTAAAGTTTAGGAATAGGCTGTATACGACCTTAGTATCGCCTTTTTTAACAGAGTATAATAAATTATTGCCAGCTACAGTTGAAGAATTTTATGTTATTATTATTTTATGTTATTATTCTTGTTGAATAATAATATTGAATGATTTTAAGTGCTAAAGCAAGTAGGAGAGCAACGTTAAAGTACTATTTATGCAAAAAGGTACCCTTTATCCACTTTACACAGAGCTATGCAAAAGTTTGCGATATAATGGCGATAGAGTTTACATTTCATAATTAGACGAATGATTCACTTGCTTGATTGACATATTTCGGCTATTATTCAATGACGATCAACTCAACTCTCTTCAGCTTTACAAAACACCCGTGATCTTCCTTTCCTCTCTTTCTGAAAACCATTTCTTTATATTCTCATATAGAGGTTCTTAACTGGAGTTGGAAAAATAGGTTCTCAGAGCATGCGGGGAAGATGTGAGGAACAGTGCTTCGTTTCTGCGGAAAGCCCCCCAAAAGTGACGATAACTGGGTCCTCAGTACAGAGTTGAGTGGAATTTAGCATGAAGACACTAAAGTTAACTGCAATCATAAACACGATAAGCTTCAACATAGTCATTAGAGTTGTTGCTGTATCATACCTACAACACGCGATGCATAGTAGAAGTACATGTCATCGCTATGTTACTCTGTGCATATGTAGAAGTATGGTTTTAAATTGCATGTGTAGGTTACGTGAATTAACACAAAAAATATGATGATTTGTTATATACACTTGAGATAAATATTATAGTTTGTTGGACCTAGAAGGAGATGCAGAAGTGGTTAGTAATTTGAAATGGATAAGGGTAAAAAAAGGTTAGGGATAACTGTCTTAAAAAATTCTGGTAGTTTTTGACTTTATTAGATTGCAAGCCTACAAATATTTTAATTTGTACTGCTATACGATGCGGAAACGTGGATCGTCACCAGTCTATTAGAATTTCGATAACATAATTGGGTGCAATACAACTTATAAAAACTAAACTTATCAGAACATTAAAAATCCATATATTGTCCTAGAATTGCCAACGAATTGCAAACGTGTTTCTATATATTGTATGGTCGATTGCACCACTCATTAGTGAAAACTGTTGTCGGCATTGAATTATGCACAGAAATCGGAAGACGTCAATTCTCTTATTCCCATCATATGAAAATCCGTTGAAAATGCATATACAAGCCATTGTACATACATGCTGTCCAATGCCCATTGAAAGCTACAAAGTGTCATTGAGACAAAGAGAGGATTTGAACGTTTTCATTTCTACATAACAATTCCAGATTTACTTTAACTTTAACTAAGGAACCAAAAGAGTTCGATGTGTTTATTCTGGTAAATATCAAGTCTTTGCTTTTTGGCACTAAGTATATACGGTATATACGCTACTAAACCACAAAGTAGAATGGCCTTTGTTACGAGGTGGCAACGACATGCTTAGCACAATATTTCCTACGAGATGCTTAAAATATTCCTACAGGCTTAAAGTTCTCACAGATTAAAATATTCTGCAACAATTATACTTGAAAGTTAATTTGACCTACCAAAATCTTTAACACCTCTTCCCTGAAACTTCCTATAGTGTAGACATTTTTGCAGCGGCATGAAGAAAAACTCTGCAGTAAGAACGTAGTTGCCACCGCGTAACCAAGATTGCTATGGAGTAATTACCACTTCCGGTTTGGACGCGTAAAGTTGGTTACGTTTAGAAATCAACAAATTATGTATACTCCAAATTACTGGAACCTCCAAGGAGCAAAGGAAAATAGTGCGAGCAAACGAATCTTAGTGCTAATGGAGACTTGAGTTACAAGAAAAGTATTAGTGGAGGCTCAAGAGGAGTGCAAAAACTGTCCAAGTCACGGAAAGGTGGAGCTATGTGAATCGCAACTTCCGGTTTCAGACAGTTTAGTCCAAGCAAAGTCCCTTATGCCAAACTTTTAGTATCTTCTGTTCTGACGTCATTTTCTCAAATGTACAGACTCAACATGCATGCTCTAATTATCATTTGAGTTACGTAAGCCTTTGCCTTACTCTACTTATTTATCACTTTTAGCTTTTCTCATAATAAAAGTTCCTTAGATCTTTCTGTATGTCATAATTGTTCTATTAAAGACGGGTATGTCAAAATTAAATAGTTTCGTTTGCCTCGCAGACGACTAGTTCCAGGCTCCTGCTATACATATCTTCATCCGAAATATATATGTATACAGAGCCCTTAGCAACGTAACTAAATAACTCTAGCTAGTAATGGAGCGTTTTTTGTTTTCATGGTGGCAACTAGCAGTGACTATCAATTCTCTTTCACACAGCAAACAACTTAATCTCATGCAACAAGGTGTTGCATAACATAAATGGCTTTTATTCCTTCACCGGTTACTCTAAATCTCTTTATTTTCAATAATTCATTGGACTTTGCTCTTAAGAGCGCTAGCATGGAGAAACAGCACATCCACTGCAGTAAAATTTACACCGTAGTAAACATTTGACTGTCGATCGAAAGCCATGAAGAATGAACAGAAAGGTTTCAGTATTTGTAAGTATGCTTCTTTGTCATGATATTTTCGAGATAGTGTATCATAAAAGCACGAGCTCTTTAGATTTGATCTCCTATTTTCCTTTGCAGTTTCGTGGTTGAAAGAAAGGCACAATAAAGTACCTAGGGATAATGGCACTGAGAGTACCGATGGTAAGTATTATTTGTTACAAACGTTTTATTTAGAGATGTAAGCAGTGAGGGGAGTGGTGGCAGCTGGTGTCATTCCAATGATTTGGAATCATCATGTCAGTTATTTTGTGAGTTGGTTTATAGCATTTTTTTTCGCTTGGGCATGTAATATAATGAAAGCACATTTTGCACATTTCTCAAGGGTGTAACACATTATCTACCAAATGTCTGATGGAAATAACTGTTTTTAGACTTTCTCAGGAATTCAACTGAGTATCAGAGTGCCTTGGAGTATTGGACCATCACGGTACAACAAGGCAGTCATAATCTCAGCGTACACCAAGTTGCCTTCCTAATAAATAAGTTCCCTTGAGGTATTGTTCCAATGCACTTTAAGATGAATCTTTCTTCCCAGACTTCATTTAGATGAACAGGTCGTTAATCTCTCTCCGGCAAACGTAACGTCACTGGCGCTGGGACCCAGTACGACTGACTCTACGGATCACCACTTATTTCTAAGATACGAAGTTTAGCACGTTTCATATTAGGCTTTCTCGTTAAGTTGCATACTTCATAACTGAAATATTTCCAAGATATCAACTGTCATCCCCACCACTATACTTTCATGGACAATACGTAATTTCTTAGCAAGATATCCGGCTTAAGTATTCACGGATATTTAGGAGACAGCTTTATGAAGCATAAAATAATATCGATACAGCTTTAACGCAACATCAACAGTAGATAAAAGTGTTAGAATAATTTCATTCTTAAACGATGATAGGTATTACAAATATGAAATGATGCATTGGTCTCTTTATTTGAAGTTCGTAGAGTATATTTTGGGATGATAAATTTCTAAAGGTGGTCAAATTTAGAGGCAAAAGATTAATTGAAAAATATGATTGAAATCGTCTTTAACAGCATGTTTTAGCGTAAAGTCTCATTACATTACATAATCACATTAAATTTAGTATCTTATTTGCTACTCTGTCGTTATCACCTTATCTCTACCTGAAAAGACCACAAATACCTTAAATTTTGCGTTGAGTAACGAATTCATTTTGCTAAACGTTTTTGCCATACACTGATCACAGCAATCGTATGGAGTGAATTTAGAAAGCTATTACGATGAATTTATAGGGAACGAGAAGATCAAAGGAAATAACGGTCACGAGAGCGACACGTTTTCTGCCACTCGTGTTATTCCCTCCATACGATTGCTGTGATCAGTGCATGGCGAAAACGTTTAGCAAAAGAAATCCGTTACTCAACGCAATATTCAAGTTTTGTACCACAAACCAACTTTTCAAGTGTTTCTATTGTAAAGAACTTTAAATAGAAGAGACGAAATTGGTGTGTATTTAAGTTGATCTTGAAGGCATTCATGTAACCTTTTATTGCATAGACTGACTTGTTTAAACTTTATCTGATTTGCAGGCAACAGTATTTGTTCTGGTCGAGGCGCATGTACAAATATGGCAGGGACATTCAAATGCGCATGCTCAAGTGGTTACAGCGGCAAGAAATGCCAATGGACAGATAGCGCCTGTTCGTCCAAGACATGCAACTTGTCCCATGTGTGTATAGTAACTAACGATCACCCTTCGTTGCATACGTGCGTCCCACAGAACCAACAGTTTGGAGTTTTGGTCAAAACTGGAAAAAATCAGGACAGTCAATGGGTGTACACGATAGAGGATGCATTAAATAGCATCATTAAACAATTACCGCAAAAGGTATTCTGTTTTGTTAACGTCCTATTTGTTTCCTCATCCCCGATGGGCTGAAGGACCGACGCATTGTTATATTGTTTTACCCTCCCTGCGTCCCATCTCTTAAGGTCGCTACCGGTATTCACTTTAAAATATTGCTCTATTTCCCGCACTTAAGCACATGAGCTTAAAACTGACTTTGTTATTAACCATGTTGTTGATTTAAAACATGCACCCGTTTATAGGCCCATAGTATAAAAGGAGAACCCAACAACTAACAAAAAGGACAAAGGTTTTACTTGTATTCTAAAGATATTGTAATTGTTTTTGTCCCCATAACCCAACCCATCTTTTATCAATAACGGAACCCTTTCTTTGTCCTTATGTAATTTTATCTATTATATTTTACTTCTCCATCTCAGTTTTATCTTACACGCATGATAATTTTCGCGTCAACAATTACCAACCATTATACCCCTACGTCTAACTTGTTTTATTATTGTTTTTAGAATCGTTAATATTTATCATTGCATTATTTTAAATTTGTATTGATCTAAGTATTACGTACAGCATGCATATTTTAAAATACTTGTATAAAAGCATTGTTACCCATCATTTTATTTCATTTGACAATGGCAACAGCGAATGCCGAAACGTCGTGTGCAATTTTAAAATTCTGTATAACGAAATGCATGTCTTTCACTGTGTTGAGAAAACTCTTCAACAGACGCATAAGGTTCAGAGAACTTGAACGAACAGCAATTAAGCTTACCAAAGCGAAACGTGATATTGACTTTAATATCTTATGTGAAAGGTCCTTAAGCTTATGAAAGTCTTAGACATGAAATTACAATAAGGAGGCGATGACCGTCACGAAGGTGAGAGGGGCAAGGGCGGGCACCGCCCCCTGAGAGAATTCGCTAGCGTATTCCGCCCCCCTGAGATTCTGATCGGCATATATATTTTTCAATGTCGTATATCGTGACCGCCCCCCTTTCATATTTTGGAAATCCCAACCGCCCCCCTCTCTTAGAGGACCAGCTTCGTGACCGGGTGATGAATGACGAATGTTGTGATTTTTCTTTACAATTTCTAACTTTAAACGAAATGTGACATCTCATCTTTTGTCTTAAGTATCGTTAAATATTTTATTATTAACTTAAGTATCGTTTGATAAAGTTTAATGTATAACTTTGTAATGATCGTTTAATATTTTAAGTACTGTTTAATAACGTACTTGGTGTCTTAAGTACAGTTAGGGACCGCAAATACATCGATATTTTCCCCCAACAACGTCGTTTCGACGTTTTACTTTAGACCCCCTCTAACCCTCACAAAACGTCCAGGATAAAAATACCGATATAAGCGAATTTTGTGCATGTTATAGGCGGGGATTTTGCAGTGCTTAATGTGGAAGACTGACCTTACGTTCGTATCAAAATTTCGCAGCTAAGAACAATTCTGACATCAAAATTATCATTGTTGAGTTGAATTGAGAAAAATCATCGAAAAAAAATCGTTAGGTTATGATCTAAACATCTTTTTGTTTTTATAAGACCATTTTTCAATGTATGATCTTAATTTGAAAACGTCTTGAGAAAAATCCCTCCCCCCCCCCCCCCCCCCCCGCCACCCACAAAAACACAACACAAAAAAAACACACAGACAAGAGAAAAAAACAATATAGCGTCCGTCATTTTCGTTCTCAAAATTGGACAGGTTATCTATATCAACAAAAATGTAACTAGTGCTGTATGTTACCAAACGTCTTAAATTTATTAAATTGTGACGTCACACTTAACTTCTCTGTAGGGTGGTTGAAGATTGTAAGTAAATCACATTCTGAACGGCAGATCGTTAGCGTCAATTGAATGGCGCAGTTAACAGTGCCACGGAAACAATCTTTACAGTAGCTTCATCAGCATATCACGACAACTATATTTGATTTGTGGTCCTTTAGTTATGGGTACTCACTCTCACTTGTCCTACAACTGTCGTTCATTTTGGTGAACTTCGCTCAGTGTGCACGCTTTTTTGAAAAGAAGCCAGACTGGAAGTGGAAGGGATTTTAAGCAACTCTCGAACTTTTTTCCCCCCCTTTGTAGTATATTTTTGTAATTAAAATGCGTGTGCCCGCTGAAGTTACTCGAAATTGACTCTTACGTAAGTCGATTCCCTGAACATCAAAATCAGCATGTGTTCCACGACCCCTTAACGTCACAATGCGTCTTATTTTAAGCTTAAAACCTTAATACTTGAGCAATAAGCAACTAGCTAGGCAACTTCCATACTGTTTCCAGTGCGAAAATAGAGCTACTTGAGGTCAAACTTGTAGTTGCTCATCAAAAAGATGTTTGAAATGTAAGCAGGAAACACTTTGGTCGTCTCACGTGTTCGATTATTGCGTGACCCGTAGTCCAGTTAGAGATGACATAATCCATTCCGATGTTTGCAAAGAGCACCAGCGTTGTCATTAAGATGTAACTTGCCCTTGGCTTGAAAGATAGTGAAATAGGAGGTAATCCTTGAAGATTCCGTAACTATCTTGCTAGCTACCTAACTAGGCAAGTAAGTAACTAACTATTTTACGAACTAACCAGTTAGATAAACACCGAGAAAGGTATATGATAAATTGACTTAATAAACCGATCAACCAACTAAGCCTAGTTTGCTTAGTTAAATCATTAGTTCCATAATGAGGCAATTAGGTAATTACCTAGTCAGTTTCATATGTTAATATGTAGGTATGTAAAATCGTTTTTAAGAGGTGTATTAACGCCCCTCCCTTTCCTCCTTTGTATCCCTGGTGCATTTTCTGGCTAAGAAAATGTTGTGGTGCGAGACAGGATTCTCTTCGAGAAGTGCACTCTGTGATCTAAGCGACGTCCATAAACAGTACTTCCATATCAATCGGCAACTACAGCTTCAACTACAGTTACTTTAAACTCCAATTCATCCATCTCCCGGACCGAGGGAGCATTGAAACCTCAATAAAGACTTTCAGATTGAAACGTGACAATTCTTCGAAAAGGAATACTAGGACAACATTTTCACTCGGATTTTCAGTAAATCTTTTTCAAGTTGATAAAAATTTCTGCTGAAAGTTAACAAACTTGGCTCAATATAGCGACCTACATGCTAATTTCACCCCGTTTTCTTGTTTAAATTACAAATTGAAATATTTGATATTTTAGCCTCTATTTATTTTGCACAGTAAATTTAGTAATTTTTAAGTCTTCAAAAGATAAAAAAAATATCCTTCAATAACATGATATCTGTCGGGATGTGACTTGCTTTGAAGTATTTTCTTGAAAGCGTTTATTCCACTTTAACAATATAAAGCCTTTTAGGCAACTGCAGAATGAAAGGGTTTAATGAGCTTATAGTGATTATATCAGGCGTCTATAGTTGCGTTGTAAACAACTAACTTTTAAATGGTGTTGTTGGGTGGAACAGTAGTTCCCGATTTACACAACAATCATTTGGGATCTTCATAAACACAAGGTGACGGTATTATTGGAACGCTTTTGTCGGCGTCAAGTGTTTGTAGAATTACCATTTTTTACTTGAAAGTTCTTTTTGAGATTAGGACAGTAAATGCGGCCAGCGCTTCCACATTTATATGCTTTCAAGAGAAACAAGCTTGACGGCGCCATATTGTTGGTAAATTCTGTCAGTTTCCGTATCAGATAGTAATCCGATGTTTTCAAATTCTAACATAGTTGGTGAACCTTAAATTCTCTTGCTCAAAGTACATAGCAGTATTAGCGCGACCAAGCGAAGTGACAACAGTCCAATTTAACCGTGCTTGTAAATCCCGGCAATCAATGTTGATAGTAGATTGAATCAGACACGATAGGACAACAATATGAATTTTGTTACCCCTTCTTTGTATTTCCTGTGGTTCAAACAGCCTCGTTTTATCAGTATGACCCCAACCTCGTATGTAAATTTTGACAGCGCCTCGTGAGATAGCACTCTGTCAGTCAGTTTGCTATCTACATACTACTGCGTAGGCATGCTTCAAATGGTACTTGTGGTTTTAAAGATGCTCAGGTTTTACGATTATCAATGATCTTCGAGAAGATTAGGAGATTTGATCGCGCATCATGATATTACAAAAACCGACGAGGTTCGTTCTATTTCGGTTGTAAACATCAAGACATTTCGTTGTTGCGAAACTAGGGGTTCACTAACCCGGTTGGGGGCCTACGAAAGACTTTCAATCTTCCGCGACCTTCTACGTGTCTCATCGAGTGAAAGATGATATCTAGGACCCCAACGTAGCTTTCAAAGTGAAACCATCAGCGGGAGTAAAGAAACTTTCTTCCCTGTAAGGTCATTTATCGATACTTGCGTAAATGTGTATCTCCCTGTGCAGTGGGTCATACATCACTAAAGAGTGGTTCGTTATTCATAAATTGTATACATCAGCGTAGGTGTCCACACGTTGAGGTCCCATGTGTTATGGGGTGGGACTGACCCTTAGAAAGCTTCTGTGGACTTCGGCATTAAGCAAAGGAAAATTGTTATTGTCGCCAGCAGTGTCACTTGTCGTCGACTTTTGTCGGTCTTTCAATCAAGCTACAAGGTGTGGGCTTATCAGGACAGGATA
>JAAAKM020006971.1:58537685-58557543 GCA_010016025.2 Alatinidae sp. Z8VKAUB7J3 | reverse complement strand
AACTATATGCGGGGTGCAACTATACGCAGGGTGCAACTATACACAGGGTGCAACTATACAAAGGGTGCAACTATACAAAGGGTGCAACTATACAAAGGGTGCAAGTAAACGCAGGATGCAACTATATAAAAGGTGCAACTATACAAAGGGGATAACTATACACAGGGTATCACTATACACAGGGTGCAACTATACAAAGGGTGCAACTATACAAAGGGTGCAACTATATGCAGGGTGAGACTATATGCAGGGTGCAACTATACAAAGGGTGCAACTATACAAAGGGTGCAACTATACGCGGGGTGCAACTATACAAAGGGTGCAACTATACAAAGGGTACAAGTAAACGTAGGGTGCAACTATACAAAAGGTGCAACTATACAAAGGGGATAACTATACACAGGGAATCACTATACACAGGGTGCAACTATACAAAGGGTGCAAGTAAACGCAGGGTGCAACTATACGCAGGGTGCAACTATATGCAGAGGAATACGGTAGGACCAATTCACTGAAAATCTTCCCGTTCAGAAATTACTGCCTATGAGACCTGTCTGCCTCTCTATTCTAACAACCTCTAGTTAACAAAATGTACCAATAAATACAATTTTAACAGGAATCGTATCTACAAACCTGCAATTGGTAGGGTTTCCCTTCTTTAATTAATGCACTGACTATGAGATTTGTGTGGCTGAAATGGACATTCTCGTCTATCATTCCGTGAATTAGCAAGAGTCGATTTTGCCTGCAATAAAGACGTACAACCAATAGGATTATGAATATGTACGGAATATGAAACAAGCACAAAATGCGGCATATCGCTAGAACTGACGATCAGCTTAGTGTATTTGCGCTGAAATTTGTTTAATAATTGTTCCGTAAATTAGCAAGAGTCGATTTTGCCTACAGTAAAGACGTACAACCAATAGGATTATGAATATGTAAGGAATAAGAAACAAGAATAAAATGCGGAGTTTGGGGGTCGGGGTGGAAACAGGTCCATGTAACTACCACGGGGGCGGCAAACCAAAATAGGTTGGAAAACATTGTTGCAGAGTACTTACTCGTTTGGAAATTTGCTGATGTAGTTTAAAACAGATCCTTTTCTATAACCTTCCGGGTTAACATCCGGTAGGTCCATGTACTTCTCTGTGTAACCAGTATCATACAGTTCCCAGCACGTGACCGGAGCTCCAGCAATGGCAACCTATGGGTGGTAACCAATGTAAACGCATCAATAGGTACAAAACTGCGAATAACGGCACTCAAGGTCAAAAAACGAACGGTAGTTTTAATCTTTAGCAAAATCAGCCACAACAGCAGGAGATAGATGTGGAGAAGCAAAGGAAGTTGCGGTGATGGTTTGTGATACTTTTGGAAAGTGCGGAGCCCTGGGTTGAATGAAGCTTGCGCAGCCGTGTAACGTCATGCATTGCAATGCGACTCAGGTCATGACATGAATGGCTTTGATGTACTATATTCTCCTAGAGGTCTTTATATCCAATGTCCCATTTACTTTCTGAGATTAATCTGAGCAGGTACCTAATTCCTTTTTTGTCATTTGAGCATCATAACACTAGCTCTGGCCTCAATGGCCCTGTTACCTCGCCTAAACAACCACTATTGCTGATCATGTGATCTACCTGATGCAAAGTTAACGTTGTAGGATAAAGATACATCCAGATTATGTCAGCCTCCGACTTTCGATCTACTTGTTTGTCATTTAGAGCAACATTTGTAAGGATACCCATCTGCCCTTCTTTTTAAAGCATTAAAAATTATGTTGTAGTGTTCTAGTGGAGACAAATATACTATCAGACTTTCCACATAATGTAGTTAATAAATCACACAGTATTGTTGCTGTAGGTAATGCTGATCACACAAAGAACAGATTTAACATCGGGCTTCTTTATCAAGTGAAATGAACATCTGTACTCAATTTATACAGTTTCACAAGTGAGGTTATGACTTATTTAAAACCGCAACTGTTACCTCCACAATGTAGAGGTTTCTTGTTGTGTCTTTGGAAGTTAACTCTCTTTATTTTGATCTTCCTTTAAAGTTCATGATATTGTCTATTCTACTTCAGCAACTAACTTGCAGAGTTACTTTACATATAAGGAAGAAAGACATGGCTTTGTAAACAAAAATAATTTTGCCTTTTTATTTGGCCTTTTCTGTTAATCATACATTTGCAGTGGAAGGTGATTGTAACAAAACACTCCCAAAGGAAGGCAAACGATCTCAAAATGAAACAACTTGATGTGACTCTAGAGTCTGGGGCAGAGTTGATAGATGAAGTCAATTTAGGTCCCCTGTAGCCGCCCTCGCTCACCTAAGACACATCATTATGAAGATCGATATGGCCCACCTTGACAGCAATACCATCAGAAAGCAAAGTAAACGTGGCCTCGGAAAATGCTACTTAACACTTATCTAGAAGATTCTGTGGAATGGTTCCTCCCACTTCTGAGAACCGACTGACACTTCTGCTTTTAATCATGCATCTTCTGATGCCTATCTCAGCAGCATGGATGCCAGTAAAACAAGCTCCAGTGGTGTCACATGCACATATTCCCTTCTAAGACAGGTTGCAAATTTTTAGAATTCTTCGTTGATGGGTGCGTATCCGTCTGGGCATGTCGATTGTTTTTCTTTGAAGCATAATTGCCTTCTTGTCTCTCTTTGTTTAATTCCATTGGTTCTCAGATTACTCCTATTGGCTGTAGACTCATATAAAGAAACACCAAATACAATTCAAGGCCGTAATAAAAAACCACAAGGAATGTGCAAGACATCTGACGTGTCAGAAAAAGCTATCGCAGTCACATAAGGGTTGCCAACTGCAGAGAAAGAATATACATAAAGCCATTACATGGACCTTAGAGATTGCTTGCCTGGGAGAAGGGCAAAGCCGGGGGGCTGTCCATATCGGCTTTTCTGCAAATTTTCAGCAGTCATCTGTTAGCCGGGCCCGACGTTTAGAGGGGGGGAGGTGGCTACTTGCCCTTGTGGAAATATTGTAACCTATTCCGCCCCCTGATTCATCTAGTCCTGAAGTTATGTATTAGATGCGTGTACAAAATCTAAATGATTACTCTAATTTACATCAGTGAAATTTTTTCAATGCACAAATCTTCATCCTGTTATTGATTTCGTTTCGTTACCCCGATAATAGAGAGCGTTGCAGTCTTAAAACACCTGATCAATGTAACCTGTTGTAATGCCGCTAGTAACAAGGTTGCTGATAATCATAACACCATGGCTAATCAAAATATATTCACGTGTGACACTGGGGATTCCCCAACAGTCGCTAAGATTGAATATACTTTCTTGGCACGGGGGTTTACGGGCACACAGTAAATGGACTTTGTTGTTGTTGTAGCTATTTGTCTGTCACACGTATTGTACCCCCTTCAGTTATAATATGACTCCGCTCTATATCTTGATGAGGAGCTTAGCGTAAGGTTGCAATGCATAACAAAAACTCGCCCTCTGAGTAGCCAGTTTAGTGACCACAAGGGGTCAACTATCGTATGAGCAGAGAATCGAGCAGATCCTGAAGTCTTCTATTTCTTTTCTGCGGCTAACCAGCAATTATGTGAGTGTCACGATTCAAATCATATCCAGGCAACTGCTGCGAGTCAGCCAAGGAGATATGAAATTGAAGAGGTTGAAATGTTAGACGTTCAGAAAAGAAGTACTATTCAAAATACCATTGGTTACAACGCTTTGTGCATCGCCTATAAATCTATTGATTCAACAGTTGAAACATATGATTGATTCTAAGTCGGAAAGAGTAGGGGGGCATGCACTTTGCAGTCCTTGGAATATTAAAGATTTCGAATTACATGGAGCATATTACTAAAGGACTGACGTACGTATCAGATTTCGATAGGCAAGGACCTTAAATAAGCAGAGAGCAGGGAGATGAGCAGTTGTGCCTCCGAGCCGATGTGATGGGCTTGAAAAGTCCTAAAATGGCCAAAAGCTGCAAACATTTATCTTCAAAGCTATACCCATCTTCTCGAAAGAGCAGTAGATCTTTCATGAAAAAAACACCCAACTCTTGAAATAATATAAGGCGACGTATCTAGGATATCAACCTTAGCGTTTGTTGGGCACTGTGCGCATTCCTCAAATGAACGTATCGAGTGCAATCATTATGGAGCTAAATCATTGGCCCATGCACAGATAAAATTTAAATCATCTTCCTTGCAGCAGTTCCAAAACAACAAACACAAAATCAACATGGCGCCGTCGTACAACCTAGTGCGATCCAAGATTCCCCGAAGACCCGCAACCACGACGTTCTCCAAGCCATGCTAGCAAACCAGCCTAATTAAAACAAACACAAAACAATTCCAGTAGCATAACGATGAGAGACGAATCTCTCAAAACGTAACTTGAAAATGTTTATGAAGCAGGACGTGTTAAACTCTACTATCTAGTTCAAAAATGTCTATCCATTGCACTTTAAATTTTCCAGAGTCCAAAGTACAAATGTTCAGAGATAAAAGATCATGATATCGCACATAATCATTCCTATCCAGGAACAAATGACTTCTAAGATTCTTTTTATTTCGTCAAATGCAATGCATGGTCAGGTACCAGTGTGCTTGAAAGATCTTCTGAAACAAAACCGACAATGACCGAGTGTGTCCGAAACGACAGTGCTGTGCCATCTCACTGTTCCTAAAACGTAATAGGAATCAAATAGTGATTGTTTAGTCTTAAATCGACTTTTTAGCCTCAGAAGCCAATTACAATCGTGCAGTGTACAATCATAAGACATTGAAAAATCCTGAACTTTATTTGTTGCATGACACTCTCGTGAGCACGAAAACTTGCTAATTGTTTGGATACAATTTTACAAATTAACAAACCCAAAATATTTTTTAAAAAAACTTTGTGAAAGAAAAATTTTGCGAATTGCTATATTTTGTTTCAAACTTTTATACTTAGATAAATACAAAATATATAAAAGTAAATAAAATGGAACACATATTATATTTCAACTCTGAACGAAATTTCTAGATTACTTTCCATTTCTAAGAACACAAATATTTGGAAACAATCAAAATAAATAACAAAACCCGATATATTATACCCAACTGTGATTTTAAAAAGCCAATCAGAGTTTGCACTGACTGAGTGGTCTTATGTTATTGAAAGAATCAGCATCCACTAGATCAGTACAATTAGCCAAAAAGGCCTAGTGAGAAGACAAATTCTTTTGGTCTGTAAAGCAAAAGGGTTTTTTTCTTTCGAGTAGACTGACTCCAGAACAGCGAAATAAAATTTAGACCTAGCCTTGCTTGTACTACTACGGAAGCAGTTGTCCGTCTACACTTTGGCACGATATCTGTTGTAAAGTAAGTACTACCTCATAGGTTAAGGTTTTTTTTGGTTGTTGAAAATCCAGGTGGATGTTTTCTTTCATGCTATGTTATGTAGTTGTATCATGATCTATCAGATGAATTGCTGTTCTTTTCATGAAATATAGACCACGATTGGACCTTTTAGTTCACTTACCATTAAAACCCTTAACCAAACAAATAAGGCCAACTATTTGGGTTGCCAAACAAGCCTTGTAACCATCGTTGTTTGCATGGATTGACAAACCTCTGATCAGTGTATTGTCAATCACTAACTGCAACGAAGACTACAGCAAATATCAACAAAAGTATGCGAAATATTGTCTATGTTTAAGGAGAACAAACTGGAATCTTTAAAGGTATTTCTAAGTAGGTCTTTGCAAAAACTCTTCACATCCAAACAGAACCTGAAGCAATATCACTCTGCCAAACATAAACTTGGAATAAAACTTTTTTTATTTCATCGAAGTGAAATTTGCTGTTTTTAAAGTTACAGTTGTATCAAACATGTACCGAATAGCATCAATCTTCTGCTTAAAATATATTATATGGCAATTAGGTATTACACTTCCTTATTTCTACAATAGCTTTACCAATTTATGACAAGTTCACTCTCAGTTATTTTCCCTCCTTTGCTATATTTTGACGTGTATCTAACTTCGTCTGTATTGCAAAACAGTATCAAAACCCAATATTCAGTCAAAAGAAAACTCAGAAACTTTGTGTTTTTGCTCATTTCTACCTTTTCTGTAGTTCAACCTTTCCTAGTAACAAAGTGTTTTGAAAAGAACACTAGAGAAATACAAAATATGTCACCACCGCGGATCGAACCCGTGATGATACTTTCTAACAAAGTGTTTGTGTACCACTGCAAATATTGTACATTATAACTAATTTTGTGTGTCTTCTTTGAGCCTGATCTTTTCTTTGCTCTTGGCCGAATGCTATATAGTGCATGTAATGCGAGAACGCTTGGTAATTGCCACCACACCAAAACAGTTATGTGTCTTTTCATAACAAATGGCAACACAAAGTAAGTACTAGATTCAAACAAGAACATCCCCCATGCATGACTATTTACCCCTTATATCATGTTGTTTGTTTGTTTGAGATATAACATCAACCACTCAGGCTCACTGTGTTCAAAGAACAAAATCTGCAGAGAACTTTACTGCACAATTAATAAACGCGGTGTGCTCAAATTTAGGGCCTGTGAACTCAGCAATGAAGAGAGAAAATTCTCTGAAGATGAATGAAGAAGGAAAACGTGTTGTTGAAGGCCACCTCTAACTAGTAGAACAAGAATAGGGTTAGTAGGGGAGTTGCATGAATGGGCAATGAAGGAGCTTGACTAAGTATATGTAATATATAAGTTCAAAACTAAGATACATAATGTCATAGCATGAATGTGCAGTGAGAAGAAATGATCTGATGATGGTTGAAAAGGAAACTTTGCTTTCAATGAAGTTAACAGATTTAGGTTAGAGCTTTTTAATTGACCCTCGTCAGGAGAAATGATGTATAAAATTAAAAACACTGATGCATAAGAAATAAACCACTTTATCAACAATTCTCAATATAAGTTCGTAATATGTTTGTAATGTGAATTGATGTTTGTACGTGGAGGGCAAGGTCAAAGGTTGTCATTGATGACCGTGTTTACACTCTGTCAAACTGCAGCAGTAGTATTGTCTCTGCACTGAATTCATGATGGAGATTAGTCTCAGAAATTCATTGATCGCCACTGCAGTCAAGTATATTGTACATCTTATTCCTATGTTTGTTTCAAGGTCTGTGGTGTAACGTCTTGTTGAGTCTACGTCAGGACAAGGCAAAGAACGACGCTTTTCTGTTCCAACTTGCATTCACCACAACCCTCACCAATGATACATATAAAATTTTCTCATTGGCACATATCTACGCCTACTATATCTAGTATGTACTTATTTTCTCATGTTTTAGGTTCCCTGATACAAGTTAGAATTTTTTAAAAGCTTTTTTCATTTACTCTTACTTTTCATGACCAAAGACACTGTCGATTGGTGTAAGACACAATGGTAAATTAGCCAAAAATAATTTCCGATTGGCTCTTTTCAAAACACCAATGGGTATCACGTTTTGCTCATTATTTTTCATCTAATACTGACGATTTGTACTAAGAGGAATGTTAGAGAAATAGAGCTTCTGAATGTAACATAGTTTTTGCAATTTCGTGCAATTATAAACAAAATTGTTAAGTCTTTATATTACTTCTCTACTCAAGTGCGCATGCAACTGGTAACCTTCAAATCCTGTTTGCTTATTACTACCATCATTTTAGAGTGGACACATCAGTAACTACCTTTATAATACATGAAAACTGTCAATAAATGAAAGCCTGGTGCCAGAAACCCGAATACAATGCGCGACAAGTCTTCACCCTAATCGCCCTGTTTCTTCCCTGATCTAATCAATCGTTGCTCCTGTTACGTCAGAGCAGGAAGATCCCGTTTTCGCTTAAACAGATAGTAGCGATTGTTTCATCATTTATCCGCTGACCTTAGGCAAAGACAGAGAATACGAGCTGTGGTTCTTAAAGATTCACCACAAGTTGTCTATTATAAGAAATTCAATGTGCTACAAGAAGGATGTCAGCGCAGACGTAGTTCAAGTGACAGAAACAAGCTACAGGTTGAAGCATCCTTCCCAAAGCAATATTTTGTACCAGCAAATGATTGTCAAAGTGGACTTAAATATGTATGGTAAAGCTTGTTAATTTCAAAAATAACTTTGGAATTTTAGTAATTGGAGGAAAATCAAGTGCATGTGGTTTAAAGAAAGGAAAAAGAAGCAGGTATGGAGACTTTCACTATATTTGCAAACTGATAGCAGACGAATCGGAATGGTAAAATGGTTGTAAACAGAGATATTGTGAGAAAGAGGAGGCAGATAAGAACGATGATGGTGAAGATTAGTCCAAGACGGGGCGAAAAGGAGAAGAAAGAGGTGAAAAGGAAGAAAAAAGAGAAAGGTGATTGGAAAAACAATGGGAAAGAAGAGAAATAGAGGGGAAACGGAAGAGAAGAACAAGAGAGAGGAGAAAAGAGGAAAAGGCAGAGAGCGTGGAAAAGGAAGCGAACGGGAAGAGAAGAAGGAAAAGTTGAAAAACGACCAAGGGAAAAGATCTGGAGAAAAGAAGAGGATGGTAATAAGAGGAGAAAAGAAGGAAAAGGAGGAGTTGCAGAAAAATAATAAGGAAGAGAAATGGAGGAGAAAAAGTGGAATAGCAAAGTACGAAAAAAGCAATGACAAAATGTTAACTTTGTTACGATGATGATGATTATCATTGTGATTGTGATGATGCTATTGATTGTTATACTTCAATTTTACAACATCGTTATTTATGATGATTTGCTTGGCGTATCAAGTTTCCAATGTAGAAAACTAGAGTGTGCTATGCGATCCCTTTGGATTGTTGTTGCTAAGAGGTTTTCGACTGTCACCACAAGGTCATGTTTTGCTTTACACGTTCGTGAGTCTCTGTCTAGACCTATAATCCAAATTGCATTGCATCGATTAGATCGAATCCTGCTATAGGATTTACTATTTGTGTTTAAGACAATAAGGCTTTGCAAGCTGGTTTCTGATGGATTTTTATTCACTCTGTCTAGAGCCACGTAATGTGACAATATTTGTGAACAAATACCACGTGGATGTGATTTTGTTGTAGTTATGGCAACCAAGATGGTTTCAGGAATAAGAGTCCTTCCTTGAAAGCAAGATACTGTTGGTGTAAATATACACGTGGCTTTGGTTGATTTTCCATCAGCTGTTTTGGCTTAGAGATCAAAGGACCGTTATATTAGCTCGTATTTTATTTGCTACTGCAGTGACGTGATAGAGGCGTGAAAAGAGAAATACACGAGATGGAGTGTTGAGAAGAGAGCGTTTCAAACCGTGACATACGTAAAAGTTTCTGATAAGAGGCAAATGGCACCTGCCTAGTCAGCTTCCAAAACTTCCATTGTGTACGAGGTATGCGTATGTTTGTATACAGGTTTTCTAGCGCCGGTGAAGCGGTCTACGTGCGCGAGGGAATGAACGCGCGAAGCCTGGCGCTGATCGTGGGCTTCTTGGTGATCCTCGCCGGCATCGTCTCGGCGGCAACGATCGTCAATGGGGCGGTGGGCTACATCCTTCAGCTGATCGACTTGCCTCGGCCGATCCTGGTTTTGATGATCACCCTGCTGCTGTTCGCGATCGCCGCCTGGGGCATCGGTGAATCCATGACCGCGGCCGCCATGATTACGATCTGCGAGATCGGCGGCCTGCTCTTGGTCATCTGGGCCGGTCTCAACCTGGAGATGACCGCGGCGACCGCCGAAGCCTCGCCAGGGCCGGGCGACTTCGTGCCCAGCGCCGACCCCCTGGTCTGGAGCGGGATCCTGGCCGGTGCCTTCCTGGCGTTCTATGCCTTCATCGGATTCGAGGACATGGTCAACGTGGCCGAGGAGGTGAAAGACGTCACCCGCACCCTGCCGGCCGCAATCTTCCTGACGCTGATCGTCACCACCCTGGCTTATGTGGTGATCGCCTGGATCGCGGTCCTGGTTCTGCCGCTCGCAGATCTGGCAGGAAGCGAGGCCCCGCTCGCATTGATCTACAGCCGCAGCACGGGCGGGCCGGCAACCCTGATCACCGTGATCGGCGTTTTCGCGACCCTGAACGGCGCCCTGGTTCAAATCATCATGGGCTCGCGCGTCCTCTATGGCCTCTCGGCCCAAGGCTGGCTGCCGGCCTTCTTTTCCCGGACCAACGCGCGCACGCAAACACCGGTGATTGCCACGGTCCTGGTCGCCGCGGTGGTCTTGGCGCTCGCGCTGGGTTTCGCGCTCGAATCCTTGGCCAGCGCGACCACCTTCGTCACGCTGGCCATCTTCACCCTGGTCAATCTGTCGCTGCTGCGCATCAAGCGGCGCGATTCCAGGCCGGCCGGCATCCGGGTCTATCCGATCTGGCTGCCCGCCACCGGCGCGCTTGTCAGTGCGGGGTTCCTGGTCTTCGAGGGACTCCGGCTGGCCGGGCTGCCCTGAACCATCTCCCGAATCCCGGTTGACCGAACGCTGAATTAGACCGAAGAAACAAGCCGAGGTCGCCGCCGGCTTCCTCGATTTTCGCAGGGAGCGGTCCGTGACCGATCAGCAGTCCTCCTCACCGCCCTTCGCGGTGGCCAGCATCATTCTCTCCATGGGGCTGATGGCGGTCGGCAACGGGCTGCTGTTCGCCTACATCCCGGTCAAGCTGGCGGCCGAGGGTTTCGCGCCCTGGGTCGCGGGCGCGATCATCACAGCCATGGCCGGCGGCGGACTGGCCGGCTGCCTGGCGACCGGCCCCATGGTGCAGCGGGTCGGCCATGCCCGGGTCTTCGCCACCCTGGCCGCCATGGTCATCCTTTCGGTGCTGATGATCGCCATCGAGACCCACGGCCTGCTGTGGATCGGCGCCCGCGCGCTCTACGGCTTCGCGGCCTCGGGCCTCTTCATCGTCAGCCAGAGCTGGCTGAACGACGCCTGCGCGAACCGCTGGCGCGGCAAGGTGATCGCGATCTTCTATATGACCTACGTGGTCGCGATCGGGGGCGGGTCCTATCTCTTGACCTTCGTGTCCCTGGAGGGGCTGCAAGGCCCGCTGCTGGGGATCTTTTTCACCACCCTGTCGATCTTTCCGGTCGGTCTCACCCGCCTGCGCACCCCGCCGCCGCCGGAGTCGGTCGCGGTCGCGATTCGCGCGGTCTGGCGGATTTCGCCGGTCGGCTTCGCCGGGCTGCTGGCGGTCGGCGGCCTGACCATGATGGTTCAGGGCTTCGCGCCGATCTACGCGGCCAGCCAAGGCTACGCCAAGAACGAGATCGCGCTGCTGCTGTTCCTGATGCAGTTCGGCATGATCTGCGTGCAGTATCCCTTGGGCGCCCTGTCCGACCGGATCGACCGGCGCATCGTCCTGATCATCGCCTCGCTCATCGTGATCGGCGGCGCGGCGGCGGCGAGCCAGATGACCGGCGCCCCGCTGTTCTGGCTAATCCCCGTTTTCGCGATCTGGAGCGGCGCCACCGAGACCATCTTCGCGGTCGCCAACGCCCACGCCAACGACCGGGCGGAGCCGCAGTACTATGTGGCGGTCTCCAGTACGCTGCTGGTAGCCTGGTCGATCTCCGGCTTCGTCCTGCCCGCGGCTGCAACAGCCCTGACCCAGGCAACCGGGCCGCGCGCCTTCATGTTCGTGGCGATCGCGATCGCCGCGCTCTACGCCGCCTTCGTGCTCTATCGCGTTACGCGCCGTAACCCCGCGCCCTCCCAGGACGCCGAACCCTATCGCCCGATCACCGCCCAGGCGCCCTATTCGCCCGATTTGGCCCCGCAAGCCGGAGGACAAGGCGAGTCTTGATCATGGTCTTGGTGCGGCTCGATTGACCAATTCAGACAAGAAACTATCCGCTTATCCTAACGTGCAAATGCCTGTCGAGGACTTTCGGGCCTGGCACGCCGCTGGGCTGAAAGCAGCACAAGACCGTTTCCCGCGCGGTCAGGACAGCATCTCACTCTAATGCCATGGGAAACGACCCGCCCGCCCCCGATCCGCCGCTTGAGTTAGCCGGAGAGATGGGCTTAACTGCGCGCGCAATCGGGCCGAGTTCGTCATGTGACGCTTTTCGCGGGGCGTTAGCGGGATCATTCAAAGGCCGGGCCAATTGGTCCAAGGCTTGGCGTTAAGCCAAAGATCCCCGGTCACTGCAATCAGGGCGCTGTTGTAAAGGTCCGAAGCCTTTTTGGGAGCTAGGGAGACAGGAAAATGGATCGTCGTTCTTTTATCAAGCATTCGGGACTCGCAGGCGCCACCGCTGCCGCCGCGACCACGCTGGCCACCCCGGCCATCGCGCAGAGCAGGAAGGAAATGGTCATCGTCTCGAGCTGGCCACGGGACTTCCCGGGCCTCGGCCTCAGCGCCCAGGCCCTGGCCGAGCGCATCACCACCATGACCGACGGCGCGATCACCAGCCAGTACTTCGCCTCCGGCGAGCGGGTCGGCGGCTTCGACGTGTTCGACGAAGTGGCTTCGGGCAACGCCCAGGTCTACATCTCCGCCGACTACTACTGGAAGGGCAAGCACCCGGGCTGGGCCTTCTTCACCTCCGTGCCCTTCGGCCTGACCTACACCGAGAACTCGGCCTGGATCAATCACCTGGGCGGACAGCAGCTGTGGGACAAGCTGGCCGCCGAGTTCGACCTGAAGTGCCTGCCGGCCGGCAACACCGGGGTCCAGATGGGCGGCTGGTTCAACAAGGAGATCAAGAGCGCCGATGACCTCAAGGGGCTGAAGATGCGGATTCCCGGCCTCGGCGGCGACGTCATGGCCAAGGTCGGCGCCTCGCCGGTCTCCCTGCCGGGCAGCCAGATCTACGAGAACCTGGTCTCCGGCGCCATCGACGCCACCGAGTGGGTCGGCCCCTACAACGACTATTTCCTCAAGTTCTACGAAGCCGCCAAGTACTACTACTATCCGGGCATGCACGAGCCCGGCGGCTTCATCTCCTTCGGCATCAACAAGTCCTGGTGGGAAGGTCTCAGCAAATCCGAGCAGGCGATCATCGAGGCTGCCTGTCAAATGGAATGCGAGATCGCCATGTCGGAGAACAACGCCAAGAACGCGGAATATCTCGCCAAGCTGATCAACGAGCATGGCGTGGAACTGCGCGAGTTCGGCGACGATATCTACGAGAGCTTCGGCGAGGCCTCGGAAGAGGTCATGGAAGAGGCCCGCGCCCACAGCGACCTTGCCAACGAGATCTACGAGAGCTTCGCCGCGGCCCGCGCCGCTGTGGGCAGCTGGATGAAGCTCTCCGATGTGGGCTATTCGCTGAAGCGGAACCAGGTCCTGGGCCTCTGACCGATCGCTTGACCGCCTGACCTGACGTTGCGGGACGAGGCCTCGGCTTCGTCCCGCGGTCCGGGGGTCTCGGGCCCATGACCGATATCTCGCCCGACGCACTTGACGACTACGCGCCGTCCGGCCTGACGCTGGCGACACGCTTCGTCGGCTGGGTGATCGTCGCCACGCTCTTTGTCTTTCTGCTGAACGTCTATTTGAACTTCTGGCTCGGCTGGCCGGGCGCCGCCGCGCCCTTCAAGGACGGCGACGCCTCGGGATCGGCATTGGGCTGGCTGCAGATCCTTTTCTACCTGCTTGCGGTCCTAGGGCCTGCACCTTTCGTCATGACGACTCGAGACCGGTCGCTGCGGCGAGACGCCCTGGTGATGACCGGAATCGCGGCAACGATCGTCCGCGCCTCCTTCTGGGCGGTCTTTTTGGTCGGGCTCGCCGATGCCGCGATCTCCTTCCTGCGCGTCGAGAGCCTGCTGGAGACCCTTGCGGGCGCGCAGCTGACCCAGGACTTGGGCCGCAATCAAGTCCGGGCGCCCTACGTCCACCTGCCGCTGATCGGTCTCTCGATCCTGATCGCCGCACGCGCCAAACACCTGGGTTTCACCTGGCTGGCGCTCCTGGTGGTGTTGGCCGAACTGGCGATCGTGCTGTCGCGCTTCGTATTCTCCTACGAGCAAGCCTTCATGGGCGACCTGGTGCGCTTCTGGTACGGCGCCCTGTTCCTCTTTGCCAGCGCCCATACCCTGATCGAGGACGGCCATGTGCGGGTCGATGTGGTCTACGCCTCCTTGACCGCACGCACCAAGGGCCTGGTCAACGCGGTCGGTGCGCTCACCCTGGGAATCCCCCTGTGCTGGGTGGTGCTGGCGATCGGCTTCGGCCAGAAATCGAGCATCATCACCAGCCCCCTGCTGGCATTGGAGATTACCCAGGCAGGCTTCGGCATGTACGTGAAGTACCTGCTGGCGGCCTTCCTGGCGGTCTTCGCCGTCACCATGATGATCCAGTTCGCAAGCTACATCCTGGAGGGCGTCGCCGACTACCGTGACGATCCGGGCAAGCAGCAGACCCAAACCGAAGCGCTGCACTGACCGACCCATGGAACTCCTTTTTCTCGCCCTTCTCGTGATCCTCATGGCCTCGGCCCTGGCGTCCGGCTTCCCGGTCGCCTTCGCCCTGCCCGGCTCCGCCATCATCACCATCGCCCTGGCCGCCGGCTCCGGCTGGATCTTCGCCGGCGACGTCAGCGCCTTTTTCGCCCAGGGCGGCCCGGTGCAGTGGCTGACCGCCGGGGTCACCAACTTCCGCGGCATCTACTGGGAGGCCGAGCGGGATACCCTGATCGCGATCCCCCTGTTCGTCTTCATGGGCATCATGCTGCAGCGCTCCAAGATCGCCGAGGACCTGCTGGTGACCATGGCCCAGCTGTTCGGTCCGATCCCGGGCGGCCTCGGGATCTCGGTGGTCTTCGTGGGCGCCCTGCTGGCCGCGACCACGGGGATCGTTGGCGCGACGGTGGTCGCCATGGGGCTGATCTCGCTGCCGGCGATGATGCGCAACAAGTACGCCAATCCGCTGGCCACCGGAACCATCGCCGCCTCGGGCACCCTGGGCCAGATCATCCCGCCCTCGATCGTGCTGATCATCCTGGCCGATCAGCTGGCCAGCGCGGTCGATCAGGCCAGCACGGCCCGCAAGAACCTCTATAAGGCAACCACCGGCGAGCTTTCGATGCCGTCCCAGTTCGACATCGTCTCCACCTCCGCCGGGGACATGTTCATGGGTGCCTTCCTGCCCGGCTTCGTTCTGGTGGGGATCTACATGGTCTTCATCCTGGTCCTGGCCCTGCTGCGGCCGAAGCTGGCGCCGCCGGTGCCTTTTGAGGGCAACTTCGATTCCAAGTTCGCCCTCAGGGTCCTCTTTATCCTGGTGCCGCCGCTGACCCTGATCTTCATCGTGCTCGGCTCGATCATCATGGGTATCGCCACGGTCAACCAGGCCGGCGCCATCGGCGCGGTCGGGGCGACCATCATGGCGGGCTACCGGCTCTACGAGGGCCAGCCGGGCGCGCTCCGTCCCGCCCTGCTGGCCACTCTGTCGATCATTGTCATGGTCGTGATCGCCCTGGTCTGGCCGCTCAACATCAAGCGGATCGAGACCGGCAGCGATGTCGTCACCCTGGTGGCCGCCTCCATCGCCACCGCGGTCTTCCTCTTCTCGGTGGCCTGGAGCCTGTGGCGCACCTTGAAATTCGAGGACACCCTACGCAGCGTGATGCTGGAAACCGCCAAAACCAGCTCGCTGGTCTTCATCATTCTGCTGGGTGCGGCCATGCTGACCGCGGCCTTCCGCGCCTTCGGCGGCGAGGAGCTGGTGCGCGAGTTCCTGACCGGCCTGCCGGGCGGCTTCTGGACCCAGTTCGTCATCGTCATGGCGGTGATCTTCGTGCTCGGCTTCTTTTTGGACTTCATCGAGATCGCGGTGGTCGTGGTGCCGATCGTGGCGCCGATCCTGCTGTCCGATCCCGGCGCCAACGTGACCGCGGTCTGGCTCGGGGTGATGATCGGCCTCAATATCCAGACGTCCTTCCTCACCCCGCCCTTCGGCTTCGCGCTGTTCTATCTGCGCGGGGTCGCGCCGCCGTCGGTCAAGACCACTCAGATCTACAAGGGCGTGGTTGCCTTCATCGGCCTGCAGCTCATCGCGCTGGGCATCGTCGGCTACTACCCCTCGCTGGTGAACAGCCTGCCGAACCGGATCGCCCTGACCTCCGAGACGGCGCCGCCGCCGATCAACCCCAAGCTTCAGTATTGCCTCGAGCGCTACGTCTTCGAGACCTATGATCAGCGGAGCGAGGAAATTCGCGGCGCCATCTCGCGGGCGCGCCAGCTCGACATCAGCTACCTGCCGGAAGAGCTGCGCGAGGATCTTTCCGGCGGCCTGGACAAGGCGTCAGCGACTTTCGACCTACTGGAAGAGATCCGCGTAGCCGAAGCGACTCTGGAGGCCTCGACGGAGACCTATCGGCCGCTGCATCGAGAAACCCGGGCGATCCAACGCTCGATCCGCAAGATCGATGAAAAGATCGAGGAGCTGAGCGACCGGGCCGACCGCCTAGGACGGAACGGCGGAGCCAGCGAGGCCGACAAGACGGCCCTGGCCGACCGCATAGCGGCGCTGGAAGCCGAACGCAGCAAACTGTCCGCCGCCATCCCGGACAACTGGGAGAGCGATCACGAGGCTTTCTCGGGCTTGCTCAAGGCGGACAGCAAGGCACGAGCGACCTACCGCAGGAACGTCGACCAGGCCTACACAGCCGTCGAAGACCTGATCGCCGTCATCGCCGACAGCGACCGTCTCGCCGGTCTGGAAGGCGAACTCAAGGGCCTAGTCGCGGTGATCGCCGACAGCGATCCCGAGGCGGCGGCCGAGCGGATCAAGGAGGTCTCGAAGCTGGTCGGCGCCGTCGAAGGCACCGACGAGATCAAATCTCCCCTAAGCAAAGCCCGCCGCGCGGTGAAGGCGAAGACGCCCGATCCGGCAAAGGCGCTGGATGAGCTGGACAAGTCTCTGGCCGCGTTGAAGGACGAGCTGGCCTGGCGTCAGCGCGCCTCGGCCGAGCTGCTGCCCGGCCTGCGCGCCTATGAGGCGGAAATTCGCGATACCATCGGCCTGCGCCAGCAGCCCCGTCTTCCCAGGGAGCCGTCCCTCGCGGTCGCTGCCTGCAACTCCGGACACCGGGACATATCGCTGAACTTCTGATCCTTGTCGGGAACCGGACGTCGGATCCCGAATTGAAACGAGATGTTTGAACTCAACAAGAAGGACCCTGTACCCATATCGATCGTGGCGTGGGTTTGATCGTATTCTGCTGCGATCCAATACGACCGTCACCACCGACAAGCAGCGAAGCCGCGCCGATCAGGGGTCCACGGCAAAGCCAGAGCCCGCCTTCGAGATCGACCCCGGATCTGTGGCGCGGAGCCTGTCCTGGGCTGGCTTTAGCCAGACCCGGGGCGCCTTGTCCGGGGTGACCATGGGGGCGCTATTCGTTTGGTGGGAGAATACGAAACATCTTCCACTCACCAAAATGTGTGAATCCCTTAGCCCCCGAGGGAAAGAGGCTAGGGTGAGGGCTTTCGCAAGCGCCTGATCGTCTACCCAGACCGGCTCTCATGGCTGTTCGGCTTCAATGAGACATCAGCACCGGGACCGTCATGTGGCCGAGTATGTGTTGGGTCACGCCCCCCAGCACTGTTGCTGGGTCAATCCCCAATATATGGAGAGTAATGTTGTGTATGCAACATGATTAGTAATTTGTAACAACCCACATTCTAAACAGATAAGTCCATCTTGATTTAGCATGTCAGAGCTGAAACAGATATCAGATCCCTCTCAAACATGCGTAGGTTAGAATGAGTTAGCATCTTGTCCTCTCTCATGTCTGGAACGTATACCACACGGTTCTCCAGAATAGTAAATGACAAGTGACACAGTTAAATATAGTAAAATATGATGTTTTGCATCGAAACTCCCTCTCCCTATTGCTTGGCAAGGCACAGCTCTGCTCAGTATGTTTTTGATGCACATGAGGGCTTTTATAGACAGGGCTATGTCTGCTTTCTTTCAGCAATTTTGTCTGTCTGTCTTTTATTTTAAATGTAATTTAATTTAATGGACTTGGATTTGGGCAGATGGGGGATTTCCTCCAAGTGACATGGGTGGAGAAGCCCATACGAGGGATCAGGCAACAGATGGGGGAGACTGACCCCGGAGGATGCCATGACTGGAATAAATAATTTTTATTTTTGATAATTTTCATCAATGGCAAGAGGATTGGCCTCCAAGTTCTATAGAGCTGTATGTTAATGCTTACCAGTAGATGATGTGGCAACAAGAGAAATACAGTTCAATGAGTTATCTGCCATGGTTCATTGGATAGTTCACTTGCCTTCTATGCTAGAGAGTATGGGTTCGATTCCCCAAAGGGTGCCATTGGTGATGCTTCAGCAAAAGTCCCATACATATGGGCACTGCACTAGCCCTTGTAAAGGGGAGTACAAGGCATAAAACTGATTTATGAATTCATTGCTTACAGGTTTAAACAAATAGGTGACATATTTCCTTATTTTTTAAAAAAATTGTTTAACACAAGCTAGTGACATAGACTGTTGTTGTTTAAAACACTTTGTAATAATATTGGGCTTACTTAAATACATCAATTTTAAAGTTTCTTGTTTTTACTCTTTATCATTGGCGTAATTACTGTTTTCTGATCTGCTGAAAATATAAAATTAACTAATAACGATATTTTCCACATATCCTTATCACACAGGCCTATATGTTATACATAAGATATCATTATCAAGATCTGAGTATTGCTTCCATATATATATATATATATATACATAAAGTTTTGTTGTACCATGAACTTGATTCGATAAATAGCATGCTAGCAAGTTATACTTGTTTGTCTCATATCTCATAGTGCTAGATATTGATGGAAACAAAAATATTACCTCTATCAGCATTTCCTCTTTGGGGAACTCCTCATCCTTTCGCCGGGCCAGTTTCAGCAAAGTCAACTGTTTCCCGTCTTTCTTTCTCACAGCTGGAAAGATAGTACATTTTAAGTCTTCGCTATCTTTTCCCTGAGCTTGCTCATAATCATCGCTATACTGAAAGGGATCTCCAAGATCGAACTTCTGAAGAACACTGCTTTCTGCCCCCATTGAGTTACCAAGAAGCATTCGATAACATCATCCACAGGCATAAAGTCAGTGAGGACGCATCTCAGGAGCTTAGTTAAGCTAGTCTCGGAACTGTAAACCTCCTTTGTCAATTTTCTGAACTTACGTCAGTAATGTTTTTACAGTCACAACAACTTGATCCTGTTGACATAAAAGAATAATCACGGGTACTTATTCGTGAAACCAGGTTACTGCATACTGTAAAAGCGCCTTGTGTCAACCAGTTGCGACTTTACTATTCATGAATCGGTGAGTACGCCGTCGTACTGGCCATGTTTAAGCTATACATGTATATGTGATTATGTTTGATATTACCTGTCTGTAACGTTCCTACATGTTTTCAGAGGATAATGATAGCCCTTTCAGGTAAGCAATCTCCCAAGTTTATCATAACAGATGTAACATATAAATGTTAAACAATATACTTCTGCCACTATCAACTCGTGCAATCAGTTTCACTTGTTCTTTCATAATAACAGGTGATTCACCAACAATGGCAAGATTGTCAACTTCCGCCAGCTTACCTCGATACGAAGATGAGGCGCATCTAATATGCCAACTTGAACAGCGGCTGAGAGAAGTTCTTTCAGAGATGTAAAGTGACTAGGTGGTTCCCTCTTGCAGAACAGAATCTATGAACTTTGGGTCTTGATGAAATACTACCAGTAAATATCTTCTGATGTTCTCCTAGCCTACTGGGAGATGATTATATAACCATATACTTCGATCATACCTGACTGCCATTTTCAGAGCACATGACTGTCCTATTCTGAACCAAATATATAACCAAGTCTATGTACGACTTACTTT
>JAAAKM020006971.1:58512636-58534485 GCA_010016025.2 Alatinidae sp. Z8VKAUB7J3 | reverse complement strand
TCTGTTACCGTGATGATGATTTCACTCAAATGATCTTAGATTTTAATTTAATACGAGCTCATTGTCGAGGAGTATAGGTAGCGCTGTGAGGAGTACCGTCTGACACTAGGACATAGAGTTACCGATGGAGTTTCATTGGTCGGCTTACGAAATCTAAAGCCGTATTGATACATACATATGGATTTTGATTTTAATACTAAGCCGCGTATTGCTCAATTTATTTGGGTTGATGAATCTCCGTACAGTTCTACGTTACAAGGACCTTACACACAGTAGGTGAGTGTTTGTTTCTCAACTTGGAATGTTAAGAGAACACTAGCCTCTCGCAAATACCAAAATTACCAAAAGTTTCGTTTAGAAATATATTATAGTATTGCAATAATATTGATTTCACGTTGTTCTACTGTTAGTTAAATATGTTATGGAGTAATATTGCATAATTATTTGCGATTTGCAATCCACACAATTTCGTCTCTTATCTTCGGACAAAATAGGAGTTGAGAGACGATGTATATCAATATATATTTCTTTTCATCATTGACATGGTCCATCTGTACGTATTTATACATAATTATGTCTATAGAAACGTCTATCTTTATAGTACCTATTCATACTTCTCGGATATATTTCTCCGTCTTCATTGTAAGTGAATTTAAAATCTTTATTAGACATTTTGATACCGAATGCCATTTTGGGCTGGCTTGCATCACAAACATGCCTACACATATACACAATACATGACGAAAATATATACGTATATATAGAGAGTGTAGACCAGTATGCTGTATATGTCATTCGTTACCAGAGTGCTCAATACAATATTGTAGAGCAATATATATTAAGTTAGATATGCAGAGAGAATATAATGATAATTGCAATTAAAGTTTCATGTTTCTTATCATCATATATATACCAGAGCTCGTAGCTCGCCTCGACGGATTTTAAGTTATTTTTTATAGCTTTTAATGTATCTTTTGGTTTTACGGTTTATGGGATTTTAGGTTTTGTTATATATGTATACAATATATATATATATATATATATATATGTGATTTTTTAACAAAGATATCAAAACGTACCTGAAAGTGTGTATCTCTATGATAAAATTATACTATATATATGTATAAATATATACATATATATAAAGCTCAAAAAATACACATTATCTTAACATTTCGATGTTATCGTCATGAGATTGAATCTTACAATCTGACGAAGATAACATCGAAACGTTAAGATAATGTGTATTTTTTTAGCTCTATATAATATTTATACGCAAAGATGGTAGACGGCTTTTGAGTTTCTCTCTCTATATATATACATATGTATAAATATATATATACATATATATATATTTATTCAAATATATCATTTATCGCCATCAGGCATTTTAGTTTTATATATTTCAATATGCCTTTTAATAGTCTTTAGCCTTATATATATTTAAATATATATAAATAACCAACATAAAATCCTTTGAGGCGAGCTACGAGCTCTCAGTAAAAAACATTTATCCCAACGAAAGCTATTTCACGGAAAATGATAAATTTATGTGTATATAAAGATGATAGTAAGTGGTAGTAATAAAGAAAAGTCATTTTTTGTGACCTGGTTAACGCTTATCAGACTAAACTTGTGTATATTTAGGTTTTTAGTTTGTAATCACTATTCTTATTTTGCTTTGCTGCACCTAGCATATAAAGTATGGCATCTCGATGTTACTTCTTGTTATTGTATGTTCATCCATCCCCTGATTACGTATCTTATAATATACATACATGTATAACATATGTACTCTAAACAATTTTCCAACAACAACTGAGTAATCGTTTCTATGCTTGTAATCATTTGGGACATCAAACACTCATTTAGATTTTAAACATCGGCGGAATAATAATTAAAACTTCATTCTATTATCAATATTTTTATACAATTCCAGTACTCTCTTATAAAAGGTATACAAGAACTATTATGGTATATGTCTACCAAGTTAAGAAATCTGGTTGTGGCCATTCCTTATTTCTCTTACAAAAACATGAAATACGTGGTACGAATTGTATAGAGGAAAATCTGTTTAAACAGATAATCTTTGTTAGTTATTGACAGATTGCTTTACATCGATAAAAATGATTTGCTTTTAGTAACTATCCAACCTATTACACTTAAACTAAGATTAACGAAAGGAGAATCAAATGTCTTTCGTAATTCGTTACATAAAGGAAAGTATGTCACTGATTTTAATTATAATAATAATAATAATAATAATAATAATAATAATAATTTCAAACTTCAACATCACTTCTTAATTTCATCTTTCAAGTATATGTAAGCATATATTTAAAACTATATATGTTTAAAGGAAACCAAAACCGGAAACCAAAATTAAAGCAAAGCAAAAGAGAAAAAGAGCCCCCCTCCCCTTCCCCCAAACCCAAGTAACTGATGTCGCAGTTTTCACATTTGGCCCTTGCAAATTTAAGTATTTCTTCCTTAGGTGATAGTTGTTTAACTAATATCATCTGGTGATGTTAGCTGAGAGGAAGTTTCAAGTTAGTTATGCTGAGCTACCCCCAATGAATAAGTGATCATTCGTTCAATATACTAATAAGAAGTTCGTCTTATTCTAATTCGTGAGTGAAACTGCTGTCGTTTCCTGAAAGACATCTATGCCTCACCACGATCTATCCAAGTGCTCAGTGCGCTTGTTGGAGTCGCAGCTTATGCCTATTTGGAGTAGCAGATTCGACGGAAAGTATGCAGTCAAACTTAAGTTTTCAGGTGTTATAGCGATCAGCAGACATTTCAGCAGACATTTCAGCAGGCAGTATCCATGTACAAAGCAGAATATATACGACGCATGCGCATGGGAGAAAACATTTCATTGCCAGTTTTGATTCAAACGTTTTGAAGTGAAACTGCGCGACGCAAACGAACCCATTAAAAGCCGTCGGCAACAGTTATAAAATTGGGATAAAGTATTGGAATATTTGGATCTGGAATCTGATGAAACCAGAGTATTTATTGACCAGTGATGGTACTTTGAGTTAATGAGATTGCTTGAGAGTTTGATTTCGCGCAGATAAGGGATACCTAACTTTATGCAAGAAGTGTCAGGTACGAACCACTCTTTGATGGACGATTCAGATGGAGTATTTACCCATCAAGAGTTCAGAACAACAACAATGCCTGATGTTCTGCAAGGTACAACACGTTGCGTGACTTCTCAATACCAATTACTTAAAATGATTCGTATTATCTTAAAGCACTTTAGGCGGACAACTAGGGTTCCCGCATAAGTAAACGCTGCTATCGAGTTCAGGAACCGCACCAAATCACACCGCACCGCTTTGAGAATAGGTACTGTTAAAACTGTTATAAGTTTCTTAACAATTGATTAACGGTTTATGATAATTAATTAATTTACTGCCAAATCATTGATCTTGCTGAGGTCATTAATACTACAAGATGGTGGATTATTGTAAATAAATACACGTAGTCTGTAAATCCGAAATTGTTAATATGAGTTGGCAGGTGTATTATAACAAGATTTTGTGGCACACGTAGTGATATGGCCATTCTATAACGACTTAATTGTGTTGCACCTCTTGCCTTTGGTTCAAGACAGTTATAATGCAACTGGTCTGTTATGGGAGCAGTGTAAACGCTAGCTACATTACCCTGAAAAGTAATGTTTATTACGATTTACGTAGTCTAGTGAAAAATTTAATTTCGTAACGTGACATAATTTGACGAAATTTCGTACCATTGATAGTAAATGCGAAGACGAGAAATCTTAAGTGTAAAGTTTTGTCATTTCCCAACTTTAATAACATTTCAGTCTTAAAGAACTTAACATAACGTAAAATAGTACAATGTCATGTCATGGCATGATACATGATGTCGTACCATGTCATAAATTTATAAATGCTAAATGTAATCGTAGTTTGTCATTTCAGGAATATCTGGACCGAATTGTTTTTATTCAAAGAAATAAATTTTCAACGAAAGTAAAGGTAAAATATTGTATATGACATTTTAACTGTTTAAAAGCTCTTCACTAACCCAATGATCATTCTCTTTTACTGGTTGACAAAGTTATTTATAACTGTTAAATCGGGTAAAGCGTGATGATAATTTGCATAGATGATAGTTATTGTTGCTAACGCTGTTGCTAAGTACTGGATGTTTTAAAGACCGATTTACTTCACACGTAGGCCTAGTTAAAGTTATAAACGTCTTTAAAAGAGCACGGGGCTTCTTTATACACCATGAATATGAGATGGACATACAAAGTAGCGGAGTCCTAGCTCTGATGGGGCTGCAATGGGATGTGCATAGCGCCATCTTTGTTATGTTTACTCATACCAACTATAAAGCCACGGAGTTCCGAAGTAACAGCAATTTCGGGTTTCATTGCATAAAAGATACTCTCCGATCTTAGTAACAACCGATTAATACCCATTGTAGAGTAGGCTCTGTGAGTCGTGGGGCCGATATAACTTGAAGTGCCTGTTAAGTAATCTAGTACAAACACCATGTTCGCCGTTTTAAACTTTACCAATGGAATGTAGCTTCCTCTGGAATCTGATGTCTATGCAAATCATTTAAGTATCTAGGCATGACATAATGAAATTAACCTTGTTTGCGAAGCAAGCCCTGGTTATTCCAGAAATTTGGGATGTAAAATAGGTATCATCCCAAGTTCTTGTTTGAAGTCTTTTTGGTTGTTTTAAAGTGTAAAATCAGCGGAAAAACAGCCTTCACCAACCATCATCTTTAAAGAGAGCTAAATCAAGAGATCCCTTTTGGCTAATAGCTAGCACTGTAAAAACTCTTGGTACCCCCTGAGGGTACGTACGACCTCTGGATAAACATTTGTCGACATGTAGACTGAATCAGCCTATGTAGAGTGGAAGGGTAATGCTGTCTCTAGATCTCTTCTGTTTGTGTGCTACATGTACATTATATCTTCTTCGTATTATAGAAGTAAAAAAACCTTTTATTTCAATAGATACTAGTTGAGGTATCCCATCATGTTGTTTGTGACCATTTTGCAGAAGAGAAATGTCTACAACAAAATATTCATAAAAAGACTTCTTGAGACAGGTTAGCCAAATCTGCCGGCCGTCCGTCTTTTAGATTTCATTGAATAAAGGTTGTAATTATAGTTGCTGTAATACTCCCATCTGCTGGATCTCTGAGTCCCACTGATGTTACTATTAAAATCCTACAGACTTATTTACTTGGACATCGTGAGGCGAGCGACCACCTGTTATCTGTAAATGTTCTGTTGACAGGACTCCACCAGCACCTCATCTTAGCAGATCCGCGTAGCTGTGCTTTAATTTTCATCTGGCAGTGTGGCCATGTTTAAGCTGCCACAACACAAGCTTGTAAGTACTCAGTTCCGGATGCCGGTAGTGACGACCAGTTAACTGCGTTTCCGGAACATTCCGGACCCGTATGCCTTTTGTTCGATCAGGGCTTTTTGTGGTTCTGCTTTTCTTAGTCTGTCGAAATACTGAAGCTGACATCATCAGCATCAACATCATGTACATCATTATCGTCATCAGCAGTAGAGACATCAACATAAGCAGGAGCATCATCATTATCTTTATCATCAGAAGCAGTAATAGTAGCAGGAGCATCATCATCATGATCATCATGATTATTATCATCATTGTTATCATCAGCAACAAGCAGCATCGTCATCATCATCGTCATCATCATCATCTTCGTCATCATCATGATCATCGTCATCATGATCATGATCATCATCGTCATCATCATTGTCATCATCATCATTATTGTCATCATCTTAGTCATCATCATGATCATCGTCATCATAATCATGATCATCATCGTCGTCATCATCATCATCATCATCATCATCATCATCATCATCATCATCATCATCGTCGTCAAGGTCAGCAGCAGCATCATCCTTATAAGGGCTGTTGGATGCAAATGAGGCAGTCATCCTCCCAACATTGTAAAAGTAAATCTAAAGTGCTGTGTTTTTAATAGAGATTGTGCCATAAAAATAAAGAGCAACTTTATAGAGTTGTTGAAGGCGAAGCAAGTCTATTTCTACAACAGATGTATTCATGAGTGTCGAAGCGATGGAAAGGGAGAGCTGGCGAAGTTTATAAAAAAAGTGTTGAGACTCAAGTTTATGTCATCTTAAGACATCTTGCGTCTAAGGATTTCCAAATTGGGATCGTCGGAGATTTAGGCCACCGAATAGTTGATATTCACTATTCTGTGACTTCGACTACATGTAACTGATTGTTTCTTTCGTCTCTTGTACTTGGCAGCTTTCAAACAGCAGTATGCATACCGCTGAACGACTTCGATTTCCTTTTTATGGGTTGAGAAGAAACGAAATCAAATATTGTTTTGGGTTTGCTAGCTTCTCAGGAGTAGTTGGCTATCTGAATTGTACTCAGGAAATATCGTCGCTTATATGAGAGATGAAAAAGATTTTTTAAATTTAGATCATTTTCACATCGTAAATAAATTAGCTATAAGCGACGACCGAGAAGGCTTAGGGACGCAACTTTTCGTTGGCCAAAAATGTTATTGTTCTCAGCGATTATTAATACCAGACAAATTTGTATCTGAAGATTAAGTGGCTTCCACGGAGCTAAAAGGAAATCCCCGTAGCTGGAGGGAAAATTACTCTTAGTATTAAACACGAACCCAGAGCTAGACTAAAATAGAATTTACGAGACAACTCTTGTCAGTTGATTGATAAGCGACTATGCATTCAAACTCAAAAGTGGCTTCAAAAGATCATTAAGATATTTCTTCAACTCCTTCACGCGAATTATTTATTTTTTTCGTAGCAAAAAGTAAAAGAACGTGCTGCTACCAGATGTGATGATACTGCTGAAGTCGAGTATGTTACTTCTGCCGACATATTAGCACAACTTGGAAAAGGTTCGATAACAGTTGAGGAAGGAACATCCATGGAAGTGCTTGAAAAGGCTCCTAATGGATGGTGGTATGTTAGATTTGGGAGCGAAGAGGGCTGGGTACCAGCTTCCGATATTCAGAAAAAGAGAAAGGGGGCTGGAACTCAATTAGAAGAAGACTCCATCTATGCAAATGTGGCCAACCTTAATTTGGGTACTGCGCAAGAATCAGATCCAGACGATAACGTGTATACTAGTATCGATGACATAGACGATGGGGATGCCATGGATGATGTGCAGATGCAATGTATTACTCTCGGAGCATATGTTGCAGCAGATGATAGTGGTGTTAGTTTTCAGGAGGGGGAGTATGCCGATGTTTTGGATAAGGACTCTTCAGGTTGGTGGTATGTTCGAATCGCCGATCGTGAAGGGTGGGCTCCATGTACTTTTCTTAAGAGTGCAAGTGCTCCAGTGACGATCAAGAGCAGTCCGTTTGCAAAGCGGTCGTCAAACAGGATCAACATAGGCGTTGCCCCTGCTAAGCCAAATCGCGCGAATCACCCGTTCAAATACGAAAACGTTGAATTAGAAAAGGGGAAAAGTGGAAGGACGACTCCGGAAAAGAAATCAAGCGCCCCGGGGCGGCCTTCGATGCCACCTGTGATGAAGAAGCCGAAGGATAGTGTTTTAAAGCAAACACAATCAAACGCCGAGCAGAAACATCAGGCAGCAGATAAACCTCCGTTAGTGCCGCGCAAAGTGTCAAATCCACAGCATCCAGAGGACGTGTTTGCACAAAGTAAGAAACGAGTATCTGCTGAGATAGATTTTAAAGGAGCTCCGCGAAAGTCGTCGAATCCTCCACGCTTTGACGAAGTCGCAGGTCAGAGAGGAAAGTCCCCATCCCCTACGCCAGGGCAGCAAGTAAAGCCCGCGCCGCGCAAAGCCTCGAATCCAAAGCACCCGGATGATGTGTTGCAGGAGAGAAAGAAAGTAATGTCTGGTGCTGTTTCGTCTGGGGTTACATCAGAACTAGAATCGATTATGAAGGCCAGAAGAAAAGCCGCGGAAAAGGACAGTGATGGAAATGACAACATAGTAGCGGATAAGGATGCCAAACCATCGGCGGTAAGAAATCCTCCACGTCCAAGACCGCAGCCACGGCCGCGGCCACAGAGTCATCACCCACAAGAACTAAGTACAGGAGATGCCGAGAACAGACTTCGTACCACGTCCTGTTTTCCCGCGAATCAAATCCAAGAAAAAAAGGCACCTCCTCCTCGCCCCGGCCCTCCGACGCTTACGAAAACACCGCCATCCAGGCCACCGCCACCTAAAGCAAACAAAGAGGAGAGCGATGACGTTTACGTGACAATGTCCGAGTACTTTGACCCAGACGAAGGGATGTTAAGTTTTAAGAAAGGGGATGTTGTTACAGTTATAGAGAAAAGTGATGGCGGTTGGTGGTTCGCTAAGATCGGAAACAAAGAGGGATGGGTACCATCGAACTTTTTAAGTAAAAGATAGTACTTCTGTATACGCTCTAATTTTTAATGAACTGTACAAATGTTTTCCATACGATAGTTTTGTAGTGTGACGATAATGGGATGGGAATAAGGATATTTTATTACATTATGTTTCATATTGGTAGACGATATCCAACCTGTATTACAAATTCTGTTATTTCCTTTTATAAGTCGATAGCATCAAACTGCCTGATATCACAATTATCGTAACATTCAATGAGTCTTAATCTTGCCTGAAACACTAGGCAGGGGTTAAAAAAATAGTCGTAGGGGTGTAAGATAGCATGTCCGGACGAAGTTGTCGTGCACTGAAAACTTTCACTCGAAACTTCTCAATTAGTATACTTCACCATTTGCCCAGCGTATAAACATCGTGCGGAGCGTGAAAATATATTAAGTCCTGCTAAGTAAAACTATCTGAATACCCGTTTTTCATGTACGAAACTCTATTTGCCTTTAGTCTAAATATAACGTGTTTCTTTACATGTCGCGAAAGAAAAAGTGTTTTAAACCTTTTTATTCACTTGACAAGATTGTCTAAAACGTCTTCATTCTTTCATTTTTCAAAAATTCTGTCGAGTAAAAGTGAGAACTTCTTTTTTATCATATTTAATAAGTGGCTTGATAATGTCGAAAATGGCGTTAACTTTACGTATAAAATATAGACACCCTAATTACCGTATTTCCTTAATGAACGACGCCCCCTTATAAACGCCGCATTTTCAGCAGAGCACTTGCAATGAGCACCCTTGTCTAATGAACGCCCTATCTTGAAAGCCAGTGTTTAATAGAAAACAGACCAAACAAGAAACAATAAACAGCTTACACGAGTTTTACATTTTTGTTGTAACTCTTATCCTATTGTATTCCTTAGCTATAAATTGTTTCTCATATATGTATTCATCACGTATGTAGATCGACTGACGAGAACCGGCGGAAAGCTTTTCGATCAAAATTAGTTTCCTGCTGAATTGTGTTTTTAAGTTCTGCAATATCAATAATATGTTGAAGGAATTGAGCATGAATTTTATTTCATTGATAGAAATTTTCATATTTTAATAAGCGCAGTCCTCTATTAAACGCCGCATCCAAAACCATGAATTTGTAATACAAGTAGCGGCGTTTATTGGAGGAAATACTGTAGTCGAATTACTTCATTCTTAATTGTTACATGTATTAACTTGTACAGTAAAGCGTATATTGCTCTTGTTAGTGATTAAACAGTTCAACTTGTTTTTAGAGATCCAAGGTGGTGCTAAGGTAGTTTATGTCAAAAATTCATGTACAGATCTGAGATTTTTGTGTTATCCGTCTATTTTTATATTAATTTCGTCGAATGTACTAAGGAAGAACTGTTTGGTATATATTAGCCGGTATTTTGTATTCGTAATTGTTTGGGAAGTAACAAAGATATTTCTGACCCCTTTCTTTCATGAAGGTATAAAATCGTAAATTTATACGTGATATGTAATCCAACTCTAAGTCACCCAGTTTTGTTTAGCGCCTCAAAGGGGACGGTACCGCTCACTTTAGGAAACACTGCCCTTGACGAAACAGGTTTTGGTAAGACAGATAGTGGTTGAAAGGATAATGTACAGATTTCATACTGTATCCATCTACATTAGATCTTGTACTAACTGTTATAGGTAGTTTTACTCAGTTTTAACAAATCACAAGAAGGCAAATAGACGGTAATAAAGAAGTCTAGTGAGTTCACGTGTTTCTGTACACTATATATTACTTTTGAAATTATGAATTAAAGTGTGACGATAATGTAGAATAAACGATGAAAAGAAGACTCTTACTTGTTTGGTACTTCTTAAGGGCAGGCCCCAGAAGCGCACGTCCGACGTAGTTTGACCTTGCTTCATGTATGACTATGGAGGTTGTGGAACGTACATTAACAGGGCGTTAGTAGTTTTTGAGCGCCGGGTAGAGGTCTGTGAGTGAAAAAAAATTAAAAAAATATATATATATATATACACATATATGTAACATTACGTTCCATACATTTATGACGGCTTTAAACTAGACGGTACTTTTGCTTTTTCCCTCCGACGAGATAAAGACACAAATTGATGTATTTGTGTCGTAGGACATGTCTGCAAATCTAGATAGTCCTTAACCTACGTCACAGACCTACGTCATATTTATATATGTAAATAATTAATAAAGCCAAAACGCAATAAATATTAATTAATTAATTTCCCCGTACCCACTGACTTGAGGAGAATTTGCGAAAGATTGACACTAAAAATCTCCGCCTTAGCTTTTGAGCCTTGATGGCTCAATGGTTGAGGCGTTGGTTTAGTAGTTCCAAAGTCACATTGCACAGCTAATAAAAAGCTTGCATACTTTGAACGCTATTCAGGACTAGGATGCATGGATGAATGTTATCAAAACATGACTATGGCAGTTTGCAATTGCTCCAGCCTACTTTTCCAGAAAGGTATGAACACCTTTCACCAATTGTATAAGATATGTAGCAGCTCGCTCTTTTATTAAACTTTAAGTAAACTTAATGAAAAGCGGGTATAATTGTTTAAAAATTGCAAATTGTTAATAGAATTCTTGGTGATATAGGCACATCGCTATGTTTTTACCTGCCTCTCCCTTGAATCGTTTATTTTAATCTGATATAGTAAATCCCTGGCCAAACGACTGGATTTTTCATTCGACTTTTCACTATACAAAAGTCGAATGAAGAATCCAGTCGTTTGTCCACCTTGTATAGTGTTGTAGAGTGTTGTAGAATGGATTTTCCTTCTGGTCGAAAAGTCCAATGGATTTCGATTGTTCTCTTACTTGTATAGTCAAAAATCCAATCGTTTGGCCACCTTGTAGAGTGACTCGACTTTTGTAGAGTGTATGCAAGCGCACTAGAGCAAATTCTTTCAATTTCGCGCGCATTTTATAAACCTCGTTCTTGATCATATGGTGCTCATCAACTGACCGTGAAAGCTTTGAAGATACAGTTTGTGTGCTATTAAAACCTAATAGCTCTCTGCCATTCAAACATTCAGCTGAAATGAAAGTATCAGTGAGCAATAAGAAACTACTACGCCGAAGCAAACATTGGTAAGGTGAATCATCGTACACAAATGCAAGAGATGAGAAAGGGAGGCAAAAAACTCTAGGCGCCAGAAAGTCTAGTGAAAAGTTGAATGCGTTGTATAGTGGAAAATCCAATCGTTTGGCCACCCTCACTCTACATCACTATACAAGACTAGATTTTGACCAAAAAGTCTAGTGAAAAGTCGAATGAAAAATCCAGTCGTTTGGCGAGGGCTTAAGACAGCAGCCACAGATTTCTAGTTAAAGGACAGTGTGTGTTTTTATATCTTGTCGGATCTTGACCTTCTAAATTGTTCAAGGCCTTTTCTTTTATCACATTTATTTTGTGTTTTCAAATGTTGGGATGCAAAAGTTTAAAGAACCACTATTTTCTGTAAAGAAGTGAATTTACTTGAAAAAGAAATAATGGTGAGGACTGGTTATAGCAAGTTGAAAGTTGTAGTCAGAAGGAAAAAAGCATGGTCAGTAGAGGAGTCAAAAAATCAAGACAGGAGGTAAGAAACTGTTAACTATAGAATTACAAGTGATGGAGAAGGGGTTTCACAATAACTAGATTTTTCCTTGATGGTATTCTTTGGGAGCTGGTGAACGTTTTCAAAGATAGTACTAGCAATGATAAATCAGTAGAGCAACTACCATGAAAATAGTTTTCTGTTATAAGACACTAGCGAAATAACAAATATATCTCCACTGGGACTCGAACCTGTAACCCATGCTTAATCACTTTGTCTTCTACCAATTGAGCTAGGTAGCCTTCAATGTGAACATGCTCTATTTCTCTCGTCTTCACTATAGCTTGCAATCTTCCACCGGTGGACATGGACATCCAGCTCAATGCTATTGGAGATTAATCTCTCTGCTCCATGTGACTTGACCAAGGAAGCACTTCTATAATTATCACATCGTACAAATGCAATGCCCTCCAATCTAAGATACCGGAGATAAATAGTCACCCTCTTAAGAATCCAAATATATTTTAGCAATTAAGTAAATATGGACTGTTATCAGCGGCTTTTTGGAGCTAAGCAACAAGGAGAACATGGCTCCAGGATTGAAATTCCAATGATATTAATTTTTGTTTACATAACTATTGAAAACTAATTAAATAGATATTAAGGGATCTTGAAGAAACTAACTGGCCAATTGTAACTACCTCTTCCTTCCCAATCCAATACAGCTTGTTTAGTATATCCATCTACATCAAAACAAAGATTCCGTCACCTAATTAAATTCTTCCACCTCAGATTAATCATACTTGTTCTTGTAATAGTTTTAGATAATGTTTACATTTACATTCTATTCTACTTTTTAGGATTGGCTCCAGAATGCAAGGCTGATGATGACTGCTATAATAAAAAAAGTAAGGCAACTTGAATGGTTGTGCAGTAATAATAAAGGATTACGGAGATTTTTAATTTTTTAAGGAGCAAATAAAAAAAAACTACACAAAATAACGAAACCATTATCGTACTGAAAAAGCCTTTTCCGTCTCACAGCGCAAAACTTCAGAATAAATCAACACAGAAATGCCCAAATGTGATTATTTATCAAGGTCAATCAGAGTTGGACACCTTCATTGTTTCTAAATTTATTGTTCAATTAACATTCGCTAGAAATTAGTAATCTAATTAAAAAGCCTAAATTCTGGGCCTTGAGTTAATTAATACACACAAATGCATGTGTTAACAAAAAATTGTAAGTGATTCAAAATTAAGTTTGCTGTATAAAAACCACTCCCTCTAGAGAGCTTCTTAGGTTGGTGGGTTGCGTAGGCCTTAGTTAACACCAAGGAATAGGTTTGGTGTAATATAATCTTTACCAAAGTAAAATTACTCTTTCGGGAATAAAAGCGTAGGCATAATTAGGCACGCCTGCGCAGATTAAGTCATCGTTGAAATCCGAAGTTAGAAAGGAAGCAATTATATAGGTAGGAAACTTGCATTTGACAAACTGACGAAGAACCCTGAACAACCTTAACTTGGTTGGTATAGTTATGATAAATATCTTTAATATAATTCTCCTAAGAAAGAGCATTTGAATCTTACTGTCCTGACCCCAGAACTCTGTATTCTGAACAAATAGTTGGCAAATTCTAGTTTACAATATTAGCTTATTCAAAAGACAAATTTGATTGTAAACAACAAAACATTGGAGGAGAGGGTAATGCAAATACACCCCATTTAAAACTAATATCAATGTATCAATATGACTACGTGTAACAATCTTACATTAAATTGGTACAGTAACATGACATAGTAGGAATGGATAGTAACAGTTAGGTGATTTTTCTAATGATCGTTGCGTCATTGCCTTCTGCTATCTCTTCTGCAGTACTGGAAAGTTGTACAAAAGACTGCAAGGAGGGATGTAACTCAGCATCATACTCTCAAAGCGTATCATATCGTCATTTCGTTGGAGAATCAGATGCTGATCCAAGTTGGCTTAAAGCCAGCGGTTACGGTTATCTCGTTGCATTCGCCAAGAAGCAGCAAAACTACGATCTTCTGAGGTAAGTAGAAAACAAACAGACTCTCAAATATATTCAACGTCAGTATCTGTATATGTTTTAGGTTGTAGGAAGGAAGACTGCCCTAAAGAGTAACTTCTCAGAGACCGGATACAGTTCAGTGCAAGTAAATCAAGGCGGACTGAAAATTACTCCGAGTTCCCTATGACTGGCTACAACATATCAATAAGAGCTTAGATACCCCCCCCCCCCCCCCCTTATTTACATATAGCCAAAATTATTTTATCCACTTTTCTTTAAGATTTTCCCTTCAGAATTTAAACTATTACATCGACACTCAATTTTATACCTGAAGTGGAACATAGATACTAGGGAATAGAAAACATGTCACCACCAGCACTAAAAGGCGTGACCCATCCATTCATAGCGTGGACAATGGTCATGGTATTAATTTGACCAGGGACGGGCTACTATACGACCAGTCAACCTGTCTTAAATACATTAAAGTTTTAAAGCATCATCGCAGCATCAAGAGCCATCTAGCACGGAGAGGCTACTTACGAATTGCGTTTAAAAATTTGTACAAAATTCTATGCATTGGAAACAAAGTTCTACTTTTAATTTGGTCTTTGTTACAGTGTCATCAGACTAGTAAGGGATGATACCAGTTGAATGTGGAAAACTAGCAGCTTACGACACAGAACTGAGAAGAAAGTAATATGAACCTCAGAAGAAATAGAGGGAATCTGAGATCGTATTTTTCAGACTCAAAGACAATGTGTTTCAAATTTTCATAAATTGAAGGGATTTTTCAGTATCTACCGCGGCTTTATCAAAAATTGTGACGCGCAATACCTTATATCTGCCAACGTTTCTTTTATCTTTAAGATGCTTTGTAGTTTGTTATTTAGGGTTTTGATCAGATGAAGGTTAGGTATCTGGAAAGGGAACGTAAAGTACCAACAAACACCCTATAGATCTACAGTGACAAAGTGGTTTATAGGCCTATATACCGTTCATGATCATTGAAAAATGTGACGTCGGCTATCCTTTTACAACAACTAGAAGTTTTGACGTTTGCGAAGCCACTTTATGCCTAATACTTGCTGCACCATAAGGCTCTAGAAGGTTCAGGGCGCTATGATCCTCATTTCGCACACACACACACACACTCACGCACACGCACACGCACGCAAACACACACACACACACACAGAGCTCTTGCACAATCACGAATCCTGCCCACTCTGTTCTTTTACTTCCATACTAGTGGAATTGAAATGGATTTAAGCAAAATAATAGGCTCATGTAAAATGATAATGAGTAAATTTGCCATATAATTATGAAAAAAATAGCGTTTTACGTTAATCTATAGTTTGAAAGTATCAAGCCATTTTCAATCTACTTTTTGTGTGTACATCGAGGTGTGACTTAGAGGATAGACGGTCGTGCTGTTTACGAACTATTTAACGTTACTAGTGCCAGCCCTCCCAATGTATGTAAGCGCTATCGAACGACAAGTTCAACAGATTGTCGCAGGAGGAGTTTCTTTTAAGACGCTGGTAACTATTTCAGTTGTTCTTCAAATTTTTGCATGAGTTTTTTTATAAAACATTTGCGAAAACAACGCATTCACTTAAAGTACACATAGTGCAAATTACACTACGCTAAATAGACTAAAAATTTACTAAAATATAACACGTTCAATTTACGTCAACACGAAGGACTAAACTCTTGTAAGAAGCTTTCTCAAAATATTAGTTTGCATAATGGAGTACTTAAATGTGACTTCACAAGTTAATAAATATCAGAAATTTGATAATATTTTCAACTCTACATAGGTAAACTTTCCAAATTTGAGATTGATATCTCGAGCAATTGTCGAAATGCGCCTCTTCAAAGTTTGAAACATGTCTATCAAAACCTTGTTATTTGAACCCAGTTTATAATCTTATGAACCGAGCAAAATTAACAGTGTTTCCTGTGAGGCCTTTTTCAAACTCAAACAGACGTAACTTGAAGTTAATTTGAGATTTGAGAGTGTTATTTTGAATAAAAGCATTTGCTGGTAGGGTTAAAAATGCAATGTAGTTACAATTAGGTTTTTTTGGAAAAAAACGTTTTGTGACGTCATCAATTTAGTATTCTGTGATCTTCAATGTCACAAGGAGCTACGTACTTTTTGTCCATGTAGTGCTTGCAAAATACATTTGTCAATAATAATTGATATGCATTAATTGTAACTCATCGCCCTGCAAGCTTGATGCGTGGGTTGAATAGAACACAATGTTGTGTCTCTCACTTTGGGGTACAGAACACACTGTTGCGTCTCTTACTTTTTTTTCCTCTTCTTTCTTTCAGGCTTCTTATTGTGACAACAATGCATTAAATATTTACAAGATACGATTATATTTACAGAAGCTGAATGGGGAGGGAAGAAGCCTAGGGCTTATGATATCTCCCTCCCAGAAAATTTATGAATGTTATAAATTTGATGCTTTACAAATAAATGAATTGACGTGACATAACTATTTGATAAAAAGAGAAATACAGTACATTTACATGGTTTTAATCTTACAAAATAATTCAACAAAATAACAGCAGTAGTAGCAGCAACAACAACGATCAAAAGCAGGGCACATCTGCAACAACAACAACAAATATCGGCCAAGCAAGACGAGCGAAGTTTCAGGCCTTCAGGCAAATATGGCTGACTGATACTCGAATGACTAGATGTCACGTTACACTTGCCTTATTTAATTTTTTATCGTTGTACTTTAGGGTACAGAACATACTGTTGTGTGTCTCACTTTTGCCTACAAATTTGTTGTCTTCCTCTACTCCACATCTACTACATTTGGTTACCTCAAGTGACATAATACCGACAACAACAAATAATTATCCTTTGAAAGGATAAAACTTTTACATTGGTATGACCCATCAGAATTACAGGGATGTTCTTTTCTATTTCTTTATTTTTAGTTTCAGCTTTAAATTCTAATTATACAAATTTGAATATCTTGCCGTTTAGGACAAACTACATTTTCGTAAAAGTGTACTACGAAGATATGGCCATTACCAAAATATCAGAAATTGAAGTCTACGATTTGATTTCATTCTTAGGTAAGATATTTTATCGTTGTTGACTATTTACGTCCTATTTACTGTACACTTCATTTATATAATTTTTTTTTTCTTTCGTGACAATATTTAAACAAATGACGTTCCAAATTTCGTTATCTCAAATGTTTGAGACCGTGGTGTAATAGCTAGAACGTTGGAGTTGCAATGACCAAGAACCTGCTCTCATTCCTGGTGGTCATTTCTATCACTGAGATACACCATTCTTGCCATCACATGAACCCGTCATATCATATAGTTCTACTTACTATGAATATTCAAGTTGGAGCCTCATTCCCATGAAATCCTGTGGAATGTTTAGGCGTATAAATACGACAGAGATGCCTTAATTATTAATTGAAGGAAGGGCTAAGGTATCTAAAATATGTCTTTATCTGAAATCCATTGTCCATTATGACCATTTATTTCAGGCAGTCGTATTACTAGTAGCTGAGATAACACACTAGACTGGTGATCTCCAGGCGTCCTTTGACGGGTTTCGAAGGACACTCCCAAATCATTTATAAGTTTATACGTTCCTGGACATAATTTTTAGCCCACACATTTGACGTCCATTTTGAAATACATATAGCTTATCATAATTGGCTGTCGAAGCAGAGGGGAATCCGGACCTGTTAGACCTTTGCCCTGAATTTTGTTTTTGTCTTACATTAAGTACTATTAGCAAGTAAATGTCAGGCGACTCTTACTGGACGTAGAAATATAACAAGTAGATTTACCAAACGGGTAGATCAGATGCATGGACTACTGAAAGTATTAAAATAGGTAAATAATTACATAATCCGAATAACAAACTGAAGAAAATGGTGCAGTTTCAAGCTGTAATTGTTGGTAGATAAATCTTCCAAGAGATCACAATTGAGAACATTTCGGATACAAGTATAACAACTTGAAGCATTCTTTATCCAAAATATTCACCTCTGCATATTTCACAGTAAGCTCGCCTGCAAGGCGCTTCCTATCCAGTAACGTATAGCTACAATTGTGGACAAGAGTTATGTAAACATTTACTAAATCTTTATGGAAATGACAGAAATCATGGAAGACACTTAGAAAAGGAAAGAGGCTCCCATTTATGGTATTGCACGCTATATGCTCCTTACCTCCTATAAACAGTGAGGTGTGACATGCAAGTCACCGAAATGAAGACTTTCAAAATCCATCGTCAATTGAAACAGGGGTGAGGCCAGTTTACATTACGTTATGTCCAAGATTGTAGGTACATTTACTTTTCATTTAGAACTCTTTCACCAGGAATAGTTACGATCTGCAATGTACATATCACAGAGTACATTCACTACCAAGGTATATATCATTCAGAAATTTACAAGCCGTTTTACTTTTATATGTACAGTATATCAGCTTCGTAACTTTCAAGCCTTACCGATCTAGGACATTGAGTCCTCTTCTTTTTCTTTCGGCTCCTCCCTTTTAGGGGTCGCCACAGCGGATCCTTTTCTCCACACCAGTCTATCGTTTGCTTCCTCCTCTGTCACGCCAACCACCTTCATGTCTTCCCTCACCACATCCATGAACCTTCTCTTCGGCCTCCCTCTCCTTCTCCTACCCGGTATTTTCATATCCAGCATCCTCCTTCCAATATATCCCTCCTGCCTCCTATGCACATGGCCAAACCATCTCAATCTCGCCTCTCTCACCTTATCACCCAACCGTCTTTCCCGGGACATTGAGTACCAAGACATTTTACTATTTGTTTGTGTTAATCGACAAGGTCAATCATTGGCCAAGGCTCTTAAAAGCCTCAATAACCTAACTAAACTTCAGGAACTAACACTCAATAACTGCAACATCAGATACATTGATCCGAGAGCATTTCATGATATGGGATCATTAGAACTTCTCATATTAACCTCTAACCAAATAACAACTTTCCAGTATAAAATACCCTTGGATACAATAAGTGGCTATCAAACGATGAATAAAAGTGAACTGATTTTTGACAGCTTGCCAAATCTCCTTGACCTGTATCTCTCTTTCAACCCAATAAAAATTATTACAAACAATCTATTCCGTAGTCTTGCTAACTTAGAACGTCTGCATCTAGATCATTGCCAGATACGGGAGATAAACTTACAAGCCTTTGAACGTTTAGAAGTATTAAATGAGCTCCGCCTAGAGCAAAATAACCTTTCTGATATGCCTGATAGTATTATTGGAGACATGGGATCATATTTATCTTGACTTGTCATATAATAACTTGACTGCAGTACCGAATATTTATGGATTGGTTGACCGAATAAAGTGTGACTTCTAGTATAATAACATTGCACACATCGACAATTTAAAGAACTTTTCAGAGAGAATACATCTCTTTCTCCTTCTCAACAATAATTTAATTGATCAAATACCTCCCGGAGCCTTACAAACACGGTACGTCAAAGAAACGTTGGATCTTTCGCACAACGCAATAGGAAGATTAGAGAAAAGTTTTTTTAATGGGTCAGAACAGCCTGAAACAATTAATCTTAGCTATAACCAAATTTTTCAGTACACCCTGAAGCTTTCCGCGGCCTAGAGAAGGTTGTTCATTTATTTTTACATAGCAACAATATCATGTCCTTGCCAGCTCATTTATTTCGTGGTCTTGATAAAGCAGATGTAATTACGCTCTTTGATAATAGCATCAGTGTCTTTCAACCTGCTGTTCTGGGTGATTTGAAACCAACCACCAAACTATTTATCAGCTGTGATAAATTGGTATCTTTATATACCTCTATGGAAACTACGTGTAAGGTAAGCTGCAGCCCAATGCAACGCATTGTCCTAAAAGCAAAGTCCGTCCGGGCTGCCGAGTCAATTGCAAGTGTAGGCTTTCAATGGGGGTTCGATTATGTATGCTCATCATGCGACCGAGGCCACTTTAACCGAGGCCGGTACAAATGTGTCCCATGCCCACGAGGAGGTTACTACTAAGATCAGCAGGCGCAAATGTCTTGCAAGATGTGCAATCCCGGGTTATTTGTTAGCGAAGGAGCTGGTAAATCAAGCTTAGATTGTCTAGCATGCCCGGCAGGTACTAACGTAACACGTCAAGCCGACACAAGAGCATGTTACTGCCTTCCAAATCACGCAAGACGAGACCGATTCAAAGCATGCAAGAACTGTACCGAACCTGGGATATCTTGTACCAATGGGACGGAAAGTCTTTCTTTTGGTTATTGGTGGAAATGGCACAACAAGCAAAAACTGAGTCAATTTCTTTGCTTTAAAGAAAACATTCAAACTATAAACTCCACATACAATATTTCTTGCAATGCGTACAAGGGGGACTTGCCACGCGTCTACGCATGTTCATTTCGTGGAGCATGTCTTGGGGGTATGTTCTCACAGTGTTATGAGAATTACACGGGCCTGATCTGCGCAATATGTAACTATGGGTATTACAAGAGCCGACTTGGGTGCTTAAAGTGTCCTAAACGAGGTTCGGCAGTACTAAGAACTCTCGCTGCGCCATTGTTCATACTGCTAGCCTCGCTAATTTTGCTGTGGATGAACAAGAAAATAGTACAAAATGAACCAAGAAGAACTCTTGCTGATAAGAGCTTGTCAGTTCTCAAGATTTTCCTTGGATATTATCAAATACTAGCAGCCATCATCAGGCTTTTGTCCCATATTAAATGGCCCAAGGTTATTATTAATTTCTGCATCTCATTTTATAGGTATATACTGGACGTGTTCTATCTGCCATCTCTAAAATGCATTCATTCAAATTTGGATTTCAATGCATATCATCAGATGCTGGTATCATGTTGCTTTATTGTTATTGTACCGATTATATTCTCTGTTGCATTTAGCATAGACACCTGCACCCTAACAGAAGTAACGCAGGAACGTCTTCGCAGTCTTAAAAAATGGTACAGTAGCGGCATCCTTATGGTTTACTTTCTTTTTTACCCGATTGTCTGCCAAAAAATCTTCCAAGTTATGCCTTTTAACTGTCGCAAGATCTGCTACGACAGAAATGGAACAGTCTGTGAATCATATCTCCGAGTTGACTACAGAGTGCAGTGTCCTTCAACTGATCCATCCAATCACATTTTTGTATATATAGCCTATGGAGCGCTGGTAGTACCCATTGGCTTCCCATTAGCATTACTTCTCATGCTTTGGTACAGCCGTAAGAAGTTAATGGAAGAGAACCAAATTTATACTGTGGACGATATTGTAGTGTCTGCTACAAGGTTCTGCTATGAAAATTACAAAGGAAGGTACTGGTATTGGGAAGTGCTTGAGATGGTTAGGAAACTCTTGTTCTCAGTTGGATTTGCTTTCTTTGGTCTGGATACGCGGACGAGTTTGGCTTACATGATCATCATCTCTGGTGTCTCAACCATTGCTTATGCCTATTTCAAACCGATAAAACACAGGGTGGAGCATCTTTTTCAAATGGTCTCCTTGTCTTGTCTACTGTTAACTCTTAGCTCTGGCGTTTTACTGAGGATTGAATCAAACTCGATCGGAGCTATTCACAATGAAAGGAAGGACAACATAGGCATAACAATCGTTCTTGCTGCCATAAATTTGGCCCCACTTGCAGCGGTGCTAACGTGTTGTTTCTACAACGCTATGTGTATTTTGTACCAAAAGTTTCACGTTTTAGGATAAACTGCTCCATTAAAGATATTCGGGCCATGTTAAGTAGTTGTTTTTCGAACGTTTCTTTCATTTATATCGCAACTTCTGTCGTTTCTGGAAACAG
>JAAAKM020006971.1:58477477-58495423 GCA_010016025.2 Alatinidae sp. Z8VKAUB7J3 | reverse complement strand
ATTATTTGCTAAATCTGTCACTAACACACGATTTGTAATTTCTACATTGCATGTTTACTGATCACTCTAATATTTTTTAGTGTCCATACAATGAAGTTATTTGTTTATGTCGTTTTAGCTCGATGGCCACAACAGTCCCTATGATACTGGAGATGATGTCGATGGCGGACCACCGGACAGTGAGGTACGTGGATGATGCATTATACTTTATCACGTTGCACACTGTATTGATCAGTGAAAATACACTGCGACAAGGGCCCTTTGCTCGTAAGGCTTGAAAGAACGTGCCCTTCCTGTGCGAGATGTAGACCGCAAAGTTTACATGAAATTGCATTTTCTGTAAAATTTTGGTCAATACATTATTGAAACTTTCAAATTACTATGCCTTTCTGCGTTATCAAAGATTTGCGTTGTGTTACCTTAATGATAAGAGAATTCGGTGCAATCCAAATTGTTATGATGAACCCCTTTCCCCTCGATGGAATTCAATGGAATTCAATGGAATTTCACGCTGCTCTTGCCGAAAAGTTTACTTCAGTACGTTAGCGCCAAAATTCAAACACGGTAGGCTAAAGCAAGCACCCCATGACGGACGCCAACGCCAATTATTGTGCGGGACGAAGAGTTTTCGGTAGCCATCCCGGTGTTCGAAAACAATAACTCCCTTTTTTTCTTGTATCATTTCTAAGAAGCATTTACCTGTCCTATCTTGGCTAGAGAATTTTCTGTCATTACCAGCTCCTTTGGAAGTAGAAGATACAGCATACACTAATCGTGGTAAAACATGTAGTAGGTCTATACTAGCAGTAACAGAATTACTGAATTATACCAACAGGTCGGAGGAGAAAGTGTACTAATAAAGCAGGATGATTTCTTGCCTCTCCCTTCCTTGAGTCTCTATTCTCTCATTGTTTGTTATATGCGTCCTTTTCTTTTTCTTCCTTTTCCTTTTGACTTTCTATTTCCTTCCTGTTCTTTTTTGTTTTGTTGTTCTTAAGTTTCCTCCTTTCTCTTTTCTTTTTTCCCTTCTTTTTTGTTGCTGTGTAATCATCGTTCGTGTGAAAGTCGTGTGCAACTAGTCAAGCTACTTCTCCACTTATGAACTATTAGTATATTTGTTCGATGTAGGAGTAATCACACAGTAAAATATGGGTTAAACAACTAGGGATTAAAATTCTTTTAAATCTTATGGATGTTTGGAGTTACCCCTTCCCAAATTTCCCAACTGGATTTTGTAAACTAAAGACAAGGATTGCTAGTAACAACTGAAGTCTCAGTACCTATCATTGAACTGAAATTAAGGCCTGGTGGTATTACTTGAATCACATACTTCTACATACCCATACTCCTTTAATTTAATAGAGATAAAGTGTTGATAACGATGCTTTAAGTAGAAAGTCACTTTCTGAAATGAACACAAGGGGTACTTAATTATTGATTGTTAACTAATTGCTTTACTTAAGACGAAAGAAAATTAATCTGACCTTACAGAGCAGGTTGATGTGTACCTTTTCCCGTTTCTCCTTCTCAATAACTATGTTTACCAAGTAGTTGTCACCCGTTTGTTTAAGGTTTATTTTAGCGATTGATGTTAAATGGTGATATGACGCGAAGTCGATTGCTTCACAGCAGTCACTTTGATAAAAGTTTGACTGGGAATGCAATCACGATGAAGTTGTGATACAGAGTCCTAGGTACGACTGAGCTTTTTGTTTGTTGTGTCCTTCTAATAATTGAGCTGTTATCCAATTGTCTGACTTCGTTGTACACAGAGAACCAGGCAGGAAATCGAACGACTTAAACGAAAGATCGAAAAGACGAAGGAGCAGCTTCAAGAGATGCAAAATGTCAAGGATGGTAAGTTAAGCCTTGTTGTTGATGATCATTAGAAGTTTATCTTCTAGTTTGGTATTGAATATGTATTCAAATAGTCAAAGTCTACCTGCCACTACAATTCAAATGTGTAAAAATTCGGGAACGAATATTTTCAGGAAACCTAGTTAAGGTGAAACATAACGATAGCCCGAGAGTTATTTGCACAAGATGCGATATAAAACCTATCCATAATAAGAAAGCTGTATAGTACGATGTATGTTACATTGTCATGAGCTTCAAAGTAACGAAACTGGCTTGTAAACTTTGCTGATCTTATTTATGGCCTGATAGGATATTTGTATATGGGCCACTGCGCATTTGCCCAGCTGTCTATTAAACAAACATAAGTAACACATCAGGAAAAAATGAACGCCGAGAATGAAGTTTATACGATTTGTTTAGCAACGAAGTAAAGACATATCTGCCAGACATTAAACAATGGCACCTGTTGAAACGACGTACGTGCAGGTGTCAGGGGTTGTTATAGGATAATTTCCACAAGTGAATATTGAAATTGCCCTAGTGTTATATGTTATATGCAAACGAGTTAATCTTCATTTGAAATATAAAGGTTACGTGGTCGTTGATAAATGTCAGAGTGATAGTGAAGACCGCGTACAGTGTTCATGATATTTAGCGTTTGTGCCCATTTTGCGTGTGTGTTACGTTGTCATGATAATTAGCCATGCAGCTCCAGACAATCCATGTATTGAAAATTTAAATGAGGGTTATTGAAGGATCTTTTATGAGGGTATTCAATGAAGCAATGATCAGTTCACGAAGATCAAGTCCATGAAATTGGTATTGTATGATACGATCTACTAGAGTGTTGCAATGAAAAAACATGCTTAACTTAAAGGGTTCTGTATTTTACCAACGACGTCATTCAGGACGGGTTATTACACAACAGCATGAATCTTGAACGTCACAATCTTCCCGTCGCCTATGTCCCGTTGCCCCATGTTTTTGTGACATGTCCATTATTTATTCTCCGACAGCAACAACTTTTAATGCTTACAACCCGAGCATTTGCAAACTGGAATTCCCGCTTCCCGCATAGGCGCCTCGTAACTTTTACACAAGGTTTAGAAGGGCAGTCTTTCAACACAAGGTTTCTTATGGTAGAGACACGCTTTTTGCATATGGCATCTTGGGAAGAGATAACAAACATTGTAAACAACAGTTGGTTTCTTTAAATTTGATGGTGTGCTCTTGTGTCAGAATAAACACTGTATTTTGGCCGACTGTCAAGAACGAGTAATACTTCTTTAAAACAAGAGCCTCTTGTTGAAGACAGTGTTGCAACTGTGTGAAGGTGATTTTTACTAAATTTTCAATCGAATCTTCTACTTGTCGTGGTTTTTAAGATTCGGATACTTACCGAAAAAGACAAATTACTAAAAATACCTGAACGTAGGATATCACGCACGATGGAGTAACTGTATGAACGATACGCATTTTAATGAAAGATAACGTAGTGGCCAATACACAAGCAAGTAACTGCCGGGATAAAGATTTAATGGTAGTAAATGTCCGAAGCGATAACTGCCTTAGATCCAAAATTCGCACGGTATATTACTTGATGCACAATACGAGTAATATTGAAGCGGTTTCTGCCCTGACTGGGTGGTGTTCTTAAATTTTCCGTGAGTTTTGCCATATTGAGCTGTTTTTGCCCCTGAATTTTCTTGACTTATCAGGCAGTAAACAATTCACCCCATAATAACCGTATTTAGCGCGTACTATTATCTGAAGCTTGGCTTCGATTGTTGCTTACATACATTTTAAAAAAATGACAACGTCAAGATGTCATCATTTTCAGGTTGTCAGCACTTTGTTTTATCAATCTAGTTCATGTAAGCTGTCATGATGTTAGGGCTCTTTATGAGTGTAAACCTTGTACAGCTCTTATCTCGGACTTTTTATTCCTTTTGAACTTGTTGCCATCCCTTGTTTCTTAGTCTTCTCTCGCATTTTCCTCGTCGTCGTATTTATGGTTTGTGCCCTTCTCCCTTTACATTTTTGATTCTTTGTCATTTTCTTTCTCTTTGCTTTTCGATTATCGTCTTTTCTTATTCTTCACTGTTTTCCCTTTCGCCAGTTCTTCTCCTCCGTCTCATTTTTCGTCTCTCTTTTTGTCTACTCTTTCTTATTTTTATGCGTCTTTTAGCACGATCCTGTACCGTATTATCCCATGCACTCATTGCAGTTTGTATCTGCCCTTCAAAACTAAAACAATGGGATTCTGAAATTATTGCTGTGGTGGTTTCGTCATCAGCGGGTGTCCATACCCCTTTGGTCAGTGGAGGCAATTTTTACAATGACAAGATACTAAATCGAGGCCCTTCGTAGTCGTAAATTTTGCGAAAAAATTCTGTGGTCCTGCAATGTGATTTGTCAATTGATGTTGTTTGATTCACGAGCTGGATCGGTGTATTATTTCAGATCGTAACATCAATCTGCAACGTCGAAAGACTCGAAACTCTTTAACTATACTGTTTATTGCCTTTGAGTGCTGAGAATAACTTTGGATTTGAAATATTCAGTTTTAGTTATGAACATAGTCTCAGTCACAGAGTAGAGTAAGGTTCGAGGGACCTTCTACCATCTGGTCTCTGCATCACCTCTGCCCATACTTTATTCGCGTTGATCATGGCTGGCTGAATTACTTTTACGTTGTGTGTCACAAGCAGTAGAAACTAAAATGTTGCCAGGTAAGCTGCATTGTAAAAACTATGTCTATTTATGGGTCTCAGAGCCTTTGACGCTATGGAAGCCAAAAATTATGGTCTACTTTTACCGTATACGTGTATTGTCAATTCGTGTACAAACTATTAACTATAATGCTCTTTTCCGATGGCACACGTAGGTTTTTGCCTTAAAGGAAGGTTTGTCAGACCCACAAGTACCCCTGTCAGATCCCAGTCTGCACTAGAGTTAATAGGGATCTGTTTGTATGCAATTGTTCTTACGGCTTGGTTAAAAAAATTCAACTTTGCTTCGCATGTCAAGATATTAGTCTAACAAGGGAACTTGGCCATAGATTTAAGGAGGACAGTGGAGAAATCAAAGGTCCTATTTGTCTTTCTGAGCAGGACTAAAAGTTTTTAGAAATGCAGTGTTTAAAATTTAAAAGGAATCATTTAATTTACCATGCCGCACCGAAGTTGTTTAATGTGCCGGATGCCTGTGACTGTCTTGTTTTGCGAAAGTCAAGGTTTCCTGTGTTCAGTTTGATTTTATTCCTGCTTTTAATTTATGGCAGGAGCTAGGCCTTACGTTACTCCTGCCATTTAATAAGAATCTTTCATAAATGAAAAATGTCGCTCCTACTTAAAGAATAGTTTACTCCTGCCATTTCTGAAGAGCAGGAGTTCGCCGTGATTTGCCTTTTGTTGTTGTGACCACTGTGTTCTTGGACTAGATTTCATGTTGGCTCCTTTGCTGGCCATGTCTACTGTTCAGACAGGAAAATCTCTGTCATCGACGCAAACTAGTAACTCTGATGGGACTCCTATAAGAGGCCCTATAAGACTCCTGAAGGACATTTTATACTGCTGAAATATATAAGGGCAGACCTGAGATTATCGGGAATCAGGCGTTATAAAGTGCAAGAACTGCCGTTTAGGAGTCATTATGAATCCAACAGGAGTTTTAACAATGGTAATTATTAGACTCAAGGTCTTAGAATGCACATAAAAATTCGGTTTTGTTTTCAAAGCGAACTAGGTATGTGGAAGTGTAGATCTTGACTCGTACAAGTGATTCTGACATGCATAGTTTCAAGGCAGCTTGTCATAAACGTGTGGTAGCAAGTGGTCGACGCAGCATTTTCCGACAGACATGTGAGATGAATGAACACAACATGTAAATGACCAGACTGAAAGTGTTCTTCACCTAGACAAGCAAGTGTTGCTTTTTTGCACCCAGGCACTGTTGCAGAAATACTGAAGGGGGCCTTTCTGCTTAAAAGTTTGAAACACAACCAATTGGAAATCCTTTGACACTTGAACTTAATTTGATTTGTTCATAAATTGAGGACGCATTTGCCTAGCATGAATTCGTTAAGATGGGGTTTCAGAATCAGTTTTACACAGAGAATTATAAGACCAAACTGTATAATAGTATGCGTGGTAATAAAGTAGGGGTAATTTAATATTACAGTTTTAAATGTATTGTTCACGCGGATATCACTATAAGGGTTAGAACAGTTTTTAAAGCTGTTGTTATTCAAACTTTTTAAACATAGAATAGCCACCTTGGTGTGCAAATAATTTTGAAGCCACTCCTCATAAAGAAGGAAAGTGACACCTAAACAGAATGCATGACCTTATATAATTTCCTTAAATTTAGGAGTCATAGTAAGATGCTACGGTGGGTAAAAATGTCAAAAAAATTTCCCTTCCCTGATCTTTAGATAAAACAGTCTTTGCTTTATCAAATCTAATGAGGTTATAATTGAGGAACCCCAATTTAATAAGAAACATATATAGAAAACACAAGATTAAGGGCATAGCTTAAAAATAACACTGTACAAGACCCAAAATTATTCTGAAAAACCAATGCCTGTTTCTTTATAGTTTGACGATACTGATTTAAAATATGAAATCCATTTTTGTCCATCACACACCAAGTTATAAAAAAATATACAAACGATTTCTTTTATTTTTAAGCCTCGTAACTAAAGGTTTGAAAAATTATCAGCCCAGCAATATTCAACACAGATTGCCAGTGATTCGTTGTTGCATTTGCAGATGATGAATTTCTTCATTCACAACTAACAATCATGTGATTTGTCTTTGTAGAACCCAGTACAGTTTGCTAGTGACTCGTTGCATTATTAACTTGTCTGTCTCTACTGGATCTTAATTGTGTCATAATAGTGGCACAGCAGTGGTGTAATCAGTGCCGTAATCACACAGCTTATATTATGAGAAGATTTACATTCACGCAAAGATGGCATCACGTGGCAGTACGACCGAAGCGGACAATTTCTGTTATATTGGTGGTGAATTCACAATGAAAAAATACAGAAAACCACTCGCAGATCGGGTCAAAGCTCTGTACCTTGCCTACTTTGACTGCAAGCTGGGAGACCAAGCCAAAAGTTGGACACCTCATGATTGCTGCCTGCAATGCTCGACAGGACTGTCAAACTGGTACAGCAAAGGTGGTTCAGGTTTGAAATTCTGAGTGCCGACGGTGTGGAGGGAGCAGTAGGATCATAGAAATGACTGCTATTTCTGTTTAACGAAGGTTAAAGGATTCACCACTAGAAACAAATCCCCCATCAAATACCCACCTAATCTCAGATCTACAGTTCAGCCTGTGGCACATTCTGAGGACATTCCTGTGCCAATATCGCCTACTGCATTACCAGGAGTCGATTCAGAATCAGATCAAGTGGAAACTAGCAGCGATGATACCGATTTTGAGCCAATGGAGAATGTTGACGCACCGCACCTGATTAATCAAGTAGAGCTCAACGACTTTGTGCGTGATCTTACACTCACCAAGAGCCAAGGAAAATTGTTGGTATTGAGACTGCAGAGTTGGAATTGACTGGCGAGTGACACGAGAGTGACAGGATATCGGAAGAGAACAAATGACATAACACCACTGTTTTCTACAGCAGTAGATTCATGCTACTGTAACGATATACCAGCTCTCTTTGGCAAATTAGAATTCCTGTATGACTCCACAGAATGGCGACTCTTTATCGATGCCTTTAAATACAGTGTGAAAGCAGTTCTGCTTCATGATGGGAACAAGTATCCGCCAGTTCCAGTTGAACACTCCGTGAGACTTACGACAATCTGAAATTAATTTTGAACAGTATCAAATATCGTCTACAGAAATGGGCAATTTACGGATACCTGAAGGTAATGGGAATTTTAACTGGGCTATAGGGTGGTTACACCAAATATTGTTGTTTCCTGTGCCTATGGACAGTCGCTGAGAGCATTACCAACGAAAGGATTGGCCACTTCGTGGTAAAGATATCCCTGGTGTGAGCAATGTGCAGCATGCAGCCCTTGTAGAGAAAATACAGAATTCTTCTACCACCGCTGCTCATCAAGTTGGGGCTCACAAAACAATTTATCAAAGCTATGGATAGAACGGAACCAGCCTTTGAGTATCTATCCAGCAGTGAGTGATGCGAAGATTAAAGAGGGAGCTTTCGTCGGGACGCGAATTCGGTGGTTATTGTTGGATACAGAATTTGCTTTTCTGATGAATCCATTGCAGCTTGCAGCGTAGAGTTCCTTTAAAGATGTCTGCGATGGCTTCCCGGCGAAACACAGAGCACAGAACTACCATCAACTGAATAAAGTGTTGCTGCGTAGCTACAATACTATAGGTTGCAACATGTCACTGAAAATGCATTTCCTCATGTCCCACCTCGAATTCTTCCCTCCCAATTGTGCAGATTTGTCAGTCGAACGCGTCAAATGCTTCAACCAGGATATATGCTATGATGTAGCGGAGGTACAAAGGGAAATGGAGCCCAGCCATGCTGGCAGACTTTGTATGAATGCTGAAGCGAGATGGCTCAAACCCGCACAAACGACAATCCAGAACCAAACATTTCTGACTTTCTACTGAATGATAGTGTACACCTATTTCTATGTATGCCGGTAGTTATACCATAATTCTGTTAATTCTGTTAAAATCTATCTACATACAGTATGTAATAGCTCACTGTTAATAAAACATTTTGTGAAAAGTCAACATTTTAAAGTTTGTGTGCAAAGTTAATGGATGAAATAAAACTGCGAAATTATACAGATTTGACAATTTTGGGTCAATTTTGTTTCACGCTTTTTTAAAAAAACTGGAATGTGATGCAGCAAAATGGAATTCAGATTAGTGATCAGCAGGCTTGAATTAACAAAGAACGCCTAATCTATAGCCAGAATAAATTTCATAGTTAAAATTTGTTGCACAGTGTAATCTTACAGAAGGGTTTCAATGCAATTTTTTGGTCTCAACGAGATAATGCACTGCACTTTATTACTATAAATCGTAGATAAAATTTGGAAGTGGCAGCGTTGCATATTTATCATTTATTGGACAATGACTTCCTTTAGCTATACTCTGTTGCACTGCCACTGGACTAATTTTGTTACTTTGTACCCATCGACTGTCACATCTGCCGGTGTAGTGCGCTAGTGCTAGTCGATAACACCAAACAATACAAGGGTTCGTGAAATAACACCTTCTTAAAACGAGACAGAACATATAAAATCAAACTCAAGAAAATTAACACTTGACAATAAATTACTGAATTTATAAAGAATGTTCAATGTAGTTCGATTGTTTATTCACTTTTGACCCACGTCTTGGCTTTGGACTACTGTGGTTGTGGACTACTGTGGCTGTGGTGAGCGGTTATAGCTTGAGAAAATTACCTGTCTTGCTAACGCTATCGAATTATTCCTCTGAGGTGTAGTTACATTGGAACCTTTTCAGTTGTCGAGCTTACTTCTCTTCGGCTCCTGAGGTGTTCTCCTTTACAAGTTTCACTCCCCTGTTTTATATTCGAATCCTTTATATTTTTAATAGATGATGTCATTGCGAATTGCCATGATCAGCACTTTCCCTGGTCTAGCACCACTAATACTTGGGCCCAGACTTCTCTATGCCTCGTGGCATCGACCCATCAATAATTTTACCGCACTGTACAGGGCCACTCTGCCTGAGTCCCGGTTACTAAAACTGGTGACCAATAGCAGGGCCATTCTATTTAGGTCAGCTTCACCACTGGAGGAGGATATTTCTAAAAGGTTGTATGACATGATGGCTCAATAGGTACGAGCCTCGGAGCTTGCCAGGAATCAAGGGAGGCACACTGCTCGGCAAATCTTACGTTTAGAGAGGAGGGAGGGGGGCAGCGCCTCGAAGTGCATGAGCGAATAAAATATTACTTCAGTAGATTACAAGTAGGTACCGTTTTTCTCTGGCTCGGCTTTCCAGCTCCCCTTTGCTCAGATTGGTGCCTAATCGGTACAGTGTGATGCTAACACGCAAGAAGCCATAAGAATACTCTTTCTATAACAATATCCAAAGCTGTTGTCTCGTTTCCCCAGGATATTCGGTGCCCATCCAGAAAATGAAAAAGATCACCCACTAACTATTCAAGACGGATATCCATATCAACTTGTAAGATATGAAAGTTATAATTTCACATTCCTTTATTTTAATTTCTTACACCTAAATTGATACACTTCTCGTGTATACTCGTATGTGATGGACGATGTGGCTGAAAGGGATCAACGTGAAATTTAAAACGTCGTATCTCAATTAGATTTACACGTATAGAAATGATGTAACTTAACACCTATTTCCCTTCAATTATTTCTGAAATATATTTACTATGATTTTTACCCGTCTAGTTACCGTATATATTCAAATGTTGGGAGATCACATCCAAACTACTATGTTAGAATGTTAACCATTAGAATCCAGATATTTCTCATGATATTAGTGCAGTAAAGTCCCTGATGTTGTTATTAAAGTCCAACTGAACCACCCCTTACCTGACTCGATGCTCATGATAGCAGGTCGTTTCTGCTTCATGGATATCCGTGATATCTATACATCTTTAGGTGCTTGCAGATGTTGGTCGAGGGAAGCGATAATCTGATAACTGGCAAGAACCTGTCCGTTCTGTATTTTTCTGTTCAATAACGAAGACCGAAATTGTAATTAATGCTGGTGTTTATTGTCTGCAGATAATATTACCTCCTTTCTCAGGCCTGTCTTAACTGGCGAGTTCAAACTACAAACGTCTTACCGGTGGGGTGGGGTGGGGTGGGGTGGGCTCTTAATCCGGCCTTGGTGACTACGTAAAGTGTAGAAGAACCGGCGTTCGATTGTGCATTTGAACTCTATTTTTTTATCCTCTGAGATAAATGTAAACAGTTTGTTAAAGAAACAGACTTTGTTAAACAAACTGCATGTTCTCTGCTGGAATCTGGAATCAAGCATAGAATTAATATATTCTTATACTCTTGGGTGCCTAATAGACGTGGAGGGAGGGAGGGTTGGAAAAATCCAAAAAACTTTATAAACGGGGGGTTGGAATAGACGGGGAGTCTATTAGGCACCAAAGAGTAGGCTAACTGTAAGAATTCCATGAAATCAAGCAGAACTGTCAATATGCAGCTCTAGCAAATTGGGAACGAGGCTACTATATAATGTTTTCACATTACACAAAAATGGCTGACGACGTAGCACACGTGAATGTTCTATTTTCGTGTACTCCCGGATTTGAAAAGATATGTGCAGGGGAAGTTTTAGAAAAAGTCAGTTCCAAAGTGTCAATAGAGTCTAGGGGGAGAGTTGTTGCATCGGTTTCCGACCTAGAGGCTCTCGATGGTCTTCGATCCGTACATCATTATTATGTCATTGCACACGATGCCGAATACTCGTGGATAGAAGGAGAAAACAAGGATGAGATTTTGAGCAGGTTAGAGACTGTGGCTGCTGAAACGAAATGGGATGATGCATTGAGCGCCTGGTATCGCTACAAACATACACTTACTCCTTCAAAGGAAGAAAAAGATTCTCTAGACCGCCCAAGTACCAGTGCAGAGGCGAGAGATGCCGCAGAAAGTACTGTTATGGGCTGCGATACTGCAGTAGCTTCTAAATCAACTGGCGACTCGTCCTTGGAAGCAGACAAAATTAAATTCCGGGTTACAACAAGTCGATTGGGAAAGCATTGTTTTACTTCTCCTGACGTGTCTCGTTACGTTGGATCAGGTGTCAAAGAAAGATTCGGTTGGGACGTTAATCTTGAAAACTATGATATTAATGTGCAAGTATTTGTGACTGGATCTAAGCTGATTTTCACCCTGCAGCTAACCGAAGAGAGTAAGCACAAGCGTAATGTGTCCCGATTTGGTCCAACAACACTGATGGCTACAATAGCCTATTGCATCTTGAAATTAGCAGAGCCTCGAGTTGGTAAGCAACTGGATATCTTTATGCAAAGTAGTAGGCCTTATTATAATCAAATAATATGATATTCTATGTAAAGGGTTTCTATATATAGAAATCCCTTACATAGAATAGGCCTATCACATTGTTTGATTTATTGGTGATATATGAGGGATAGGTAGATAGGTGCATAGATAGATGGGTATCCAGAGTACACTGTTATCAGTCATCAGTTAGATCATAATGCCCCAACTTGAATGACATTTTAAATCTTACTTAGAAAATTAGAAAATGGGTGATTATATCAGGTTAAAGGACCCTTCATAAAATTAAAAATTTAATTTATTAAAAGATCATTTAGTGGTAGAAATTAGAAGATGCCAAGATATAAAATTTAGGCAAAAAGTACAGTTGTAAAATTTCAGTAGGTTTATTGAATCCTCTTGTGTTTAGCTAAAAGAAAATGTTTTATTTACTATGCTGTATGCATGCCTTAAGTGTGCTAGAGGATACAAATATAAATGAGTTTCCATCTCTTTTAGGTCCATATGTGATACCTGCAAAAGAAGTGGCAAATGCACGCAAATCAATGTTTACCAACCAGCTATCAAAATTGAAGGAGATTAGTATAGGTTATATATTTACAAGATTGTTCAGAGGTATCTTTGTGATTGAAGAAACTATATAGGCTGGCTGCAACCTCCTCCATTAGCTGAACATAGAAGAAAGATTTCTAAAAATACAGGCTCCTTTAGGCCACTAAAGCCGAAGTTAGAACGCACTTTGTTACGTCGTAGCAACAACATGCTCAACAAAGGATTTTCTACAATTTGCTGAAAATGTATCAACAGGGAATAAGTTGTCACTTATGAAAGGATTGCCTTGACCAAATATACTTGTTTGTTAATTCAATCTATCAAAAAATCTTTCAGTTATCTTGCGTGATACCTCCTACGGCGTAGACAATTTTGCATCGTCATTAAGAAAACACTGCATTAAGCAGGTCGTTGCAACCACCTAGCCAAGGGCATCACGGTCTAATGAGCTTTCCGGTTTAACAGCGTATTGCATGACGACCAGCAGGAAGTTTGATCTTGAAGGAAATATAGAAATTTCAAGCGCAATTTGATAAGCGAAGGTCAAAGCTGATGTTTACGGACACGGAGTACGAACCATGGAACTAGGATACCTTTGGTTGTTGTATCCTGATTTTTGGAAACACACGGATGATATTGGCTCTCTATGTGACAAGCAGCAAATGCCATGCCCACTTTTATTTTCCTCTAAGCTGCTACGCAATATCTAATGTTGAATTAAGTGCAAATATTTACACTGCTGAAAATATCCAATCAAATGTTATACTAACCTTTATCAAAAAATTTACAAGATGAATAAAATTTCTAGTATCAATAACCGAAAACTAAATGTTGAAACGGGGGCTCAGCACACCAACATTTTAAAAATTTTTAAAAGGGGGCTCAGCCGCCCCCCGAGACCCCCTCCATGAAATCTCTGCTAGCCACTATTCCGCTTGTGAGCCTCAGATAGTAAGCTCTTTGCAATAATACTTTATTTCCGTGGGTTCATAGTTTATCTGTTAAACCAGCTAAACCATTAATAGTCTTCTCCCATGTTTACCCTCTCCTCCCAAAATTTTGCTTTCTCGATTTCCATGATCCTCTCTCAGTGCCTTAATTTTTTAACATCCATTCTTCTGACCTGAACCATACATTTGAGGCTCTTAAAATGGAAAATTACGCATCTCTTAATCATTGATGGCTATTCGTGCACTTATGTTAGTAAGACGTAATTCTTGAAGACGTGCCAATACTAAAACAAAACCACTTCCTATCTCTTTTCCTTCACAGGTCAGTATCCGCCTATTACATACTCATTCCATTCATTTCATACACAAAATATTTAACATGCTTGACGATCTTCAGGCTTTGTTACTCATTAGTTGATACTATACTTTCTCAAATAATAAGTGCGAAGTGATTACGTAGTCCATCACGAGGTAAAGATATTTTGAATTCTGTTGGTATAGATTACACAGTTCATGGAAGAAGCAAATCAACCACACTTCAATCTTAAGAATGCACAGAAGACAGGCCCTCTTCCAGCATTTGAAATAGTCACGCAATATTTCCTTCTTTCAAGTACCGATAAATGGTATCTTAACAACATCTTTAATGTCTTAAAATTCAAGTAAGCCATCAATAGAGGAATTAAATCAATTCAAGAACGTAAGTTAAGCAATGAGTAGACATTGTCCCCAAACATCGGCTTTCAAAATTTAAACCGATGACGTAATGACGAGAGCTTTATCCCTTTGGATTTGCTTCCGCCCATTCAATGTATGTAAAAATTGAAAAACAATAGTACATTTTGTTGGTGATTGCCACATTTTACGATGGTACCGAAAGCAATTTCTTGATTTAAACAAATTAGATTCGCATAAATTTGCGATCAAAATTCATGAATCATCAAAGGCAAACTAAAAGTCGCCATGTATCTTAACAGAGGGTGTATCATCATTATCATCATCATCATCATCATCACCATCACCATCACCATCACCATCACCATCATCGTCGTTTAGTCACCATCACTATCATCACCATCATCATCAGCAGAATAATGATAATTATAATCATCGCAATCATCAACATCAGCGACATTCAAGAAAGGTCAGTTTGTTAGTCTAGCAAGACTGAAAAGTTAAGGACTTCCGAAAATCGTTGTTAGCCTTAAAGAGTTGTTAATACGTTTCATTCTTTGCGCCTTGGTGTGTACCTTTTTCTATTGGAGCTCCTCTTCGCTTTTGTTGTTTATTGTCGACATCTGCACACTACTTCCAGACTATGGATCTCGTCAAAACGCCGACGATGACTCGATGTAGCATGTAGATAAATGGGTGGTAGTCGAGGTACGTAAACTGCATCAAGAAAGAACACCAGTAACTTCTATTTGCAAGCAGAGGAGCTCCATTTAGCATTGCATTTAGCATTGCAGAGAACCAGTTGCGTCGCAAGGCCTGACTCATTTTTTTAGTGTAAATAACACCATATTTGTTAATTTGTTTCAGCAGAAAACCAATCAAACATGCTGAACATAAATTCAGAAGAAGACCAAGATTTCAAGCGACAGCAGGTAGGGTTACAGAATGATTATACATATTCTCGCTGTACTGCTGCCTCTCCTTTTTATTCTTGTTTCACTTGTTCTTAACCTTGCATTTTTTTTCGTCTTCGTTCTCTTCACAGATGGATGTGATTGTAGCTCTTTCACTGCTTAATTGTAAACGTCCTTTTCGCAGAAACAATACCTAATCCAACATCTTAATGTTCCAGTTCCCTCGAAACGGATGTTGTGTTGAGATTCTGAAATTAGTAGTGGCCGAGTTGAGGTAGGGGTACAATAAATTATGGCCCGTATTCCTTTCAGATATCTTGACGACTTTATCAATCAGACTTCGAATTGTACAAAAATGGAGGACAAAGATACTTGTATAAATGACTATAACGTAAATGTCTGTCTCATGTCAATGAAGAAGCATGTATAAGTACTCTGTAGTTGGGTGTTTGGATGAAATACGTCCTGATACCATATTAGCTTTGAGACGACATTGACCTTTGACAGTGACCTCTATTAGTTACCTTTGACACTCCGTAGGCCTTGAGACGAAATTGACCTTTGATGGTAACCACTTAGAGATGTGATCGTTACGTTGACTGGACCTCTAATAGTTACCTTGAATGATCCATTGGCCTTGAGAACACACTGACCTTTGATAGGAACCTCTTACAGATTTTACCCCGACAATTTGACAGTGACCTTGAATATTTACCTTTATAACATTTACTCCAGAGAGGACACGCATTCGAATATTTATAAAGCTTAATATATAGAGAATGTACATTAGTATCCACTTAGGTATTTTACGTACTGTACGACTTCGATCCTGCCAACCGGAAGACTACTCCAAAATCTTGAGAAACATTCAAGCCTATGGTCCCATAACCTATTTTATCTCTAAGGAAACCAAGATGGTTAAGTCTATAATAATCTTAGTCCGGAAAGGCGTTTCAACGTGCACTTTTGTTTTTGTTCCCAATGTTATATCGCGCACTTCAAATCTTACCATTAATTTAACATTTGTTTATAATTTGAAAGAAATCTCTTTAATTTCATATTGACTTTTGTTTAATTTCCATAGCTACCGCAACTCTTCAGTGGCACCAGAACCATGAACAACCACTCGCCTGTGGCATCGGACACCACCTCCTTTTATCCACAAGGCTCACCACCAAGCTCAGAGCCCCAGTTCCCTCCATCGGGATTCGCACATCTGAATTCCGTTTATCCAGCCGCTATGACACGCAGTGGTCTTCCATCACCGATTCCCCTTCCTTCAACGTCACCTACGCGAGGACCCGTAGTTTCAAGGGGAGCAAGAATCCCATCTCACTCCCCAACATCCCTGAGCTTCCCACATGTGGTAAGGCCCAAGGCTTTAGTTACTCTGTTTTGCATTCCGATTTCGTTTTAATCGTTTCTTAGCAGCTGTATTAAGTAATATTGAAGAGCAGTATCGTAATTAGCTCTTGTTTCTAATCCTAGGGCCCACCTGGAGGTGGCATGATTGGAGATCCGCTACCCGAGACATCCAACTTTCCAGGGATTTATGGTTTCCAACTCAGCTTCGGTCCTCCAACAGATGGTGCTACCAAGTCAATTGACTACACATATTCACACAAGCTGGGTAAATTGTATGTCCAGAAAGGAGCCCAATGCCCATTTAAATTCAAAACCGCTCATCCGCCACCCAAAGGATGCTACATTAAGATCTTGCCGGTGTTCAAAGGCACACATGTTCTTAGTGAACCTGTGAGGCGATGCTCAAACCATGCGGAGACAGAAGATGATGGTAAGTCTGTAACATCTAGTCGCTGATTTAGAAGTTACTAGTATTTTGAAACTATTAAACTTAACTTCCTTTGGCGAAACGCAATGGACGCAACTTCTGAAAATTCCCTTCCGTTGTGCGTTACCGTGTGTCTGATTAAGGTAGTTTTACGCGTGACAATGACTAATATGTAAGCTGGTTATATGTAAAGACGCAGCTGAGAGACGTCGCAGTTATGGACACTGGTCAAGCGAGCTAAAATAAGAAAGGAACGGAGTAGTACTTGATGGTGGTTAGATGCTCGAAGACGATTCAGTTAAATCAGTACGCAAGAAGCAGTGCCCCACATAGTGCAAAGTTATGCCATCGCGTGCCTGCATGCATTTCAGGTACAAAGAACTGCAGGTCATTGTGATGCTACTTGCATGTTTGCGCTTTGCAACTACCGTCTAATTAAGGAAAGAGAGAGAAAACAAACCCTATTGTAGACACAAGTAACATGCCTGAACATGTTGATCAAGCAGACGAAGTACATGAACAGGATTTTCTTGTCAAAGTTACAAGCAATCTTATTAATTGCAAGGGAGTTCTCGTCTTCTTGCTAGGGTTAATTAATAAGGCATCGATAGGGCTTCGTCAATTTTCTGGATACCATATAATTCTAAGATATGATAGGAAGATTAATCTCACGTAGTTTTGACATTATTTGTCAAATATGGTTAGTAATGATTCTGTACACGGACGAGAGCATTAAGTGCCGGCGTAAAAAACCTTCATAACATCTAGTGTTTCTGTCGAATCTGGTACCAGCGGCAGAGAAGATGTATACCAGCTCGGCTGTCAGTTTTAGTGCATCATTTGTTACCCAATTAAATGTTTTAGAATGTTCTGTCTTTTGAACAACTCGGTTTATGATTAGTGCCAAGTTTTCTGCCTCATCCAGGTCGCATCTGTATGAAATAGGAGATTTGTCAAGTGTCCAGTACCGTTGTGTTGATCAAAATATGGACATGTTGTAAATAAGAAAGTGAATCAAATACCATCATGAATAGTAGAATTAAATTTCGCGTGTATCGACTTTCTTTGGGTTTTATTTTTCAGAAGTGAATTTGTACCGTTTCCAAGATTCGTAACCTAACCTATTTTTCCGAGATAACAACAAGATACTTATATTGGCATTCAGAGTGAGAACGATACCATTAGACGTTAAAGTATGC
>JAAAKM020006971.1:58453812-58477377 GCA_010016025.2 Alatinidae sp. Z8VKAUB7J3 | reverse complement strand
TATTTTTCCGAGATAACAACAAGATACTTATATTGGCATTCAGAGTGAGAACGATACCATTAGACGTTAAAGTATGCGTGTCTGATATTTGAATATAATACAGATATCGTGTCGAAACTTTGTTGAGGGTAAACTTAATAACTCCAGACATCAGGCAGATTTATTAGGAATACCAAATTAAATTCCTTCTTTGTTCGGTGAAGTAAAAAGTAATCTGGTATGCGCCAGGGAAGTGTGCATGTACACGCACGCGCATAGGCATCCACTTGTGAAGTCGCGACTGCACCTGTGCACACACAGGCGCCTAATTACAGAAGGAATGGAAACCCTTGAGACAAGGGACATTTATAACCTCGTCAAAAACTGCCACTTTTCAGACTTCCGTTCTTATCATGGGAGACAACAACAGTCTGTATTGTCTGTGAACAATGGGGCGCTCAACCCTCCCCCCTTCCTTCGTGACAGCGCCATAATTGTATCGTGCCCAAGACCAATTTCAGTCATTTCTTGATAGGAGCTTGAAGACATTTCTCTTTCACCAGTTTTAATTTAGTTTCAACAGAACATTGACAGTAGAATTTGTTCTCTATCCCCAATTAGGGCAACCGCGTTACCATTTCATGAGGAGCAATAATATGGCGGTAAAGTACGAGACGTCGGACAGTGGTCGACTTTTTGCAACCATTCCTTATTCAGGACCTCAAGGTAAGATACAGCTCGTAGTGTGTCTTATTCACTATAATCAGACTCTTAAGGGGAGGTCTTAATTTACAGATGATCGTAGTGCCCAGAAGTATTATACGTGTTGCGTCAATCATCCTTTGATTTCGTTCTACTGAAGAGATGCATAATACTCAGTACTGGACAATGATGGTTTCCCTGATATCAAAGTCATCGTGTTTTTGATCTAGACATAATGAAGAGGGCAAACGAATTAGACGGTGATCAATAAGCCGTTCCTCAGATTACACCTGCACGGTCATCACCTATTGAAACTACACCAATTGCGAATTTGATGCCAACCAATGCGTAACTAAATCCCAGCACAATTAGACATTAGTCGAAAACTCAAGGTCTACAGGTCGTTACCCAAATCCAAACACCATCCATCCGTGCCTGAGCCAAACTTCTTCGAACGTACTTGAAACTAATTTAACCCGACCGTACCCAAAACTACCGAAGACCAGCCGATCATACCAGTAACTCACTCGATACGACGATACCGGAAACCCACTCGGTACGGTACGGTAAACGAAACTTACTAGATACGACCATACCCGAAATCCGTACCCGAAGCAAACTCGATGCGACAATACCCGAAATTTACTTGGTATGATTGTATCCAGAACTTACTTGGTAGGACCATACCCAAGCCCACTTGATATGATCATTCCCGGAACCCATACGATATAACCATACCCGAGACAAACTCAGTTTAACCCAATCCTATCCTGAACGAAAATTTATCAAATCCAAATAAAACTCAGCCCAACGCAACCCAGCCCCAGGGACGGTAACAAGCAAGACCATGACTAATGAAGTAGCAAACTTCCACGACGTAAACAAGACATTCGAAGCACCTGTATTGTGGCCCAATTGGCGTCCATGATGAAGGAAATGTAAGTAATGATCGCATTTTCTTGTTCTAGTTGGTGCTGAATACCAGAATGAACTCTTCTCCTTCATGTGTTTCAACTCCTGTGGAAACAGTAGTCATGCCAAGAGAAGGATTGATGTGATCTTCACGCTGGAGTCCGAGTATGTGATGCTTTTATTTTTACTCTCTTGGTTTTGCCTTGTTTTGGTGAAGTCTTTTATCGTTGGCAGATTACGGTCTTCGTAATAATTATGTGATGTAAAATTCTATTGTTATTCGTTGTAAAGACCCGGTCACGCGGCCAACGATACCGATAACGATCACGATAAAAAATCGTTGGCCCTTATTTACCTAATAAGCGGTGACACTGCAAAAGATACCGATACGATATTTCCAATGATATCGTTGGGGGTTGTGTGCTGTAAAATGTTATTCGTGATCATTCTTCATCAGTTATATTTATCTGATCTGGCTCGCAGGCCTAAGAGGGCACAAAAAGTTTCGTGATCATCTGTTATTGTGACTGCAGTCACCGCTTTAGAACGAGTCGTGTAATTGTTCCAGTTCTTATCAATGGGCCAAATCGACAAACTACTTTTATACGACCTTTTATAGTCTTCGCAAGTGGTGACGTATAAGCCCTTTATTGGCAACCGTTGCAAGATCAATGTAACGTCAAGTATCAAACGATTTTCTATGCGTATGAAAACATAAGAGGAAATATCTGTTTTTCATAGACAGAAAATTTCTTTCATGTTTACTGACAATAATACAATGTACATACAATTTAACGTCTTTTGATTCAATACTGGCATGTGCTATACGCGATTCTTCTGATGGCATTTTAAACTCTGTGCAAGCTATTGTGGTAATGCTCCACTCTTTCAGAATTATATATATTTATATATATATTTATATATATATATATATATATATATTAATGTATATGGAACCAAAATTTACATTAAAGTATACATTTATATTAAAATATATAAACTATATAAAATAACCTCAAATGCATTATGGCGAACTACGAGCCTTCCTATATCACGTAAACGGAATCATTGCTAAAACATTAATATTAGGAAACAAATAAAGTAATGCTATAAATCCAACTAGGAGTATGCTACGAACAAACTGTCTCTATTTGAATACGCGAGGCTGAAAGCGAGATTTAATTGGCGCGGAGCAGTTGCGATTTGGAAACAAATACTATTACATTTCTAGTTATGTGTTAGTATCGAGAGAAGGCGTAAAGGTTTAAAATGGGAGAAATAATTGGTCACACTTCAAGCCTCATCTGAGATTCGTCGACCTAAGAGGAGGTATGAGCCCCAAGGACCCTCCATTCCTGTGACGCTGCTAACAGTACTGTGCGTGTGGCTAAAGAGGATGCAAAATAGAGGCCCTGGAAGCCCTGACCCCCCGCACCTATGATTGATGCGTGAATGCTCCAACCGTATGATACTTACGGTAGTTGCTTCCTAAATAGTAGATACGTCTTTCTTATGGAGACCATTTGGTGGGAACGTTTGCAACTTGTATTAACAATATGCTTCCTTTCCGCATACTTTCTTCTTACTGTCAGTCAAGTCGATGAGGAAAAACTGCCGATCCAACTGTCCCTTGTGATCAGAAGCGTCAATAGGGTGCTTTGAAATTGGCTTGGGGGACGTTAGTTTTGCATTTTGTTTCTAGGGTGTTTACAAAATTTCTGAAGGTCGACTTGTAATTATTGACTCTGACTCTAAATGCTGTTTTAATGCTTCCTACATATTGGACACCGCATATTTTACATTCTAGGAGGTAAACGACCGACTTAGAATTGCAGTGCAATGGGCAAAAATATAACGTGCAAGTTTCTAGTTAGTTGGAGAACATTTTGGTTTCCCTGATAAACCAACAAACTGGGCAGTTCGATCTGCCTTCGCAGCCTCTACAGACAGCCTCTTTCACTTCCTGAATCATATCGCTCCTACAATCTTGGCTATCACGGTACTCGGCTATCGGTAGATTGCTTAGTACTTCTCCATGTTCTCTGTCGCCTTCTAGAATGTTATAATTTGTCTTAAGAATTTCATGTGCCTTCTGGCTTAAAGCTGGAACATACATTAGAACAAGTACATCCTTGTCTTCCAAATCTTTATGTCATTGCTCATTCAGTATTTCATTGGTGCTTTTCTTCTTGTAGTTTATTGTTCTATCATTTTGTGGCAAAATTTTCTTATTAGAATCCATTTTTCAAGTTCCAAGCATCGTTTTTGAAATATTTCTTCATTGGAACAAATACACCGTAGTTGCAAAGTCTGACTATAGGGTATCGCACAATCTGTGTGGCATTGGGTTTTATGAGTTAATACGTAGTTAGAACATGGTCACATTTTGTAACTTTGACGTCTAAAAGTTTGTTGTGTATGCTTAATAGTTTGATGTGAATTTAATGGTTGGATGCAGAGGGCTAGAATGACACAGAAATGTGCAAATACCTTTCTCATCTCCATTCTAAACCAGGAAGATACCATCGATGAAATGCTATCAATCTAGAAGATTAATTTGGAACTCAAAATTCACTCTTCTTCAAAGTCCGCCATAATGAAAATATATGGATACAAGCAATTCTGTCCTTGCGGCCAGCTTGCTTTTAAAGGCAGTTTTGCAATGTGGGCGCAGAATTAAATTCCAAGCTAAAATTTGTATTAAACTCTGCATTTAACGGACAGCTTTGAATTGCGAACTACGGGCAGTAATCGGCAGTCCGTGGCCACAAAAACACTGTGTGATGAACTCTCGCCGGACTAGAAGGTGATGTAATGAGCGATGGTCCCGTGTATCGCACCTTTGTTAGAGTGACAGCAATGAATTGCTTAAAAACTATTCATCCTGTGTGATCCCTCAGAGAGAATCAGCAGCGTTTTCTCCAGTAGCAGAACCTGCAGCAGCCACGGTAGAGACAGAGGATGGCCAGTCTGCTGATCCTTTAGCTCCCAAGTGTGGAATAACAGATCAAAGAACTGCTATGCATTACATTAACCAGCTTAAGTTATTTTCTTTAGAAAGGAATGATGGGCATTTTCTGAACCTCTGTACGGAAGGAATCGGCTATTTAAACAGCCAGTTTGTTGACACTCAGATGCACGCACGGCAGACAAGCATCAACATTTTTTTTGGTTACAAAGTGAATTAACTTTTTGTTAACTAGCATGTTTCCATTATTTCGTTATGTTTTAACATTTTGTTACATACATTTTCTAGTTAATTATGATATATTTTAAGTTAATTTTTATATTTTGTTTTTTATTTAAAATCTAATCACAACGATTCAGTACTAACTTTAGTTCACTATGGCCAAAACTTAAATATAATAGCACAAACGCATTCAATAATAAGAGTTGAGATGAGAATTTTAAAAATTTTCACATTCAGGCCAGCTTGTTAATAAGGGCATTTCAATCATGTCCGACGGCTGGACGCAATTCACAGAGTTACCTGCATTTATTTTAATATCTTAGATATTTTTTAAACTTTCATGAGTCATGGACAATATCCCTTGATTGTTTACTTTGAACCCTGGAAAATACGTTTTCTTCTAGCAATAAATGTGTTACATTTTTCTTAAAGTGTTTAGGCACAATGATTATACACTATCGGTTAGCGCCTGTTATCCGTAGCATTTCCAGCGAATGTTGTGATAACATATTTCTAAGGTTTATCGATGTTGCTTGATATTTTAACTTTCCTTACTACCAGGAAAATACATATACTCCTCCTATTATTTCATAAACTGTTACCACTTATGAAGCGTCATACATTTATGTATAGTTTGTTGGAAACAAAAAAGAAAAATATTGCATGAAATAGCAAAAACTAAAAAGCATTGCACCAGGCAATCCTCAAAGTACAATCGTCAGAATTGATCAAAATAAAATGTGCAAAACATTGAACCCAACTGTAATTTCGAAAGAGTCAATCGGAATTTAACTATGGGAATGGCGTGTGATTTGTTGCCAGTCAGGGTCTGCTACAAGATTAATTGAATAGGCCTAGATTGAAAACGAAATCTTTTTGTCCACGAAGCGTAGGTTTTCTTGCAACGAATAGCTAACGAAGACATGGTATTGCCCATAAAACGGTAACTATCGTCCATCTATCTTTAGGCACAGTTTTGCTTTTCAAGCAAATTCTGCCCTATAGCAGAGTCATATTGTTTAACAGTGTCTTTGGTCATTGACACCCAAGGTGGCTTTTGTCATATAGTTAAATATATTAATTAAGCAATAGTAATTGAAATATTGAGTAATCGAAATGTCATACCAAGTGTTGTTTTCGTGGTCATGTTTCTGGTAGTTACCAACAACAATTTCAAAGTCAAAAAGTCTGTAACTCCATGCGCCGTTTCGGTTTGTGATTGTAACATGTCTGATAGACACTTCAATCAATAAATCTACTCTCCACCAAGGCTTGCTTCCAGTATCTGTATGTGAGCACCCACCGTGATTTAACTGAACGTCTTTGTTCCCATCTACTGCTCGGGAAGAGCCAAAACTGTGATAGAGTGAAGATTGAAGAGTAGGCTTTTTAAAGGCAACGTTTCTGCCGTCGAATGAATCTGTTGACAACATAAAACAATATAAATAGCCGTGAAAGTATATTTTAAAAAATACCTAATTTTTTAAAGTGTTTCTTTATTATTTGAAGAAAAAAGGTTCTACTTTAAAGTTGTTGAGCACTTTCTGTTGCACGTGTGTCTTACTTGGCTAGATTACTGAAGAAGAGTACAGTAAAGTAAACTTTATCTCAGGCGATTTTAGAACATATCGGTATTTGATCCTTAATTGGCCTTAAAACGTGCAGAAGAACATGGCTATAATTTAAGCCTTTAAATTACATTTAATCGCAAACAAATCTAAAATTGGTAACTAACTGAAGAGCAACGGCCTGGAAGAGGAAAAAAAAACATGCTAAGGAAAAATGTTCACTGCGTTCCTTTTTTTCCATATTTGGAAATTCGAGCAAAATATGTTGCCCCATCCCCATCCTGCGATGTAAATAGTTGTGCCTTACGCCTATAAATAACGGTCTTCCTATTTTAAAAGAAAGGAACTTCTTGTACATTTTTTAACAGGCATGTAAAATGGATATTAGCATCACTTTCAGTTAGTTGGTTTAGTCATTGAAGCTTAAGATTACAAAGCTGTATTTTGTCAAGTGTCTTGCAGGCGATGTTTTATAATTAAACAACAGCCACAATTTTTTTTTGTCAAAAACCCACCATTGCAATTGTCAGCGCATAGCAAAAAACTTAAACTTCTAGTTTTCGATCATTTAAATTGACTCTATGTGTGACTCTATGAGTGTTGAAACATCAAACACTTCCAAATATTTCGTCTGTCAGACGCACAACACATTATCACAGCTACGATTTCACTGCGTCGGATCAAGAGGCCAGCAAAGCGTTATTGACAGTATATCTAAAAGACAAAAAATAGAAAATGTCATTTGATTTCCTATCCTGCATTATTGTTGAAAATTGGTGTGATTGAAAATTCATAAGTGCATCAGACAAAATTGATGCAAAAAGTAAATGCTGTAACGGCTCAAGTCATTACTGTCATACCAAGATCTCCAAAACATTTACCTGTCAGGCTCCAATTTACAGTATATTTGTAGGTAACATGTTTGTTTTGGAAAAATAAAAAAGTATTACATTAATGCATTAAAACTGTTTACGTTTTTTGCATGTGTCTACCCGGAAAAGCTAATGTTTATTTGACTATTTTACATACATACAATGTTATTTGATTTGAATTTAACCAAAATCATGTAGCTTGTAGACAGATATGTAGCTTGAATATGTTTGCTATTGTCTTGCGCTGTTCACGAATGTACGCTCCCATTGCAACGGTAGCTATAAAAATGGTAAGGAATGGCCAGAATGTGCGATATGCAAGCAGTGGTACCACGAACTTTACGAAGTAGCCATATTTTTCAATGTTTTAACGCGGGATCACACAGTACAATACAGTATAGTACATAGCATACAAACGCAAGCTTTACCTCGGGCGATTATCTGTCGGTACACATTCCCATTTAAGAGTTATTGTTTATTTAGTCAGTTATTTCTTGGTGATTACTGCAAGACGATCTTCTACTATGTGCCATTGCTCACCTTTTTTGTACCATAATATCTTTTAATAATATCTTAATATTTCCAGCAAGAAACACCACTTCATAAAAAAAATCTGTCGGGCTCACACGATGCTTTCCAGCTAATTATAATGAAGTCAATGTTAATCGCTTCAACATAAACCTGGAAAAAAAACTACTTATGGAGAAGGACATTAAAAGATTCTCAATTGCTGCTTTGCTTGATATCGATTCTCGAATAAGCACCTTTGTGCATCAGCTATGTGCGCCTGACAGATATGCTGTGCCTTAGATGCCAGAAAGTTTTGAATCCTCTATAAAACATTACGGAAATAGTTTTACTGTGAAATACTACAATGTATATATCTGTCATAAGAAGTGTTTTTATGAGAGTTTGCGAATTTTGATAGAATCGTTAAAAGTTGCCAAATTATGAAACGTTGACACCTTTAATGAAGATTCTGATTAATTTTCTAAGTCTTTTCATGTTTTACTGGCATACTATGTTTTTGGTACCACTTCATCTTAGATAGATATTTCTCTTGAACTGCTTTACCCAATTGTAAGTTTGTTCTTTTGTAAAGAAATATCTTTGCAGGCTGTCTTTTTTGTTACAGCTATCTACAGATTGCTTCGAGTATTGGTCAGCGTACTTGCAATGCACTAAACAGTCGCCGTGTCATTTTTTATGACACCTTTCTTTCGAGCCCTCGTTTTTTTTATCTGCCCTGAACATTTCGTCAGTTTGCGGTAGAGGTCTGTATTGTCTGCAGCTTTCACATCCCTCCTTAAGCTGTTTCTGTTTGTTGTCTTTCACCGTTAAGAAGAATTATTCAATATAATGATCACTGTTTTCTTATCGTCGCCGCTTCTATCACTTACTAACCTTAACTTCATTTAAACACAGCTTATTTGCTTCATTAACTTAAGTCTACCCTTTGCTACTTTGCTTTAATCATTAAATCCAAGGTTCTCTGATATATCGAATTTTCTTGCCATCAATCTCCTCTCCTTACAGCTTTATTTTAAAAGCTTCAGTTTGCAAGCCTTACAGTGGCCTTCAAAATCAATGGCAATGACTACCAAAATTTCAAATAAGTTGTGCTGTTATCTGTTTGCAATTATATCTTGCTGGTGGACAACTGACTGGCAAAGCAGGCGTATAGAGATATGTTTAGTATGATTGTAGGTCAGACAAACCTTTAGAAATATGCGTTGTAGTGTTTTTTTCATTCTAAAATTGAATTTTATTTTTCGATGTTAAAAAATGTCTTATTTTATATAACAAACCCCCTCCCTTCCCCTTCCACTCCCACCTATCATCTTACCATTACAGATTTATTTCAATGAGTGAGAACCTTAATGTCTGAAACATATAATATTTTTCTTTTCTTCAATTTCTTTATGACATTTTTGTGTATGTTTGAACATGGCGTGAGAAAAATTGAAACTTCAGAAGAAGAAGAAAGTAGGCTGCCTGCAAATGTGTACAACTTGCAATGAAAAGGCGTTTAACAATAAGCGTTAGAAATTACAGTAGTAAATGAATAAAAATACACAGGTTCCTGGCATTTTAAACTTAAAATTTATAATTAATGTAGAATTCTATCATTTAGAACCTACCATAATTGTAGACTTCAACCTCACATAAAGACAAATGTCCATTATCAACTGCTTCAATATAAAGGTAGCGACCACGAACACGATATGGGCAATAGATTGTTTTTGTTTGGCCTTCCTCTATGACTTCATTGGCTGTACACCTACCATAGAAAAAGAAACCTCGTGATCAATGACCGACTAAACTACATGCTGCTAGAAATAAAGAGTTTTAAGTCAAGTGGCGATCCAAAAAGATGGTAAAATAAACCAGCAAAATTTCTACCATTATTATTTTGTTCTTGACTTTCTCCAATTATTTATTCATTACTTTATGGCGTTTGGGGAAGCGATACAGTAAAGTTATTAGCAATATCCAGTCGGTTTCCTTATTTCCATTCTATTTCCATTCATAACTTAGTTACACAGATTGTGGTCCCAATCAGAGCTTTAAAGGTTTCTTCACACAAATCTGAATTATGTTAACCCTAACTTACATGGGCTTTTTAGCTCTTCTCAAACATAGGGGGGGGAGGGGGGGGGAGCTAGTAGGCCCGAGGCACTTTGACATACTATAACTTTATATCGGCCAATGCTATTACAAAGATATTCGGCACGTTTATATTTTAACTCTTTTCCAACAAATTGAATTTTTTTTATTAATTTGGAGGGAATGACGTCATCTATGGCTATGAAATATTGCGCAATATTCAAACATTTCAAACATTTGTAAAAAGGCCTTAAAACATAGTTTTTGAATTACATTTTAATTTTTTAAGGGCTTTTAGTATCTCTAAAGTATTTCTACATGTATACGTTGTATTTAGGCAAGATATTTTAGTTTTTGAGAACATCATTTTCCAAAATGTATGTGATTTGAAACTATCGAAATGGTTGCTCACTTTTAATCAACCAGTTTTTAATTATCTTGAGCATTATGACTAAAAAATATCCTCTAAACATCAAAAATTCTTAATTCACTGTTGGTACAACATCCATATAAAGATGTGGTAGTCTTATAATCATTTTGCATATATTGTTATATAAGATTCTCTAGGAAACTTCACCTTATTGCACAACATATTTTTTCATTTTTTGCGGAATTTCAACAAATTTTGCATTTTCCACTTCACATTTTGATAATACGAAATCGTCAGTACAAATTCAAGAAAGAAAATCTAAGTTTAAAGATATAATAATCATGTTTTTCAAAGAAAAGTAACAAAACAGAAAGGCAAAAAACTCCGCGGTTCGAATCCGGTCAGCGCCGTTTAATTGCAAGCTATTGTGGTAATGCTCCACTCTTTGAGAATTATGTATAAGTGCAATGTGTCTGCTGAGAATATATATATATATATATATATATATATATGCATGCATGCATGCATAGTAACCAACAACTGCTAACAGGGTTTTCTTCAACAAGTTTTAATACACTATATATATGATGCTGGACAGACTCTGGCCATTTCCCATCTCTGCAGGCAATATTCCATCTGCATGCTCGACACTGCACACAACTTAATTCTGCTGATATCACTTTTCGCTTAGAGCCCAATCTTTGCTGCTATGCAGCATAACATTTCTAAATAAAATTGGATATATATAACATTCCTTTCACATTATGTAAAAATACTCTGGATGTTAATTTTCTTCTCTAACCGGATCTTACACAGGATATTGTACTTGCTTCTACAATCTCTCAGTGCAGCCCCCTGATAAGCAGAGGGGCCTTTCCCCAGGGTTTATTCTTTCCAAAAGGGAAAAGGGTTTCATTGAGATTGCTATGGGAATTAATTTATTATCAATTCACAATGCATTATTTACAAGAATATGAGAAGAATAGAATAGAAGTACTTGCTTCTGCACCACCTTTACTTAGCCTGTCACTGAAATACCAGAACTGATCAAGAACAAATAGTGAACATCATCAAGCTCAAACCTTTCTACTTTTGTAAACAAAATACTAAAAAAAATTCTCTTTGTAACTTGCTTTTATCACGACATATGCTCGATGCTATGATGGATGAAACATCACATTGGAAAATGCCTAATCTAGTGCTTGCATAATCACTTCTGGATGGGAAATTGGCTGAGCGGGCTGCTAAACAAAATGTGCCTTGAGCAGAAAGATTGTACTGATGACTGATTGTTCCTCTTTTTATCTGCACCAGTGCAGAATGGATATACATACTAAACTACACATACATATGTGATTGTAATTACCACATATTATCATTCAAAACAAAGTCTAAAGATCAGTTAAATATATATTGACTCCGTGTACATGCAGTGTGAATGATAACAATATACAAATCCCATAAAAAGCAAAAATCTACAACTTACATGTCTTTTTGAACTTCTTTATCATCAAAGCGTCTTCCTATATATCTTTTTGTCGCATATAAAGTGTTCTGGGAGTTAGTGACTGCCTACAAAATACATACAGTTCTTAATAAATACAATGATCAAAGTAACAAATTTACTTACGGTGCTGTATGTGTACATGTTGTAAAATATACTCCAATGAAATAAATGATTAACAGGACAACTCAGAATTTTAGGATGTGGTTGGATAAGGGTTGCATAAACTGATCCAGCTGTCATGATATTTATGGATTTTAGGGATTTACAGAATAGTCTATCCTGCTTTTTATCCAATATATACTTTGTGTCCAGGAGGATGCTTCCTATATCAGGCCAGATACATTGGGTACTTCAAAGAAAGGAATTGACCCTAGCAGGAAACACATCTGCCAACTGTCATCAGTAAATTAGCACATATACTACTTGTCTGCAGAGAAACGTAGCCACTCTTTCAATTATAACTTCTGTTTGTATTAGTATTGCATGTGCACGTATCTTTATGGATTAGTTCACTTATGGATTAGAGTTATTAGGAAATTTTGCAACAATTCTATTTTTGTGTAAGCCTATTAGCTTTGCATAGTTTAAAACCTGACAATGGGTTTGCTACAGAAATTTGAAAATCTATAGTGTGGTACTGCAAATAGTTTTATAACCGCTGTCATAGGGTTGGCATCACCAACCGTTAGTATTGGTTCTCATATTTATCATAAAAATAAGTGTCATAGAAAAGAGCACTTGCCACACTATTAATATGTATACAGAACTATAAATATATTGTAAAAATTTTAAACAGCAAAAAGAAATTGTAACAAGACATATCTGGCTATATATGACATAGAATTATAAGTAACAGCAACACCTACTACATTTGTGAATAATTCCTCAAGGTCTCTTTATGGTAATGGCCCATTTATTTTATACGATTATATATTGTACTGGGAAACATTACCCAAATGCCAACACATTACGATTGCAATGCATACCTGTCTCCTTGCAGGTGCACCAACCAGTCGTTCACCATCTGCTGAAAATGCCACCACTGATGGTGTTGTCCTTGACCCTTCAGCATTTTCAATAACCTTTGGTGACTTGCCTTCCATTACAGAAACACATGAATTTGTTGTCCCAAGATCAATACCAATAACATGACCACGTACTGCTTGTGACCTGTTCAATTTAAGGCAGTAAGAGTATGTAAATAGGTGTTGAAAAGTCATTGTTGGCAGGTGTATCAACAAAAGTTGTAATCCTGCATACGTCTGATGTCAAACTGAAAATTTCAAACCATAGTTCATTTGTAGTTCTATCCCAACTAATAATCACATTTCTCAAAGAAAGTTGATTAGTAATAAACAGAAATTTGTGTGCCTAGAAAGTTGTAAAAGACCACATTCATAACTTTCTTAGCCCGCCAAGCAACACACAAAATAAAAATTCTTTCTTAACTTCAAATAAAAGTAAAATTTGTGAAGAAAACAATAGCCTACTCCTGCCAAAAGGGTGGCCATTTTCATTAGCCACAGAGGGAAGGCTTTCCCACAAACCACAGGGAACCAAGGGGTCACATAATGTCTGAATGAAACTTTAAAGAAAACTTTGTGTTGACTGTGGGCAAAGCTTCAAAGTAATAAATGAAGCCCCTGTGCCATTCCAGTTACATCTGATTTTTATTTTCCTTTGCCCCTTGTGCTCTTAATGATGTTCATCTTCACTTGTTTATATAGCTCCATCAACATTGCTAATTATAATGGGCTATTTGTCAACTGTATAAGCTAATTGGGAAGCTGGTCAATGGTAACTTATATAACCTATTGATAACATGAAACCACAGGAACTGAGACTTTCATATCTGAGACTTAAGTTTTTGTACAATAACACTCAAATGTGGTTATACTTCTACATCTTGGCTAGCAATGGCACTAATAAGTTGGTTGCTACATATATCAAATCAAGGGCTTTTGATGTGAACATTGATGAATTTGTACATACAGGCAATTCTAATACAATGGACATTACATTCAGGGGGGACTCATAAGTCTGACAAACTAATGCAGCTACTACATGTAGCCTGAGGAAAGCAAACTTGTGAGGGGAGCTTGAGTATGTATAATACTTTATGATGGGGAAAGAAATGACATAAAGTTATGGCAAGAGTACTTCACAAGGATAACAGTTACCTGTATTAAGAATGTTACTCTTTTGTGCTTCATTGTAAGGGAGTTGAATAAGCAGGGAGATATTTTTCTAGATTTTAATAAAGTGGGGGGTCATGATATATTGGGAAAATTGCAAATACACCCTTAAAACAGGGGAAGGGTGAAAATAAACTGGGGGGTAAATGTTTGTTTTAATACATATATTTACTATAGAATGAGATGGAAATGACAAGGACAATGTTGCTGACAGTGATGGTTAAGAAGAAGACAGTGTGGGAATGTATTGTCTCAGAACGATGTGGTACCACCAAAGGATAAACCTAAACCCAAAAATAAATCAGTCCCTGATGATCTGGAACTTATGCTGACTTGGTGATGTTTAAGTGGAATTAAATCTGCTATTAACTCTGAGAAGAAAAGTAGCTCCGATAACCTTCTACCATTTTTGGTAGAAGTCAAAAATATGTTTCCAGGTGAACAACAGAGTCGTAAAGCTTTAGGAAAAAAAGCCAGTAAACAAACTGAGTCGATAACAATGCCAATATGGATGAATTGCAATATGGACAACAATAGCACTTTCCACATTTCAACAATGAGTGACAATTTGTTCTACTTGACATTTGCTCTTAACTTTTGTTCATGGGGAATTATAAAATGCTATGAGTAAAATTTTCAAAAAATGCAATATGACACCCACCTACAATTAAGCACAAAAGAATACATAAAAATGACATGGAAAAAAGTCTGGAAAATTTGATTTTAAAGCCCTCTGAATCACAGGATGATATAAGCTAACACTTATAACAGGATCATAGAATAACTAGCTCTGTGTATATACCGGTACCATTCCAAAGGTAATTACAAGGAAAAAACTCTTAGAAGGCACATCCACCATTTTTTTCCAGAACTTGTACAATGGATGTTATGTGATGCACACTAAATTTCCCACACTACCATTTAAGTTAAATTTGCTGCTGAAAAAACCTATAATGTATACCTAGGTGCCTTTATCAATATGCTTATGTTATGCACCTATTTTCCATTAAACTCTGGCACACACTTAGCTTCTTAGCATGTTAGGGCCTAAAACTATTTGGTTTCCGAGCCAATTTCAGTGGAAAAAAGTGCATGATCTGTCATGCTACAATTTTGCCGCTGTCTATTTCAATAATTTAATGGGTACATGCAAAATTGGATGGAATTGGCTGTCTTGTCTGTTGGACATTGGAAATTCATGTCTTAAAAAGTTCTGGTTGGCCATTAAATTCCAGGCTCAGGCCATGTAGTGCTATCAGTGCTCTAAGCTTCAGCAAAAGTCCCATATATATGGGTACTGCCCTAGCCCTTGTCAAGGGAAGTGCAAGGCGTAAAAAATGCTGACTAAAAATGGGACTAGCTCCTTTTTTGATGTGTAGAGTTGAACCTATCTCCACATGTTGAGTTAAAATATCTGGTGCAGGAATTACCGAAGTTAGGGTTAGTCCCAATTGCTCAGTCTAACTACTGGTGGTAACATATATCCTTACTCTAGCAATTCTTCTGATAGTCTTTCATAGTAAAATATGATTCATTGTCAAAATACTAGCAAACGGTCACTGATGGAAGGGTAGGAAGCCCTGTGCATCCCCAAAGTCGTAAAAATAGATCACTTACGAGTATGCTTTGCACAATGTATCTTGTGCAAGTTTGCTGAGGCATGATACCTTGGGCACTGTCTGTATGCAAAAAAAGAAAGACAAGTGTCACACACAGTTTAGTATTAACTTCAAATAGGCCTACTTCTTGTCTAAGTTAATTGTAATATAGGCCTATTTGTTTATCCTTGTCTTAAAAACTGAAATAGCTGTTCTCATGTGTAGACACTATTCTGTGGCCTTCCCTATTATTTATCATAAGAAAATATCGTCATTTTACAACAATACAAGGCTCATTGCCTTTATTACATAATAGCATGTAATTGTAAGTCGCGACATTTGCATGCTATGTTCCTATACCGGTATAGAGTCTATAGGCTAACCTACATTTGCGAGATTGAATAGGCCTACTAATTAAAAATGTCAAAATTTCCATAATACGCTAAAGTTATTTGAAAGGCTAATTTCGGCACTATTAATAATCGATACAACATTTGTAATCAAGTAACAGTAAGTAGCGCATTCCATCAGGCAAAGCGTCATGAACGTGGTGGTGAGAGAACCAACTACAACGTGGTAAACATGTTACACCGGTTCGTGTACAAATTTATCAAAATTACAAATATTTAAATAGGGCGTGATAAAGCACTCAAGGTCACTTCTAGGAAGATTTCGCTATTACATGAATATATGAATACAAAACAAGCCTCGATCAGATGACTGCTACATAAGGCAGTCAATGATTTATCTATATCTAACCTATCTCTCTTCATGCTCACCTAGCGCTTGCGCCCGCAACAAAATCATGCTCACGAACGAAAAATACAAACCTGCCCAAGGATTATGTTCGATCCTGACTGCCGTATTAGTCCTAACATTTTGTCTTTGGACTCTGTCTAACGTTAGAACCAAATGTGAGAAGTTAAGGTGTATTTAGTGGCCACAGACCACACTACACTCTCCCGGTGTCGTAAGCAAATGTTAAAAGGAACTCAGATGATGAAACGCTGCACAATTCACGAAATCAGTAAGTTATGCAAAGAGACTGGGACTGCACGTGTTGAACTATTTGACAAGCCTCGCATTCAGATAAAGGCTCAGATCTTCTTCATTGTAACATCTTTTTTTCACCGACGGCTATGTTACTTGAAGACGTTTGTTGAGGTCACATCGGAAAAGAGGAAAGGTTTGTCAGTTTTACTTTGTACCCATCGAATTTCTGTGTACATATTTATTTCAAAATGCTAGATGTCATGTGGCCCTTCTTTTATTTTCCGATCTTGTAGGGGGAAAACAACCTTTTGAGGCCCTCAACTAGGGAGTTTGAATGACAAACACGCATACAAATCGTTGGTTACTATCACTTCATGGTGAAGATTCTGTACTTACATTCATATCAAAGATCAAAAAGGCTTTTATAACCACTTATTGTTCCGGTAGCAAACAAACGTTGGGTGCACAATCTTCCGAAACAGGAGAGTTATTTTTTTCGAATGCCTTTTGTAATTTCCTTTGCATAGCGCAAATATATTTGTTCATTCGTGAGAAATCTTTGAAAGTATGGCCATATTCATAAATATCCACATCAAATTTTATCATTGGAAGACTCCAAAGTTTAAATTTGTATATTACATCAAAAATTTCCGAAATTTGAGTTTACTACCGAAATTTCAAACGAATAACTAATAGAATATACAGAACTATGCAGAAATAAACAGCTTTTGCGAATATACGAAAACAATCATTCGTATAGGCCCACAAACAGAGATTTGGTCGTCAACTTGAACTCGCAGACGCCAACATTTTAAACTTGTCGAGCTATGAACTTTCTGATATTTAGAATTATGTGTTATCTCATGGCTTTGATTTTTGTGTCCCTAAGGATGACATTTGCCGTGAAACAGTGATTACATAATTTGAGCAACTGTTTGACAGTTTAAGTGAGCTATCTGCCAAGTCTGATGATGACCTTCAGGCCTTGAAGGCACGGTTGGCTGATTTGGCTTATGCGTATTGTGGCACGCTGATAGACAGAGATAATTTTCACTCCCAGCCTGAACATTTTAGAGTGTTAACATGCTCTCGGTCAAACAAAGACATAATTATAACTAGGCCTGATAAGGGTAATGGCATGGTTATCTTAGATAAATCAGACTACTTGAACAAGATGGATACTATTTTGGATGATCGGTCAAAGTTCAAACTGCTTGGAGGTGTCAGTTCCCAAGATAAAACTAGCAACGTGGAAAGGAAACTGCAATCACGCTTATTAGCATTGAAGAAAGAAAAGGAATGGACAGCTAATCCGTTCACAGTCTTCCCTAAGGTTCACTATCGAATCTGAAGAGAATGCCAGTTTACCTTTTCTTGATGTACTAGTAGAGAAATCATTGCAGGAAATTCTCATGAAAGTTTATAGTAAACCCACTGTCACTGGGCAATATGCCCGTTAGCTCTACCAAATACAAGATTAATCTCATCTACAATCTTGTTCATAGAGCTCTTATGATTTTCTATATAAGCTATATAGAACAGGAACTATCAAACCTGAGGGATTTGTTTCGGCATAATTGATATCCTGATCATATTGTAAACCATTGCATCAGCAATAAACTATTAACGTGGTCAGCAAACAAGCTCTATGGGCCTAAGAAGTACCCAGTCTATTTAATGTTGCCGTATATAGGGCAAGTGTCTAGCAAGTTCGAGTCCCAGATTAGTAAAGCTGTTGGTCATTGTTTTGGGAGCAGTCAGACTAGGGTTGTGTTCACGGCACAACGCATATTGCCTAAAGTCTACAAGGATGTCATACCAACCAAACAAAATAGTAATGTTATATATGAATTTAGATGCCATGGTAATGCTAGGTATGTTGGAAGGACATCTCAAAGACTTATAGACCGTATGTTGCAACATACTCCACCCACATTGAGAAATATGAAGGCTGTTCGTGAACATCAACAACCTGAACAAAAGTGTAAAGCAAATGTGAGGCTGATAGATTGTGATTCGGCCATCGGTACACATTTACTACATCAGCATGACTGTTTGTGGGCCTATATAAATGATTGTTTTCGTATATATGAGCTAAAGCCAGATCAGCTTTCCATCTGAAAGTTTTAGAAGTAGTTTTCATCAAAAGCCGTGATCCTTTACTTTGCCGACAAAAGGAGTTTGTGTTTTCTCTGAAATTGTTCTAACAATTTTGGCGCCTCCAAACTAATTAGCAACTGTTTCAGGGTCAAATGTTGCATGGGAAGTTATTCAAGTGTTTTCAGACATCATTTACATTTTGAATACTGGGAAATTCTACGAAATTAATACACGGGGGGGCCTAATAAGGTGCGGGGGTTATAACTTTCAAAAAATTAATGAGAGGGGGGTACGATTATTTGGCACTCGAGAGTACGCGGACGAAGCCTGGAGTAGCATCTCAGAAACAAAAATATAAATACTCCACAAACTACAAAACAGAGCTAAAGCCGCAATGAACACTGCACACTACAAAGACGACTGGTCACAGAAATGGAAAAGCGTAAAAGAGTTTATTCTGGTTTGAAAGTGCAGTAATGACATACAAAACATTGAGCAAGAAATGTTCAGAAAGGCTTTAGAGAGTCGTGGAGTAAAACTAAGAGCGCTCATACGCTGTCTTCGAATTAAACTCAGTGGCAGCGCCACTGGGGGGGAGAGCTGGGGCGGCTTCTACACCTCCACTTTTTCCCAGAATGTTTTCCAAACCAATGAAACAAGGCAAAAAAGAGGAAGTCCCCCGTCATGTCTTTATTGTTAAGAGATGACAAATCTGCAGCATATTAAGAAAAGCCTTTCCTTATCTAACAGCCCCTTTCTCTTTGACTTGGTGGCGCCACCCCTTAAAACACATACCGCGCTCCCTGGGGTCTAACAAGCACCCTAAGTGTCGCCGGAAGTGCAACTATTCTAAATTGACGTTTAACTTCATATTTATTCTCAGATCTTTACCGATACCCGATAATTCATGTCTTCTCTTTCGATCTTGTTAATTAGGAAACAACTTGCTTCTTTCACATAAGACATTAAAGTCTATATCACATTTTGCTTTCGCAAGCTTTATTGCAGTTCGTTCAAGTTCTCTGAACGTTGTGCGTCCGTTGAAGAGTTTTCTCAACACAGTAAAAGACATCCATTTCGTTCTATAAAATTTTATAATTGTACACGACGTTTCGGCACTCGCTGTTGCCATTCTCAAGTGAAATTCCTTTTCAAAAATGTTATTGCGCGTTTTAAAATTCTAACAAGCCATCATCATGTGTCGTCGTTGCCTACAAAGGCGACTTTGCAATGGTTAGCGAACTCTCAAATAGTGTACAAACACTTCTCAACATACAACAAACGACAAATTGATGCTAGAAAGGATTACACAAGAAAAGGGCAAGCTTAGCATAATATAGGTTACTTCTGAATGGTGGCAATTGTTAAGAAAGGCGATAGACGTGAATTACCGCTGTTGGTCACTATGGAGAATTCACAAAAACGAGGAGAAGACCAGCTGTTTCAATAAATGGGTATCTATCAAAATATAGAATTGTGATACTTGTTTCAATTATACACCTATCGTTCCCCTATGTGAAGACCAAAGAGTTTCACCTATGTTGTCCACCCATCATTGTGCCCATTAATGCTGACGCAGTTGGTTTGTAGAAGCATCGATTTATAATTTCTATTCCTCCCTGTGTTAAATTTATTGTACGAAACATTGCCATTCATTTTTCCAACGAATACATCTATTCTCTGCAATTGATTTACCACGCGGAAAACGTAATTCAGTTATGAACAGCAACGCCCAGCAAAGAAGGGTTTCGAAACAACTATGTGACAAAACATCGAAAGCTTGGCTACTTAATATATCGTCTTATATGTTCAAAAAAGCTTCAATATGGTTTATATGCGTATTCTTTGCTGCGCGTTGCTGTTCATAACATATATTCTCGTGTACCTGGCGTTCCCTCATTTCAGGAACAAAAGAGTTTCAGCATATACTGTCTACCCACCATTGTATCTGTTTTCGCTAAGGCAGTTGAATCATTTTACCTATTCTTACCATTCTTATTCTAAGGCACCTTCTTAAAACTTGAAGCAGATTTGAAAGTTTGAAGAAAGTTAAAAATAAATATAAAAGAAATTGGACGCAGCATCCTGAGACCTTCCGTCTAAACGTGATCGAAAAGTTGCGTCTTGAGGTCAAGAAATGATCATAACGTAACTTCGACCATTACCATCCACTAAAGCTATCCTTAGCGTTTGCTTTTATGTGAAGCTATGACTGGGAATGCCATGTTAGCTTTCTGCCAAGCCGCAACCAAAACAGCTCTCTAAATATGGATTAAAACCATATGAAACGTGCGAAATACGTCACACCATGCGACGACTTCAATAGAAACAGATGGCTGATCCAAGCTACAAAAAGTGACCTTTGTAAAGACTTCATTTATCTGAAATTCCAACACAGGCCGGTATGCACCGATATGGATTACGCAACACAAACGTGTGCACATGTTCTACGCATGCTCAATCGCACAATCAATCTAATGATAAATATTTGTCTGACGCTAGTTACCAGGGAGAATCGTAACATGAAACACAAAGAAAACAAATATCGCTTAGGGGCGTCAGAGGGTAAATCACGCAAGCTTGTTTATCAAAACGTTCTATTTGTAATTTCATTGTTCTTTTAGATTTTCAAACATAGCACGTCAGTGTGAACACCAACGCCTCGACATCAAAATTTTCAAATATTCCCTCACAAACATGGATTACGAAGTTGTGACGATAAATTCCTTGCAAAAAAACCTTTAGATACCTAAAATACGTCTCCGTCTTCAGATTTTATTTTTGTTATGTTAATGGGTAGCGTTTATTTGAAAGGAATTTAATAAAGGGTATTTATTTGGCATTTAGCCCAAATTAGGAGGTTGCATATTTTAGGGGGGGGGGGGGAGTTAAAATAGGAAGCGTCAAAATATCTTCCAGAACAAGTCGTCTTTCTTTTCATCTCCTCACTACATAAACAATGAGATCATTTTTTATGTTTGTGAACAAGTGATAAAATCAATCAAATCTCAAATTTACCTGAAAGTATGCTTGCACAGATGGGAAATCATAAATCAACTAACACTGCTTTTCATTACTCAAATTTTAAATAAACGTGACCCTGCACAATTCTGCTGCTTGAGGTGATAAGATATGAAACTGCTAACACTGATAACAACTAACATCTGCAAAACCTCTTAAGTTACACAACACCTGTTCCACAGAACTCTAAGCGCACAACAAACGGTGGCTATATGTTATCTTTCCGTGATTGGTGTTGTTTATTTTGTGGGTTGGGGAAGAAAGCTGAAAAGTACTGCATAGTACCTGCTCTGTTGATATGTATCACAAATATAAAACAGCCGTTTGTCCAGACGTAAACTATTAGCTTTGTGATATGACTTTGTTGAATGATATTTTCATCTCCTAATTTTGTAGCAGCTGGTACTTCGCAAGAGTGATAAAGGTAACCAAAGGGAGGCTAGTGCAAGATATCTCAGTAAGGGATTCCAATAGTTCACAATGTAAGGAATGCTACAGAATGGGGCTGTGTAATTGCAGGTACATGTAGCCCCTAACTCAACTTTTGCTGGTTTTCATTGACTAGCTTGGCAGCCAAGTAGTGTTTGTCGTTGTTAGTTATTTGTTTAGAGGAGAACATTCAACAAACCACACTGGCCACTTAAATAACACAATTACAGTGATTATATTTAGACATGCTGGCAGCGTGTTATGGAAATTTCTGAAGTCAATTACAAAACATAACATGCAAACATAGGGACCCAATATACGCAAATCAGTACTAGGATAAATAGGGGAACAAAGTGAAGTCTGAAATACTTGAAAAGCCTGACAAGTAAGATGGTTAGTTACTTGCGAGGCCCTAGAAGCATCAGTGCTTTGAAGTTGATAAAACTACCTTTACTCCTGGGTCAGCTCTGGTCGGGGAACCTTACCTATGGCAAAGTCTGTGCAAGGTATCAATGCCATTATATGAGAGGATGCTACAAATTTCATGTCAGACCTAATTTTGATAAGCTGAGTAGCTACTTTCTCCAGCCTTCTGAGTGAAGGTTTTCCATTCACTAATCTACGTAAGAAAACAAACTTGTGACATAACAGAAATGGTATTCTTTCTTATTAAAATAAACTAAATGGATGCTTTATGAAATCCTCTGGATCATCTTGCCTTTCATATTGTTGGTTGATTGTACACTATAGGTCTATAATTAGTAGTAATAAAGACAAATTGTTATATATTTATAGGAGGCGTAATATGAACCTGGTTATCCCCAGTATATCCCCCCATTCTTCATCATTAATTCAGTATTACAAACATTTTAAATTTTAACCAACAAGAAGGTCCCACCCACACAAAGGAGAAGCACGATAGAATATGATGTTGGCTCATACAATCAACCTAGCTACTGAGGTTATGTGGAGAGTTCCCAGCCCAAAATGTCAGGGGGTGATGGTGGCTATTTTAATAACCCAACAAGCAATAGTGACATCATAAAGGGCACTGGCTCTAACAAAACTTCCCTCCCAAAGGGGAGTGCACAGCAGAAAATCACATTATATATGCCATCAACTCTGATGGCAGATAAAGGAAGTCCTCAGCAAATATCGGGATCTTGACTTGTGAACATTTCCCTTTAAAGGAATACAGTGTCTTGCGTGTATTACTAAGGATTATATGATTTACATCCAATGTAATCTAAATAACAAAAAGAAGTTTCAATTGGGGTATGCAAACTGAATAAACCACCTACCATCTTCAGGTGATGTGCAGCTTGTGAACATACTTGGGTACCTCTTGACTCAGTGACTTCCAGGCATCCAAGATACTACAAAAGTAAAAAATAATATGAGAGTGATACTATTGTGAGACTTCCAAGAACCTACGATACTACAAAAGTAAAAAATACAATGATATTGATACTATTGTGAGACATCAGAGCACCCAAGATACTAAAACAGTAAGAAATACAGT
>JAAAKM020006971.1:58439633-58453712 GCA_010016025.2 Alatinidae sp. Z8VKAUB7J3 | reverse complement strand
ATACTAAAACAGTAAGAAATACAGTGATATTGATACTATTGTTAGATGTCCAAGCACCCAAGATACTACAACAGTAAGAAATACAGTGATATTGATACTATTGTTAGATGTCCAAGCACCCAAGATACTACAACAGTAAAGAATACAATGATATTGATACTATTGTGAAACTCCCAAGCACCCAAGATACTACAACAGTAAAAAATACAATGATATTGATACTTTTGAGAAACAGGACATCATATCCTCAATACAACATTCTTAAAATAACTTACAACACTATAGCTTTAAAGAGTTATTCATTTTTGCCACAATACAGTCAAACTATCTTGTGGGTGGCTCATGAAATAGTTGTGGTCAGTATATTGTTCTAAAAGTAAGCACTATACAATGTGAATGTCACAAAACACATCACTGTCACTTGGCTTTCCAGTATTATAAAAAATGAAACTATGTAAATTGGGGTTGCATGCTGAGGTTAACTGTTTAAACAATACAAAGAGTAATATCAGTACAAAATATAACAAGGAGATGGGAGCAATTATTGCTCAGTTAGTTGTACACAAGGCAAAGGATAATATAGGCCAATCAAATTAATCAACACTATCTGATGTTTTGCATCACTGTGAAAGATATCAAAATAAAATCTGACATGCACTTCACTACTGTGGGTCTCTGCTCCATTAAAAACATATATTTACAAAAACGTAGTTAAATATATTTACTTAACACAAGTCTCTTGCTTCAGTTTTACTTCCTAACCCTGCCCACATACAATATGCATTAACAAATTTCTCTTCCTATTAAGTTCCTACGTAAACTACGTCAGAGGTCTTATCACTACCCTGTCAAACCTTGCAATCTTAACGCAGGTTTATAAATAGTTGGGTATATGCTGAGAAGGTAAAAGAATGACACCCTCTCTTGACAGGCACCTTTTAAGGAGAAATTCCTTCAGTGTAACCTATTCTGTACACAATAGCAAATTGGTTTGTTTGCTACTTTTGGCAAACCAAAATGGCCACTGGGAGTGCCGAAATGTTGTGTTTGCATACGAAAATAAAGATTTACCATATAGTAACAACATGGTTTTCATTCGCAGTCCTTAGGACCTTACAGAACAAACAGCCCTAAAGAAACCTAGAAAGGATAGTAATTAAGCTAGTGAAAGTGCAGACAGACTTAGTATTCAACAAATTTTGCTGGGTAAACCAAGTTTGTAATACTGCACTAGCTTCATGAAATACTCAAATATTATATTTCTTGCACATTGTTTTCATGTCAATCTTAGTTTCAGGTTTCCACCAAAAATTACCCCAGCCTTATCAAATTATCATTGAAAGAAAATATTAAAAAGTGAGAAGTCCAAAGAAAGCAGTTGGCCAAAAACGTATAGTATCTTAACAGCTAATATCTCTATTTTTCATGCTGATTCCAAATAATTGGGTCTAACTTCAATGGTATTTGCGTTATTGTCAGTTTGACAAACACAAACACATTTATAGAGAGACATAATGCTCCAAACTTAACAAACTGTTCATGTGAAAGGTGAAGTCAAATAGTATCACCTTGTAACAACAACATGTAACACACTAATGTCACACCACTATAATCAATAACAAGTTACTGAGATTTTTATTGGCTGTTAAAATCATCATGTGTAATCATACATCACTTTCCACGTAACTAGCAATCAAATAGCCAACTGAAATTGACTATATAAATCAAAGATGTACACAAAACAATGCATGCCTTCATCTACCCATGCTCAGAGGCTGTTTTCCACTTGTACATTGTAACTTGTTGATCAACTCTTTGTTGCACAAACAATGAAATTAACCAGTCTTGGGTAAACAAAATGCGTAACAATATGCTCTGGTTTGTCAACTCTTATCACTAACTAGCTTAGAAATCACCCTTCTTCAATTTTGTCTTGATCAATTTAGCCAAACACACAAAGGCCTTATCACATTGGCACAAACAATGGTTACTAAGCAATTTTTTGATGAAGCAGTATTCTTCTTGGCCTTTTGAAGAGAATAGAGCAGGATAACTGAGCATGAAAGAGTAGAGACTTAATAGTTTCTTGTGCGTAGCTCAAAGATAGAATAAAAACACATCTCAAGGGTTATCAAGACTGATTTTCTGCTGAGGAAATTGAGTTTAGACATAACACAGTTCGGATCAGATTGGAAGTTGGCCATTGATATAACCTGATCAATATTAGCACGGAAAGTAGACAGTAAATCAAAAATGATGATGATAATGTGATGATGATGATAATGATGATAATTAATGATGATGATGATGATGATGATGATAATAGTAATGATAATGACAAGTTCCAATTCCAAGTTCCTATTAAGTAAGTGTTTCACTTTATCAAACAGATATGCCTGAAACCCCTATTTTTACATAAGCTTTCTTGATGATGTCAAACAGAGAAGTTATTTGAAGAAAATGTTACGTGCTGGTGTGAAACAATGAGAAAAACTGGTTTGGAGAGGAAGCCAATAATAGGTATATAATAAAGATTGTGTGTCAGCCTCCAAAAACTCAAACTTATTAAGCAAATTATTAAAGCTTAAATAACACACAAAGGCTAAGACTAGGTTCTGAAAGAATCACGGAAACCACTTCAATCAGTGTAATGCTTTATAATGCAAATTCCAGCCATAGAACAAGGCTTTGTATTCCAATAAACATATTGACGTACTTAGGCAGACAATGCTACAGCAAAACCATAAGTACATCAAATAAAAATGACTGGTAGCAAATTCCGCGGCAACTTATAATGCTACAAAATCTTCATACATTAATGCCTTGAGTCCTTGACATAAAATTTCCTCGACTTAAATCATCTAAAATTTAAATCAATCTAGGTCGGTGGCTTTATTCCTGGCTTTTAGGGATCTCTTATATGAGAATACCAGTTCATCATGAAGCAGTGTTATCAATACTGGGATTCATGGATCTCTAGGTGGTCTAATAGGAGAATACCAGTTCATGATAGAGCCTGGGTGTAGAGGAAGAGGTTTTGTAAATGTATTCTGCTTCATGCCTTGGTTCTATAAAAGGGTACAAAAGTAGTAAAGCAGTAGCCAAACATTGGCACTTGAAAATCCAATCGCACAAAGACTTCACTCCCGTTCAAGCTGGCGACGAAAAACTGAAGATCTTACCGCAAACCAACAAAGAAAATATTCACCTAAAATAGTTTTACGTAAAGAGCAGTTGAAACCTTTGCATCATTATTATACCTAGACAATTATGATCTGCATTCCCCAATAATATGAGCAAAAAATTTGCAGTAACTTTAAATAAACAAATAAATTATATTCTGTGTCGACATTTGTCTCGAATGTTATTTGCGGAAAGAGGCTCAAACATGCCGGCCATTTGTGGAGGAATAAGAAAGAACTTGCCAGCGACATCGTTTTCTGGAAACCAAAACATGGTAAACGATCCAGTGGAAGACCCCAGCGTATCGATACAGATCAGTGAGTAGGTGACACTGGATTTAATTTGGATGACATTCCCAGAGTGGTGGAGAAATGGCAGACTTGGAGAGGTCAAACAAGTCCGAGAAAACTCGACCGGATGATGATGATGATGATGATGATGATGATGATGATGATGATGATTTTAATGCATGCCAGATGTTTGGGCTCTGTACCATTGTAAATATGAAATCTTAAAAGTAACTTACATCCTTTTTGTCATAAAGTAGCTTACGTCATTTTGTGAGGCATTTTTAAACGTTGGTTTTCTTACTTTCACAGGAGTGTTGCAAATTAGCTGGCCAAATACGGAGGTTATATGGCGCAAATTTAAAGGCACATGTGCCATTTCACATCTATCTTGCTAATATGGGTGAAGAGACACCTTTATATAAGGAATGCTGTAGGCAGAATGATGGATTCGAAAAGTATATGGTACGCTCTGTTTAAATTTGCGAAGAAGCCAATTGGTTCTTTCTCTAATATTATCTGTGTTACTGGCCTGACTAAACCTAGCCATTGACAACAGCTTTCCAATATTCACGCTTCTCTAGTATTCCATCATAGCACATTTGACACATTGTGTTTCTCTGGTGTTCCTGCAAATTGGAATACATGTGGCATGATTTTCAAACCATCATGAAAGTGGCGACGAGGATAGCACCTGTCATGATAGAGTATTCTTTAACTAACCATGTGATTATCTCTTTCCGTGATTACTAACCAGGGCGATCTATATAACAGGCCTGCACAACATAACACCGGAGGCCAGAACTGGAGGCCATTAACTAAACATACATTGTGTATCAACAATGACTATAATTCCAGTAATCTTCCATCATAACACTTCTAGGAAGCACATATCTATTTGTGTTCAGTACATTTCATTACACAACATTTCCGAGGAATGTTTGTATCACAAATTGCTATAGTTTATATCAGATTATCCTCCGGAATAAAATACACGTTCATCTTCTAGACAAACCTCAACAGTTCTGTTGCATTTAGGCGCCACAGTCGTTCTATGAAAAATCGCTGGTAGAAGTACGTGATTTACGCTTTCATTATATTGTTCACTTCACTTCAATACTATTTTGTGCATATATTATTCTAACAAAGAAAAACCAAGTGCTGATTGATAAACCCAATGGCCTCCAGTGCTGGCCTCCGATTGCATGTTGTCCAGGCCTGCTATTTAGATCGCCCTGTTACTAACCCTTCGTGCTCTTATTAACTAACAGTCATCTACTAACAAAGTAAGTCCAGCCACTTCTCGATTCTTCTGATCCTATGAAATTCTTTCATGTTGTTCTCGTCTTTGTGATTGGTTGATTCTTTGTATGTATATATATATAGACTCTCAAAAACCGTCTACCACCTATGCGTATAAATATTGTATCATATATCACATCATTTATATATCTATATATATATAAGAACACAGCAGACACATAGCATTTACTATATATATTTGTATATGTATGTAATTTGCAAAGGAAGAGACTGACTGAGGATTGAAAGACCAGAGATCTGTGTACGCTGTATGAAGAATTGCTCTTCCTAGCGTCGGCTGCGACGCTCCTGTTATACTGCTGGAAGACCGTTTATCATATTGAAAGTGACGATCATGACACTCGATTAATTTACCTTTCAAGGTTTATGGTAGACTGTGCTTTCAAAATAATTAAATCTATATGGACAAGTTGAATACCAGTGACATAATTTCCATCAAATGCTGTGCGTTGTTTTGTTCGTAGGTTGATCGAACTCATTGCTCGGTGCTAGACCTGTTTCCAAAAGATGATGTCACATGGCTTACACCTGATTCGGAAAGAGGTATGACACTGGTGGGCAATCTGCAGCCCGCGGGCCACACGCGGCCCACAATGTCTTAGGAAACTCGCGTATTTAGCATATTTGAAAATATTAAACAGTAAACAGAAGTAAAACCGAATATATGTGCTTGAATGAGAGGGAAGATGAGGGACAAGTGCAGATGCTAGGGGTAGAGGTAAGATGGATGAATTCAAGTATTTAGGTCAACAATCCAGACTAATGGAGAGTGCAGTAGGGAGGTAAAAAGGAGAGTGCAGGCTGGTTAGAATGGTTGGAGAAGGGTGAGAGGAGGATATCAGCAAAAATGAAGGGTAAAGTGTATAAGACATTGGTGAGACCAGCTATGATGCATGGCTTGGAGGCAGTGGCAATGACAAAGAGGTAGGAGGCAGAGCTAGATGTGGCAGAGTTGAAAATGCTGAAATTTTTCCTAGGAGTGACGAGGATGGACAGAATTAGAAACGAATATATCAGAGGAACTGCCTGGGTAAGACGGTTGGGTGATAAGGTGAGAGAGGAGAGACCGAGATGGTTTGCCATGTGCATAGGGATATATTGGAAGGAGGATGCTGGAGATGGGAATACCGGGTAGGAGAAGGAGAGGGAGGCCAAAGAGAAGGTTCATAGATGTGGTGAGGGAGGACATGAGAGTGGTTGGCGTAACGGAGGAGGAAACAGACGATAGACAGGTGTGGAGACAAAGGATCCGCTGTGGCGACCCCTAAAGGGAGAAGCCGAAAGAAAAAGAAGAAGAAGAAGAGACAGTAAACACGAGATATCAAATAAATCAATCTTTCGATGTAATCTTCACACAATCCTAAGGGTATATAAAACGTGAAAGTAACCATTTATGGACTTAGTGACCCAATTAAACAAGCTACATGATATCATATTTGATTTGAACAATCTCATAAAATAATAATTTTGTTCTTTGTTTGTATGATTAACTGGAACAGACAGCTGTGTAAAGTTACAATTTCCGCCTGGTAAATCAGTTGTGATTTAAGAAGTTTTGCAATAAACTGTATCATTCACGTGATCAGTCGGAAATTAGAAATTGTGGTTTCATTAAGGCGCAAAAATATAAGTAGCTTGGTGGATTGACATATAACAATCATTTTAATGTTTCTTCTTCTAGAAATTACATTTTAATTTTTTTATTATGCCACCTAATAAAGAACTTTAGGGTACACTACATATCTACTCTTGTTGTGTCAATTCTGGCAGTTTTAAAGTTTTATAACAGTCAGCAGCCCCCTAGATGTACTGGGAAACTCCAAACTTTGGTTACTACTCCAACTATAAGTCTTTACTCTTGGGTGCCTAATTGTAGGGGGAGGGGGGGGGGTAAAATTCCATTTTCTGAAAAATTTCAATACCCATTTTATTTTATTAAGCCTCCCCCTAATAAAGAAATTCTTCGGGACCACTAGCCCCCTTCTTATTATGACCCACTATTATTGGGTCTGCAGGATAAGAAAAGGAACAAATTGTAAAACTAATGGAACATCTTCTTTCTTTACTACTCAAACAAGTCATCACAGTTGCCTTCCTCTTTATCAGCTGAAGGAGTTGTTTGTTTTTACATGTAATTTTCCTTTTCACCAACCCCCACGTTTATTGTGACCCCTCCCTTGTATTGCATATTAGTGGAAGCATCCCCCTGCTATTACGCCCCCGCTACAATTAGGCACCCATATGAATTCATATTCATCTGAATTATTTTCCACTTTTTCTTTTCAGTCCTAGAAACAATTGAACCTGACAGAATTTATGTCATCGGTGGCTTAGTTGATCATCAGATCATAAAGGTACTAAATATCTCTAAATATACAATTGAGGTCACAATACAAGCTACTTGAAAGCAATTAGCGCTTCAGAATTATTAGTAAGTTTTGAAAAGAACACTAGAGAAATAGAAAATATGTCACCACCGGGGATCGGACGCGTGACCCACGCTTTCACGGCGTTCGCTCTACCGACTGAGCTAGGTGACCTCCGATGTTAACATACTTTTATTTCTGTAGTCGCCACATTAGCTCCCAATCATCCGCCGGTGGGCATCGACATCCTGCTCAACGCAATGGAAGACCAGCCTCTCTGCGCCATGTGACTTGACCAAGGAAGAACTGCTGCCGTCCGGCCCGTCATCAATCCAAAGCCCATTGACACGTGACACGGGTTCGATCCCCGGTGGTGACATGCTTCTCTAGTGTTCTTTTCAAAACTAACATTTCAAATCCGCTCTTCTCGACGCTTCTCTTCTCAAGTAGAAAAATGTTCCTACGTCGATTACAGAATGGTTCGGTTTAATTAAAATGTAAAAATTGCGTTACCTTTAGCGTCGCGTTATTAATACAGGGTTCACATGCAACCTGGAAATCAGGGATTTGTCAGGGAATTTTAGGCTAGACTCATTTTGTGAGTCAAATCAGGGAATTGTCCGCGAAAATTGAAAAATTCAGGGAATCAGGGAAAACCTGATTTGAGCTGTTCAATTTTTTTTAGCTTATTGTGTTTTTATTTTCCAGAAAAGTGCCTTTTCCTTAAAATTATTATGAACGTCATTGAAATGATACTGTGAACGTTATGAGATGTATAACCTTGGTGTAACAGGCGTTCATACAATAAATGACGCTTGATATAATGCAATGCTAGATTTGCGCAAGGAATGTATTTTCAGAATTTCGTTAGGGAAGTCAGTAAATTATCAGGGAATTTTTTATACTTAATATGCCTTGCGAGGGTTACTGGTTTGTTAAATCAAATTTATATCTTCTACTCCGGCTTTTAGGACAAAAGTAACCAACGTGCTAAGGAATTGCAAATACACACTGCAAGGCTACCCATCCCAGAATATATGGAAAGAGCAGAGGATGCAGTTGGGGCTTTCAATACTGTGCTAACAGTTAACCAAGGTAATAGAATTTCTTATTATTAGTCCATCTATTACCGATAAGATGGTATAATTACAGGATCTACATTCCGTGCTTTCCGCATCTGTCATTTTTTGCCTCAATTTTCCCCACCACTCGTAATCATTTGCAGTCATTCCTTACATCGTCTCATCCTTCATCGTGGCTAGTGGTAGTTGGAACGGCCTGATACTCTAATTTTCATTTTTAATTTCTCTGTGTTACTCCTCTATCCCTAGTAACTCTTTCAAGCCATTTCTCTTTCCTTTCTTCAACCTCACTCTTACCTCTTAGTCTTTCATATTCTCTTCTCTCTCCTTCCTTCAACAACATTTCTTACGCTTCTCTTTCCCTCTACAACTTTCTTTGCTTCATCATGCTCCTGTGACTACACCTACAACTGGTGTTGCACCTACTTCCCCTTGCTTTTACTGTTGTTTCAGTCTTGCTCTACTCCTGTTTTCCCATCTCTTCTTTTTCTGTCTGATACCATTATTTTTGCTCTATTGTACCTCCTGATGACCCCCCACCCCCATGAACTGAGGTATTGCCTTGTCAACTTATTCTCAACTTGTAGTATTCTGTTGCTCTGTTTCAGTTCCTCTATTAAACCGTACTTCCTTTCTACTTTTGCTTTACCCTGCCAGTAATCCGCAGTAAGCAAAATCAGTCTGCTAATGGTTTTGTCATTTCTCTGTCCTATCTACTATGTTGTGCTCTTCTTTGGCTGTGCTTTTCCTTGATCCAACCTGCTTCTGTTCATCGCTTTCTCTTCCCTCGCTTTACTACTGCCGTACTCCTGCTCCTTTGCTGCACTGCACCGTTGCTAATCTAACACACTCCTCGTGCTGTTCCTGCTTTGCTTTCGGTCTCAGTTCTGTTCTTTCTCCTACTCCGACCTTTATCCGTGTTCATGTTGCTCCTGGTCACTCTTAGTTCTGCCACTGCTTGTGCTTTGACTAAGCACTTCTCTTGCTCTGCTTCAGCACTGTTCCACCTTTTCCCGTGTCTGCTCCTGGACGAAGTTTTTTCATGGCATCTTTTCAGCTCCTGCTCAAGCCGTACTCCACTCGTGTTCTAGCCATGAGTGGGCTCTGATCTACCCTTTTTTTCCTGCTCCTTCGTGATCTTTTGCTGCTCCGGCTATCGCCTCAACCCCTGCTCTTTTCCACTATGTACTCTGATGCTGCTCCTCAATCCTTGCTATTCTCGTGCCCTGGTCTTTCCTTGCTTTTCTCTGCTGAAACCAGCTTTTTTTCACTTGCGGCCGCTCCCTACTCTGTCCGGCTGTACTGGATGGCGTTATTTAAATGCGATTTTCTTCCTGATTTTTTCTTTACTCTCCTAGCTTTTACGCGCGTGTTCTGCTTTATACTAAGTTTGTTTTATATGGCAGAGCTAGTCACCTTTATTTATTTCTCTTTCGGTTTCCTTTATAGTGTTCGAGATCTTGATAGATTGCAACGCGTCCAAGAACTGGAAAGAAGCATTAAACAAAAATGTCCCTAAAAGAAAAGGTTGGGTACTAAAGGGAAAGTGACGTTATCATATCAGTGCATAGAAAACTGATTGCATCACAGGAAGTAGCTGCGAGATGAGCTACAGGGCAGGTACATGGCACTGCAGTAGGCCCCCAGGAAAACACAAATGGCAACGCTGAATGACGTTTTGTTGACCCTTTGAGCAATAAGAGCAAGAAACGTCTCAACGCCGAGTAAAGTGAATGTAGTTCCCACGTGCCGTGCAAGCTATGAACTCTTTTCTGTTCAATGACAGTAATGCACCTTCCCTCTAAGTGTTTAACGGCTGCATGACACCAGGTTCACCAGGCAGAATGATTTAGGGAACCTCCATCCCAACTTAAAGAGCTCGTGCCGTACGCTTTCAAGCTCAACTGTAGAGCCTCTTTGTAACTCAGACGAGGACGTCCTACACGACGGAGGCTCCTCTTTCAGCTGCCCGACAACAGAGACTTTGGGGTTTGGTGATCATCCGTAGGTCGTGCATACCCAAACAAACACAGCTGGGACTTGAATATAATAGCTTCGATGCTTAATATTCTGCATCTTTCTAGGACCACAGTGACAATTCTATCATGCCAACAAATATTCTATATACGGTTTAGGCAGTGCCTGTGAATCATTTACGTAGAGAAATTTCGAATGACTTGGCGTACTAAGGGTATAGAATTTATATGAAGCGTTGCCCTTGGGCGCTTCATCTGCCCATGATTTATTAGTTAGCCTGTTTGGTGGTTTTTCTGTTTATTAAGGGTAGTTTCAATGTCAGACTCACTGCACATCAGGGGTCTTTGATTGACAGACTGCCTTACCGAAAAATCATAAGACCTTACATGCCCAAAGCAGATTGGAAGGACGAGAAATAAAAAGAAGCGTTTTATAGGGCGCCCCTTGTTGGTTATTCATGCAATTTGTATATTGATATTATAGCCTCGCTTTGGTAATCTCGTTTTCGTCTCTTTTGTTACCACTTATTTCCTGTACGTCATTAGCCTTTCGTATTGTAACATTTGTGTCTGTTGTATAAAAGTCCTCCTTGTGCTTAATAGATTTTGATTTTGATTGACTTTAAGGGAGTTCAGACGAATGTTACATCCGATTCTTCTTGCGATTATGCACCTTATTAAGATATAAGTCTTTTACTACATATATTAACGTCACAGCAATCTCAATATTTGTACCCGCCCCGGGGACACCCATTTCCCTTTAGGACAAAAAGGTCCCGTGGAATATCCCCACTTCTTATCAAGTGGCTACACTGAGAGATTATTACCATGCTGGAGTCATACTTTGTGCTAGCATAGGAATCTGGATAACACGACCGGTCTTTTGCAAAATTCTCTCGCAATATACGATGTACAGCCCGCAGTAAATGTAACTTAAGATGTTCCTAGGACTCATGTGAATTAATATTAAGTGAGTATGAACGTGTTTTTGCTAGCAGTGCAAGTCGGGGCCTTAGCGGCACTCAATACATCTTACACGGAATATAAGGCTTTTGAACAGGACTTAGGGTTAAATTCAAAACTTTTTTGAACTGACGGCGGGCATAATAAAGTGTCACTAACACTCGTTACCTTCATGAAGAAGAACATGAATCTTGGAAGGCAACTATGATCCTCAATCATATTACAGGAACCATCACATCAAGACAGATCAGCATCAAATGTGGAATATTCGAAAATCTTGTTTTGTCTCTTATTAGCGCCTTTTAGATCAATGCTTAACAACAGCAACTATGGATATGAACTTCAGGAACACACGATATCTCGTCTACTCTACATGGATGATCTCAAGACATATGGAAAAAATGATGATCACCAGGAAGATCTGCTTGCCACAGTAAAGAAGTTCAGCGATGACATCTCCATGGAATTTTGGCCTTGACAAAGGCGCAAAAGGCACTTTCAGAAAAGCAAACTGACACAAACATCATCGATCCAGCTTGACATCAACACTACCATAAAGGAGCTAGAACAAGAAGAAAGCTACAAGTATCTAGGAGTAAATGAAGGCGATGAAAGATGAAGGAGAAGATCAAAAAGGAATACTAACGGAGAGTGAGACTAGTCCTTAAGAGTGGGCTGAATGCTGCCAACAGGTTTCTTGCTATAAACACCCTTGCAGTGCTAGTTGTCACCTACAGTTTCAATGTCATAAACTGGCAGCTTTCTGAAATCAAGAAGACTAAAGGCAAGAAAATCACTCACCTTTGAAAAATTGCATCATCCAAAAGCAGATGTTATTGGAGCGCTGGGACAATACGAATATATCGTCAAGACCCCAGGAAAGATAGACATCGATGAAATTCAAATAACCGTTCTGCTAGGAACAGCCCACATCATCTGACAGACCCTTTCTATAATCTAAAGTACTGTATCCTCCTTAGGCCCAGCGATTGTTCCCGTAGATACAGGTAGAAGTACACCATCATTAAGGTTGATAATAATCATGATAATAATAATAATAATAATAATAATAATAATAATAATAATAATGATAATTTTTTAAACTTCAATCTATTGTCATTATTCTTATACAATTCCAGTACTCTCTTACAAAAAGGTATCCAGGATTTATTATGGTATATGTCTATCACGTTAAGAGTTCTGGTTGTGGCCATTCCTGATTTCTTTTGCAAAAAATGAAATGCTACTACTACTACTAATAATAAATATAATAGTAACTGACTTACTGTACTTCTCGTTACTGAGTGTTTAAGTAGGGTGTCACTACGATAGCAACAAAACGCACTTTCTTTAGTTATGTAGCTGCTGTGAGGTTAATCTAAGACTGAAAATACCTTTATTTGGAAGAGGCCTTTAAACTCTAAGGAGCTGCAGTAATTATCGTGACATAAATGCGCTCTGCGTTAGTTTCTTTGTAATTCCTGGTTTCTATGGCGGTACACCTTGTTTGTATAAGTCTGCTGTATTGTTGATGTAGTATATAGCGGATGGTGACAAGATAATATTGTCGAAATATTCTAAATAAAGATAGTTTTCCTTGAATTTTATATCTTAAAATCAGAAAATGTTATTATTCGGTTTTTGTTTTCTTTTTAGAGAGCTTTAATTAACGTGTCGAGACACATTACTATGAAATCTTTGAAATTAATAATGAGAATGCATCTCGAAAATGATCTTAAAGGATGTAATTATGCTTTATTTATAAGAGGTTTTGAAGTTTAAATATCCAGTGGAACAATAACAACTTTTATCAAAGTAACATTTCAGAGTAAAAGGTGGTCCCTGTTTTCATTGGATTCTGTAATAAAATGATAAATTTAAACATTGCAGGAAATAAGGAAAACATTTTGTACTAAAAAGCGTTTTGTCTGACACTCCTCAGAATACAGTCATCAGAATGATCAAAATGAAACGTGTAAAAAGAGAAAACCCAACTGTATTTTGAAAGAGCCAAATCAGAAATTGGACTGCCTGAATGGCTTGTATTTTAGACAAATTAGTTTCCTCCGCAACAAGATTGATTGAATAGGCCTAGTGAGAAAACGAATTATTTTCATTGCGTAGCAAAGCTTTTCTTGCTTTTATGTGGACTGACTCCAGAACGGCCTAACTTGACTTTGAAATGATAAAACGTCTTTTCCCTATACAAGCTCGTAACCAAGAGAGGGCCATTAGGGGGCCATGTCCCCTTTGACGAAAATGTTGTCCGCCTGTAAGTATTTTCTTAGTACATAATCTTGTAAATTTTCGTTATCAGTCAAACCCTTAATGATGTCGGTTATGAGCCCGTTGGCATCTGTTTGTTCTTACATCATCTTCTTACACGACCCACCATGACAATAATTACTAGTGTGATTTGATTTCTAAAGTATCTGTCAACTAATTAACTGCTCCTTGATAGTTCTACAAACGGCACTTACATGTTTTAAGCCATCATAGCCACGTCCCAGTTTACACTTGGTACCGTGGAGTATCATGTCTTAATTTTTAAGAAAACACTAGAGAAATGGAAAATATGTCACCACCAGGAATCAATTCAGTAACTCACGTTTTCGCGGGCATGTGCTCTACCAACTGAGCTAGGTGACCTCTGAAGTTAACAAACTTTATTGCTCTAGTGGCCACATCAGCTCCTAATCATCCACCGGTGGACATCGACATCCAGCTCAACGCAATTGGAGACCAGCCTCTTTGCTCCATATGACTTGACCAACAAAGGACTGCTTTACGGCCCTTCTATCTGTCCATGCGCTACCTCTGCTTTTTTTCCAGAAGATTTCACTGTTTCAATTAGCCTCCCTTCCCAGAAGCAACAAAGGACACTCAAGCCCTTCCTAAC
>JAAAKM020006971.1:58399020-58412051 GCA_010016025.2 Alatinidae sp. Z8VKAUB7J3 | reverse complement strand
GCAGACGTCTAATTGTAAGAGGCGCCCCCTCTCCCTAGTCTGCAGTTACTATAACTCCACCCTCCAACCCTTACAGAAACTAAAGAGCTACGGATCTTTTGTAACGTGGGTCAGAGGTTCGAGCCGAGTTGGGTCCATATTATTAGTTTCTTTGGTGTCTGCCCATATACAGATATTTCGGATCCTCTCTTCTCGATCTGAATTTGTGACTGACAATGGGCCTTGGACAGATAGACTGGCCGGATGGCCGTCCTCCCTCGGTCAAGTTACATGGCGCAGAGAGGCTGGTCAGTTATTGCGTTGAGCTTCGTGTCGATTTCTATCGGTGGGTGATTGAATAATGTGGCGACTAATGAAGTAGAGTATATTAAGACCCGAGGTCACCTTGCTTAGTTGGTAGAGCACGCGCCGTGAAAGGCCCCACTGCTTATCAGGGGCTACACTGAGAGATTACCGTGAAGGGGTGGGTCCCGGTTCTAGCCCCAGCGGTTACATATTTTCTATTTTTCTGGTGCGATTTTTTCTGGTTCTACTTTTCGAATACGTTGTCAGTATTTCAGTACTCGACAAAATGCGTAATTTTAAAAGGTCTGGAAGACAAATCACGCTCAACTAGTTACTATATTTCTCTGGGCGGCCCACCTCAATCCCGGGCCTGTTAAAAGGTTTGAAACTTACCATGTGTCATAACAGGGCAGAATGTTGCCACACATCATGCATTTTGAGCCGGAATACATTTTTAAGATAAGTGTGTATATTTTACCGGTATTCAGTTTGGGGAACCGTGACACTAAAAGCCTCATTCGCGTTCAATTTGTATAGAAGTTAGACCGTTTTCCACTCGCATAAGAGAAGCACAGTTTGCAAAAGGGCATTATGATAGCAATTAAGTGTTAGTGTCAGTGGTAATATACCTATATAACCAAGACCCACGGTGCCTCTTGTCAGGATGGAAAATATATTCACGGAGGGGGCTGGTAGGCCCCGGGCACTTTGACACACCATAACTTTTAGCTAATGCTATTACAAAGATGTTTGGTACGTTTTCCAAGGTTCTCTAGCGAATTTCACCTTATTGCACAACAGTTTTTCATTATTTGCGAAATTTCAACAAATTTTGCATTTGTCAATTTGATAATACGAAATCGTCGTACAAATTCAGGAAAGAAAATCTAAGCTTAAAGGCTTAAAGATATAATCATGTTTTTCAAAGAAAAGTAACAAAACTCCACTGTAGGTCAACAATAAGCGATTATCGCAAAATTTTTAAAAATGTTCAAAAAAAATTATTCATCTAAAGAATTCTCGGTAAAAGTTCGGAAAAGTCACAAAATTTCTAGTCAATCCGTCCAGGCGTTGAAATATGTAGTCGCGTGTGCATTGTAAGCTAGGGTTAACAAACCACCTCCTTCTTTGACAGTATTGGAATTCTTAAATACGTTTGTCCTTTGATATCGCTAGCGGATCCAAAAGGCAGACTTACCAAGGCCAAGCCAAGGCCAAGGTAAAGGATTCTCAGTAAATTTTGGCTTTTTAAGAATCTAAAAGGGAAATTATGTTCGTTAATGACACTACAGTGCGGGTGTGTGCGAGCGTGAGTATGGCATAGGAAAATCCATGCAACCTCCATTGCCGAGTGTTGAAATCGGCCCCTTCGAAAGTTGACTCCCCGTCCCCACTACAATGAATTTCTGTATCTGCCAATGGCGTCAGGTGCCTGTATCCATACACATCGGTACCAAATAAAGGAGCGCTTCCAAGTGGACGGGAGCTGAGACATTTGAAATAAACTTTGATAAAATCCTGGGTCCAAACAGCTTTTGGTTTCGCCATTACAAATACTGTTTAGCTCCCAAAGCTTACAAGAATGCAAAACAGATTATAATTTACCAGCTAAACAATTTTTGTAGGTAAAAGCGCCCACAAAGAAACTATTATTCAGACTATTATAAAGACTATTATTTTATCCTATTTCAAGCTGTGCCAAGTGTATCGAGTGCTTTGTAAGCATTTAATACTTAAAAGTATTTTACCAGAAAGATAATACAATTGAGCCCCAGACGTTCATTTTTACCTATAATCTTGGACAAAACTGTTGAGAAAAATTAGTGGAAAGATGACCAAATCAGTAAAAATGCAACAGAACTGTTGCAACGTGACATACGCTTCCAGTACTGGTATTACTTCGTATGTTCTCCTTTTGGGCATCTGGACCCATGCCTGCAGCACAATCACACTGGCATTCTTCAATGTTTCCTTCCCTTGACAGTTTCAAATGCACATTATAGACAATTGTCTTTTTCATTTCTGCACGACATTGGCTCTTCAAATAAAATTTACCGCTTTCACATGCTATGCGTACAAAGCACAGGAATCTACAAGAAAGAAAGAATTGGCACATTGACTTAATGACAAAAGTCTATATCAGATTACCAGTTTTGGTACTAGCATACTCTCCTTTTATTGGCAAGATATCCTACATCTTATTATGCACGTCTTGACATTTGTGAATGAATTGGTGGAAAATGGTGCTCTGTAAGACAAACTTTATTACGCAGAATGCCTCAACTTACCATAGAAACAAATTCCTCGGAATAAACAAGAGCTACATAAGGACTTGATAATAAACCAGATATCCGAGGGACCGTCACATTAAATTTAAAATACTCATGCAAGAAACTGACGGTTATCCTTATAACAGGCACATACATGCAAAAATATTTGCGTAGAACCATTAAGATTGTTCGTATCATATACAGTAACGTATGGAAATAGCCGAACAAAAGAAGTGTTGCATCCAGGTTATAGCATATCATAAGCCATTAACGATAAACGTTTTGTTTAAACTTTAAAACTGAGTATCATTTGTGTGTAGGCCTACTCACCTGGCATTATAAATCCTGTGACCTGCTCTTGCGTTAATGTCAAAGCTATCCAAATAAACGTCCACCATAGCTTCTGTAACCGTCGGGACTGAGTCTTTATTAGTTAAGTCTTTAAATAATTTTGCATCTGGTAAGAACATATCAAATTTATGCTCTGCAGACTCGGTACTTGTGCTGGGTTCATTAGGAAGTCCTTGTTTCGATCGTACAATTCAAGCCTGTATTGCATGCAGTGAAGAAAGTGAACCAAAACAACATTAGATTATTTTGCCTAGCAACCGTGAAGGGGGCCTTAATATTAAATAAACAGATGACAACGCACATATACAATTTTAACAGTCATAAATATGCAGGTATGCAAGATCGATAATTGACATTACCATAGGTTATTCAGCGAAACAAAAAACAGAAGCAGTTACTTGGGTGACTGATATAAACACAACCCAGTGTAACGTGAAACCGAGGAAATATATGATCGCTAAGAGTGTCCTTACCTCTCAATTAATTCCCTTTTTCTCCCTGATAAACGCGCACCACGAAGTGATAGTTGCTTTCGAAGCTCCTTTAAAGTTAAAGTATCGTATTTTCCCATAGTTTCAATGCAGTTTCTGAGACGTATAAAAAGCTGGGTTCACTCTGAAAGAAGAAAACTAAATGTTGATATCTGTAAGCCTCGTCCTGAATTTGCAACCTTGACCCAAGATCGAAAGCGAGGCACATATTCTCAGGAATTTCGTACATTCCCCATTCTGATTACAGCTGGCTTTGTCAGAAACCACTGCTACAAGCGTTAAGTCCCACAAAATTTTCTAGATATCCTATGTTTTGCACATTAGAGGAGATAAATGATCTGCAGATCCACCCCTTGCTTCAAAATATGACACACTATATTTGAAATCGCAGCAAATACTCATTGGAGACATTTTTTCAGTGTTGTGAATTGTTTTCTCATTTGTATTCTTGACAGTGTTCTCTTTACTTGGCATGTCTTACTTGTTACATACACCATTTTATTCGCCTCTACTCCTTCTACCCTTGTAGCAATGTTATTATCGTCCTATGAGGCTATCATTCACTGGCGAAAAGTAAAATTGGGAAGAGTGAGCAAGTGCAATTAACAAAGCTGTCATGCTGCACAACGGATTTGATCAATGGAGGGGCACAATCTGTAATTGACTGGTTAAGGTGGATATGCCACAAAAAGAGACACGAATTTACATCATTCGAGATTGTGGACTTTTACCACTCCATCAGTGACAGTTTGCTTTCGAAAGCCATCAACTGGACCCGAAATTTCCCCCCTATTGATGACACCGAGATGGACATAATTACGTATTGTAATAAGTAGTTCTTATTTGGCGATGAGAGACCGTGGGTTAATGAAGACAGTACAAGGCTATTCGCTGTTATAATGGGTAGCTTCGATAAAGCAGAAGTGCGTGAGCCTGTCGGGTTATACGTCATTGATTTACTACAGCAACTATTTCCAAAAGAAAATATTGGACTCGTTGTATGCAACCACATGGCCTACCTGACCGAACAATAATGCGGACGCCATGTTGGATGATAATTTGCTGCAAGTGTATCGATAAAAAAAGGCTACACCATGAATTGTGTATCCAATTACTGCAAAAGGGTTGGACAAGGCGATGCAAAAAATAAATATGGAGAAGATAAACATTATCGGTTTTGACCTGTACTCGTTAAAAGGTGTCTGAATTCAAGAAAGCCAAAGATATTTCATTACCACATATTAAATATCCAGACGTAGTCAACTACCTGGTTCTGCAAACGTCCTGGCTTAGTAAATATCAGATGAAGGCTTACAAGAGTCTTGAAGCCTACAACTATTTCGTGTCAGGTTGGGTCGGTGAACTTTTGACGAAAGAAGTGCAGAATATCAGCGTGGTCGTGTATGCAAGGGTAAGCGGTACACTTTACTAGCCATTTTGTACAGAAGTCGCCGTTCGTAAATTTGTGGCAAATTTTAAGATTAAACTCGCACGTTTCATAGTCGTTTTCATAGTTATAATATTATCTTCGGAGTAAAACCTACTTCTGTATAGGAAAAGTGGTTATACGTCTTAGTGTAAACATAAATGTTTTTAAAGATGAAAGTACCCTAGTAGGCTGATTGTATGAACGATTCTAGCGAGAGCTTACGATCCGACGACTCAAACATAGTAGCATTGCCATCCTGGAAATTGTGACGACTGTCTTAATTCTTCACCATTTCGATTTGAAGCGTTTACTGACCTGTCTGGAGATAACATTTTCAAGAATACTTTATGGTTTATGAGGGTACCAATGAAACCCCCAAAGTGGGAAATCAAGTTTTATCGTCCTTCTTGTCATCAGGGAAGCATTCAAATATTGATTCAGTATGGTTCCCTTTTTCCTTTCAAATTAACCACTCCTAAAGATGTAATGGTACTCCTCTGAAGGCTTGGATACTTGCCAAGAAAGATGGTAATACTCTTTTTGCACATTGCAATTGTATGGCAGGACTCAGCGAGGCTTGTTCCCATGTTGCTGTAAACACAGGAGATTTTCTGGCAAAGTTTCAAAGCCCAGCTCAACAGTACCAGAAAGGTTGTCAGCCCTAGTCAAGAGGAGAAAGATGATTTCTGCAAAGCAATTTGACAAACGAAAGTAAAACCTGCAGTATTGTCAGTTATACATCCATTTAATCAAAATTTTTAGCAAGAGGCCTCTATACAACCTCACCCACTACAGTCACTTTATTAGGAGAAATATATTATGATGGACTATGATACCTTGCTTAAGACTATAAAGAAGATAAACATCCAGCTAACTGAGAAACAATGCCAGCAAATTGAGGTGGCTACGAGAAAACAGTCACGTAGTAAAACATGGTTTTCCCTGAGAGCTGGTAGAATCACAGCTTAAAAACTGAGAGCATCATCCAATACAAGCGTACTGAACCCATCACGGTAGACGGCTCCTGTTTTGTGGGGTAACCAGAATCCATAAGATTGCTCACTACCAAAAACGCTGAAAATAGCTTGGATGGAAAGGGAAACCACCATCTTGTGCCTGTTCTTCTCCCACCAGATACTGGTGTAGAGGGTCTTCATAGAGGTCTTGTGTCTGTATGTTGTAGCATTATGGAAAATAGGTAAAGTCATATAACCTGACTAGAGAGGAATGGCAGGTCATGTGAAGCCTTGCAGACGATAACATTATTATTATTATTAAACCAGCAGATAAGGGCTAAAGTGTGGTAGTATGGGACTGTAATGATTACTTCGCAAAAGAGGAGAAACAGCTTAGCACAGAAACAGCTGACCTTATCACATATGAAAATGTTCAAATGAACGAAAAGGGGGATCGCAGACCTTGTGCGTAAAAGTAATGCCATGTTTCAAAGTTCGGCACACAGGAATGCAAGTATTTTACATTTAACTCGCTTAACAGTGCCAACTTTGAGAAATTGTGTATCTGTTGCCTAAAATACATAAACGGTTACCGGATGCCCTGGTGGGCCAGTTATTTCCAATTGTGGTACCCCTACAGAGAAAGTATCCAGGTTTCTGGGTTATCATTTGAAATAAGTAATGAAATCTAGCAAATCGTATATTAGGGATATCACCCACTTTCTTCAAAAGCTTAATGAATTAGGGGAGGCCCCAAGTGGAGCGATTTTCGTGATTTTCGCATTGTATCCTAGTATTCCACACGACGATGGAGTTAAAAGACTTTACGAGCAGCTAGAGAATCGTAGTCAAAAATTGTACCATCTGAGGATTAAGTTGCCATGGGAGATTTTGTCCTCTCTAATTACTATTTTGACTTCCACTCGTGTACCAAACGTCTAATCTCAGGAACCAGCTATCAGTACAAAATTTTCCCCTCCCTATGCTAGCATTGGATAGCATTAAAATGTAATTTTTGGACAAGGAAATGTACACAACCTTGAGTTTGGCTGCGCTACATTGATAATATATTCTTCATTTGGACCCACGGGAAGGATAAACTCCGAACCTTAGTAGAGAGACTTAATTCATTCCATTTTAACCTTAACCTTACTCATGAGGCATCTTCCCATCAAGGTAACATTTTAGACGTGACGATACGGTTGGATGGTAATAAATTTACTACTAACTTGTACTGTAAACCTACAGATTGACACCAGTATTTGGCCTATTCATAATGTCATCCATTACACACGAAAAGATCGGTGGTTTATAGCCACGCTTTGCCCATGAGACGTCTTTGCTCCACTACCGAGCAAAGCATAAAAAGAAGAATTCCTTCACCTTGGTAACAGACTTTGCAGTCAACATGTGCAATGGCAAAAACACAAGATCAAGATCAAGGTAGCAGCACAGGCATTAGGTGCTTCAGTGGCATTTGCAATCACTTTTCTTAGTGCTCTCAAGAATCCTAAATTGACAAAAGTAAGGCAACATCCGACTTATTAATTACAATTAATATTCTTTTTGATATCATAAACTCTAAGAGCAAATTTGGGAAAACCTATAAGACACCTATCTCCAGACAAAAGTTTGAAGAGCCACAAAAATAGTTTAGTATCATATCTTGGTAATCTAAACAGATAAAAGCGACCAACGAATTACTCTGGGCCCACGAAAAACATTTGTTGTTGGCTTTGTAACATCAGCCAAGGCCTTTTTGCAGTCCCAGAGGAGCTATTAAACTGACATGACTGTTTGTTTGAGTATGTTCCGACATATCGCTTCTCCAAGGACCCATCTGCGATGTTTCTCTCGCAACATTAGAGGAAGAAACGGCTGGAACAAGAATCCTAATGCCATACAACGCAAGTGAGCCTTGAGGTCACGTCTCATGAAAAACAACAGTGAACCATCAAAAAATACAAATTGCACAAAAGAAAAAGGAAAATGTTTGAGAACAATATTGATGAAACCATGCCGCCCAATCCTCCTGTGTTAAATGATAGAGGAGCATGCGAGTTGATGGCTATGCTCAGTACTTCTCCAGTTGGCGAGACGATGCCCTATTTTACTTAAGTGGCTTTATAGCAAAAACTTTGCAGAAGACTGAGCCGATTGTTCCTCATCGTTATTCCAGCCTTTCTTTTCAATTGAAAATATTTACTCCAGTCTGTCCTTGATACAGCTGAAATTCCGTGGTGGTCTGGTAATGCCCTCAGCGTCACTTTTTCGTGTTATGAAAACAGTAGATAAACATTTACGACGGGAACTACAACATTGGGCTTTGATTAAACAAGCAACAGTAAATAAAGTAATCCACCAAGACTTGGAAGAATGCAAGCACTCTACTTCTCTTTCACTCCAACAACATTCCATCGAAAACCATGCTATGGATACTGCCTTCACTGAAGATCATATATCCATCCGTTTAAGGTATATTGTACATCTTCAAAAAAAACCTATAGTCCATCCATTCAGCGAGGTGTATACCAACAGTGTCGTCTGGACACTGATACCGACAGTGTTGTTTGGTCTCCCTACACTACACGAAGCCTCGCATAGAGGAAGAGGAAACAGCAGCCTGCAGTGTAAGCTTTCTTCGAAACGAGGAAGAGGAGGCCCCTTGTACGTCAGATCTTCGTTCAGCTATGAATAATGAAGTAGCAGAAGACTTTCCCATCCCATTAACCTAGATGATGGTAGGTGTACAACACTATTTTCAGCTTCTACATCTGATACACTGTCAAAGGATCTAGATATAGCTTATGAGCAATTAGCAACTGGTAGAGAAGATTTTCAGCACAACTGCTTTGCTTGGGTCTTAAATAGCATACATCATCTAGAGCTGGGTTTGGCTGCATAACACCCCTGCATGGCTCTTCCTACATGTCATTTCCACCAACATTAGTAAAAAACCTTCCGCAATGATGATAACAATGTTGTCAGTTCTGGCATCTCACTATCCCTTTGAAAAACTGAAAACATGCCAATCGCCTAATTAAGTACCGTTGATATGAAACCAGTCTCAACACAAAAGAACTCACTTTTCCACCAGGTGTTAGGGATGTTCCTAAATTCGAAAAGATTAACCCTACAATAAGTATCAACGTCCCTGGATGGAAATATAATGAATATAATGAAACTTTTCCTCATTACATCACCACTCAATGGCCACGCTTAGATCATGTCCACCTTCTATTCATCACTGATGACGTAAACAGTCACTATTGCCCACTAACCTGTCAAGACATTTTTGTAGTTAACTTTCAAATCACCATGACGATATGCACACATGTCACTATAACCTTCACAGGTATGTTCGAGAGGAATCGTTACAGCAACACCTTACCCTCTCTTCACCACATGGTCCTCAAAAGATAGGGATGCCGAAAGGGGAAAACGCAACTTAAATTTCACTAAAGTGCATCACCAACTTAGGTGCCCCTTTGTAGTGTATGGCGATTTTCAATGCCTTATGTCATAGGTGACCTCTTGTGCAAATAATTCTAAAAAATCATATTTACAAGCAGCCCACCCTCATGAACCTTGCGGTTATTGTTTCTACGTAGCATCTGATGACCAGACAATTCTACACCCTTTTACTCTCTACAAAGGTCCATATGCTACATTACATCTTTTGGATACACTACAAGACGGTACTGTAAATCAAACAAGACGTACAGCCGATTGTTAAAAAATATTGTAGGCAATCCTACCACATAAGACAAGCAATTTTGGTAGAATTAAATCGCCTCCTAGCAGAAGGGGTAACTGGACCAGTTTCAGGTCACAAAAAATTTGGCTACCAACTTCGTGACCACACCACTTCGTGATATTGAACCGAAAAAAGAGTCTAGGCAGAAGTATTCGTGGCCCAGTTTCCATTTTGAACAAAGATTATGATTTTGATCGGCCCTGTAGAGGTACCTTTTAGAACTAAACTCAAATTGTTACCATTTTATCCTGATTTCACAATTTTTAGGTTGCATAGTTGTAGTGTTTTTCGTACTAGTTACCATAACACTTCCATTTGCGCAACATTATAAAAAGCGATAATCATGTATGTAGAAGAGCTATTCGGTTTGTAGCAATGAATAGCAGATGTTCTTGTATTTAGAACGTAAGTACAAAGATAAAAGGAATTCTCGTTTGTCATCAATTTCGTATCACCAAGTGCTAAGTTGCTATGGTATACGCTACATAGTGGACCAAAAAGATAAGAGTAAAAGGTTTATTTTTTAAAATGGCTGACGAAGTCCAAAGCAGTAGTACAATTTTACAATCAGTGATAAATAAGCTGCAACCCGATAATGGAGAAAGTAGCATCAAGGATTACCTGGATTCTTTCAATATATTTCTGCGTAAAGATTACGTCGGATGAGCAGAAAAGAGACATGTCTATGTGTGGAGATGTCTATGTGTGGAGAGTCTTTACCGTAACCTCTATTTTGAGTGGACTTCAACCTTATCCAACATAGCTGTCTATTTTGACGTGCTTCAAGGCAAAAGGTGGGATTTCTTATTCCAAATGATTGTTTAGAAAGTACATCACATGTGTATCTTGTAGCGAACAAGCACAAGTATACTAAATAATCAGGATCAGCTTTTTCCGCACTAAACCACATCTCACAGATTTATTTTATAGAAACTTGCCTGAAAACTTTTGACATTACCCATTGTTTTTGAAAGAGACTGAGTCACAGAAAGAAATGGAAAACCGGCCAAAGGATTTGGTTTTTCATTTATTTACGTGTCCTGGTTTCAAAAGCCCTTCCTGTCCCAAACTGTCGTGTTGCACACTTGGAAAAATGTTTCTAAGAGTGTTCACACCTCGACCTATAAAAACTGGTCTAGCCAATTTATGAAAAAACGTCTCGTTATACTAACCGTGTGCTTCTATCGCAGCAACGTCTTAAAGAAAGGAAGGGTATCGTACACACATCATTCATAAACTTGACACCTTGGAAATTGACAACTCTCTCAAGTATGTCGAGAGTTTTTGGCCAGATTAAATAGAAGTACTCATTCGTAGCAGAGATTTGAATTGGTGCAGCTTGGTGGGACATTAGTAGAGGTGATGCTTATCATTTGATCCATCGTCATGCTTTTTACTGTGAAATAACATACATACTGTAAGATTCTGACATAATTTATAGTTATAAGTTATCTTTCTTTATTATCTTTGCCAGTGAAAAACATGACATGGCAAAAAAGGAGCTCAAGTCTCACACCCCTCCACGGACGCTGCCACTGACCTCCTGTGTGGTTGTCTACCTAGAGTAAATAAACCTCCATGAGTTTTACGAGATCATTCCTTGCGTTGTTGTGCACCTCTCTCTTTTCACCCTTTACCCAGGACTGTCTATCTACAGTCCTGCAGCAATGCCAACTTATCTACCACAAAGCAGTAGTTATTCTTTCCTTGGATAATCCGACGTCCAACTTTATTGATAATTAGTACAGATCGATTCTCAATTTTTGTAAGTCAAGTAAGAAATTTAATTTTTGTACCACCAAACAACATTCAGTATTTCATTGTCGTTTGCCTATCCTCCTCGACCTTTAAGTCCAATCTCCTTGTCATTATTTTGACAGACAAGGAGATCGAGTGGATAAGATTTTCAACTATTAAGAAAAGCAGAGAAACACTTAATCTCTCCTCTACTCGCGGTGCCGTAGCAGTGTTGAATTTTATCTATTTATTATTATTGTTATTATTATTACCATTATGATGACGATGATGATGATGATGATGATATGATTATGATGATGATGATGATGATTTTAATCATCAGCATTGGTACCAGTTCGCTGATGACGTTGCTGTTCTTATTGGTCAGGAGTATGAGAACCAGATACTGTTCAATGCCTTTTCTGCACGGTGCTCGTGGAGCCGAATAACTATACGGGTTGATAAATGCAAATCTTTTGCTTTGATAACATCAAACACTTTTTACAAACAAGTACCTAAACTTTTCATTAACAGTGAGCTTATTACTCCTGTCCCTCTTGGTTTTAGTTTCCGTTATCTGGGTCGTTATTTTAATTCAAATGGACAATATTGATAATAATATTTGACTTGAATCTGTCAGTAAAATCATCAATAAAATTAATTCGTTGTCGTTGCACCTACGTAATTAGTTCCCTCTGTATCATAAATATTTATTACTAAAGACCTCATGGCATTTAACAATTTGTGATAAAAATGTTACATGGATTAAACAAACTCTTGATACTAACTGTCGTAATTAATTCCGAAGATGTCTTGAGATACCCCCATGTGGTTCTTTAGAAGCTATCACGTTAAGCCAATCTCAATTGGGTCCAAAAGTTTTTGATATATTTATAAAATTCAGACAGTACCTGTCTATAATTAGAAATATATTGATAAATTCTAAGAATCCTGACATCAAAGAAATATATCACTTAACAAGGGATAAATGTATTGAATATGATATCTTCACAAACAAAAGAGCAGTGATTAAGGAAATTCAGACAGCTAAAAATTTAGAGTTACGTCCGATCTTACATCTCAATAATTGAAGAGAACAATATTTTAAGGAACACCTAACCAACGGCAAGGCAACGACCGGCCTTCCTACAGTTTCACTTGCAGATATCTTGCTCTTAAAAATCTTCATCTCTGGAAAAAGTTTAATAGTAATCTTTGTCATGACTGCTTGAATCCTCAAACTCTTAAAGATGTTTTATTGGACTGCCTTTCACGTCTCGACCTAGGTCTATATAATTGCAGGCACGATGGATGTCAATCTCCATATATCGTTACTGATCCTGATCTTTGCTTAGAACTAATTCACAAAAACCCAGACAAGCTATATGTTTTTCGAGCTCACTGTGAGGTTTGAAACAAATATACAAAAGATATTTTGAAAGAAAAAAATATGAAGTATGAAATATTATGCAAAGATTGGATACACGTTATGAAAGTGTAAAGTTCATTAAATTGAGCATGAGTGCCATAGGTGAAGCATTGTCAAAATTTTCAATCAATGCTAAATGAAATTAATATTCCCAATGCTTATTATTTGATGTTTAAGATTATATCTTATTATTAGATTCACGGATAAATCTTTGGCAGACGAAATTGTAATTGTCCTAATCCTTATTTCCTTGTACACGTTTGTTTTTTATAAGAAACCTAAGCAAGGGCATGAGCCTCGAGTTTCTTAAAGAAATTTCCAGTTTC
>JAAAKM020006971.1:58381643-58394721 GCA_010016025.2 Alatinidae sp. Z8VKAUB7J3 | reverse complement strand
CCAATTGTAAACCAGACTCTTGTTCTGAACCTCTATCTATCTCCCTCATCAACTCGTGGTCTGTATAGTAACTTATATGCCCTGGGGTTTCACTTCTTCACTCTACTAGATACTTTTTCTTTCTTTACCATTCTCCATCATTTGTTACTTTTTAACTTTTTGTCTCCATCAGAAGTTTCATCTTGCCTCCAAGCTGGTATTGATACTTTTGGCCTTAGTAGAAAATTCCAGCCAAATCCTCATTCCTCTCATTGATTCCCACCTACATGTGCAGCTGCTATTGCCTATTGCAACCATTATTTTCATTTATACAAATGAAAACCTTCTTCTCCGAACAAGCAATTCTTTTATCACTGCTCATAATTGTTACAAGAGGATTCTTGATGAGGCTAAACAGGTCTACACTGAAAGGACTCGTAACTCAGTGATGGGCATGAAAATTAGATCTGGAGACATTTGGAGGATCTGCAAATCTATGCTCCAGACAAACAAATCATCTGCCCCACCACTCCTTGATGGACCTGAGGTTGCTACATCCACTACATAGCATTCTCCCCTCCCCCAGCAAGTTAGGGGGGGGAAATAAAATTTTCAGCTCAGGGGGGGATTGCGAATTTGGAGCTGAAGTGGTGGGGGAAAGGCAGATGATGGGGGAATGCATTTGTTCAACAGATGGGGGGAGTGACATTTTCTGGGCAACTGCCAATTTTCAAAATTTTTCTTTCGGCACCAACCATGATGGTGCCTCATTGAAACAATAAAATCAAGAAATACTTAACACAGTTTGGTTCTGAAAGTTAACAAGTTATCATGCCAAAATGCATAATACTACTCCTGCCTTGCTTCAATCTTTCAAACTGTGTACATCTTGTTTTCCATATATGTGATCTTATTTTAGTGGATTTTCTTTAGCATTTTAAATGTTAAATATTTGTAATCAACATACCTCAACTTCTGAATCTCAAAAAAGTAAAAGTTAGCATTTCGTCAACTTAGGATCAACCATGAAAGTAGACTGGGGTTTCTCTCAGTATATTTTATTTTTTCTGCCACCAAACTTACTGATGGATCTATATGCATCACCTATCCTAACTCTATTTTTGGTATATTTCTTCACAGCATGCTAAAATTGTGGTACTTTAGCTCTTGTTTTACCTCTTTTCGAAATTGGATTGTCCTCGACTATCAACTCAAGAATACATAATGCTGCTACGGCATGGCGCTTACGACATTGCATCTCTGAGGAAGCCATTTCTTAATTTGAAATTTGGCGCCAAATTGCAACAAGGTTGTGAAGTCGTGGGACGTAGTTTGAGAAATCTAATGAAAAGTCTAGTGAAAGTCGAGTCCGTTTGTACACCCAAGGCTCAACTTGGCTCGACAATGCTATACAATACTATACAAAGTCGAGTAAAGTCTAGTTGAAAGTAGAGCCCGTTTGTACAGGGCTTAAGAGTGATGACATCTGAAATGACTACAAAAAGATGATACTATAGATTGTTATCGAACAAAAACCAAAGCTAGGAACTACAAAGATGAATTTGCACAATAGGACAGTCCAACATGATTGACTCAATATGTAACATGGCAATAAAATCAATTTCCTATAAGAGAATATATGCGTTTTAATTAATCGAACAACACTCAAAGGATCCACTTTATGACAATGTTCTGGGATCAGACATTAACTGTGTTTCCTTCCAATCCAAAATAAATTAAGGCTTAGATTCAACAACATAAAAAGGCGTTGCCTTTAATACCCTAGGATACCTGATATATTGTCAATCGAATATGATACAGTGCTTCCAACTATGAAAATGAAATCACTTTTATATACAAACCGTTCTTACCTTCACTCCTTTAATTCCTGGGAGAACGTCATCAGGTTTTCCTTTATCAAGTACTTTTCGATGCATCTACAAACACAGGAGATCGTCTTGTCTTTAAGTCATACGGCCATTATGGAGGAGAAAATGCAAGTGTTCTACACTTCACACAATTAACTGAAATAATGAACTCCTTAGTCTAATGCATTGATGACGTCCTTTGGCATACCAACTAACAGAAGGGACGGACCTGCAAAAATCTGCTGATGTAAGTGCTATTTTGCAAATATCTTTGTGAAAGATCCACTGCTAAGAAGCTGTGATAATATCAATGAGATTGCTAGTAGGATAAATTCCATCATTCTGGACATCTCAAATAACGATACATGGATGGGTAGGTAATCAATTAATAGAATGTTGCTTCCATTTGAGGGTGAAAACACAAATGTGTAATCGTCTCTGCATGGAATAATAAGTTGTGTATGTAAGTTGACAGATTTGTTACTGTTTATGGCTTCTATGTTAAAAAGACCCAAATTTACCCTCGTGACAATTTTTCATATTCGGTCTAAAGTGAACTAAAGGGACGACATTGTTTTCTTTGTATTTTCCTTATCTGAAATCAATCAATAATATTTACTGTCTTGGACAGTCTAACATCACATGGAGACACTCAATTCCTTAAAGCTATGGTTTTATTGAAACACAATCATAGAGAGTAAATAAGCACTGCAATCAGTTAAATCCATTTAATATTCTTTTTATCATCGTTATATCATTTTAATCAAACTACTTCAAATTGATTGTAAGTGTCAATTTACCTTCTGTTTACAAAGTGGTTCCTTTGCTGATGTTCCTAAAATAAATAGAAATCAGATGAAAACATAAAGCAAAGGAAAAGGAGATTTGTAGATAATATTTAATAACGGAATCATTAGTGAAATGCCATTAATGGCATTTCACTAATGATTCCGTTATTAAATATTATCTACAAATTTTGTAGTACCAGGAATCTTTTCCGAAAAGGAGATTATTAAAAATAGAGCTTTTCTAAAAATAGTACTTTGTAATAAAACACAGCATAGCCACTAACGGCTAATTGGAATGACCAGAACGTTGGTGCGGCTTTCAACTAAGTCACTGCTATGTTGCAAGAAACGTGTTTTGTCGTCTTTGACAAACAACAATATCTTTCACTGTCATATACTACTTGTGGCCAAATGTAATCTCTGCAATTACTGCGTTCACATTGAAGATTAAAATAGTTTAGACAACCGTTGTAAATTTTATAACAGTGCACACTGCCTATCTTTTCTCTACACCATATCGAAAACCGTTGTACACCCACTGTAGTTGATATCGCTTATGTAGGTGGTCTAGAAACCGTTTTGAAGAGAGCCTACGTGTGGAATTATCAAACTGTGCAAAATTTAGGGGCTGGTCGGAGCATAACAGGAGTTTCTTAACAAAATCATAATGGTGATGTTTGCTTTACATTTATAAATGACTTTTAAGTTGAGCCCAGCTTGGACAAGAAAACAAACCGCTGACTTCAGTAGCTTCCATAAAGTATAAGGTTTGTCAACAAACAGTAGTTGTGCTGAAGTTCCTAGAAATATTCCCTTGAGCTAATTGTACCCTTGAAATAAAAACGAAACGATGTTGCTGTATAGGGAAACTTTTCCCCTCCTATGTGACCACAAAAAGGAAGAGCAATTTCCTATTGCAGCCATCATGAACTGATATTACGTTGCATCCCGTATGAACTGATCACCAAATGGTTGTAGTTAAAACGGTTTCATAACCGTTACAAGTACAACCACTTAGACAGCCGATATTGGTGTGAACAGAGCTTTGAACTAACAACAGCAATGGAGAGCAACCGGCATTGATGTGTGATGAACATGATGACAGGAGTTAACCACTTGCCACCCTTGGTCATACGTTGCATGGTTCTATCTCATATAGCTAATGCTGCTGCTCTGTCCTACAACTAGCATGCGCCCACATAAATAACGATGTCATGTGATACACTCTAACATGAGCTTTCTCTGAAATGAGTATTGGTACATACTATGGATTACTTTGCCTATCAAACACCACCACTTCATGGTAGCTTGAGTATCTTTTAAGTGGTATTTAATCATTCGTGCATCAGTCAAAGAATCGTATATACGAGCAAATATCGATTCCACTATCATTAATTTTTCTCCGAGAAAAAAATAAAAGCGTACCTACTCTTCTGCATGCCACTATTACAAAATGACGACTGTACTCAACACGTGCATAACTGCAACACATCCTACCTTCCTGTTCCTTATTGTCCTTTAGAGAACCAGGTGGTGGAGGTGTAACTTGTAGTACATCTTTTAAAGTGGAACCCACAACCATCAGTTTAGCCCCTTTTGTTATTTTAGTATCTTTAAGTGTCTGTGTAAAATCCTTTATCAAACCTTGAGGAATAAACACAAACATTGAAGAATAAACACAAACATTGAAGAATAAACAAAAACATTGAAGAATAAACAAAAACATTGAAGAATAAACAAAAACATTGAAGAATAAACAAAAACATTGAGGAATAAACACAAACATTGAAGAATAAACACAAACATTGAAGAATAAACACAAACATTGAAGAATAAACAAAAACATTGAAGAATAAACACAAACATTGAGGAATAAACATAAACATTGAAGAATAAACTGTTCATTGGGGCGTTGCTTTTTGGACTTTAACTTAAGGCAAACAAGCAACTATTCAAGATTAATGTGACGGCAGTTGACTAAGGAAGCCAAGGGATGAACCTCAGCCTGGTCTAGTGGGGCTCCAAATATCTCTATAACTTTATCAATAAATAATTTCATGATCAGTATTTAAAATGGTGGAATTCCTTTCCATGGTCTGTACAAACAATGTACTTTAATATATTAAATGAAGACGAGGAATATCTATATTGCAAATTAGAAGAAAATAGTTAAGAAAAATAAGCCTTGACAATTTGTAAACCTCCTTGACATGTATTCGTATAACCACCTCCAAATTAGTTTGAAAAAAGGAGATTCGACTAAAGCCGCCAATAAAGCTAAAAGAAGGAAAAGCTTTCTACATGTACAGTGACGTAACTAGACGAAATAGTCAAGACAAGCCGTCTACAAATGGGGTGCCGCTGGTACAGGACTGTTTTGTCCCAAATAAGTTTCATGATACCGGGTCATCCCAGAATGAAAAGAGATTATACCACTCAGGTAGTGATCTTTGGTTAACTTGTTTTAATAGCCTATGTTTCCATAATAACTGGTACACAACAACCTCGGGTCATTCTTATGTGAACGCAGTACACTTCTCTAATTATCATAACCTATTTCTCCATAAAAATGTTTATGCGCTTTATAAGAAGTAGGTTTGATAGATTGAAGTTATCCAACATTTTTCTCTCATTTTGTTCCATAACTGACTCGTTTCAGTTCTGCACTTCATATAAAAATGTTCTCATGCCAATGTCAGCAGTGCCAGCTAACCAAAGCACAATCTTACGTAGCTCCAAAAGGTAGTTGCATTAGTCGTTTCCTGAAAGCGTCCAAGGTCAAAAAGATACTTCCAAGTCTACAAATCTATAACAGTTGAAAACTTATACGATGTTTGCACACAAATTGAGAGATTAACTTTTAAAAAACAAATAAAACAAAAGAGACAAGAATCGGTATCAATACTTCTATTATCTGCAATTCAGAAATAACACAAAGTTTTTCAGCCTCAACGATTTTCTCTTTGTTCATTTTGAGGGGGCACAAGCTTTGGTTAACACCTCTATATAGGGACCATGATGGAAACAAGGTCTTTCAAAACCTCTTTAACACTATCCCTGCTATGATTAAAGACAATAGTGTACTTTGCCTCTTAACTAAGTATTAGCCGTACGTTTTGGGAGCATTTATCTTCTGCTTTGTTTTATATTATTGTTAGATTTTAAAGACAAACTGTATTTATACCTTAGTAGAATGTTGAGTGGTTATATTATCGATGGCAAACATAATGAATGTATACATTCCACCTATTTCCACTTCAGCTAATTGCCTTCTTACCTGATCTTATCCCTTTGCCCATTACTAACAGGCAATATAGGGAAGAACCCAGATCTGGTTTATGACGACTTGCCAAACTGGCATTCCATGTGTCCAGCAACACTTCAAAATACTACCTACCACTATTTTACAGAATCGACACTTAACAAATCTTATCCATCAAGGATACCCTATTTTGCAATCTTACTAAAATTTTAAAGCAAATACAAATGCACCACAAAAATATAACTCCTTTCAATTGACTGTAATTTGCAGTTGACTTGCAATGAACAAATATGGCTAATGCTATGGTGATGTAGAATAGAACAATCTAGAAATCTCAAAGTTCCAGTAGCCCTAAATCATACTTCATACACCAGTATAAAATGTAAAAAATGATGTTGAATACTCTTTATCAACCCATGTATGATAAACTGCTTTAAGGTTGATGGATATTTATCTAAGAGTTTGTTTGTAGCATTACCTTTGTACATAACTTTCTGCATGTTGCTTGGGATACCTACAAAACAAGAGATTGACGAGCACATCACTAGTAACTGAACTGTTTCATTCAAGGCAACACAAGTTTGCAATGGTTTAAGTCTATTAAAAAAGGGAAATAACAAAATGTAGATGTTGGCAAAGTACTTTCAGCCCATTCATATTTTATGCCAATTATGGCCCTACAGGTTATTGCCATGATATTGACACTACCATTTAAAAAGGTCTAGGTCATGACTAAGATGTTTGGAGGACACTAAAAACGGCCAAGAAGTGGAAAATAATTTACGGGAAGGTGGAATCTACCTCATTCTGAACATGTAAAGGATACCTTGTACACATTATAATTTGGTTTACAACTATTTTGCACCACATTTGAAACATCTATCCTGGATAAAATACATGTATTCATGGTATCATTTAAGGATTAAGGTTCTAAAACTGCGACTGCAAAGGCAAATCTACTGAAGCAACATATTTATACAAATTAATACCATTAATTGCAGAGAAAATTAGACATGCATAGGACAAACTATTAATAAACTGTCCATCTGATTTTAGATCACACATTTCAACAAACTTTGCAATCTTAATCTTAGATAGACAATGAGTACAGCTTTCTTCTAAGAAGCATACATATCTTAATTTGAAAGAGGATTAATGCAGAAATATTCCCAAAATAAATTTAAATTGTGAAATTGTTTTTTATGTGTTTTATAGAAGAATGTGTCATGATTAGAGGACCCAACTGAATAAATGCATAGATTGGGTGTTCAACTTCTTACAATGTTCAATAAATATTACTTTCAGATAAAATAATGAAAAGATTCCTAGCTAAATGATAGATATTTTTTATAGGAAATACCAGGAAGCCTTTTGGCATATGAGCAGTAGCATATGATAATGATTCTGTGTTAAGGCATCAATACATCTTTGCATATTGTCAGCAAATATAGTAACAGTTTCCATATTTTCCCTGAAATCAAATTTATAAAATTTATAAAATTTTTACTATATCTCTTACTGCCATCTCGAATAAACAATTAATTAATTTTCAAGTATCTAGGGCAGAGAACTAATGTTGGCAATAATAAGTTTTTCTAATAGAGGAGAAAGCCCAGAGTGTCATGTTGTTGTCTTGCAAAGACAATACCTTAAAATTTCCCACTAATTTGCATTGACTGAGAACTTTTTGCTATAACTGGTGGCAAGGCCTGATAATGCCAGCAAATCCATCTTGCCTAAACAATTAACACAGACACCAATTCTACATTTAGACACATTGTGAGTTCATAATGAAACAACACCACACAACATTACATATTTCCTTTGTGGGCAATTAGTCTTTGAGAGCTAGTCTATGCAAAAGTCTAGTTCCCAACAGTAAATTAGGCCTACTAGTTGAATGACATGTCCATCACAGAGTGTAACCAGAAAACAGGTAATGCTGTATACACATTTTAGTGTGGGTGTGATGGCCAGCTCTAGAGAAACTACTTCCTTTTATAGAAAATTTGTGATGTGTATAGGACATTCCCATGATATGTTTAGAATTCTGTTTAACGCTTGTTTTCAAAACAAGTTTGTGACAGTTAAACTACAATTGCTTGTTCTTACGTTTCAAGTGTCCATACAACAGTGTTTTGGTATTACATGACTCTTTTAATTGCATTTTTAAGCAATTTCAATATTATACTAACACTTCCTCTTATTGCAATTTATCACCTTGATATTCTAAACTTATGTTGGCCTACAATTTTGGCTTACGATCCTAAGGAATGTCAAATTAATCCATGAATCACAATATGTCTGCTTTCATGTGTTGTATTTAAATTTTACACTATAAAGGAACATGTAAAACACCAATTATGCAATAGAAAAAACCTATTTAAGTAAATTATAACTTCAAACTACCACATATGCATTTTTGATTCAAGAATTTTACATTGATGAAGTAAATTTGGGGTACTATAAACTGGTTATTTCCCAATAAATGTCCAGCAACAAGAAACCAGAAGCATATTTGCAGAGGCTTGGAAACACATAACTTTGTACACTGTACACGTGTCAGAATTCTTACTTACATTTATATCTACATTCAAAGTAAAAACATTTCAGTCACGACCTATTGATTCCTGTATTATATATTTGTTCACCTCAAGCAATTTAACATTTTTACAGAAACAGAAATGCCTATATGATCTAGGATAAATACAGTATATATGTACAGTTTTACAGAGGATGTCAAACACCTTCAGAAAAAAATTAATAAGATATGAAAGAATTGCAATGTAATACAAACCTGTTAGTTCCTCAATGTGTTTTTTTAATTCTTCTAATGTTTTATTAGCATCAAAAACAATGTCATAATTCTTCTTATTCCAAACCACCTTAAATTCTATCTCTTCACATGGTTTACAACCTTTTTCTTGGCAATCTTCTTTGCACTCCTCTACCTTTTCTTCAACACACAATTCATTGTTGCTCAGTTGGTTAGGACATGCTTCATCTGAGCAATCCTTGTCAGAACAGGTGTCTTCTTTCTGTTGACTGTCAATGACAGCTACAAAATAAAAGGGTAGACATTATCTTACTTACCATAAATAGTAAATAAAGTTTTGTCCTCTTTCTATTATCATCTCACAGGCAATTACACCATTACTACATATCCCAAATAAGGAGCGAACTTCAAATAAGCACACTTAAATGCTTCATCCTAAAGCTTGCAGTTTGGAGCTAGCAAGCCATTACAGTATTATAACTGCATTTCTCATCCATGGGTACTGTAACCAGTTTTAGACTTATTGGACTGTTGAAAGTGACTCACCTAACATACGAACCAGTAGCCATTATACTTTCAGTATAATTACGTAAATCAGTTGTTTCTCTCACAAATTTACCCCAGTTCCCATTCACTTCCAAACTCTTTATGGGATGCTGTGGAATTTTGTATACCGCATTTGTATAGCGAGACGTTCGTCAGCAGGAAATTGCTCATGTGATGTATCTCTAGCAGGGGACTGGGTTCTGGATGGTTGTGTATAAGGTACGAATAGAGGAGCCGCCAACAAAGTTAGCTAGTTCGATATTTAGTCACTAATGATTCAAGGCTTATTAAAGTGTATTTGGTGTGAATGCTTTGGATGTACGAGGTTAGCATTCTATGAGTTAGTAAAAGGCCATTTAAGTTTAAAAATTGGTTAGTTTTAAAGGAAGTATGGAATTAAGGCAAGGAATCCGGTCATCTATTAACTACTTTGGAAAGTTGTTTGTGGTAGAGGAAACGTGAATTGATTTTTAGGCCGACCGTGAACACAACAATAAAAAAACCCTAATCACAGAGATCCTTAATATTAAGGTGTGGTGAATGATATTAGGAAGACGTAAAATACAGGTCGCCTTACATAGGATCTCAAAATATTGTTCCGGCTTATGAAGAGACACATGGATTTAAGGACCTTCGTAGACAGTTTAAGCTGTAATAAAGTTTTAGCTACATATAACGTAACGATGGAGTTGGTTGTATGATGGAAGTATTCTAATAATTACCATTTGAGCTGTGCATTGGTTGAGGCAGAGCGAGAGCAAAGCGACTTTATTTCTCAATTTAATTGAACGAAGCCCCCTTCACAAGGTTATTCTTATATTTTCCCCTTTTTTAATGATGCCGTTAACGACACTTTTTTATTTATGAGTTAGTTGTATGGTTGTAAGCATCACTTTGGTTGGGAGATTTTATTATTGTTAATTTATAGCATTAGAACATGCCGAATTGGATGGGGAAGCAACGCCTTCGCTTATCTCCTCTCCCTGTCACTGCCGTAACTCTATCGGTGTGACTGAAATCCCCCAGACACTGGTTTCTGCAGCCTTCTTGCAGTAAGTAGTTAATGCTTAATGTCTTAAATGCAAAATCTTATTATGATTCCGTGTGACACATTTCCTTCTATTAGGGTAGCAACACAAGTGTCGGCAATTTCATTTGTTGATAAGCGCATTTAACTTTCCACTAGGAAGTTCGGATCGGCGGTGCATATGGTTTTCTATATTCTTTTCGTCATATACACGGTGACCGTACCTTCAATGATGACAAGGGGCAGTTTTCGACTGCATTCTACAAGCTTCCCTTTGAAAATGTATGTGATGGACCTAGTGCACATATACATAAAGGTGTGTATTACGTAAATATTTTGTTGAGAACAGAAGATTTGAACAGAGATATAAGTAGAACAAATGCAAATATGACAGCATTGGGATGATACCAGATCAATCTTGTCAGCAGGTGACGTATTTAATTATTTTCAAACTTGACGTAAATATTTACGTGTCATGTGTAAACGAGGACATGGCATCTCACGAAACAAACATCTTGATTGGTTATGTAATCAAACTAGTATTTATAAGTGATTTTATTTTGAATTATTCATAATTAATTTTACAAGAAAGTCATCTTATGAAAACGTTTCTATCCCTACCCGTACTTACCTAATAAACAGAAAGACGTTGGTTAATTTACTACCTTTATATCTCGATGTATGGAGCATATTAGCACCCCTTGATTCTGTTAAGTAATTTAGTAGTATGAAGATTCACCAAGAAGCCAATTAAGTCATGTTCAGTGTGATTCGTATTTACGAAAGAATCTATAATCATAAATCTGATTATCGTCATGCACTTGTCGTGTCTGAGCACTTTATGGCGACCTTATTCGTGTTCATATGCTAACGCGACGTTATATATCAACTTTTTAGGACCTTTTAAGGTATTTTGAGATCTGTTTAGGGCGGATCCCTTGCCACACTCCTAATCCGTTACCGCTCAAGTCACCCCTTGTGCCTCCCCCTGCTGCTTAAGGTTTTTATTAGGAGAGTTAGTTAACATTTTATATCGGATTACTTTATATTGCTATGATCGTCATTGCATGTAGTATTAAAATACTTCATTGTCTTCCAAGAGATAATTATCAATTGCAGATTCCGGCCCACCTACGCACCCTTGTTTTGAAAGTTCCTGATAATTAAGATCAATAAGTGATTATGACTCGCGGATACCCACCCCTCCTTTTCGCCCACGAATAGGAAGCACGATAGCCTTTTCATGAATAATGGTAGTGTCAGTTACCAGCAGACATCGCGCAATTTTAGATACCTCGGTTTTGTCGAAAGTGGCCGTAAAGGGAAATGTATGATGGAAATTTATTGAGATGAATTTATTTGGGCATATTGGTCATTTGATCAAAGTATTGGACTGCACTGTTAAAGTAATAGCTGTCTTTGTAGGCAAAGCCTGCAGCTCGATATCGAGAATACCGATATCACGATTTAGTCATAACTGTCGTCTGTATTTTGACATCGACCTTCAGATCGATTAATTTTTTTAGGTGATCTAGGTGTTGGTAGCTGCAACAGAAGACATTCAACATATGGACTACTCATTCTATTTCTTTACATATGCTGCGGTCACGTGTAACCTTTTTGCCACAAAAACAGGCCTTTCGTATCAGTCATTTTCCGGCTTAGTTTACCGAGCTACATTTCCGTGTCAGATGAAACCAAGGAACTCCTTTAAGAAGTATCGTGAAATTTTGGTGAGTTTTTCAATAACCAGCAGGTAAAAGGGAACACGTCTTAAATCACGTCTTAGGAGCCTCCTAACAATATTATGATCTTATCTCGCTGGAAGCATGTTTAAGAATTCATCGCCTTTTTTCTCGGAAACTTGAAGTGACTGGACAAGTGACACCGTAGATGAACTCAATCCGACAACATTGAGAGTGGCGATCCTATAATACAGATACATGTGACCGAAGCTAAGTCGTCTCTTACTAATAGGCGACATTGTACTGCTATATTCAGTGTCATGTAATGTCTGTTGTCACGGTGGATATATATATGTATATATGTATGTATATACATATATATATATACATATATATGAACATATATATATATACATACATATATATATATATATGTAAGTACGTATATATCTTGTACATCGCCAACCTTAGGGGATGTTTAAGTAGTACTTTACGTAGGGTTCTCGAGCAGTTATAGCCATTTTGTGTATATATACATATTATAGAAACTAGTGTATCGAAGTATATAAAAGGTTTACATTTTATTCATTTTTAGCATTCTTTACTTTTCTCTCGGAAGCGTTTTATTCCTGTAAATATCGCAGATGAAATAGAGCTAAATGTGTTTTGATAAATACCATTTTACCGCCGTTTCATGTACTGTTTGTTTTCTCAGTATCTAGTTTCTTGGTTTCAACACAAATTTAAGCCTGGATGCCTTTGACTACTTCTGGTAGATATCTATGCCTTCCGTATTCATTCCATAGGCCCCTTAGAGGGCCAGTCTGCGTTGCTCGCCAGTTGCAGGGGATTGGGTAAGAGATTTTCCACTCTGCATACAGATCTTTGCAGACGCTAAAAACAAGATCGTTGTTCGAGAACTTTACAGCAAATTGACTAGGGGAACTTCTCAGTCCGAATTTCTTCCTCGACTAACAATGAACTAATTCAAGGCAAAAATTATAAACTGCGATTCTGTCAACGAAAGTCTTAAAAATGAAGGTCTTAATATAGCGACCGCCATGTAGTCGTTTGCGCGAAGAATATGTGATAAAGTACATCAGTTCTTCGTACTGAAAGCTATGATTCAGTATTCTGGAGAGAGGTA
>JAAAKM020006971.1:58333009-58374730 GCA_010016025.2 Alatinidae sp. Z8VKAUB7J3 | reverse complement strand
TCACTTAAAAGCTATTCCTATTTTACTTAAAAGCTACTTCTATTTCACTTCAAAGCTATTCCTATTTTACTTAAAAGTTACTTTTATTTCACTTCAAAGCTATTCCTATTTTACTTAAAAGCTACTTCTATTTCACTTAAAAGCTATTCCTATTTTACTTAAAAGCTACTTCTATTTCACTTCAAAGCTATTCCTATTTTACTTAAAAGCTACTTCTATTTCACTTCAAAGCTATTCCTATTTTACTTAAAAGCTACTTTTATTTCACTTAAAAGCTACTACCAATCATTTATTAATAGCTCTTTTTATATGATTTCACAAGAAGTTTTTTAGAAACTATCAGAATAGTCCATAAGTGCTAAACAATAGAAGAAATGCTGTACATTCCAATCGATCTGCTGGATTGCCATGCGTCGACTGTCTATAATTAGAATGATATTGTTCAAGCACAGAGTCAGCATGAATCGGCTCTCTGGCTCAAAATGCTTCAAGAAAGTTCTCTGCATTTCGCTAATGAATCATAATACGATTTTCCTGGAATGCTCGATAGAAGTCTTCAGCTCAATGGTTACAGGTTTCTTTGTCTTCATTTCTTTAAGTGTCTTGACTATATCAAGCTTTAGTGGTCATGATGCACAACTTCTTCTTTTTTGAAAACAATCATACGCTTCCCCATTACTCTATTTTTAAAGAAGTATCACAAACGAATATCTTGAATATGAAAACGTACGTTGTATACATGTCCTCACTAATATTTCTGATCCTTCTTGGTTTCAAGGGCCAAAGTTTACCATCTAAATTCCGTGAAGTAGTATCATCTTCAAAAAATTAGGAAGATGACAACTACAAGTGTATAAAATGTGGAGGAAGCCAAGCGAAATGTAAAGCAAATCTCTTAGATAACTCCACATTATGCAGAATCAATGACGTAGCGTCTTTATGAAGGAATAAGAAGATTGCAAATGGAAGTTAACAGAAACGGAAGAAGAGAAGAAAAGGTGAAACATATTTCTTTTTTAATCTCCCAAAACAACTGAACGTCTATTTAACTTTCTGATCCCATTTTTTTTTCTTGTTTATTCCAAATCTTGTGGATGGCAAGTACCTCTTGCCTTTTGCTACTTTGAAGAAAAATGTTACCTAGAAAACTTTTAAACGGTATGGAAAGTGTTTTCAATATTTAAGTAAATCTGAATATTAAGTGAAACACGAAGCATAGGCACTATCTGTTAGCTTATCTTGGCATCTATACTACTTCTTTGTGATATGTCTGCTGTTTGAGTCATCAGTATGGTCAGCTTCACAAAAGTTTTCAAAACATTTTAAAGCGTGATTTTGTAGAAGTGTAAAGATGCTCAAGACTGATGCATCTCCATTCCTCTCTTCAAAATCTCAAGGCATTTGTTTTGCATCAACGTCTTTAGTGTAAAGCATTGAGATCACGCATTTTGTATATTAAACGACGTAGACATTTTATTGTTATTACGCTGTAATTTTCAGCGATATTACTGTACGTTCGAAGGTGGGCACGTTTTCTGCATCTAAAAGTTTGGCTCTGAACCCTGCCTTTTCATGCAAGCTGTTGCGGGAAAGTATGATACTTTTGCTGCAAAGATTAGCGACATGGTCAAGCGAGCGAGACAAACATATGCAATACATATTGTCATCGATATGAAGGAGGTATTTCCTCCTCGAAGGAAGGTTCTGCTGTCCCATACCCCACAAAAGAGTTAAAATTTCTTTAACCAAATCAGTGCCTTTGTGGAGATGGGTGCATCGAATTTTTAGCAAATTTTCGCAAAAGAGAATATGTCAACAGGCCTTATGACTACAAATACTACAACCTAGTTTGCTCTTCACTTGAAAATGGCAGCAGCTTTGTCTCCTAAAGTTCACATCCACGTACGTGTGAGAAGCAGAGCATTAACTGCTGACTAACATAACTCTGGTGAAGTCAACAAAGCGAGTCCGGTCAGTATATGCCCTGAAGAGCTTCTTGCTAGAAGATTGAGGTAAAGCTAAAGCTCATGAGACCCCGTCGTTTTGAAAATCCAGAAACGTCTGGGCAGCATCTACAGGTTTCCTGATCTGGAGCACCTCTGCGTCTGTAGGAAATTTCACGGCAAATGCACCCGCGTATCTATTGTGGTAGCGTTCATAGATAAATACAGATAATGAAAGATTCAAATGACAAACGTTCCCGTAACTCTCTCACGACCCATCGCTCATCGCGTGAGTAAACAAGGAGCGCGTCCTGCAGACTCGGTGTGACATGCAGTCGAAACACCTACTACCGCACCAAAAACCCATTTATTGAAAGGAAAACAAATCATAAAATTTCTTCATTCGATACTAGAATTCTACATGTTTGCAAGAAATAACTCAAGAGTAAATTATATCTTTCTCAATCTATTCCGACTCCAATCTCTATTCTGTAATCTGTAATCTGACTCAATCGTGTTCGTGACAACCAATTTACATAATGACGTAATACAATGTCTCATTGTTCTAAAGACAATAATCCTTAATTGTTAGTGTTTATTTTATAGACGCTCTTACAATTTGTAGAAAATAGGAGATATCACGCAAGATGTAGTAAAGATTCTGATAGATTAAATTAACTTACATTAACTTAACATTAACTTACAGCTACATTTGGTCGAAGAAACTGGTGTATAGGTGACAGCTCCAAACGTGCAGAAATATCTCATGTGGCTCTTTAACACTACTGTCTTTGCCACCACGTTACCAAGGCCTTCAGATTTAGTCGCCTACAGTCGTTTAAACCTACCTTACATAGGCTTTTTGGCTCTTCTCATACATGGGGGTGCTATTACAAAGATATTTGGCACGTTTAAAATTTAGCTCTATTCCAACAAATTGAAAAACAAACATTCAAGTGAATGATGTCATCTATGGCTACGAAATGTTGCGCAATATTCAAACATTTCAAATATTTGTAAAAAGGCCTTAAAACATAATTTTAAAATTATATTATGATTCTTTAAGGGCTTTTAGTATATCTAGGGTATTCCTGCACGTATACATGGTATTTAGGCAAAATATTTTAGATTTTGAGAAAATTATTTTACAAAGTGTATGAGTTTTAAAACTACCAAAATGGCTTATTACTTATAATCCACCGGTTTTTATTTATTTTGAGCATTATAACTAAAAAACATCCTCCAAACATCAAAAATATAACTCTTAATTCACTGTAGATACAAAATTCACCTAAAGATGTGATTTTCTTATAATTATTTTGCATTTATTCTTATATAAGGTTCTTCTAGCAAACTTCGCCTTATTGCACAACATATTTTTTCGTGTTTTGTGAAATTTCAACAAATTTTGCATTTGTCAAAAAAAAAAATTTAAAAAAATTATTCATTATAAGAATTCTCTGATAATGTTAGAAAAAGTCACAAAATTTCACGTCAATCTGGCCAGGCTTTCAAAAGTTATGAGCTGAAATGTGTAGCCGTGGGCCTACTAGCCCCCCCCCCCCCATTTAAGATAAGGTTAAGGCTGCTCCCATTCTCAAACAATTTCAGTCAACCACATTTCAGGCAATTTTTCTTTGGTTACTAAGGCAAGGTCTACATAAAGAAAGAAAAACATAACAAAATTCCTCCATCTAAATAAACCACCTTTTGGTTAAGTGTATTTAAAGATTTCTTAGCACTGCTATGGAGATAGGATCACTGAAGGACCATTCCCTTATCGACTTCCTATGACAATTAAAACAACCAGCCTGGAAATCTAGTAAAAGAGCAGAAACCCTTGATATCATATCGTGCAAAGCTGTCTATTGTTCACCGCATGAAAGAAACTCTCAATTGCTTTTCTTGACAAAATGTCGTAAAATTTATTGGATAAAGAACTACAAAGTAATTAATTGTTCTGAAAGTGTCGCATTGGGTATTTTAAACGAGGTCTCAGTTTGCCTTACGTAATTTAAGGCTATGCAAACTTTGTTACAATCTTGACATAAAAATATGACGCGTTGAAAGATACACATTGTTCAGAACTCAAGAGCAGTGCTTACTACAATGTTAATCCTATTCCAGGGTTGCGGAGATAAATCTGCCTCGCCCTCAGTAACTTTTGATATTTAGCACAACTCTCGTCGTGTTTATTCCTTGGATTTTATGATTTTCAATACTTTTGCTTTACACACTTCAATGCAAATTTCACGGTTTTATGGCACTTGGTTACTGGGTTACGGCATTTTTCTTGATGATGATTGGAAAATTTCTAAGCATTTGTATAGAAGAATCTTATGTTTGAACTAACCAAATCCTATAGTTCATTCTTTTTAAAAATCTTTTGAGATCCATCACAAAAACATGATTTATGTTTCTCTTACTTTTGAAAAACATGAGTTTCCCTTTTATCTTGCTATTGTATCTGCTCAAAGAAATTTACAGAGAAGTTTGACGAATACCCTTAATTTTGGCAAATATTCCGCAATTTTGTGATTTATGGCAAGACCATGTCAAACTTTTTTGGGAACCCAAAATTGTAAACTGTTTCTAGTTTCTCTATATTAGACCAAACTATTCCCCAAAACCATCTGAAGTAATCAAAAACGTATCAAATTAGAGGGCGATGAACATTGACATTGCTCTTCCCGGAATGAGGAGTAAAAAGAGCCCCTTGGAATAGGCCCAAGAGGAAGGAGTACGTAAATGAAATCCACTTCTGTAAGGTTGAGGAGCAGAAAGTAAAGCACAATCCATTTTTATGGTACCCTTTCTGTACTAGGTACATTCAAAGGTGCGTTATAACTGATATTTGTCCGGCAGCTCAAGCCTGCTATTTTGTTAGCGGCCCTCACTTCCTGTTATGGGTTCTTTCTCAGTTAGTAAGAGCAAAGGGTTGAGGCATTATGAGGCTAGGATACACCGCTGTCCTTCGTAAGAGAAACGAACTTAATGTGCAGTTGAAAGTGACCGATTTTCATTTATCTATGAATGATGACGGATGACGGATTCGTACACATGGAAACAGAACCGTGGTAATGACCATGGTTGAAAATTTCCCCATGACAGATGACAGATGACGGTTCATGGAAACACCGCTTAACAAATCATCGACTTCTTAGGTTATTTGCTGAGCTGAGGTAATTTCCGGCGTAATCCCTTTAAATCATACAATTGGTAAATGAGCGTTTTGGTTGGTTTTATTTCATAAACCTAGCATATCTATATTTTAAGGAGTATCAGCAACAACAAGAAAAGAATGAATACACCATTTGTCAAACTTTTTTGCTAAAAAACATTTTGCAGCATCAATTCTGGCTTAAACATTTTTAGTAGTTTTGCGTGTAGATTTAGGATAAATTATATAATTGTACAGTAGACCGTCTATTTTCCGTCACTGTAGCGTGGAGAGGAAGAGTGACGTACTTAAAGCGCATAACATCGAGAAGAGAGGATTTGAAATGCTAGTTTTGATTAGAACATGAGAGAAATAGAAAATTATGGGCTTTGGATTGATGACGGGCCGGATGGCAGTTCTTCCTTGGTCAAGTCACATGGCGCAGAGAGGCTGGTCTAATGATATCAGATATAAACTATTTAATAACATTTATTCCAACGTAATCCAATAGCCCCGATTTTCCGATTTTCTCCAATTTCCCCCCCGAAAAAATCCGAGTAACTAAAACTTGTTTAAACATTTTCAATACAAATAACTTCTCCTTATTTCAGAAGATGTTCCATTGCTTAGCTGTAAGTCATCTGTAGGAATGATGCCAATAGCCGTAGTACAAGTGCTACTAGGCTTATCCGTAACCGCGTAAAATAAGAATTTAAGTTACTGTGTTAAAGTCTGACATTAAGTATTGAAATTATTGAAATGTTTTCACAAATTTGAAATAAGTGATTATTAAAATAGATTTGACCGATGGTACCGAGGTAGCATATTACTCGTTTCACATAAGTATATTTTAGTCATAATTTGAGTCTGAAACTTAGCTATTATTAAAAATATTGAGCTAACATTTTATAACATTAACGGAGTGTATCCAGGCTAATGTTAAGCTTAAACTGAAAGACTGACTCTGAAACTTATTCGAGGTAGGATAGTGCAAAATCTCTTACTTAGTATGTTAGCGTGCAGACGAAAGTAAACAGCATGGCAGCCGGATGGCAATCCTTCCTTGATCAAGTCACATGGCACAGCGACGCTTGTCTCAAATTGCGTTGAGCTGAATGTCAATTTCCATCAGTGGGCGATTGAGAGCTAATGTGGCGAGTATAGAAATAAAATGTGCGAACATAGTGGTTTACCTAGCTACGTTGGTAGAGCATACGCCATGAATGCGTAATTGACAGCCTCGAGTCCCTGTGGTGACATATTTCCATTTTCTAGTGTCCTTTCAAAGAATTACACATCTTAATGTATGTATGAAATGAATATTCAATGATAAAAATGTTTATTGGTTATCAGTTCTGTTGAAAAAGGTCAACATAACGAATTTTAGATAATATGTTTTCCTTCATGCAAAAATATATGTACAGTATATGCAAACTAACCTAGCTTGATCTTCCATGATAGTGTCATATCTGGTAATGTCAGATCCGTGGGAAATTCACGATGAATTCTGATAAATGATCCACAACACTATGTGGACAATTTTATTTGGTCAAGAAGCAGACCCGAATTTAGGGGGGCGGGGAGGCTTTTAGGAAGCTAAGATTTCCCTAAATTTACCATCAGCTATCCAAATTCACCTGACAAAACTCTAACATCTATGGACTTTCCCTAAGTAGTTACAATACCAGCCTTCCCAAATTCAGGAGGTCCCCCTCCTCCTTCAAAGTTCATAATAGCTCTTTCAAATTTCAAAACCTGGCTAAGGGCCTGTCCTAAGGTTTCGAGGGGTTTTACAATATACATATAATTGTAGTTAAAGTAAATGATAAAATGAAAGTGTCCCTTCTTAGTTTTAATGAAGATGTCATGTACGAAACCGCTCGGTGTATGTGTACTGTGAGTGTGTTTGGCAACACCCACGTGACTGTGTACTTTTCAGAGTAGAATCATTTTGAAGTATAAACATATTAGTATCTTAAGTAACAGATCAATTAATTTACCACATTTATTTTTATTCTTCAGTTTCCAAGAGTCCTCCTACAAGCCCGAAGGCAAAAAGTCCAGACGGTGGATCGCCCAGAAGTGATAGTCCAAAATTTTGGAGGAAATCTAAGAAAAAGGGAAAACGTGATGACCAAACGTCGTCTGGCAGTGAGGCTACATCCCCTCAATTTAGTCCTCCCATGTCACCACTTCAACAATCTAAACCAGTGCCCGTATTTATGAGTCCAAGCTCTTCTGACTCTGAGGAAACATCAAAAGCTCCGATGCCGTTACCAAAGCCTATTTCCATTCGAAATCAGGAGGGAGAATTCTGCTTTAACCCTCTACAACCTCTCGAATCTATAAAGACAAAAGATCAAACAGGCGAGAGAGCTACTGCAGGTAAAGAATCAGGACAGTTGGCCGTAAAAGGATTTAAACCACTTTATGTATCTACGGAGGCTTTAGCGTCAGGTATGGTGTCTGGCAAATCAGCAGAAAATCTGTTGCAAACAGTTGAAAGTGGAAGATGGAAATCTAAGGATATCCAGGGCTCTATAGAGGACGATGGCCAAGCTCGCTCACCTCAATCCACCTCACAAGTACCATCTACAAGTCATGGAATCACCTCCCCTCCACCATCCCAGATACCCTCAACTCCCTTTCAGCTTACAAAGCCACATAAAGATAAAAAAGCTGACGATCCAATGGAAATTGCTGATGAAAGCTCTTCAGCAGGAAGCGACCTTTCCAACAGGGTCCCTTTTAAGCTTCAACCTCTCAAACTCCTTCAGTTCAAAAAACCAGCCAGGATGAAACAGCTTCGAGGATTTGGGTCTACTGGAACCCTGAATGTACATGATGACGGAAGCGAAATGGCAAACCCTTTTCAAGGAAAGATCAACAAAACTCGTTTAAAATCTTTAAAAAGTTTTGCATCTACTGGAATGCTCAATAGTCGATCGACAGAGGATTTATTTAAAACCGACAAGAGCTTAATTACACGTCATAAAAGTTTTAGCTCCATTGGTAAACTGGATAGAGACAGCGAATTCATGAAAGAGTTAGAAGAATGTGAGGACACTTCACAAAAGAAACCAACCCTTAAACCACTTTCAGTTACGAAACTGACCTCTTTGAAACCGTTTGTTGCAGACGGTTCCCCAAAACTGACTTCAATTAAGCCAATGCCCGAAAACATCAAGAAAAGAGCTACCGTAGATCAAACTATAAATTCAGAGTCTACAAAATCGTTGCATGAAGACTTTGTTTTGCAACCGACATCTACGTTATTGGACGAGGATGACTCTGTACGGCTCATGCCTTTACAACTGTCGCCAGCACCCTGTGAAGAAATGGATACCTCCTACACACAATCCGAGGTAAAGAGTTTACCAACGACACGAGTTGATGAGGATCCGATAGTTACAGTTCAAGTGCCTACAGCAGCCGCCGAAGTGAGCGATCACGAACGGTTTTTCCGTGATAAGCAAGAAAAAGCGGGCAAAAAATTGCAAAATATCGTACAAGAGATGACTGACGCTATTGAAGAAACTCTTGATGAGTTACAGTATAGTCCACCCGGTGCCTCGGACAGAACAGAACCATCCGTTCCTTCCGAAAACATTATACCCTACGATCCAAACACAACTGTGAGCCTTACGTTTGGCGCTAAGGAACCTGAGGAAGTTGACATGCAAGGCAAAAGGGACTTCTTCGAGAAAGTGGGTGTTATAACAATGAAGGGGGTTGCAAAACCACCAGTTCCCCCAAAGAAACCTAGGGTGGTGGAACAAGTAAACAAGAGAGAACAGGCCGCTCTTGCTTCAGAAGCTGATCAGGAGATGCCTTATCTTGAAAGGACTGTGTCTCCTCAGTCTGTAGCAAGACTTCCTAAAGGAGAAACCACCTATGTTGTCAACAGACAGTTAGCTGCTGATGACAGTCACCAATATATGGATCCCTACCAAGTAACCTTTGACACTAATGTTTCCGACGTTCCAGGGAGCATGGTTGACGAGTACATAGACATCGGCGATGACGAAAGAAGTGAAATAGATAATATCATTCGTGATTTGGCTCAGATGAGCGAGGAAAGACATGACGATACTCAGAGAAAAAGTCTGATTGAAAAAATGATCCCTAGTTTGCAAGTGACCTATATTGAAAGCGTTCCTGGGTACATGGTCATTCACGGAAAAGTAATTAAAGAAATTTTAGATGAGTCGACTCTAACTGAAGATTCAGTTTCAAGTTTAGTGTCTGATAGCTCACGAGGTAATCTAATTCCAGAGGAACTTATTTCAGAGGGAGTTGTTTCCTTTGAACAGGGTGTGTATGCAGGTGACGAGTCCAGCGATCAAACGTTGCAACGGATTTCTGTTAAGTCTAAAGCTGGAAAATTTGAAGGTCCCGAAGAGGCCTATGTACCTAAGAGACGTGTGAAAAAGGATAAGCGATTTCACAAGAAAGCAGAATTCTGGAAAAAGTTTGATCGAGGAGAGAATTATGGAGAAAGGAAATACCATGATGAAAGTTCGGAAGGTGAGCGGGAAGACAGCTCATTGTCTGAACCAGAGGGAGAGAGTTTGGATGAAAATGTACAGCAATTCAGACAGAAAGGACTGGTGGTACGAATTAATACAGCCAAGCTAAAGGAAAGAATGGGTGAGCCTAGGGTCATTCCCCATGCCATGCATGAAGGCTGTATTCAAAGCGAGGTAGAAACATTAAACTTTACTGCCATCCCATCTAAAGAAGACGATGAGACACAGTTTAACATCAATGTGCAGTTTGCTGGGTCTTCCAAAACAACCAGACAGCACATACGAATTCAATCCCATAGTATTTCAGATGACGAGGTTCACTCTGATGACGATTCCAAAGAAGCAGCATACTGGAAGTTGCTGAAGGAAGGCAGTGAAACAGTTTTACAAACCATAGAGTCAGGGTTCAAATCCGAGGAAGTAAAATTCACTCCCAAAGGTTCAGGAAGCGAACCTGTGGCAGTGCAATTGCAGTTTGGAGTGCCTGCAGAAAGAAAAGTAGCCGAGTCAGCTAAGGGGCGTGTTCATTCAGTGACAGTTGTTCAGAAAGTAGAATCAAAGGAGGAAACTGCTCAGCCCATAAAGATTAGAAAAGTTGCAAGCGATAAGCAAACCCGTAGTCTTGAAGAGAAGGAGTACTGGAAATTAAAAGAAGGTGATGGTCAGACGGTGTTGAGACAGCTGCAACTTCATGAGGGAAAGCATCAAGAAACACAGAGCGATCTTCCGTTTGAGGAGGTACCCCCAAAAGTTGTGCAGGTTAGCCAGAAAGAGGTGCAAGCTGAGGCACTATTAACGTCTCAGTATACCCAGTCTGATGCCATGAAGATGAGGAGTACAGCAGCCCAATCGGAACAAGTTGAATCTATTAGTGTTCAGATACAGTCAGAAGAGGTGGAAGCAGTACCATTTGAAAAAGTTCCAGGTATTGATACAGATATCCAGTGTGAACTAATAGAAACCAAAGACATTGAAAGGTTGCGAAGTAAGATGGACACTGATGATAAGGAAACGCAATCTGAAGTAAAAGATTACAGAAATTTTGGGGGCCAGACGCTTTTACAGGAAAGAGCCGAACTTCGTGAGATGTATACGCAGTCGGACACTATTCGAAATTCATTGGATGCTGAGACACAATATGAATCAACTAGTAGAAACGCCGCTGTCCAATCTGTTGTCTCTGAAACGTCGGATACTGGATGTCAGTTTGAGAAACTTGGTGATGACATGTACCACAAAGGAGTGCAATACAATGTAGAGTCTAGTAATCAATTTACACAAGCATCGGTGGGAGCAACTTTCGAGAAGGAAGTGCAGTCTGATCAAACAGAGCACGTCGATAGCTATACCCAGTCAGAAGTTGCAAATGTTCTTTCGAGGGAAACACAGTCGGAAATATTTAGTCAGCTCAGCTGTGGTGTGCAGGTAGACACCAATCCTAAAGTTGAACAAAGTACAGCAAGTACTCAATTTGAGTTTTTCTATGCCGAAGAAAAGGGTGTACAGTCTGACTGTGTGTCGACACGTGAGGAACAAACCCAGTCGGAACTGAGACCCGAATCGAAAACTACTGAAACACAGTCCGAGGCGACAGACCTTACAACTGCAGAGACACAATATGATATTTTAACCTCTGTCTCGCGTGCAAGTCAGTCTGAAGTGAAAGAGTATAAGTTAACTGGTACGCAGTCTGACTTTACGGAAACGACTGAAACAGGTTGCCAACCGGAAAAGGAATTCTCGACAAGTAAAGGAACTCAAATCGAGTTTGAGTATCAAATCGAGGTTAGCACCCAATCGGAAGCAGATTGGGCTCCTGAAGTTGAAGAAAAATCTGAGTTAACAAACTCTTATGATGCTGAAACCCAATTTGAGATTATTGGGATAGAAAACAAAGGCACACAATATGAATGGGCAGAATATACAAACAGCAGCACTCAATCAGACCTTGTAACTATGGTAGAAGGTGTAACTCAGTACGACCATGTAGGTATTTGTAATGTTGAAACACAATCGGAGAAAACAACTACTGAGCAAACTGGAACACAGTCAGAGAGCTATGAAATGGTTGGCAAGGAAACGCAGTATGATGCTGTGGAAATGGTTATTAAGGGAGTACAGTCTGAGATGTGTGATCCGACTCATGCTGCCGTCCAGTGTGATGTAATCTCTACCGAGAATGCAGAAACTCAGTCAGGGCTGGTATTTTCTGTCAGCGACAAAGAGTGTCAACACGAGTATGAGAGTAGCATAAAGGAAACCCAGTGTGAGTTTGAAACAGAGAAAGCGGATATGATTGATACTTCTAGTCAATACGACATTGCTGGAAAGACAGTCTTTACACAATCTGATGTTGTCGAAGTAGAAAGTGTAAATACTCAAGTGGAATCCTTAGTGTCTTTCACTGAGAAAGAGAGTCAATACGATTATGAAACCAGTGTAAAAGGAACTCAGTGTGAAGTGTCTGATGATAAGGCGATTACACAGGACACCTCTAGTCAGTACGACGTTGTGGGGCAATCAGCTGAGACACAGTGTGAAACAGTTATAACAAACGAGCGGCAGACACAGTCGGAAGAAGTACCTCTCAAAGAAACCGAAACACAGTACGATGAAGCATTGACTAGTGTAAAAGGTACTCAGTGTGAAATTGCTGAGGAGAAGGTGATTACTCATGAGATATCTAGTCAGTATGATATAAAAGGTAAGGCAGCTGAAACACAATGTGAAGTAGTCTGTACGGATGAGCAGCAAACACAGAGTGAGCAGCTAGTGTTGAAAGAGACGGAAACACAGTATGATACATTGCTGACAGAGCATGAGCGCAAAAGTGAAGTTACACAATGCGATGCTCCTAGCCAATCAACTCAAGAATCTCAGTATGACATTGCGACAACAGAAAGCCAGGCGACACAAGCCTTCCCTGAAAATGTAGACATTGGAACTCAATGGGAAATGTTAACGGAAGAAAAGAAGTCTGAACTTAAAAAAGAACTCAATAAGCTTACGCTTATGTTTGATGGCGATGGTATCCACTGGAAGAAGAAAAGGGACGGCCTTGGTGGAAGGGGCAATTGGGTTTATGATGATTTGAAGGTGATAATACCTAAGGATGTCGAAGACTCAAAATATTTGACCCCCCTGGCTGATGTTCTCTCATCGCAGGATGATGATATTCTGAGATTGAAGCCAAAAGCAGAGACCAGTGACGAAGAAGAAGGAAACATTAGGAGCAGAACCAAGAAGGCACCTCTGAAAGACCAAGACAGCTTCATGACAAAGAAAAAACAATCTGCGGAACATATGGACCCTGATGACAAGAATAAGGGGAAAATGAAAGATTCAGATACAAAGCATAAAGGGATGGCAGATGATAAAGATATGTCTGATGAGTTTGAAACAACGCTTAGGAAAAGAAGAGCATCGCTTGTAAGGAAAAAACTTAAGGACATAGGTCACGACACTAAACCATCATCTGATCTACCAGGTGATTTAACAGGAAAGCAACAAGAATTTAGACAGGCAAAGAACCAAGAGGGATGTACTTCAAGAGATGTACGATCGGCTCAGGAAGAACCTGTAACAAAACACAAAGTAACAGAGGATAAAGCCAAAAGCGACAGACCAACGGAAAAAGTAACTGATTCTCAGAATGGCGATGCTAATAAGCAACGACGAAGAGGAAGCAGACTAGTCGAACAAGAATCTGTAATGGATGTTAAAGTAAAAGATAATGAATTAAAAAAGGACAAGCCTGTGAAAACGGCAACAGATGAAAAATTTGAAGATTCTACTGATCAATCTTTAAATGATGAAGCAAAGAGACAACGACGAAGAGGAAGTCGATCTGCCCCAAAAGAGCCTGCAACGAACGTTCAAGTAAAGGAAAATGAAAGCAAAAAGGGCGAGCCATTGAAAGCTGTAACAGATCTAAAAGCTAAAGATTCTACAAAGTCTCCTTTGGATGATGATGAAGCAAGGCAACGACGAAGAGGAAGCCGATCTACCCAAGAAGAACCTGCAACCAAAGACAAAGTGGGAGATAATGAAGCTAAAAAGGATGAAAGCATTAACTACAATCCGTCATCATTTAGAAATTCTAAAAGAATCAGGATTGATTGAAATTGTCAAAATTGAAGAATCTCGTGGTGCAATTACAAAATTTTACAGTACCTCTACAAAGTTACTTGATTTTGAAACCCCTGAAGATTTTGAATCAAAATATTCTAAAATCATAGACAACACATCTACAAAAATTGAGAAAATTCTCAAAGGACTAACTCCGAAAACTGGAAAAACAAAAGGCAAAAAATCTGAAGAATATTCTCAGTATTTGGTTATGGAGATAATGAACCGTGCCATGACAAATGTCCTTGAAAATTCTGGCAAAAAATAATCGTTACACCTAAGTATTTCTTACAAGAAATTCTTGCATGGTTCGCGTATTTTACAGCCAGAAGACTGAAGATCTCATTGAAAAGATGACTCTTACAAATTGGCGTCAACACGTTCAACAACAACTTGGTCAGGAACACCAAGACATGTCTGATAATTGGAAAATGTGTGCAATTGGTGAGAGAATAAAAATTGAAGGTAAAGATCTTGAATCAATAAAAGATCTTTCTCCTGAAGCGATCCGACTTGGGTATGAATTTTCAGTTGCAATGCAAGAAAAAGACAATGAAAAAGCGTTAGAAATAATTACAAAAATTGAACAACTTCCAACAATATGGAGAAATGAAATCAATGGATGAAAAAGCTGTAAAATTATTTTCTGAAAAAAACCTTGTATACATCGCAACTGTAATGAAAGATGGTTCTCCTCAAGTTTCACCTGTTTGGGCAAATTATGAAGACGGTTATGTTTTGGTAAATACTGCAGAAGGAAGAATAAAACACAAAAATGTTTTACGTGATCCTAGAGTTGCAGTTTCTGTTGTTTCAAAAAATAATCCTCTTGATATGACAACAATACGTGGTGTTGTTGAAGAATTGATTCCTGATTATGATTACAAACATGCAGACAAACTTACACAGCAATACATGGACCGTGAACATTATCCATTCAAACGTGATGATGAAAAAAGAATCATACTAAAAATAAAACCAAACAAAGTTTTTGTTTTGCCTGAATTAAAAATCTCAGAGTAACAATTTAGAATGTTTCTAAATTCGAGTTTAGAAACATAAGAAATGTAGAGTGTAGAAAAAAGGTAGCCTAGACAGCTTAACGTCGACGTTTAGCTGCCTTTCTCTTTGGAGCGGCTCTACGTTTAGTAGCTGCCTTTCTCTTTGGAGCGGCTTTTCTTTTAGCTGCAGTTTTTCTCTTTGGAGCTGCCTTTCTCTTAGCGGCTTTTCTCTTTGGAGCTGCTTTCTTAGCTGCAGTTTTTCTCTTTGGAGCTGCCTTACGTTTAACTGCAGTCTTCCTTTTTGGAGCTGCCTTACGTTTAGCTGCAGTACGTCTCTTTGGTGCTGCTTTCTTAGCTGCATTTCTTGCACGTGCTGCCTTTCTCTTACGAGCTGCTGCTTTCTTTGCGGCTTCAGCTGCTTTCTTAGCTGCATTTCTCTTACGAGTTCTTGCTGCTTTCTTAGCTGCTTCAGCTCTTTTGGCTCTAGACATTGCCATGATTTTTTTCAAAAATTATGTGTGTTATATGGTAAAAGTCACACAATATTACGTAAATAATAGAAAAACTTGACAATTATTTTTGATTTTTATTTTTTCGATCAACAATTTGTTATACAAATTACTGCAACATCAACTGTTGATTGTTCTTTTTGTGGTCTAATGATTATCTTGTATGTTTTTTCTTCATCAAATGGAACATCAAACTGTGTTGTTTTTTCAACTGATTTACCTGGCTCTAATCCTTCTAAAAGAAGATCTTTTGCAGAAAATTCTCCATAAACTGCTTCATGTTTCTGTTCTTTTTCATCAACAAAGTGGAATTGTCCTCCTGAAAGTACTGTTTTTTCATCTCCAACGTTTTTAGCTGTAACCCCAATCATCACAAATGTATTTTCTGGCTGTGTTTCTTTGTCTCCTTCATGTGTTCCTTCAAACGTGACTGTATATTCTACAGGCCCTACTGTAACGGATTCTCCTGCAGTTGTTTCGATAAAATTCACCTGATATTGTGAATACATGAACATTGCAACACCCATTGAGACTAATATTCCCCCAATTACGATCACTACGCCTATTCCTGCCACAAAAAGGCGTGGTTTTTTTGATATATAGTTGCATACTTTTGCAAAGTCTGTAATTTTGTGCCTAATTTTTGGTAAATTAGGAATAAACAATGTAGTTCCCAAATTTGGGCATTAGCAAAGGTTAAATTCCCAAAAGTGGTAACTACATCGTGGATAAAACTGTAGTTTTAGGCTCTATACTGGCAGTCTTTATTGTATCTAGTTTAATGATGTCTCCTGCAGTAGCTGCCTCTATCCATGAATTTACTGCAATTGCATTGTCTTTTAGTGATGAATTCAAAGTCCGAGTTACTGCAACTGCTGAAATTCCACAAGATGGTACTGACGTTTCTTATGGCTATGGTGTTGTTACCGAAGAATACTTCTTTGACACAATTTTGGTTACTGCCACACACGGCGGATTTTTAGAAAGTGCAGTACAACATGGACCTGAGGATCCAAAATGGCATAGTCATTATCTGACCCTTACTGATGATGGTGATGTAGATAATGCATGTACGGGTTTAGAAATTGCAGATATTTCATATGATGCTCCTGGTGATGTAAAAATTTACGGTGAAAATATTGTATTTGATGGAGTAAAAACACTAAACAGTATTAATCCTATGACTGGGGAAAGCAATACTTTCCAGGCCGGTGAAAACATTGTCACAATAATATCATTCGACCTTACTCCTGTCTTTAATGATGGCGAACTCACAAACGTCTGTGTAGATGTTAATGGTTTGTATCCAATAAAATAATCATTTTTGATATTTTATCCAAGTCTTAACTTTTCATTGTGATATTTTGTGACATAAAATCGGCAAATAATTTGGGGTTTTTTCCTTTATTTTTCATGAAAAAACAGGGGTTTAGCTTTCACGCCTAACAATAAAAGATCATACATGTTTAGCTGGGACATCTTGGTGGTTTGAGGGTTGCATTTCACATCTAGGCACAAGTGTTCAACCCCCCCTCAAAACGCCTGATTTTGAAAAAATGGTATTGTGCCTAATTGGGGTAAAATTAGAGGGGGGTTTAACGCCTAGGCATAATTCTATGAAATACATGATTTTGAGGATTTTTTCTAAACTCTTCACTTCTTCTAAAATCTGAATGAATATTTCCTATGAAAGAATACATTGTATGCCAAAATAGGGGGGTTTTTGGATGAAAATACTGCCAATTATTGCATCAACATGATACGTCTTGAAAAAATTCATCTTGAAAATGTACAAAAAAGGGGTTTTACCCCTTACTGAAATTACAAAACTTGAGTTTATTGTTGCTCTACTCTGATTGTAATCTTGCCTTTTTTTGCAGTATTTACTACTTTGAGGGCTCTATTCATAACCCCCATTCCAAATCTTGACAATTCTGTTGTAGAAATTGTAAGTTCTCTTGGTTTTGATTTTGATGTTTTTCTTTTCATGATTGGAATATGGTAATTTTTGATATAAGGCCCGCGTATAATTGATAAATCGTCTATTTCTTAGAATGTCTTCAAAAGGAATCTTGCAGTTTTTTCGTGCATTTCTGAGACTCTATCCATGGCATCAAACAATCCTTGTTGATTGATGTTTTCTTCCTTGTCTAATACCACGTATACTCCAATCTTTCGTTTTCCATCTTCTGTAGTGTTTTTGTTGATTGCTTGTAGCGTATAACAATAATCTGCTACTTTTTTCTCAAATTTCTCTTTCTCCTCTTCACTAAACCCTAGATATCTTGCAATCTGATTGTTTTTCATGTTTACTTTGGAACCAACTACTAAGATCCCTTGTTGTGCTTTTGGCTCAAAAACTTCTACTGGAACTCCTGCAGGACCTGCATGTTTTACAAGAATTTGAAACGTATTTTCTGGATTTTTAATATCTTCAAACTTTAATCCTTCATGAATTAACCATCTTTCTACATTATCTCTCATTCTTGACGCGCTCATCACAAATTATTCAAAGTGCTTCTATATGATTCTAAATCAAATGATTACAGTACTAAATTTATAATATTTCTAAATTCGAGTTTAGAAATATTACAAATCTTTACCTGTAAAACACCAAATTTTTCTAAACATTTACTCTGAACCCAGGACCTAACTCCGGTATAAGTGACGCAATAATTGCATTGAAAACTAACCCTGCAACCATTAAAGCAAGCCCTACATACAAACAATTTTTTGCTTTTTTTGGATCATCTTTACGTATTATGAAATATGCAACGATTCCTCCAAGTATTCCAAAAAAAATTGGCAACAAAAACCATAGATTACTTCTAGGTCTTTCAGGATAGGACATTTTCTTAAAATTATTTTGCAGTAGCTGCTTTTTTCTGTAACTGTGTAATCTCTATTTCCACAGTTTCTAACGGATCTTCTACTTGATTTCGTTTAATTGAGAACATTTTTGGTTTTTCAAAGTCATCTGTACAATCTGGACATGCATAAACAAGTACTCTGTGTTCGTTTGGTGCTTTTGGGTTTGATAATCTTGGGTAATACACTAGTCTTGCGCCACAGTCAACACAATATCTGTTGGCCCTTCTAGTTCTGACCAATGTAAACCTCCTGCATTATTCTAAATATGCGATCATCTATTAGATCTATGTTGTCTAATAGTGTAAACCAATTACTGTCAACCGATCAATATTTCTAAATTCGAATTTAGAAATATTATTTTTCTATACTTGTGATTATGTTACTAGTGTCAAAATAAAATGTTTCAAAACTCGAGTTTAGAAATAAGTGGCGCCGCCCATCAGACTTGAACTGACGACCGTCCGATTAACAGTCGGATGCTCTACCACGCTGAGCTAGGGCGGCAACATGTTTGTACCTTGGTAAAAGTGATTTAATCCTTGCGACTATGTAATTTAGACCAAAGTGGGAATTAAGTCAGTTAAATTTTGCAAAAAATTCTTTGATTTCCTTTGAATGACTTTCAACAAGTTCGATAATTTCTAAATGCTCATCTGGTGATGGCTCTCTTTGATGTACTACTTGAAAAGCACTTAGCGCAGAACCTACCATCTCTCCAACAAAAAATCCACATAGGAAATCCCCTACATTTTGACATCCCCAAGCTTGTCCGACTCTGGGAGATGCTCCAGCTGACTTGTATAATTCTAAAGTTTGTTGAATCAGTTCAGTAGTTTGTTTTGAAAATTCAGGATCTAGAGTCATCAGGAGAATCTATTATTTTTCGATTCCCTTTTTCTTTTCATAGACGTAGATACCATCTAGGAAAACTCTATGATCTTTGTTTTTTACTTTGGTTTTTAGTTCAATGTTTGCAGCTGTTTGTGTAATGTCTGTCCAAACTTCTCCAGTAAGTAAAACATCTTCTCCTTTTGGAACTACTTTTGTATTTCCAACAATTGATGTTGTTCTAGGGGCTCTTTCACCTTGGAAGTTTTCAATTAAAATTTTCTTTCCTTCGACTTTAACGGTAATTGGAAAGTGAGCAAAGACTACTTTCATTTTGATAGTGTAACCTTCTACAAGTCCTTCACAGATGTTTCTGATCAATGATCTTGCTGCATGCAATATTGCATAATCTCTTTTTTTCTGCTCAATTGTTTTTAGAATTACTTTGCCCTCGTTAATTTCTAATGTGACTGGAATACTTCTGAAACTTTGATGTGTTTTTCCTAGTGGTCCTTCAAATGTTAACATGTGTTTTTTTTGTGTTACAGTAACTCCTTCGGGAATAACCACTTCGTCTTGGAACTTTTCTAGTTGCTCAGTAGACATATCCTATCAAAAATCCCCCAATTCCTTTTTGTGTTGCATCATGGTGAGACATTACGCCTTGGTTTGTTGTTACCAATAACATGCCTCTGTTGTATGCTGGTAAGTATTGCTGTTCCCAGTTGTTAAACTCGTCATTTTTTACTTTGAATCTTGGTGAGATTGCACCGCATTTTGTAATTTTTGCTAATAGTTTGATTTTGAATTTTCCGCCTCTTTTGTCGTCAACATGTTCAAATTCTCCAATGTATCCGTCTCTTTGTAGAGTTTTAAGAACTTCAATTCCTAACTTTGATGTTGGGAGAATAGTACATTCGTTCTTTCTTCTAGTCTCGTTGTTGTATAATGTGACAAATAGATTTGCTAAAACGTTACTTGCTGGCATAATATCACCTATTTTTCCTAAATCCTAGAGAGTTAGCTACTTCTCTGAAGCATCTTCTACAAATCATTAAATCGTATTTTTGAATAACTGCAGTGTAATCTCCACACCTTTTACACCATCTTGATCCTCTACCAAAGTCATGCTTTTTTCTTCCAGTAAATTTGTAAGATCTATCTTTTGCCATTATGCTACCGTCACTCCAAACTCTTTTGCTAGATAATCCTTTGCTTCTTGACTTGTAATGATGTGAGATTTTCCAACACTTGCTTTGTGTTTGCTTCTAGTTCTTACACCATATCCTGGTCTTGTTAGTGTTACAGAAATCCCTAATCCTAAAATTCCAATTTGAGGATCATATTTCACACCTGGAATGTCTATGTGTTCTCTAATTCCAAATGAATAGTTGCCAAAATTATCAAATGATCTTCCATTAACGGTATTTCCTTTTGCTTCTAACAATCTTTTTAGTAATGCTTTAGCGTCATCACCTCTAATTGTAACTGCTGCACCGATGGGTTCTCCTTTTCTTACTCCCCAATCTCTTTGTGTTTCTTTAGCTTCTCTAGCACATGATCTTTTCCCTGAAATTTGGTCAAGTGCTTTCTTTGCAATTTCAATTACATCGCCAGATTTTCCTACGCCCATGTTTAAGACAACTTTTTCAAGTTTGATTCGTTTCATTGGGGATTCAGTTGTTTGAGACATATTATCACTTTAATTGAATTATTGGTTCCTCTTTACCGATTGGCATGATGATGTCAGCTGGAATTTCGATTTTTCTTTCACCTAATGCAACTATTACTCTTTTTGGAAGAATGAATGTGCCTTCTTCAACACTTTCAATTTTACCAATTTGTCCTGCATTAATTCCACGTGTTACCAAGCCTTGGCAACCTGCTTCTAATTTGATTACTTCGATGATTTTTTGACTTGGAATTTCTATCAAACATGTATCTCCCACACTGACTTGAGTATCCGAAATTGTTGAACGTCCATCATGGAAACCAATTTGCATTTTTCCTTTGTTAATTGTTGTTTTCTTTGTAACTACAACTAATTTTTTAGATTTTTCTGATTCATTAATTTTAATTGGTTTTAGCAATTTTCCTTCAGTTGGAACTAGACGATAAATGTCTGAAACATTTTCTAATTCTACAACATCCATTAATCCAATTGCATGATGAAGTGATTTTCTAACAACACCATCGATCTTTACTTTTCCCGAGTAGATTGATGTTTTAGCTTCTCTCAAGCTTGTTACAATCTTTAACATGTCTCTAAGAAATACTGCACTTGGAACTGAGTAGTGTTTTTTGTGTGCGCCTGGTCTTGTGGTGATTACAAATCTCTTGTCTTTTCTTGTAATGCCCCAAAATTGAGGTGCCATTTGACGTTTGAGTTTTTTACTTCCAGAAATGCTTACCATTAATTCTCATCTTCCTTTTTTTCAGATTTTTCTTCTGCTTTTGTTTCTTTAGGTGCTTCTTTGACTGTTTCTTTTGGTTTTTCAGCCTTTGTTTCTTCTTTAGGCGTGGTTTTAGGCATGTTTCTTGGGTTTTTACCTTCCAATTTTGCCATTCTCCATTTGTCATCTGTGTTTAATGATTTTACAACCAAGTTTGATGTGTGAATATAGACATCGTATTTTTCTCCTCTTGTTTGCTCTTTCTTAATTCCTTCAATTGCAACACTACTTTTCTGAGTTGATATTTGTGATACTTTGCCATCTACTCCTGCAAATTCTCCTCTAACAATTGTAACATTGTCTCCTTCAACAACTCTTACACTTCGTTTTCCGTATTTCGTTTGGAATGCTTTTGATAGTGCACTGCCAAGTTGTTTACTTTTAGTTTGGTATGATGCACGATAAATCATAAAGTGAGGGGACGCCCTCCCCTGGGCACTTTACCCATCGACGTCAAATTGGTTCTACTTCTTAAATCTTAAATATATGTTAATACTCACCAGTCCTTCTATAAGAGATGCGCATAGCAGGACACTGTCGTGAATTTCCTTTTCGAGGCGTTCGAGTGTCATACGAAAGGTAGGGCTGTACATTTGTGTACCCGTCTGTGGTACAGTATTCAATGCTCGACCCTCTGTCAATTGTAAATAGGCCACTAGGATCACAAAAGCTTTCAAGAAGCACCCTGTAAAAAAAGGGGAACACGATAATGCTCAGATATCTTTTTTAACTTTGTAGCAATAATTCATCAATTGGGAGGAAGCTCTTTTTCAGCCTCTGATGTCGTTAGTTTCAAACAGGGAATCTCGATTTGTGTATCACGAACCGCTCTTTGACACACTTACTGTTTTAAAAGAAACCAGTTTATAAGAAACCAGGGCTCAATCTCCCCCAAATTTAAGAAACTCGAGAGCTGGATTGGGGGCTCGATGCTCTAAGAAACCTAAAAAATCCCTGAAAGTGGTTTAGACAGTTTGATAACGGGTTATTTCATGAATAGGCTAACCTGGAACAGAGGTTACCCTAAGTGAAGTGTGAATTTACTAACAGCAGTGTGGCTAATTGGCTTTCTTTTGTTTGAAATATTTGGACTTGTCTTTTGCACATGCACTCTTGCCAGAGAATAAGCAACTGCTAAGAAACTTTGAGGGCCCAAATAGTCAATATTTTAGGAAACTTTGAGGGCTGGACGCTGAGGTAGTTTCTCATTTATAAAAAGTCCAGGCCCGGTCCAAAATAAAGTAATAGTGGAGACGTAATGGTAGCAGCTTAAACGTAACGGTAACAGTTGAAACGTAACAGCAACAATTAAGAGGTAGTGGTACAAGTTAAGACGTACCAGTAAGAGTAGAAACGTAACGGTAACAGCTGAGGCGTAACGGCAACACTTCAAGCGTTAAGTAAAAGTTAAGACGTAACAGTAACAGTAGAAGCGTAACGGTAACAGCTAAGGCGTAACGGCAACACTTTAAGCGTTAAGTAAAAGTTAAGACGTAACAGTAACATTTACGACGCACCAGATATAGTTTAGACGTAACAGTAACAGCTTAGATGTAGCAGTAACAGTTGAAATTATTGCTTTAGCAGAACACTCAAACTTTGTGTGGTGAGCCCCCTCCCCCTTGTTTTCGATAGATGCAGTTGTATTAGCACACCACTATCAACTTCGCAAGACATGATAGCAAAAAGGTCATGCCTTACGACAGATAAACTACTTGTACACACTCTTTAGGACTCTTTTTTAAAAAAAAAATCCTTAGGAAATCCTATCGTTTTGATGGGAATTTTGACGGCATTCTGTGTTCAATGGTACATTCATCGACTCATCGTTACAGCTTTAATTGCCAGCTAAATACCTTTTGTAAATAAGTTTGCTTATTTAGTATTTCATCTGGATTTACTGATAAGTGGAGACAACGATAATATATTCCTAAACAAATTGGAAAACGTGAGGTAATCACATATGCCTTAGATTAGCAGGGAAACTTAGCTTTGTTACACAACTCAGAGCAATTTCCAAAAGATTCAATGGGCCAACTCCTACTTCTGCAGTAACTGGTGCATTTTTCTGTCATAGTAAAGTCAGTATTACGAAACCTTTGGTAGTTATTAAAAAGCTTAATCACATTTAGTTACACTTTACAGCTGATATGTCAAAGACTTGTGCGAGATGTTAACTTCGAGCCTCTGTCAAGATTTTGCAAATGACAAATATGAGAAAGCCGATGGGAATACTCCACAAATGTTTCTAATGCTATTTTATTTAACTGTTAGTACAATATGACACAATAATATTTAAAAGTCACCAACCTTTTGCCATATTCTCTGTTGCGTTTAGTCTTCAGTGCTCTTCGTAGTGATTTGAAGTTTCGTTTCGCTCTGTGTGCACCCATTTTGATTTCGTGCCTCTCTTATACACAAATGGGCGGTGACATACCTTCAAACAATTCTGAGAAGATATTGGCGCTTCCTTGTCTAACCTGAACAAAGAGGGAAGTTAACGTTTCAGCTTCGGTTTCATCGGTGAAATATGAAACCATCGGTGCAACACCGAGTTGCCAAAGTACTCACGGAATCCGTGTCCTGTTGAAAGAGAAAATAGCCTCCCTGCATATGAAGTGGTTACGTTATCGGGTGCTATTGGGGCTCGAGTGTGGCAACGTTTAATTGGTGGGGGAATCCAGATCATTGTTTCTGAACTGACGTATAGAAACAGGTAAAATGCTTACATTTTACAGAAAAGCCCTGTAATTAGCTTGGAAAAGAGGCGTGCTTCTCGATAGAAATTAGGGGAGACCACCAGCAAACAAGAAATGATGAGGTCAAGTTTTTGTCAAACACTTTTGCCTTGTGGGTGAACTAACCAACGTTCAAATTTTACCAGGCTGTAATTTTCCAAGAGGGGTAAACCACTCACCACGTTGTGGGTATGAGAATTCCGTTCAAACTACAGATTCCGTCAGAGTTTTAGGGCTTGGGACAGCACCAGCAGACAAGAATTGATGAGTTCAAGTTTCGTCTAACACTTTTGCGTTGTGGGTGAACTAACCAACGTTCAAATTTTAGCCAAGCTGTAACTTTCCAAGAGGGGTAAACCACTTACCAACTTACAGGTATGAGAACTCCGTTCAAACTACAGATTCCGTCAGAGTTTTAGGGCTCAGGAGAACACCAGCAGACAAGAATTGATGAGGTCAACTCCTGCAGAAGTTTATCAGGGGACGGGTTTGGAGTGGAATAATTCAGCATGGTAACACACATAAACATTTGAAGACATATTTAGGACTCAGGAAGGAGAACTGTAGGTAGTAATTTACTTCCAGGCACGCAGCCAAGGGCGGGCGCGGGGGGGGGGGGGGCTGCGTCCGCCCAACAGATAAAACGTGGCCGCGTTTGCCCCCAAGAAAAATCCTTAAAGGCATTCTAAAATGGATCACTTTTGTATTTCAATTTACTAGACGAGAAAGACGAGAAGTCTGAGCATTTTAGGGACTATAAAATTTCAAAATTTTTCCAGCCAACAAAACCACAGTGGACTTGCTTGGAAGGAAGGATGGGAGGGAAAGGGTTTCGTTTGGAATTTGCCCTCTGTCAAAATTTGACTGGCTGCGTGGCCGTTTACTTCTCCTAATTTTCCTGCAATGACCCGATATGGATAAAATCTTTCAAATTGAGATATCAACATTTAAAACTAAAATAAATATCATTTCTTCAGAGGTTGCAATATTTTAGTAACACTTTAGTAGTGCTCTCTAAACATTTTAACTCCACTGTCGCCCCTCGTACCGTCATGACCCATGAAAATGGCAATGCCGAGCCTCTGAAGCCGTTTTTAAAGAAAAAGATAGAAAGAGGGGGGAGGGGGGCTCCTTTTCAAGAACATTGTAGCAATGATCATGACTCAGAGGCGTCAAATTGTTCACCTAGTTACATTATACATGTATTTCCATTTGAAAGGGGAACGTTTGGTACAAACTTATCCAAATATTTAGCTATTGGATAGTATATTGTGTAATATTACCGCATGTGGAGAAAAATGCTGAGGCCTTGTCCCCCTCCCGCAACGCCCCTGGCATAGAAGGTCGTGCAAGGCATAAACAAAGGATTTTACTCTTGGGTGCCTAATAGACATCCCCCCCAGCTAATTAATTTTTCAAAAATTTTCCACCCAGGGCATGCTTATTCCAACCCCCCTCCCGCCTGTTAATTTTTACGTAATCTCCTACCCATGACACGATTTTGAGGACGTACTTTGGCGAGAAAGTAGAGAATGTCTTTATTAAAATATGAAAATCACACATTAAAAGATTACGGTGGCCTTTTACGAGGCTCAAAGAAGTGTGAAGACCAACATTAGGGAGTTGCAGTTGATTCTCAACATTGTTTCTTGACTACCTTTTTGGTCATTTTCCAACCCCCCGGCTATTCCAACCCCTCCGTTCATTAAGTTTTGGAGATTTCTCCAACCCCCCGTTTATTCCAACCCCCCCGTCTATTAGGCACCCATGAGTATTTGTTTTTTACTGGTGGCATTGTTCGTTGTGAAACCATGGCCTCAAACGGGTCTACCAGTTCATCTGTTGAAAAGGGGAAACTTAGGAGAAACACTTTGAACAAATGCCATATAAAGAGGTTGAGTGACACTTGTGGTACAGGTAATGACTTTATTTGTGAATAATTAAAACCTGGCAAAGGGGATAAACAATGTGATAGCTGGATTTTCCTGAGGTAGCCATTTGTAGTAAACCGATGACCTCAAGTATGTTTAAGACTGGAGTGAAAAGGGAATCCAGGATCAATATTAGCACACTATTAACTTTTATAGCGTCCTGGACTAAGTGTGTGTGTGTGTCTGTCTGCCTGTCTGTGCGTGTGTGTGTGTGTGTGTGTGTGTGTGTGTATGTATGTAGGTGTTTATGAGTGTTTAATTATATTTGTTTGTTTGTTGGTGCAATTGTTTGTTTGTGTGCCTGTTGGCATATGTGTGTGTGTGTAAGTTTGTATATATGTGTTTGTCCGTGTGTTTGTTTCTGTTTGTTTGTTTGTGTATGTTTGTTTGTTTGTTTGTGTGTGTTTTTTCGTTTCGTGTGTGTGTATCTGTATGTGTGTATTTGTTTGTGTCTTTTGTATGTGTGTGAATGTTTGTGCCTGTGTTTGTATATATGCGTATGTGTGTGTTTGTGTGTATGTGTATGTGCGTGTGTTTGTTGTTTTTTTTATTTTGTGTGTGTCTCTGTGTGTTTGTAAGTGCGTTTCTTTATTTGCTTTTTTATTTGTTCTTATGTGTATCCGCATGTGTGATTATGTGTGTGTGTGCATTTGTATGTGTTTGTAGGTGTCTGTGTATGTGTGTATGCGTTGTTGGTTTGGTTTGTGTGTGTGTGTGTGTGTTTGTTTGTGAGTGCGTTTCTTTATTTGTTTTTGTGTGTGTATCTGCATGTGTAAACATTTGTGTGTGTGTCTGTTCGTGTGTGTGTGTGTGTGTGTGTGTTTGTTTGTTTGTTTGTGTGTGCATGTGTGTGAAATGTCAGCACTACCATTAATAGAACATATTTGTCAGACCCAAAGGATTTATTATTTAATGGAAAGGTCAATTTTTCATTGAACTGAATTTACTTTCACAGAAATTACTGATTTGGTAGCAGCTTCCTGACTATGAATAAAAAGCTGAGGAATTTTTTTCATTAACGTTTCAACGTTCATATTCATTCAAACTTAAATGCACAGTTCTCACAGAACTAAAACAAATAACAAACAGAAGGGATATTTTTATCTTGAGCGAAGTAAAATGATAAGCAGAACAGGCGCAACAGTATCTACTATATGATAAATGAATATACCGTATTTCCTTAAATTAGCGCCGCCCTCTAATAAGCGCCACAGGTTGAAGTAAATTTATTTTATTAGCGCTGTCCTCAAATAAGCACTTCCCCTCTAATAATTGCCGCACCTAGAAAAAGCGGCACTAATTAGAAATAGGGAAAAAACCATACAGAAGGATTATTACACAATAAATACGTTTCTGAAGCATAAAAGACATTGATTCTGTTTCGTTCATTGATTCTGTTCATATTGGTTTTTGAGCTTCAAATAAAATTTATTTCTTAATCATTTAATTTTTTTTATAAGGCCCGCCCTTGAATTAGCGCCGTCCTCTAATAAGCGCCTCACATTGTAGGTACATTTGTAAATAAGCACCCAGGGCGCTAATAAGAGGAAATACGGTATATGAATACTTTTTCGGGCATCTGTTAGACGGAGTCAGCCTTTCGTCCGTCGGAGATGTTTTTATAAACTCTTAAGATCGTCTTGCCTATGCTATAAAACAGGAATTATTACAAAGTAATATCAAAGAATTTTGGATAAACGCCCTTCGCCAAAGTGGTCACCACGATCAGTGTTTAATTTTCTCTGACAATTTTATGTTGGTTGTGGCATAAAAAAATAGTTTGAAAAAGTGACATTTTGTTTTCGCGATCACGAACACGACGGAGATGGACGTTTTACTTCTTTCATGATGCTTCCGAAAGCGTCCTTTAATATTGAGAAGGGTTTCCGTCGTTTCCCTTCAATTTGAACATAATTTCTTTTAACTCCACTCGTTGTTGTTATCGTAAGATATTTTTAGGCCCAGCACAAAGGTTACATCAATAATGGCTGTATTGTTACAGCAGTCCATAAATTGTGCATGAAGAAATAAGGAAAAATCGTGTGCACGTTTATCCTCAAATTGTCACCTTGATCATTTCACTCTAGCCTTTGTATTTTGAATATTGTTATTAACGCTATTAGGGCTATTGTTTGTCTCTATTGCGTGGTTTTAAAGTTTGCCCCCTGCCCGCTGTTCTTCTTTATCCATGCCCTATGTAAGCTGTGTGATACAGTCCTGACGGCCCCGTAGCTGACCTTGTTTGAGCAGGGGGTATAATTCTGGAACAGAAATTGTTTGACGGGGACTATTGTTGGCAATTCTTAAACTTTTAAAAAGTTTTAAAAGACAAAAATTATTTATATTGCTTTCCCAGGGGGTGGGGGGCTATATGACATTTAGAAAATCTTCCACGATGTGCTAAGTCCCCCTCTCCCCACAGATACGGGCTTTAGTCTGGTAAAAGTACTTCAGGGTGTGTAAGAAAGACGTGTTTATGCTATCTGTCGCAAGGGGATGTCTCAGAGTGCTTTTTTTTGTTTTAAAGAACACTTGCTTACTTACATTTCAGACCAATTCATTCTCTGATGCCAGATTGTTTGCGAGCCTCTGAAGTCCAGGGAGACTTTGTGTCAGCAATTACATCATTTCCTATTGAAGGTGCTAATTAAGTCCAGGATTAGGGTTTAGGTTACTGCCGAGGCCCTGCACTAGAAGCAGGCCAATGCTGCGCACTCGCGATTATCAATGTAGCCTCGATGAAGAGGTGGGCAGTTGGGCCGTTCTTCTGAAAACAGTCTGATGTTTTGACGTGGTTGGATGATGACATAGGATGAAAAGCTAAATGTTGAAAACGTAGAACCACGAGGAATGGAAGCACGTGCCTTCGTTGTTGCATCGTAATGTGCCAGCCATTATACCATTGTCCCGCACTATTGAGGCAGAGAAGTTTTGGGAGCCCCCACTGCTTATCAGGGGGGGGGGGGGCAGGTATGAAACATCGGCAGAGAAGTTTTGGATGTCATCTGTTTTGGTTGAGGTCATTACGGTTTCACTAACCAGTGATTACAACAAATTAAAAAAAGTACGCGAGTTGAAAAAGTTTGAAAATAGTTTAGAAGAGGGATTCTCAAAGGGGGTCCGGGGATCCCTATAGGGGGCATTTAAGATTTTAAAGGGTATAAAATTGAGACAAGGAGGCATAGGGGTCAGACTTTCAGCTTGGGAGCCCAACAGCTAATAGTAAGCCCCATTGTTTTCTCACATCAAAAAGCCAAAACCAAACAAATGAATAAATATGTACTCACCCCCCACCCCCCTGTTTATTCCAAAGCTGGTCATATCTTATTTCACACCTGGTACCGTCATTGTTATTATCTTCATCGTCATCACAATCATCATCATTAACATTAACAACATTATTATCATTGTCATCAGCAGCAACGGAATTATCATCATCACCACCATCATCATCATCATCATTATCATCGTTAACATCATCATCATCATCACCACCATCATCATCATCATCATTAACATCATCATCATCATTAACATCATCATTAACATTAACAATATTATTATCATTATCATCACCATCAGTGGCATCATCATCATGATTATCATCATCATCATTATTATCATCATCATCATCATCATCATTATTATCATCATCATCATCATCATCATCGTTTCTAGTTCGAATCCATACCACCATCATCAAATATCATTTTTAGCAGTGGCCTAAAGTAGACGATTTTTCGGAGAAGAACGAGAGATAAATAACTCTGGCTCGGTAGAATAATGAAGTAAGCGACTTAAATAAACAAGATTTCTAAGCAGTGGTTTTTCCCTTGATGCAGACAGGGTGAATCGATGCCGTTTGTTCCCCAACAAAAGCGCGGCATGTGCTCTACCAACTTAGCAAGGTGGGCTCTGATGTAACATGCTCTGTATTTGTAGTCGCTACATGAGCTCCCAGCCACCCACCGGTGGATATCGACATCCAGCTCAACGCAATTGGAGGACAGCTTCTCTGCGCCATATGATTTGACCAAAGAGTGACTACCATGCGGCCCGTCTATCTGTCCCAAGGCCATTTAAAGTTGAAAAGTATCATCGAGAATAGAGGATTTGAAATGTCAGTTTAGTAAAGAAACTAGAGGGGGCTCAGTGGTGACATGTTTTCTATTACTTCGTGATTCTCAGTGATACTTCAGTGAGCTTCAGGACAACTAAGTAGTCACGGCATTGCTGCTATAACCGTCCTTGAACCAAGACGGTACTTTCAAACTACAGAAATTTTGATTTCCTCAATCCGTCAGTTGGTAGTGATTTAATACGGCACAGGGGGATCGGTAGTAAGTGAGAAGACCCACTGTGTAGTAAATGGGAAAACCCTATTCAGAAAACACCCACCTACCCACTGGCCATTTACTACTTTGTAGTAACTGGATTTTCTGTCCCGAAAGTAGGGACCCACCCCCAAATTTCACAATTAGCCTGTTCCTGAATCATGATGACAAGATGCTTTGTTTTGGAATCAAGTATTGTTTACAAAATTCTTGTTTGTGCTGCATTTTAGTTTCAAATGAACATGAAAATCAGTATCAATTAAAGACAGTCAACAATTCTGCTATGATTAATCGTACAAGATCAACCAGACTTGTGTTGTTCAAAACTCTGTGAAAGGATGTACATTAACACAGTCCAATAACTTAGTATCCAAATATTTGGACATACTAGAACCAGCAACATATTTCAAGGTCCCAAATAGACAGGGATGGGGTGTTGTTAAACCGGGGGAGTGGGACATTTTTCACCAAGCTCCCACTCGGTGACCAAAATACTTGTCAAATGTGTTATGGAGAATAAAATATTGCAACAACATCAGGGTCGTTGGGTACAATGCCATCATACTTGGAGCGAGAGTGCTCAGAAAACTCTTAATTCCAGTCCAGGCAAGCACATAATACTGCAGGAAACATTTGCAAAAATTTCACAACTGGAACCATGCCAGCCGTAACAAATACGAACCATACTTGTGAGCCGTTCCTGCAATACTCAGTATCTGACTGTTAGTTTTATTCCTTAAGAAGACGGGAATGCCATCCATGATCTGCAGCGCTTTCAAGTTACAAAATTGTTATAAAAAAGATTGCAGTATTCAATACTTATTGATCAGGATAAAATGTATTTCTACATAGACAAAAATAGGAACAGGAATTTAATGGGTACATGAAACTCATTAATATTTGTGTTTCAGCTTTGAGCCAGTACACATTTTTGTTTTCATAAGCAACCCAGTTGCTAAGGCTTCAGCCCCCAAATTAGCCAAAAAATAAGCAACTTGCTTAGCAACCCTCAGCCCTGACAGTTAGTTAGCAATTTTTTTCGTAGCACAAAATTACAAATTTTCTTAAAAATAAAGACAGAAGATTTCTTTTCTGATTTTAAATAAATACATAAACTATTTACATGTGTAACTCACTGTAAGTAGACAGAAGAAAAACTAGATATTGTATATATTTATATCCGAGGCTGTACGTTGTGTTTCTTGATCGCTGAAAATGTCAAAGACCCAGCGATCTTGGCTGATTTCGTTATCATCCACAATTTCTGTGTCATCAATTTCATTTTCACTCTCAAAACTATCAATATATCTTCCTCAGTTTCTTCGTCCTTTTGTAGTAGTACTGAAGGTTCTGCTGGATTGGTTGATGGCTCAAGTGGAATGTGAAGTGACACCTTATATTCAGGGAGACCTTCTGGGTTGATGTTCTTGTCATCACTGCCATCTGCCGTGCTCAACAACCCATTTCTCAAACAACCTCTGAACTTATCGGACGATTTCTGACTTACGAAACTGACATTTAATGAACTCGTTTTAAATTTCTGAAACCATTGCATTGCTTTACACAGGAAACTCGCACTTGGAATGTTTTGCATTAGGATACCTTATTACTTTATCGTGTGAAATTTTTCGGTAATTTCATGATTCGGTATCACAGAGAAGAAATAACCTTGGCAACCTCTTAAGCAATGTTAGCCCTGAAAAGTGTATCATATCCTTAGCAACCTTAGCCCTGACCCTGAAAATCGAGTTGCTTATAAACAGAGGTATATACTTACATATTAAAATCCGTGCCATTTGAGGTCGTTGGATGATAAACACAGCCAGAGATCACACATTTGCATATTTTGATGGATGGGTGCTGTGCCACCCCGTTAACACCAATCCCACCTTTTTCCACCAAAAGGTAAGAGGCAAAAGGAACTCTTAAAATCCGTGCCTCTTGATGTATGTAGATGATAAACACAACCAGGGAATGCATCACCAAAACCTCACCTTTGATCAGCCAGACTGATTGAGCCAGATTGAGCTCCAACCTCTCTTGGTAAAATATGTATGCTTGTCAAATTGGTAAAATATGTATGAATATTGCACTCCTGTTTACATCAAAGGGACTGTCACCACTTAATTAATTTTCGATCCACGTGTTATTCTGCACAAGAACTTCCCACTGAGTTGTCGACAGTATTTACATTCAAACTCTTTTTCAGAGAAACCCGCTCACTTACTACACAAGTTTGTTCCTGTCACTTCCTTTTTGTGAGATACCCACCCATTTACTACACGGTAGTATCTGGGAAATATTTTCATTTGGGACCCACCACACCACCACACTGGGTCTTCCCACTTACTACCGAGCCCCCCTCCCCCCTGTACGGCACCAAATTTTAAAATATGTATTCTTGGCAAGTAACAAAGTTACTCCTTGCATAATGGCTAGTACACCCTTTTAATCCTTGAAATGAACTAGTATTCATGAGAGGCCGAGGGTCAGTAAGTAACTTTAAACGTTCCGTTAGTAACAGATAACTGTCAGCTATATAACGTAAGTATTGGGAGGAGAACTGATGTCTTATTAAGTTTCTACTTATTAACACCCCTTTTGTAACAAGGACAGGATAATCGGGTGAAATTTATGCAGACAGGTGATGGTCGTAATATACAGAGGAGCATGACACGTGATTAGGTGACACAATGTACTACAATTCGCGTAATTTTAAAGAACCGAGTAGGTTGTTATTTATTTACTTTTATCTCAATGTCGCTTTAAGACCCATCATTGTCCTTTTTGTAGCATGCCAGTTCTTTGCATTTGGAAGCATACGTCAAGGCAGTGCCACATGTCTTTGTGTGGTACAGAAGAAGCATGCTCTACTCTACGAACTTAACCGAACAAAAAGTCGCCATAGGAAAATCAGGGTAAGTTTTGATATTTTTGCTCATACCTTTCCTGTACAAGTCCTTAAATCAAGTTCATTTCTCGTAGCATTTAGAAACATATAAACGTAATGTTATCGCTTACTTTTGGAGTTAAATGTGCTGTGTGCATCTCCTTTGGAGTTGTTTTTACTTTACACCACGGAAGACGAGTATAACCATATCTTGTTGTGAGGTTTTTTCTAGAGATAAAGAAGTTAATTATGTGGATTACAGAAAACGTTAGAGTAGGAAGAGGAATCCTTTCACTATAACTTGGGCATCCCAAGGGCCATCTATTACGTACACACCTTGCAACTTGTCTGTCAGATAAAGAAGAATCCACCGCCTATTACACTCACCACACAACCCCTTACTTCTTACTTCATATACGTATATTGGCAACTGTACTCATACAAAGGCTGCGACCTTGTCCGACAAATCGAAACCAACTTATTGGGAGTGTTCCCTACCCCTGTTAGAGGACACTAATCAAAGTCAAACATACAGATACACATTTATCTTTAAGCTTGCCGTGGTGCTTCTTAAAGCTTTGCAGCAATTAAGAAACGTTATTTATTCTCCGACATTTCAGGACATACCACTAACAGTCTCGTGTCAATGGATCGCCATCTACAGTGGTCGCTTGATCGTTGGATATCCCTCTGGATTTACAATGGTGGATATTCTAAATGAGCAGCATCAACCACAAAGTGAGTATTTTTTACTTATTGCACGGGGTTAACAAAGTATTAAAAGCAAAAAGGGTGAAATTGTCTTAAGGTTTGCTTTAAGAAGGCCCTTAATTGTTAGGGTATTCTTATTGTGAGGTAACATTCCGTCTGATCTGCTTCCTTTTGTTTACATCTCCGCTAAAAAAAAAGGCTGAATAGGCATTCTCTTGAACAAGTCAACCATCAAATTTGCCCCAATCGTTAAGCCCCCGTTCATTTGGTCCGATTCACATAAATTCTTATTTAAAACGATATTATCCCCTATGATTTTTATGGGAAATGACCGTGTGGGCTCTTTACCAATTTTTCATGGATCTCTTTCGACACACGGTATAAGATTTAGTTTGTCTGTAGCATGGGACATAATTTGCTGGCAGGTAAAGGTGCTGAATTTGTCATTAAGTGAAGTTTCGTACTGCGATTCAGTTATTTCTACTTTATTAATTAGATGTTTTATAAGCTTCATAGACCACCCAAGTGTTTAGTTCATTTATAAAAGTACCCTTGTTCTATAGAGTTTTGCTTCCAAGCTCATATACCAATTTGCAGGGAAATAAAATATATAATTTTGGTGTATTGGATATTTTTCGTCCTTGTTTGGCTTTTTTAATGTAAGGAAAAGTTTCATTTTTACAATTGGAACTCGGGGGCAATTACAACAACAGGGAAGCGCATTCTGCCGCAGAGCGTTCATTCGTAGTAAGCTCACACGATCTTCCTTCAGTTTTCTGGTACGCAGCCCTCTTGGACTATTAAGGCTAGAACTACCGGTGTGCATGTGATATGCGGTTGTGTTGTGCAGACTTTGTGTACACGGTGAAACGACGAATGTACTGATGTTGCTTGTTTTTGTTCTCTTCTAGAACTTGTTAACTCCGACGATGCAAGTTTAAGCTTCCTGACCGGTATGAACACAGATGCTATGTTAGCAATCGAAGTAACAAACAACGAGTTCTTGTTATGTTTCCGTGGTAAGTACAAGGTTTTTCTCTGGCAGTAGCACACCAGTAATTATTTTTTGTTTTTGTTGACAAACAGTTAACTATGACCTGTTTCCAAGTGTTGGTCGTATGGCTGCGAAGTGCATACTGAACTGTGGGATTTCCACAGATACGAGGCTGATTTTCAGCTTATACGAAGCAAATCATAGAGGTCATTTTATGTAAGAATTTGTCCTTATGCTTCCTGCTTCTTCGTTCCCGTACCCCTCCCCCGTCTCAATTCAAAAAGTACTTTGCAGCCATGGAGGTTAGTTTGTAAGCCAGTAACTCTTTTCCCTCAGTAGCTACACCCTTGCATAGCTTCAGCTTGATATGCAGTCCTTAATGCAAAAAATCTTTAATTGTTTTCAGAGGTTGCAGTCTACGTCAACGAACGAGGAAACCGATCTCGACCAGCAGAAATAGCATGGCCAACGCCCATTACACACATTGGTAAGAAATACAGATATTCCCATGTATACAGTAGGGTATGGGAGTTGTTTGTCTCACATAGTCGTCATAGTCTCACAAGTATCATTTAACTGTAGGTAGTGGTCTATGTATACATAGGCGTTCTGTTGTGTAGCGAAGTCTGGGTACGGGTGTGTCTTCCTGTGTAGTTTTGTTCATACTACATCGTTACTACAGTTATTCGGGACTCCTCCAACGTTTAAACAAAGCATTACTTAGTTTGACCCTCCCAATTGAGCAAAAGTCTATTGTCAACAACGAAACGAATACAAGAATCTTTAAACTTTATGTCGGTTCTTAAAAGCGACACTTGAAAAGTAGTTCCTTCTTTGCTGCAGTTGAAAAACATCAGATCAGGGTGGCTACCCTTGCGGAAATATATCGAATAAAAGGATTCTAAAATTTGAGTAACGATATCGTCAAATGTACCTAGGTAATTTTTTATTTAGTAGATTATGTACCAAAATCTAGTGAAGTAATTTTAATATGCAATAGCTAGCATAGACGTGTTAGCATTTCCCAAGCATTATGGGCACCTGTGAACAAGATGTCTGTTTTGATAATGTGTACTTTCTGTAGCTTATTGCGTTTGATTCATCGGTCAGTGTTCATCTTCATCTGCTTCTGCTACTACTTCTTCTACTGCTACTTCTACTTCACCTCCTGCTCCTTCTCTTTCTCCTTTTCTACTTCATAATCTTCTGCTTCATCCCCTTCTTCTCCTTCATCCTCTTCTGCTGCTGCTGCTGCGTCATCCTCCTCGTGTTCTTCTCCCATTTGTTCTTGTTCTTCTTGTTCTTCTTGTTCTTCATGTTCTTCATGTTTTTGTTCTACCTCTTCTTATGCCTTGATCCATCTTAAAATGTGTCTGATTTGTTGTTTTGTACTCGGTACAAAATAATTATATAATCGCGTTTCATAAATTTAAGAGACTCGTCCTCTTCACCCTCTTAGCATACTCCGCTCCGTACATACTTGCGTACAGTGAACGTGGAGTCGACATCTTCAATGTACAGACAGCCGATTGGAAACAAACGATCCCGGTTAGACAGGTTAGTCTTTTGAAGTTGTTACCCCATGAAGAGCATTATTGAAGTAGTACTTCGTAACGAAGCCTTGACCTCAAAATTGGTCGTAGCGCTCGAGCCTATCGGAGGCGTTTCAAGTTGGAGTGTGCCTTTCTAGAAGCCGTAGAAAACGTGCCCCTCGTTTTATGCTTCTTCTAGGTTCCAGAAGAAATAGTTTTATAAATACAGCCCCACTGCACCCCCTCTTACTTTGAAGTTAATCTGTAGGTTAAAAAGACTGCGTTACGTAATAGATTAATAGATTGTAACATTTTCACCAGACTCTGCTATCAGCAAATTGTGTGGAGGGAGCTATTTAAGTTGTAAACGATTTCTAGTTGTTGACTAAGGATCGCATATTTTAATAACTGTAACTTCTAAAGCGTTAAAGTTAATAGGAGAACGCCTTTTTACCGATACCTAAAACTAATTTTGTTGCGGGAAGTGTCAAAATTGTTTGGTGTCGAGATAAATTTTAATGATTGATACTGCTCAGGCTTTAAATCGCACATAAATATATCGTTCAAAGCAGGATGTTATTTGCTTAAGATTTTCTAGTCAACGGAGATAAACTCGTCTACCGTTCCTTTAGTAGGGAATAATTTTGTAGTCCAAAACATTAGGGAAAACTTGATTATTATTGGGTATGTACCACTCCTGTTTTCTTAACTTATAGAACAATATCACAGATTTATGACATATTTTAACACAGACAAAGTGTAAAGGAAATTATATTTCGGACATCAACATGTAATGAAATTTTTTAAAATCTTTAAAGACGTTAAACCGTTATACATGTCACTGCCTAAAAGTAAAAACTTAATAAAGTTTTCATTTATACGTGTTGTAAATGGGGGAATTATCTTGTTACACGCAATAATCACTGATCTTGAATTTCAGACAAAAATTTTCTGACTGATCACGACGCTGCCTGTTCAAATTTCAGCGAAACACGTAGCTCGTTTTCTTGTAATCGCGGGAAACATGAGTTAATTAACTTATCAGCGTACTCCAGAGAGCCTGGCCACATTCGTCTTTACAACTTGTTTCCATCTAATCCTATCCTGGGTTAATCATTCTGCAGTTAATAGGGGCAGATTGGTGTCGTTCCTTATGTGTTCAGACCAGCGTTTCGAGGGTCTTCTTTGAGGTCTCTCTATAGTGAAGTCTTTTTGTAAAAATTTTTCTCGAAACTTGTTTCAGGGAGTCTGTTTAGATGTCCAAACCACTGAAACCTACGTTTTTGAATGACGTCTATAATAGTTTTGTCAATGCCTAGCCTCTGATGTCAGTATTATGCAGTCTATCACGGAGAGTGGCACCCAGTATCATACGCAGACATTGCATTTCAAAACCCCAAAGTTTGCGTTCATCTTCCTCCAAAATTGTCCATGTTTCGCTGGCATATATGGAAAACTAGAAAACATAAGATAGGATATAACTGGTCGACAAATAGATTTTCCAGACAAGCCACTGATGGCAAATGTATAACAAGAATAACTTGCAAAGGTTTTCCTCCGGAAATAATCCTAACGATAGAATCCATTCAATTTTATATCATCTTTGGTTACATCGATACAAAAATGTCCAACATTAGTTTTTCCGATGTATTATGATATACTACAGTGAAAAATATATATGCCGATCAGAATGTCAGGGGGGAGGGATTCTATCGTTAGGATTACGCTAGTGAATTCGCTAGTGAATTCTGTCAGAGGGCGGTGCCCGCCCTTGGCCCTCCTCACCTTCGTGACTGGACCGCAAGCCGGAGGGGAGAAAATTATATTCTTAAAATGTTATCCTAGGATGAGAATCGGAACTAACTTTCGCAAGTCAAAGATGTACGATTTACAGTCCGATTTTTAGCTTAACGTCCTAGCAGGTAATCGCTCTTCTTTTACGCCAAGTATATTGCATCAATTCCATCCCGGCAGTAACATCATGTGTACTCAGTATGGCCAAGCCCTTATAACACACCTTTCGTGTATTTGAAGATTTTTTACAATGAGTTTGCTTTTATAACTTCACCTTCTAGAGATTGTCACTGGTTTGCTTTCAGGAAATGCGTATTGAAACTCTTTGGGTATTCACGATTCCATTGGTTGAATTCATTGAGGTCATGCATTTTAAACCCGCTATTTTATACTTCTATCCCAGTGTTTCTCAAACTTCTAACGTACCCCCCTCCCCTCTCTGTGGCTCCCGAGACATTTCCTCACGGCCCCCTGATATCAAGATAAAACGGTCACACTGCATTTTCTTGGCATATGTGATGTACAAATTAAAGACTTTACACAATGTAATAAGAAACAAGAGTATGTAGAACACAATAAAAGTTGAAGCATTAAGTCAGAGATTTACTCCTTGTCTGAAATCTAATGCCAACCACGCCATTTTCTGACAACGCCCCTTTGAGTGTTTCCAACACCCACAGGGGGCAGACCCACCCCCGGTGAAAAGTTCTTTGTTCTATCCAAAGTAGATAAAGTAGAATACCTGCACACAAAGCTGCACACAAACTCATTGAAACTATCCAGAAAGGAAGCAGTTAGTCTGTAAAGTAGATAAAAGAAATAAATTGAAGGCTTCTTTACATACTACGATATCAAAAGTTCTGATATCACCCAAATGAGTTGGTAAATGGGATATAATGTTTAAAGCCGGAGTTTTTTCACCGATGTTTGCATCCAAACGTTTTGGGGACCTTACGTAATATGGATATACATTATATTCCCTGTTAAACGGGATGTACATTTTCTTACTTTGAAGAGACTATTTAAAGAAATGATGAAGGGGGTGTCTTTGATTCAGAGACTGCCAAAGGTTCACTCGGACTTTAATCTTCTGTGGATCGATTAAATGAATCCTAGCAATAACCCAAGAAGTTGTCAACGTCTATCTTAGGGTAGGAGAAGCGCCCACACGTATCATACCTGTGTAAGTAGCTTCCAAAAATGAATGACTGGTCAATTAATCAGTCATCAACATCATCAATCATCATTGTAAAATTATAGTCATCTTTATCATCATCATCATCATTATCATCATCATCATCATCATTATCATCATCACCATCATCATCACAATCGTCGTTATCGTTATCATTATCATCTTCATTATCATCGTCTTTTCTTCATCATCATCATTACCATTTTCATCGTCGTCATCGTCGTCATCACCACTCACATATCCTTGTGGTCATTCTTTTGTTGCTTCGTTATTTTCTTCCATATTGTTTTCTTTTTTTTCTCACATTTTGCATTGACCGTTTTCACTTCTCGTCCACCTCTGCTTCCTTTTCTTTTTTTTTCTTCTTATTCCTTACCTCTCCCTTTCTCTCCTTGTCCAAGACTTGTAGCATGTGAATCAGGGCAAAGGCAAGTCAAACTCGTGCTAAGGCACATAGGCAAAATCTAATTTTCTGAATGCAGGAATTACGTTTCAAATTACTGATTTGCTATAAATGACAATGTCATTGATGGTGTCAGTTGTAAGCATCGACTTTCCAATAGTCTGACCAATCTATTTATAAGTAGTTGGACTCAATATTGCGTTATATTCTAATTCACAATACAAATTAACATACGCCTGATACATACAATTGACGCTCCGCCGGATTATGCCTATATAAGGTAATATTCTTGGGTGCCTAATAGACTTTCCCCTCCGCTAAATAATTTTTCACAAATTTTCCACCCAGGACATTCCTTTTCCAACCCCCCTCCCCCCTGCCTATTAACTTTTACGTAATCTCCCACCCATGACAATTTTTTTCAGGAGGTACCTTGGCGGGCAAGTAGAAAATACCTATATTAAAATATGAAAATTACACATTAAAAGATGACGGTGGCCTTTTACGAGGCTCCAAGAAGTGTGAAGACACGCATTGCACGTGTTAGCAATAATACTGTCATTGAGCAGGAGGACGAGGGGAACTCTTGAAATCTTGGAAGACATGTAGGAGACTGCCATGACTTATAACTGGCTATTGTTTTTGTTGTATTACCTTACATTTAGGGAGCTGTAGTTGATTCTAAACATTGCTTCTTGACTTTCATTTTCCAACCCCCTCCCGTGTATTCCAACCTCCCGTTTATTAAGTTTTGGGGATTTTTCCAGCCCCCGTTTATTTCACCCCCCGTCTATTAGGCACCCAAGAGTAAATAAGAGGAAAGCTCAGATATTGTCATTGGGAAGACACACCCAATTCCGAAAGAAAATTAAAATAAACTGACAAGTATCAAGTATCAAATCAGTTGGAGTTTAAAGGTGACAACGGTTTCTCTACAATTCTGAAAGGAGATAGTGTGTTTGATGTCGTTGTTTTATGATTCTCTGAATTTTAACAATTTGTTACAAGGGTAATAGACGACTGAAGGACCTCCCGGTTGCTGGTGATGTAGTCCCTACAGACGTCAGAAGGCACACAATGAATCTAGATACTTCGTATCGTTTCAGTGTAATGCTCTGTTTTGCTTTCCTTACTCGAATTGTTCAGTGGAGGGTTGTCGCCTTTATATTACTAGTTCAATAAACGGTATTCTTGCAGAGACCCACTGTTACAAAGCGTGAAATTTTCTTGTAAACCCGCCCCATTTTAATGTGCACCTTTGCTGTGTTGCAGATTTGTTTTACGAAATAAGGTATTTCATGTGTGATATTTGTCGCTTGCCCATCACAATTGGTGACAGAATTCCGACTAGAAAACCTTTAGATACAGAAACCTGAAGTAAACCCTTTCAGAATAGTCCTTGGTAGGTCTTGAAAGGATCCACGAACCTTAATTTATGGAGCGAGATCAATGCTTCTTTCACCTTTAGAACTCGAGGCGTTATTTTCTCTGGCGTTATCGAGAAGATTTTGCACTTTATGTACGCAGGTCTAAGGGTGGTGGACCTGGGTGCCAGTGACCAGATTGTCTTCTATTTTCCCTTTAGCGGTGATTGCATCTTTCATTAACCAATGTATTGATAGAAGCTTTCAATAAGATCGTAACTGACAGGTACTCTGTATTAAAACAAATTTCATTTTAGACGGACTGTTGTTCGTGTGATTTGTTTCAAATTTGTTTTATGTATAATAATGTTGATACTTGTAAAGGAAGAGTAGAACAGAGATTATGTTCGGCC
>JAAAKM020006971.1:58290457-58330690 GCA_010016025.2 Alatinidae sp. Z8VKAUB7J3 | reverse complement strand
CAAATAAACAAAGCTGATTTGTCAGGATGTGTGTAGTCGATAGATGAAGAATGGATGTATATTGAATACGTTCTGGTAAAAGTGTCAAGAAATTCAATGTCACAAAACACTACTTTATGGTTACGGGTTACTTTCTTAATTGATGTTTACAAAAGTGTAATAAGGTCGCACCTTTCAGTGAAATACAAGAAACTACAACAAATGCATATAGTCGAGTCGCTGTGGTGACATTTAAAATACATGTCAAATCCTCTCTTCTCGATAATGCCTCGTTAAATTTCAATGGGCTTTGGACAGATGGACGGGCCTCGATAGCAGTCCTTCTTTGGTCAAGTCACATGTCGCCGACAGGCTGGTCTCCAATTGTGTTGAGCTGGATGGCGATGTCCACCGGTGGATGATTTGGTGGTGACTAGAGAAACAAAGTATGTTAAGCATCGCAGGTCACCTAACTCAGTTGGTAGAGCACACGCCGCAATAGCGAGGGGCACGGGTTCGATCCCCGATGGTGACATGATTTCGCTAGTGTCTTTGCTAAATTCTCTAGTGTCTTCGAGAGTTGCGACTTTCTTGAGAACAATATACGCTTTTTATCAGCAATCAGATTATTGGTCGGATTTAGAGTTGCTTAATTCCGATGATGAAAACCGTACTCTGTTTTTTTTATCATATCTAGAAATTTGTTGGTTTTGAACATAGAATAAGGAGCTTCACCAATACTGTTCTTTCTAACTTTTTAACTATAAGGGGCCGTGGTAGAAATGTTTGTCTTGCTGTTTCTGATATGGACTTAAGCCCTGGTCGATCTTAAGTTTCTTCAGCAGAGAAACGCACTTACCTTAGATAAATACTATAATGTGCACAATTTAAATTGTTATGTTTCTTAAAGGACCAAAAACGCATTCCGGAACTGCCGAAAATTTCTCCCTCTTCTAATTTAGTTAGATTGTAAAATTTGAGTAGCAAAACATTGATTGAATAGTATAACTTCTACCTCAATTTATTTTTTCACCAAAATCTTTTTGTATTGGCTTCTATCTGCGGACAACCTATACTATTCATCCATTTAATTAACTTGTGTGTTTCCCTTTTCACTCCTTTCAACTTTCTTTTTGTCATAATTTCTTGTTCTTTCCTTTTATATTCTCGAAATTTTAGGTGAATGCGTAGCTCGGTTCCCGGAAATGACGTTGTTTTCCGGAACAGAGACAATCTACAGACCATATGTTTATCATTGCTGGAATCAATAAGGAACAGCAACTTCAATCCCTGTCGTAAAAACATTAAAAAATTGTAAAATAATATTTTCCATGGGTATTGCAGTGCTTTCACTGGTCTTCAAGGTAATACAAAAGATTTACTACAGCTTTCAGGAGTATATACATTTGTGGACAGTCGTTCTCAAAGATAACATTCATTAAAGAGAGACTTCTTTCGAAAAACACAACTTAAAAGTTAGGTAGGTAGAATTTACACATCGCATCCAGTATCTTCCAACCTGATTTGGAGAAGCTCATCAGTAATATGCAGACCATCAAGCAATCTAACATACATTTGAACTTACATTTACATTTACGCCTAAAAACATAAATATAAGAGAGAGAGAAAAATTGTAGTTGAAATGTGATGGCTGTGAATTCAAAATTGCAATTAAATTTTTTTAGACCATTCCGGATTATCCCGTATCCTGTATCCTGTATACTACACCTAGGAAAACAGACATTATTAAAATTTTAACACACGTAAATACGTTGCCTATCCCTGCTTTACTTGAACACAAGCAAAGGGTCCAACTGAGCTGATTTTTAGCTTTGGGTCCTCATTGTTCGTTAGTAATTAAAAACGAGCATGTTCACACTTAGACAAGGAGGATATGGGTTTAGAGCAAATTATTTCGCTGGTATATGAATCAGCCTGCGATGGGCTTTAACACTGGTACCAGACAGATTCTGATTTAGCGATAGAACGCGTTTAAAGCAAAGCTTGAGGATTGATGGAATTAGACAATTGAGTCACTAAAATAGGTGCAATTGGATTAAATTGCGAAAGTATAACTTTACCTCTACATTGGCATAAGTAATATGTGGTATATATTCTGTACCAGCTTCTTTAGATGCTACATGTAGATCATGTGGTTCTACGAACTACAGTTCTTCGAGACAGTAGGATGCGCAATTTTCATAAGTGGTATTAGTTTTGAAGAAAAGTGTCAGACGAAAAAAGCTTTTTAAGTACACAATGTTTTCGCTATTTCGTGCAATATTCTTATTTTGTACCACAAATAAACTATTTCTTATATATACCTTCCAACATAAACCATGATAGTGAAGGTAGATCTAGAACCTAATCTCTGCAGTTGTGTAAAACACCAAAACACCCTTCCTAAACAGCACCCTTAATTTTAAAATCGCATCATATAACACGTGTCGGATATAAAACGATGAAGCTTTCCATAGACATGGCATGAAATGGTCAAGTCATAAAGAAATAGTTACATCAAACAGAAATACCACGTTACCTTGAGATGACAATGGCACATCAGTCTCTTTATCCTTAATTGATAAATTTCTATTTCTTTCTCTACTTTAACAGCAGCTGTCAATTTCACGAGAGCATCGGAATAGCTAAGAAAAAAAGCATGCCCAAAATCAATAACCTTTAATGTATTTGGAAACCCACCCATTATCACTGCATGGTTCTGTTCCTAACCCAGTTCAATGATCTTAGCTGCCGTCTGTTTAATGTTTCTGTACACGTACTAGTGCAACAAAGTTCAAAGTGTTAAGAAGAAAGAATTTCATATGAATATCCAATAAGCCTCTTCTACATTCTCTTCGGACACAACGTCATATGAATTGAATGACATGAGTTAAAATGATCGTAAAATGTTCTCTAGCAATAGTGACTTAACCAGAATAAAGTAATGTAACAATATAAAAGACGAAAAAGTTCGATGGAAAATGCTCGGACCCAATGATTTTACACAAGAGGTTTTCACTGTTGTTCAATATTTCAAACAAATTGCAGAAAAATTCTTTACATGAATGAAAATTCCTTAGACTCGTTTAATACATTGCATCCAAACATTTTCGGCTCATTAAACGTTCGTATAAAATGGCTTGGAATAGAATCTACTCGTGTCTAAAACAAGTGACCCTTGTAGAGCATTTACTCGATAATTTCGCTAGGAATGTGTCTGTTAACGTTCTATTTCATATTCATGTGAAATATTGTTGGTAACTTAGACACACCTTTGCTGTTCAATATATTTTTCGGCGTCCGTTGTCAGTTTTACCAACTTCTTGACTTTCTGTAACAAATAACAGAAGACAGAAACGTTACATACAATTACATAACAACAAATGATAATGACATACTTAAAACTGCTTAGTAGGTAACATCTTAATACCACCAACAATGCCAAACCCTGTTGGAATGGACGCAGCCAAATTTATCAAAGAATATTATAAGGAAACCCACAAACTGTTTTACTTTTATAGAAGACCAAATTACAATGTATCTCAAGAGCTAGCTACTAAAACCGACTCCACTGGAAGAATAGGGAAAGAGGAATAATTTGTAGACTAAACCTTATTGCTACGATTTTCAACCCGGCGCTCACTGTGTATAAAAATGAAGACAACGAAAAAAGGGCGAAAGTGGAAAATGACAAAGACGATGAAATCGAAGGCGATGGTGCGGAAGGCGAAGCGAACGGCCTTACTACTGGGCTCAACCCCTGACTTCGATCATTCAAAGGGTCTTCAATCAACCATAAAGTACACCATCTTCTAACTCGCTAGGCTGATATCACCATGTGTAGTGCTACTGACGTTTCCAATCCATTCGAGTTTATCAATCGTTTGGCTACTTGCTTATGTCAACTTGGAAGTCCTTGTAATCTCTTTTGCCCTGCCTTTTAAAATTATTAATTTACTCTTCGCAATGTGAAGATACGACTCTAATTCCTTATTTTAATGACTCTCACACCTATCTACCAACCTCCAACAGATGTTACCTATTTTCAATCATGAAAACAAATTCACAGATCCCCGTTCTTTACCATCACAAGATTTGCATTGAATATTTCAACATCCTTCACACTAACTTTTGAGTGAAAACGGTAAAAGTTTCCTAATTTTTTCAAACAAACGTCAATTTTACTTACTTTAACAAATATACACATTCGTATTAATGAAACTAATAACAATTTACTTTAAAATAAATTGATGGAGATGTCAGAAAAGTACGTGAACTAATTTCTTAGATGCAAATTCCGTAGCGTCTCCCGATTTTCCCTGACCAAAATAAAGCCAATTTTCAGGATCCCTAGTTTTTCCAAACTCTGTATTAACCTTGCATCACAAATTCTCTCTCAAATAGATCTCTAAGTCTTGGAAAACGACTAACGATAACGAAATAGAAAGTGACCACTAAGATACTCACCTTATAATGATTGTGACAGGCCTTATGATCCTGATCTAATTTTAAGCATTCTCGTATTTCCCTGGGAGAGAAAACCAAAGTTAATTCAAATAGTAAACTAAAAAAGCTCATATAAATCAAAATATCCCTTTATCCAGTATTCTAAAATGCATTTCTTACCATCGATCAATGACGCTTAATTGCATGTTACCACTTACTAAGAGTAAGACAAGGTCTTCCACTTCATATAAAATTGCTTAGATTATTTATAGGATCAACGAAATGTGTCGTTGCCTAGTCAATAGTAAACTTTACGTACCTTAACGATTCATCAGCTTCGCCTAGCATATAATGAAGATGGCTAATTTTGTAATGACCTTCTGTATTATCATGTCTCAGTTTTGTTGTTGGCCTGAGTAAAGAAAAAGGAAGTGGTAAACGTATCTGTCAAATAGTAAAGAGAAACAGGTACTTGAACATAAGAGTATAGTGCAACGGAGGGTTGCTATCAGATGGAGACAGTAAGAGGGATCTGCCAATTGTGTTGAGCTGAATGGCGATGTCCACCGCTGGATGACTGGGAGCCAATGTGGCGACTAGAAACATAAGAGTATGTTAACATCGGAGGTCACCTAGCTCAATTGGTAGAGGGCACGCCGCGAAAGCGTGGGTCATAGGTTTGATCCCCGGTGGTGACATATTTTCTATTTCTCTAATGTTCTTTTAAAAACTAAAAGGCATCCGTATTTAACAAAAATGTATTTAAATAGGAGGTAAAGCATACAAAAGCTTCTTAAAGAGGAACTCAAATACTTTGATGAAATAAACGTACACCTCTTACTGCACAAGAAGGCGCGAGAATGCGCGCAAACAAGCAAATACCTAGGATCGTCGCACACGATCTACGTCATTTCCTCACTGTGTCCGCCTTCAATGTAGGAATCGACAAGAATTCAGTGGGAGACTATCTTTAAGCGCTGTTGTGCATTCGATGTGCTGCGAGAGCCAAATATCGATGTTATAAACTGCATCATATTGCTTCAGCAATCAGTCATGCAGGTCATTGAAGATAATTTTGCGAAATTCGCTGAAAAGGAGCCTTAAAATTCTTGAAAAGGCAAAATTGTCCGCGCACAAGCAATTCGTGAAATAAATATCATTTTATGAAAACAATGCTCACCTAAGGTCTCCAATGGCTTTTACATATTCTCCTACTCTTTCGTAGCTTTCTGCTCTCATTTCACGAAGAGCTGGATCCCAAGGGCAAACCTGAGGAACATATATAAGACAAACTTACTGTGAGCCAAGAACTAAACAGGTTCACGTGTTCCTATCTTTCGAGAAAAATAGTTGATGGGTGTATACAGGGTAGCTTTGCTTAATTAGTAACTGCTTATAACAATACTTGGAGGCATGAAAAGTTTTCACTATTCACAGTTCCTTTCTCAATCAATTATAATTGAACTCCTTTCAGTGAAATTTGGGTGGAATATCAGATATTACATCAGATCACATTCTGCTGGTGGTCATCAGCAGGTTCTAAACTGCTATTCAAGAAGACCAGTTCCATATTAATTCAAAATGGCTCTCTTCAAAGAGACTACTAGTCATAATTATTTTGAAATGGAAGCTATTATTGTACAAGACATGTTCATACGGAGAAAGAAATCTGCACATTTTAAATAAACAGTGATATTGTTGTCTTATATCAAATAATAATACTACTCACCTCTAAAGCTGATGCCAATGATTCTATTGCACCATGAAAATCTTGCATTTCAATTTGTGCTTTTGCTCTTTCTATATCCTCTGTTATTGGTTGTATCATATTTAACTACAAAAGATATTAGAGTGTAAATGATAAAACAAATTCTTATTGAAGATCTTCTTACTTAGGAAGAACTTACTGTAGGAACTTTAGACTGACATATATAATATCAATAATTGCATCCATATAAATTAAGACAAAATGGTATCATCCAAGAGAAAGACCAAAGGTAAAAGATATCAAAAGTGTGGAATTACTCAACAAGAAAGAATAATGGTCAGAGAGCACCCAGGAAATGGAGGGTAACAATACTCCACAATATTCTAGACTACTCAATGACATGTTTTACACCAGAAAATAACACGTAGGCACTAAAAAGCTTGATGAAATGAAGTCTTGTTCTTCCATTAGCAATTAAGATGCAATGGCATTTCATCACAAAATAAAATGATAACATGATAATGCAAATAAAGGACTTACAAGAAACACCATTGCTTTTTTAATTCAAGGCAATGGCCAGGTAAACTATTGATTGCCTCGAGTACTAATGAGATCAATTACTTACTGTATCATTCATACTTATATGTGAGACTTGTACTATACATGTAATAACTCCTGCCACATGGGCAATACTACCAAGTAGTTACTTCTTGAGTCACAAATTATGAAAGTGCTTGTGCCACTCTGACCCTTACCATTATAGCTTTCAACATGATTGTGTGGAGTCTTTGTCAACCTTTCTGAATATTATCCCTGGGCTCATACTAGGAGGGATACTTATGTTAGTAAATTTGGGGGGGGGGTCATTTTGGTGGGGCTTACATTTAGAATTTTATGGCATACGATACTCAATCAGTTTGTTACAAATACATCCAGCTCCATAATGTAAAACAGACGCTAACTAATTATAAACTTACCTTGCCATTGACATTTATGTTAAGACATCTTTGAAGTTGACAACCAAACCTACTACACATTTTTAATCATCTGTATTTCACTGCATAACCTTATGGTTGTTGCCTCACATTTGTTAATTGAATTTTAAGCTTAGTGAAAAATCAAATCAAGCTGACAGTTTATCAGTAAATGCAATGAAAAATGTGGATACTTACCTTTGTTAATGCATCTTGGTTTTGTGTGTCTTTAGTAAGCTAACGGAGGAAATATGAATAACAATTATGAAGTTCACCACAAATATACACATACAGTGTTGTTAAACATCCACCAGAAACCTGTTACTTTGACAACATTTCATCTTATCTCAAGGTGTTACCATGTCTAAATTGGGCTAATGACAGGGATAAAATACATATGGTGTACATGATAACAACATGGCATATATAGTTTGCCTTTAATTGCTGTGTGTGCACTGTGTGATCCATCATCCAAGTATCCAATCCTAAGGGCTGACATTATCTACTACTTATATCATATAAATAAATGTAAAAATAACTGGTGTGAAAATATTAACACCCTGCCCCAGCAGTACAGAATTGTGAGCAGCAGAGAGGATTACATCACGGTGCAGTCAGGGCTGTTACTTTTTGATTGGAAATGGTTCTGGTTCTACCATATTACAGATAAAAACATTACATTAAGTAATAGTGATCTTTCCTACTGTAAGCATTAACATCATACGTTTCCCAGCTGAATAATTACTCATCTCTGCACATCAGACAATAAAATCATGGAGACAATTTGATCCAGGCATTTGTGCATTTCTCCACTGCTGAGGAAACCAGTGCAGTGGTCTTTCAAAACTTCAACTCTCTGGCTGATGGCATTTACCGAAGTTATTGGCTTGATTTATCTCATTCCTCAGACTAAAATATCATTTCTTTAACAATCCAAAAATAACCACTTTGTAGAGAATCTTACCACTTGAACATTAAGTTCCACATACTGTAATACTAGTAGAACTGGAATAGTAGTAGTAGAACTTACCACAAATTCAAAGTCTGCACTTGCAAGATCTAACTCTCCTTGCTTTAGATAAATATTGGCTCTCTCTACTCTTGCCTGTTAGAAAATGGGAGAATATAAGCATAATAACACAATTAGTCACCAAATACACATCTTATGTAGCTTGTTTTGTCCCACTTAGAAAGAGTCACCATGTTAGCACAATCCTTTCTGAGATTTTCTGAGCATTCACAGGATACTCAAACACTATGATGATATTCCCCTATGATGCAACATGAGGGGGCTTAATAGTGAGCAACCATCACCCCCTGTACAATCCGTGCCTGCCATGACTGAACTGGAAACATCATGGTTTCATCCAGCTTTTCAGGCCCCCCATAAATTCTAGGTCCCCCCATAATTTGGTGCACCATAAAATATTAGGTCCTTTTGTCTACCTGAAGTCAAGATACAGTCTACCTGAAATCTATGGATTTGCTTTCTCACATGGATAGTCATGTTTATCTCAACCAAGAGGTAAGAGTAATTTTCTTCACGCAAAATATAAAAATAAGTTCAAGACATTGTGCACATCTAGCATCTGCTCATTCTCAAATGGCTTTGAGCACAAAATTTCAACCATTCAAAAACTCAAAGGTAGTCAAATTAGAGAAGGGTCTGGTTCTGTGCCCATTTTATCATGTTGGACCTCAGTTTGCAACAAAGCTGTAAACTGCAAGGCAGTTCCTTTAAAAGTTTCTCCCTGAGATTGTCTTGGGTGGATTTAGCATTGTTTTTGCCCCTGGACTCTTTCCTGATCAAATTAAACACTACTTCCCCACTTTGTCAGGTTCCGATACATTCAAGTTGTAGAAGAATTGAAGTTTCTTTGAAGCCATAATTCCAAGCTGTTGTCAGGTCATATTAAATTTTTGTCAAAGAAAAATCAGCAAAATCTGATTCAGATGTGACTGCAAAAAAACATAATAACTGGTACAACTTAACAATGCTTTTGAAGTCAGTTTTCCATGACAAAATGTCCATGAAGCAACATCACAAAATTGGGACAAGAAAATCATTTCTCCTAAAGTTCCCGCGCTTCCATAAAGTGCTCTTCCTTGTTCATATCCTCAATTTTGTGCACGGCCAGCAAATGTGAAGTCTAGAGTTCTTTGTTTGTATTTTGTTCTATCCTTATAACAAAATTTGGTCAGCTTGCTGTAAGATCTCTCCGATGGACTCGTGTTTGGTGAGGCTGACATTGAAATGAGCAACATTTCCCATGTTTGTTGATCATGTAATTACTGATTATGTGCTGCAGAATGTTATGCATTGCATCAGCCAGACATTTGAATTGTCCCCAACTGGGAATCATGTTCCTTAGTGACCCAATCAATCACAAAATTGTACTTGAATTGTTGGCTGCGCAACCTTGGAAAATGTGTTGATATTATGTTTGGTGCAGAAGGCCCCACACAACAATGAAATGTCAGTTGAAGTGGACTTCTCAATAAAACAATATGCTTGTGGAAATTATGGTAACAGGACAATTCCCACCCAAGATAATTGCCCCCTGGACAACTCCCCCCCAGACAATTCCCACCTAGGATAACTGCCCCTGGACAATCCCCACCTATTCCCATAAAATGCAATTTTCAGGTTACTTGTTTCCACAGAAAAAATATGTTCAGAATCCTTCCAGTCTTAAAATTTACATTTGGTTTGCTGGAATTATAATCTATCTCATTCTATTAACAACTTATGCCAATTTATGACAACATCAGTTATCAAACACTGAAGTGCTCAAGGTAACGATTTTGATGCCTTGAAGAGATGCTACGTATGTATGCCAGCTTTATTTTGCCAAAAATTGCCATAGTAAAACTTTAAACCAACAAATCTTTAACTATCAACAAATCTTGAGCTACCCACAAGGTTGAAGTGATGAAAATACCACTGTAGGCCTATAGGTTGTTCCATGTGTAAATAATCAAGATGGCGTGGGGACTGCATGTAAAGTTCACATGTCTTTCGGCTTTCGTGCAGGGGTTGGTTGTCACTCCCAAATGTAGTCAGTGCTCATCTGCTTCAAGTGGCAATTCTGAACGAACGCAAGTCTGGCGCCATTTGTTTCCATTGATCATCATTTAAAGAAGAGAAATGCGGAAATCACGATCCTGTGCAAATTACATCACTGTTGTCAACTTTCTTTAAGATGGGTAGATAATACAATACATGCCATTAGCAGTCACACGACAATTCATCACGTGACAATTCATCACTTTGATAATCCATCATGCGAAAATTTATCAGAGCAACAATTCATCACAAAGACAATGCACCATGCGACTATTCATCAACTGAATTTATTTAATTTTTTCCAACGGGTTACAACAAAATCTACTTGCAGGTCAAATACTGCACTGCTTTTAAAAATGTTAAAGTGTCAGTTTCACCAAAGTTGGTGAAAACACATTGGTGTCATCTTCAGGTGATGAATAGTCGCGTGATGAATAGTCGCGTGATGAATAGTCGCTTGATGAATAGTCGCTTGATGAATCATCGTGTGGTGAAGTTACCCGACCGAGCTGCAGCTATTGCAGAATACCCTACCTCTCATTTGCACGATGTTATCATGCAATGACATTAGTCAAAAGTCATGTAGTTTCACCCACTGTGATACAGGTAACTATATATTGATCTTTCGTAATTATCATCATTTCAAATAGTATTAAATTATAGTTAGTAAGGCCTTGCAAGCCACAGCTAAATGTGGTAGACTTCCTGGAATGAACAAAACTACAAACAAACAAACCGAGTCAGTCCGAGTTCTAATTACAAATAACGAATCAACAATTAACAAATCACTGGAATACCTTCTTTGCATAATTCATCGTCTTCCTTGACTTTTTCCGTCAAATTGTAAAATGCAATCAAGGCCCTCTTGAGGATTTCAGATTCGCAAAGTAAACACTGTAAAGAGAGACACATCAACATTACGATAATGGTGATGACCTAGCCTTCACAATCATAATAAATGTTTCACACTTAAACTGTTCTATAACGTCCCTGCTAAATTCCTACTGCATATACAAACTTGTGATTCCTCTCAATATATGGTGGTCACATCTTGCCATCTTCCAAATTGCCATCCCCACAGCAGAATTTGGAACGTAATGTAAAATTGAAACTGAAAGACTTGAATAGAATAGTTGATGAGCGTTAGAACATGCCGGACACGGGGGAAAGCGATTCAATCAAAAAAGATATACAGTCATAGTAAGCAACATAAACAGTCGCCTTACAACACCACAATTAAGTTATTCTTTGTCAAAATGACTGCAGACTTGTCTTTCACACGATGTAATCTCTATAATTCCGGAATGTAGCGTTCATTTTCCACAATTTCCAAACAAATTGTTGCGGGGTCACTTAGCTTTGGAGAGCAGCTAGTCACAGCCAACTTAAAATTCAACATGTGTACAAACAAGAGATAATCTCAAACATCTGCTAATGTAAGGACATCTTTTATGAAACAACTCTTTCGCGCACAATTTACTTTAACTTGCTTAAACACTAATTGGCACTAACTGAAAATTACTGGAAAGAAAACATGGAAGTATGTTCTATGCAGAAACGTGGTATACTTACGTTGTCCGTCACACAAATATTCCAGACCTTGTACAAGGTATCAGCCGTTGATAATGACGGGCATGCTAGTGATAAACAAGAGAAAACAGCATATTGCATCAATGCAGACCAGGTCATGTTATCATCCAGATTGCTCCAGCTCAATCAAACGTATTGAGGCTTGCTATGTTGTCTCTTTTAATGGTGGAAGGGCCGTAAGAGACGCAACGTGGGACTAAGGTTAGCCTAATTTTTATAACCATAATAGGTAATGGGGGTTCGTGCTGTTCCTATGGTTAGAAAGACGATGCTAAAGAAGTGACAAAGCGAAAGATATAGAGAAAAAATTATCCTCTAGGGAATTCTCCTGGTAACGTATCTATGATACATTCTACTTCCCCCAGCACAATTCAATGTACCAATGATAATACCAAATTGACAATTTAGAAAGAGGAGGAAGCCAAAGGAGGACAAAGGTTTCACATAATTTACTTGGAATACCAATGCAATAATTATAAAAAATGATGAAGAAAACCCTCTTAAGGTAGATTTCAGCCCCCCATCCACCCACGGTCCCAGGTATAATATGATTGTCTCTTTCGTCATCAAGCTTATGCTGGATCTCAACAAATAAGCAGCGTCCTAACTGATTCTGTGTCAAATGATACACCAATCGAGGACTGTCCAAAATTCACCCTTGTTTGTAGAAAGACTCGCAAATTCATCTCATTCAAATACAAGTTCCTATTCACCTTAAATAAAACCATAAAGACACTTTCTTCCTAAATAACCATATTTAGAAAGCACCTTAAAGTTAAGTCAGATTCAAGATGTAAGGAAAATAAATAACGAATACTAAGGGATGAAGAACATTAAATACAATATAGTAGATAATTTTACTAGATTCTACTAGATAATAAAAAGCTGTACCTTTGAATACGGTCACCGCGTCAGTGCTGAGCCATAACCGGACAAGCATTCCAAGGATATCATTCTGTCTTTCCAGGCAACTAACGGCTTTGAATTCCTGAAAATGAGCAAAATATTTACTGTTAGAGTGATGGACGCCCAAACATGACCATTCCATTTATCACATGTTACCATTCTTCAATTCTGGTGAACTTGACTAATATGTATGAGTTAATGCGTCTACGTTATCACTGTCATGCAATAAAAACAATAGAGCAGGTAAGAAAGAATAGAAAGAAAGAAGCATTCAAACAAAAGATGTTCGAATTTAGAGCTCACAAAACATGGTCACGAAAACCGTTTCATTCCTGATGAGACTGGGTAGATTGAGATGTTATCGCGGAGGGTTAAGGCATTTAAGGCACTGCCACGTTTGCACAGTAATATGCCTGAAGGTCTTTTGTCATGTCTGTTGAGAACCGTATTCTCAAACAGGATGTATAATGCGAGCAAATACGGTAAGATGCAGGTGTTATCGTTTGGAAACGTGGTGAGTAATGGTTGACAGAACCGATCTTTAAGGGGTAATGATACGGAGGATGCCTTTTGAAATAGAGTATGACGTCAATAAAAGGTTTTTCGAGGAATCGCAATTATAAGTGCATCACAGTATCAACTCTGCCACCAAATCCCGCTATACAAATATCGCGTTCAAATCTCGTATCAACTGTGAAAAATGGCTGTTTGAATTTGCAAACGTCCTTAAGGAAACTCGGTTAATTTTGCTCAGGTCATACAATTATGAACTGGGTTCATTTAACAAGGTTTCGATAGGTATGATTTAAAGTTTAAAAGGACGTATCTCAACGATTGCTCAAGGTATGGTTCTCATATTTGGACAGGTTATCTATGTGAACAAGAAGAATGCAATGAGTAAAAAATATTATCAAATTTCATATATTCACTCAATCGTGACGTTACACTTTAGTACTTTATTACGGCATTTCAGTGCAAATTACGACTACGCGATTCGAAACGTCTAAATTGTACAATCAAGAGTAATATGTAATCATCGTAGCACACTCACCCTATAATGTAGAGGTCCAATTGATGTTCCGATAAACTGCATAAAAGCAAACAGAAGGTGCGTCATAACGAGGACGAGTTAAAGGAAGGGACGAGTCGAGTGAGGTACGAATTAAGCCTTCCTCTTTTCATGAATGAATTCCAAAATTTGATAGATAACAATGAAGGAACCAGAGATGAAAAATTGGAAAAGAGCATAAGTACCAACCAAAAATAAAGCATGAAATGAGAGACAAATGGGAGACAGGAAAGGCAAAGAGAGAGTATGTAATGAAAGGAGAGGAATTTGAAGAAAGGGAAGAGGCCTAAAGAGAAAAGCAGACGTCAGAACGTGAATACGTAATGACGGAATACACACGATAAACGAAGCAATTGTTTTGTTTTAAAAGGGTTTGCTACTGCTAGTCAGTGAAAGCACCGGTGCCGCAGAGAATAATCTGTTTTTCTTTTATGGCAACGCGTTTGCAAAATGTCCGAGGCGGTTGGCAGCGTCCCTCTTCATCTTGTTCACGTCAATCCCTGACCTACTCTTTATCATCCGCAAGTACGTCATCGTGGCACCTTTCCTTCGGGCGAACTTTGCTGGTGCTTCCCAAACAGAGTTTGCAGTGAAATATTACAACCTTAAATTTGGTAGGAGGTCATAAACCGACTGGCATAAGTTGAAATGAAGACGTTTAAGACATTATTGCGAACCCACTACAGGTATAATACCCTTGTGACAGTTTAAATCTTCTTACTTTCCCTACAGTAGTTAAGTCAATAATCAGGCTTTGGTAATCATAAATAGTTTGAAATCAAAATCTGTTTCTACCACAATCAACATTTTCGATGTCTATACGAAGAATAATCTCGAAATGTAACAAGATGTAACACAAGTAGACAATTCGAATCAAATTAAAGGAACGGTAAAAAATATCATTTCGTCACTCGCAAACAATAACACAAAATTTGCTAATTACATCACAAGGCCTTTCTCTAAAACGATACAGTTCATTTTCGGCCTAAGATCGACCTTTGTTATGACATTAACTAATCAATAGGTCTACATCTACCCAATCCTCTTATACTTAGCTGTGGGCCTCTGCTTTCACAATTACAGTTTAATACGTCATACGTTTCGCATACATGATATTGATTTGAAGAAAACAATAACCCGTGTCTTGGACGGAATTATTTGTTCTCACTGTGCATCTCTAAGAGCACGATCCTGGGACAGAGGATATGTCGTGGACAGTTTTTTATCTAAACATTAAACATATAAAGTGATAGAAGTGCGAACAATGTTTGTGCACTGAAGGATTTACGACAGTCCTGTTTAAAAAGAAACTAAGATCTACGGCACTGGCAGCACAATCTGTGTATATTTTCGAGGAATTCCCACCTTTAAGTAATTCGACATAAAATAGTAGCAAATATAATCGCCCATATAGACATCCAAGCCGTTCGTTAGGATTATACAATTTGTGTGGTAATTTATGCGAAAAAGGTCTCTCTTTGGCTTAAGCCTGGACATAGTGCATTCAACAAACCCCATCTTGTGTGTATGTTGACATTTGTGGAACAATATTAGACTGGGAATAGGTGGGTTAACGTAGCGATAGTATTGCAATGATAGCTGATATCGTGTAGGAATGAATAGAAACGGGTTGAAGCATACAGAACTGTACAAGGCGTCCTTCGCTGAGGGTACACACGTTCTGGAGTAAACCATGACGTTTAAGTTATGAATTTGTTAAGTAACGTAGAGTATTTCTTTATTTATGATTTATGATGACGTCACTCACCAAACTTTCCCTCATAGCTTGTTTGGCCTCCAAATTGATTAAATGTTGGGATCTATCTAAAGATTTGCTGAATGAAACATTAGTAATTCAGAATGGTCTAAGGACCTGTGTATCAATGTAACGGAGCCAAGAAAATCCAGGATCACAGAATGAAGGAACACGGCAACTTAATAAACTACACCATCGATGATGCAATAATTCCTTACCGATAAAAGATCCAGACAAATCTTTAAATGATGAAGGATAACCTGAAATAACAAGGAAGGACAAAAGGTCACAAATTTCTGATGAAAAATTGAGAACTTTAGTAACGAAATTCTCCCATTTACTCTGATCTTGAATAACGCGCAATTTCGCCTTCGAATAACACGGCGTAGATGGGCACTTACAAAGTAAGAAAGGACAAGCACGCCAATGGTTGAATTCATGTCGCTCCCATCGTTGTAACCGAGCCCCTAACGCATTGATAGCAAACGTCACCTACAACAAAATTCACACTATTTTCTGAAACAATACCAACTAAATAAAGAGGTCATCCGATTTGTAGTACAAGAATATTTTGTTTAAAAGCAATAGTTTTATAAAAAGCCAAAGCTAAAATGCCAAGAATTTTAAGTAGTTAAAGCAATGAGGGCTTTATCCAGTAAGCTGCTCGAGGTTCATCGTTGTGTGCATTAGAAAACATTCCTTAAGTAAAGTACGAGCATTCTCTGAAAATCCTCAAAGTCAACCATAAACTTAATCGATTCCTCAAACTGAGAAATAAATGTACTTTCCACGACCCTTCATCCATCTTCACAAACGTCTTTATTATTATGTTCAAAACGAAACAGACTATCAATAATCAATTAAACAACTTCATTACTCTTATCAGCATAAGAATTAACCAACTCGAAATCTGACCAAACACATAAGTTCCTTTACAAACCGTTGTGAGTGCAAAACAACCCATCCGCTGTTAAAGCTTTTGCAACTAGCCATGGGAAATATCGTGACTCCTTGAATAAGCGACACTCCCTTGAATTAGCGACGTTCCCTTGAATAAGCGACGTTCCCTTGAGAAAGCGACCTATCTTTGAATATGCCACCTTCTCTTGAATACAGGATCCCTTCTCTACGATCAATTTTTACACGTGACCTCTCATCTTCAAATCTTTGCTTTGTTAGTTAAAAGGGGTAGTAAATAATCTATATTAAAGTTATCCCTACGTTCCCATACCCTCAAAGTTAAATTAGAAAAGTCAAGTGGCGACTCCCTTACTTCTTTAAAGCATCAGTATACTTGCAGTACATCACCCCTTTTTGAGTTCCTTTTTCAAAAATAACCTCCAAATACATTTAGAAGTGAATGGCATAACTCTTGTTTCTACACTTCCTTTCATCTAAAGGAGATGGAAATTCGTGTGTGTCTTTCCTCCATTTAAAACATGGGGCAAAATACACAATTGCGCTCTGTTTGGACCAAGATGTTTACAACTCACCCTGGTTACTAAGTCAACGAAATAGAATATATATACAATATACCAGATAGAATAAAAGTCACGAACACTTACTGGGCGTACAACCATCCATGCTCCCAAATGTCGGAACTCGTTGTGTGTTGATGTGAGAGTAGCTGACTCACCCGGTTCCATGACAATCTGTGGATTGAAGTCCAGTGGTAGGGTGTTTGTCTTGACAGACATCGTCTCCAAGAAATTAAATCCGTTCAGTGCACTGATTATCGAAGGTGTAACTGAGTCATTGCGATCACGAGCATTTCCTCGCTGAACGGGAAAAAGAAAGGCAGACAAAGTTCACCATTGGTAAGTTCTGCACCTGTAACATTACAAACCTCACACTCTAAATACAACTCTGGACCTTGCCCGATTGAGTCTTATGGAAATGCTCAATGGCAACTACAATTACGACAATTAGATCTCGCTGTATTTTGGGGTAGCTGCTGTATTTCCTTTTTAAACAAGACACCGTTTATAACACGTTTAAGGTTTAAAGAAAAGCGTTCATTGGAAGGGGCGTTTATATATATTTCTTTGTTACAGTTTCAAGATTTTTTAGAGAGTATTGCAACCTAAAATCCCACAGTTTCATAACTAAACTACGATATATTAATATGATAATATGATAATATTATAATAAAAATATGATATAATGATAATATTAATATGATAATATGATAATATGATAATATTAAGCGATGTGACGTCTGGATCAGTTTCTTCATCTTTATGTTGAAGAAGAAAGTGCTGATGTCAACATCTGCCCGGCTCATGATTATTTATAGGAAGATACTATATAAGTAACGGAAATAGAACAAGCACTGCCATTCGTTTGAGAGTTCCTCTTTCGTAGGACATCTTTCATTACCATGATCAACTTCTCTCAAATAGGACTAAACTATAAATACATATCGCTTTGGTATAGGTGTGCTCGTGCCCTCGACCCGGTGTTTCGTGGAAGGGAGGTCAGTACAGGTGTACTGTCTTTACAGATGTGGAACACACCTGTGACACTGAAATCGCATTTTAGGTGTGGCTTTTGAAAGAGGAAGGCTTTATTTCCGTTGAATACTCCGTAAGCGTTTAAATGTGGAAATGCGGAACGAATTTCCTCACGTCTTTAAAACGAGAATAAAATGAGAAAAAGCACTCTAACTTGTTACATGACTTTTGTCACATCTCTCGCCATACATATAAATAGTCAGCGTTACTGCAAGAGTATCGTATTGATAAATGCCTTGTATTTGATTTCCAATCATGGAATATCTATACGTCATTGAAAAAATATGTATTCAAACACATGTAAATATATGTGGGAAAACTAGATGTCGATTTACAACTGGACTACAAATTAATATCATGGGTATACTCAGGAAGTACAACACAAATTACAGTTTTTGAACTGTCAGTCCCCTGTTGTCATTGTTTCATTTGTCATAATGTTTTGAACTAGACACTTGTTAGTTTATAAAAAAGCACCTAAATTATCTAGGGAATCGCCTAAGCACTTAGGTGCTCACTTAAAGATAGGGGAAACCGAGAAACCGGGCCCTGGTCTCGTCAAGAAATTGTCCTCGATCATTTCATAATTACAATCAGTTCAGTCTGAACCGCATGCACATACGGAAACAACAAAAATTGCGCAAGTCAACCTTATACAGGAAGTGCTGCTCGCAATTTTGAAGAAACTAATACAACGAATGCCACTCATCACGGTTTTTATGTACCAGCAAGCTTCAAGATATGAAGAAATGACTCCATAGTTTTGTAATAACCGACTTGGAAAAGCTCATTTCCCAAACTGCAAACGTTGGCTGTAGCGCCGGCGACGTATCACAATACGTGTTTTTGTCTCAAAACTTCATTGCAAAAAATCGCGCGCATTTACCATAAAGAACTCTTAAATAACAAGAACAGATTACGTATTCATTCCTGATTGCATGTATTTTTCTGTCACATTCCAATGTACTTAAGTTGACATTTGGATTTTACACTACTTCGACTCCTGCATGCAGGAGGTCCACTTGCTGATTTGCCATTTGGGCATTTAGTCATCTTGGAGAGTAAGCTTGTCGAACTGGAATTCTCCCAATCCTGTTCCGACTCTCGTCAAGTTTGTGACGTACCCTGCCAACTCTTTGATGGACTCAACTTGATGGGTCAGGAATTGTCCTTCCAAGAAGTCTTGCATCTGAAATACAAAAATTTTAAAATATATAGAATAAAAATGCTAATCTTTGTAAGACAGTAGAACAAACGCTGAAATCCGCTGCACTTCACAAAGTATTAAGGCTGACCGTAGCACATGAAATATATACACACCGAGTTGACTGTTGGCCGCCATCTCTATGGCTTCAAGTATTGCACTACAGTTCTTTGAATAACACTTTTTGGAACCTTGAGAACCAAACTTGATATACAATGTTAACTCAACTTGATATGGGTTTTTTTTAGAATTTTAAGTATTTGCTAATATCTATGATCTCATTTTCGAGCAAATCTCAGAAAAGAAAAAACTGCTTTTTCTTAGCAAAATTTGGTACGCTATTCGTAGGTTAATTAGAGCTGAATTGAAAACGGGTCGTTTTTAACAATATCACACAAGAAATATACAAAAACGGAATTGAAAAGAAATTTGAAAATGGCATTTTCTGTTGGGCGTAATGTAAATAGTGGCGACGTCATAATCTCAACATTCCAGTATCATGCGGTCAAAATAGGCGTTCCTAAGACTAAAGGATCATGAAGTTATTAAAAATTACGGTGCTGGCCTAAATTCAAAAATCAGACTTTGAAAATGACAAAAATTTACAACTTGTGTGCGACCAATTTTTATAAAAATTAATATACTTTTATTACTTCTCAAAACTTCTTGTAAATTTTAGAATAAACTCCCAAGTAAAATTAGCAAGTGTATCAAATGTTATTACACTTGAAATTGGAACAAGCACTTGAAAGTAGTGAAAATTTTTGCCTCTGCCAAGAAGGCAAAGCCACCATCTGTGAGGTTTACTCCTGCAAACATAACTTACCTGGGGGTCATTGTGCTTTTCAGCAACTGTGTGCAAATCCAACAAAGACTGGTTGACAAGCTTTTCCAGCTCAAGTGCAGCTTTCATGGCATCAAGTCCGTTTACCCATTCATTCTGTCCAGGCATCTGAAAGTGAAGAAAGTATTTTATTGAGATTGTACAGCAAACTCCAACATTGCTGTAGTGAAGGTATTCAAAGTACAGTTTCAAAACCGAACATCACAGACGAGTAGTGGGCCCAACTGTGAAACTGCCAAACAGGCAAACTAATAAATAAAGGACAGCTAGAGCATCCATGGGTAACACCCCTAAATTTACTGCCCCTCTGCAACTCGACTTTGACGCACATTTTTTAAAAAAGACCAAATGCAATGAACTCAGTGTTGTTGTTGTAGTAGTTGTAGTTGTAGTAGTAGTAGTTGTTGTAGTAGTTGTTGTAGTAGTAGTAGCAGTAGTAGTCGTAGTGAACCCTTCCTAGTTGTGATAGACTTGCGGGGGTGCTCAAAAATTTTGAAAACCTTCCCTTGCAATCATCCTTCCTTATTCCTCTCAATACCAATAAGGAAAATTAAAAAATTAAGTTTACACTATCCTCCACATATGAATTTATTTAAATTGTAATGGTTGATCAACTCTTGCCTCTGCACCCTTTGAAATTTAAAATTCTAGAGACCCCATTCATTCTTGAAATTACAGCACAATGCCTTACCGCCTTAGAGTTGTTTTATCATGCTGCAACAGATCCCTTTATAGATGAAAGAAACTGAGATAAAACTAGCTTTTTGGTCTTCAAAAATGCCTCAACGGTCACCCATGACTAATGGATAATCTCTCAGTGCAGCCTGATAAGCAGCAGGGCCACTTCTTCCCATGAATACTGGCATTTTAGACATTGCATTTCTCCATGTGTCTCTTGTAACACCTCCAGATGTTGCCCCTTTGTCATAACCGTAGTACATGTAGTAAAAGAAACATCTTCACAGAACTCAGGTATTCAAAATTTTCCAGGAAGCTGATGTTGGCATTAGTAAATCTTTTTACAACCAATGTAAATTTGTTACCTGGGGAGCACATCTCCTTGAATTATGATCAAAAAGCAAAAAAGCTGTTTCCAACTTTCATTTTCATAAGCAGGCAAAGCTATTTCTGCCCAAACCAGGGTGATCTAAATAATTATTAGTTATACATTTAGATCACCTTGATAAAACCCCAAATAGTAGACTTTGGGTAGAGTTTCATCCCTCTAGTCACTTCTGTGATTTTAGGTTAGCAGTATTTTTATGCCATCCTGTATTCTAACAGTTTACTAAAGCTTGTACTGCATAGGGTAAACATCAAATAGTGACCAACTTCAAATGTACAGCCAGGCCATTAAGTGGAAAGCACAGTTAGCTTTTTAAGAAAAGATTGAAATTTTATCCTAGTTATCACTTCTTTTAAGTTCTGGCACATTGACAAGAGTATCAGTAATCTCTTGCACCATATCCAACAACACTTTTCACCTAAGAATAGAATATTGTCAAGACCAGCAGATCTGAGCCACTCACTAACTTCTGCCACATAATTGCACTTTTAAGAAACAATTGCACCTTCACCATAGTTTTTTAGTCAACAAACGGCTTCAAAACCCAAAAATGTTTTCGTATTATCATAAAATTTGTTGCTGAAATGCTCAACTTTCAATGCATGTCAATATCTCAACTCCCTCCTATACATATTCTTTAAATTCTCTTACATCTGTTCCCGGCTAAGACCTCGCATTAAAGCACTTTGTAAATATTTCTGTTAAAACATATGCCAGATTGGTACTGGTGGGCATGGTAAAAATATGCATGTCAACTTCTTAAACTCCTTGTTCAAATTCTGTTCAAGTGTCTTTTCCAGACACAGACCATAAAGCACTCGATAAATATCCTGCCAACCTTATGTGAGATCCATGACTATAGTGTGTCACAAGGTTGTAAATAATAGTTTCATATATTCTACACTCCACATCATCATACTGTGGATGCAAAACTGTAAGTGAACTTATTAAAAAACATTAACACGTCCACGAAAATCTTCGATTCCTCAACTCTGAATGTTTTATTACAATCAGCTCCTGAGTCATGTAGTGCAAGAGTAGTACAATTTAAATCGGCCTGACCTGCTTCTACCAATTACTTCCAGAACTCCAGAAATACCAAATACCCAATCTCTAATTCCTTAGCATTTTCCTCTCTGCTTACAGGGCCTATGGGGTGTTGTAGTAATCCCTGGGTTTAATCCTTGCAGTAGCTGTTCTTATAAATACTACAAATAATGAATAACCAACGTACAAGTAGCATTGCAATCTTTTCTTGGCACGAAGCACCAGCCATTTCCTGTTTTTAACTTTGTCAGGTGTCACCTATACAGCTACGAAGTTTATTTCTTAAAATCATCAGCAGCCTTGATTTGCCAAGTTGATCGGCATCCATAGTTCTAGATCGCAAGATGATCCGACCCCCTTTCTAGGGAATATGTACATGAATCGGATCGACTTTGATCCGTACCAGAGCGGATCCGTACCTGTGTTAACCCGGTCTAATAAGGAACGTTAACATTGGGCCATTGATGTTACATGAATGGACTTACCTTGACGTCCTGTAAGACTATACGACCTCCACGCTGGTTCTGGAACTTCATAAACTACAAAGACAACAAAATATTTCTGGCATGACCATAAGAAACACGAGGTAGATCTATCCAACGTCACCGTACTAAAGTTTCGCCGTTCCATGCGACACCCCATCCTGCTTGGCAATCGACATTTTCTGTTTTTATTCACCGAATTAAATCAGACCACCTTCATCCGAGGAGAAAATTGAATAAGCTTTCGAGTATACACAGTAGATTTTGACTTCACTCCATTTTGTCACAGGGTTTCATACGACATGCAGCAGTCATGAATACCGAACAAAAACTCGCCAGCCCAGACATTCTGCCTGTCCTATCCAACTTAGTCATAATCTTCCCTGAATAATAAAGCTACTGATCACCATTTTGGAGCATTAACGTCTACATCTTTATTCAGTATCTCTTGTTGAGGCAGAACGGTCATCTCGCAAAGTGCCAATTTCTACGTGCAACGCTCAACGTGATAACTAATAATACTCGAGCCTACCTTCTCCGCATGTTCACGCTCTTCGTCGGAAGATTTCTTGAAAAAGCTGTGAAAGCCTTTCAAATCAACATCGTCCCTGTCGAAGTGGTAAGCCTATCAGAAAAATAAACGATGCAATCAGATCATGAAACTCGACATCCCGGTACAAAGAATGCCACAATGACGAACATTGACAATGGCGGAAATCATGACTCACTCACCATGGCCATGTAAACATAGCTTGCATAGAGTTCCAAGTTGATCTGCTTGTTCACTCCAGCTTCACATTCTTCGTGATAGTTATGGCGGCAGTTCGACATGTTGGCAGATTGTCTGGTGTTTTAAATCTATCCAAATCAAGGGATGAAATAGTTTTAGGAATAAACTTGAGTAGCCTGCTCGTTCAATCACTGTTGAAGCATAAACAGACGTCCTCTAAACTGATGGTGAGCGAGGAGATTGCGCAGTTTTAAATACGAAATGTCATGTGAGATTGTTCTTGCACATCATTGGTGCAGCCTCAACGTTACTCAGCGAAAATTACTCACACGTGACCGTCACGTTCGATTTCCATTGGTTTGTGTGTGTTTTAAATACGGAATGTCATGTGAGATTGTTCTTGCATATCATTGGTGCAGCCTCAATGTTACTCAGCGAAACTTTCCCACTCGTGATTGTCACGTTCGATTTCCATTGGTTCGTGTGTGTGGGCGTCAAGAATGTAGGCCCAACATGTGACGGCATGTTGAGTTGTTGCCTAGGACACTGCCAGAGTGATAACGTTCCTCACGCCTTGTCCGGAGAGTTGAGGCCAAGATGGTGAAGGTTTCCATCAACAAGGACGGAGGCAGCTGACAGGATTACTTTAAGTAGCAATGAAAGGAAATCAGCAAGACACGTGGGGGAGGGGGTTGCATTGTGCCAATTATTCCTGATAAGTTGCCTAGCCCTACTTCGTGAACCTTTTTTGTTTCGCCGGCAGTCAACGCTTGACAATGAGCCCCATTTACCAATATTTAGCAACGCCATCAGCACGCATTACAGAATCCTATGGGGATACCTCTTGTGTACAAACTAACTCCCCAAATTGGGCGTGCGTACCATCTCCAGGAGGGCAAGAAACAAACTTATTTGCTGCTTTTGCTTTCGGAAAATATATGTTAAGGTAGTAAAATAATGATAAGGGTTCCAATCGAGGTAGAGGTGAGGAGAATGAGCATGCGTGGTATATTTGGTGCAAGGTTAAGCAGTCCAATTTAAAGGATCATCAGAAAACCAAAAACGAATGTCGTTTGCACCGGAAAGAATAGAGAACAACAGGGTCAACCAGACGCTCGTAGCAAGGTAAGTTAAGGCATTTTCACTGTTTAAGCTAACTCTGTTTTAAGAATACGTGGATCAAGAGCTAAAAAATATTGTTGAATGTGTAAACTGCGTTAGGAATTTCATCGTGCTCATTCTGTTGAGCATAAGAGGTATCACAGGTCCTTTTCTCCACTCAGAATGATTATTTGTCAAGGCTGTTTCATGCTGAGTGTTTTGCGTAGCGGCTGCGATGTACTGAGATATTCTGCTTCCGGAAGTCAAGACACGTTTATGTAAAATATCTACGAGAGAGTTCTCAGTTGTCGGAATAGCAACCTCGTTGTCGTGTCAAATAGGTCCGTGGGTTGTCATAGCAATTTAGAATGTCTTGTAAGCAGTGGCGGTTTAGGACAGGGTTGCCGTATCGGCCTTTTTCTGGCCAAATTTCTCGCTTTTGGCCTTTTTTAGAGACAAATTGCCTGGCAAATTCAAATTTGACCTGCTACTTAAATTTGGCCTTTTTTGGCCTTTTTTCAGTAGAAATCTTGAGGATACATTTTCGTGTCGTTTGAGTCAATAATCTTAAATTGAAATAAAGTTCTGCACACTCGGAAGTCCCAAATTAAAATAATCTATTCAAACAAAATGTTCTTTGATGGAAAAGTGATGGAAAGATTTCTTATTATTTCCGTTTATTAAGATGTTTCAATAATTCTGTCACGTTTTGCTAACAGTCGTGGCTTGTTTTTGCCCGCCATTTCCGGTTTTTCGATGATGTTTTGTTTTTGCTTTTCCATTTTGTATTTCAGTCTCACAACATTTTAAGCCATGCTCAATTCAGTGAGTTAACAAATCTATTTTAATCATGAGTTTGAGCAAGGAAAACGAAGAGAATATTATGGTAATGCAAGAAAGTTTATACCTGAATGGATAAAGAGAAATCCTTGGGTTAAAAGGGCAGTAGATAGTTCAGATAATGCATTTTGCCCCTTTTTCAAAGTTAACATCAAAACTAAACTGTACAGTCTTAAGCAGCATGAAGATTCTGTTGTTTTGGTTGGCATTAAAGACAGAAAATGAAAAAATTCGGTTTAAGCTTGCTTCGAAGGCACATGATCTTGACAGGCGCATCATACCACGCGCATGCGCACTGTTACTCTCTGCGCATGTGCATTGCTTTATTTGAGGCACTTTTTAGTTTGGCCTCTTTTGTTGTGCATTTTGGCCTGATTTTGTCACTTGTTTGGCCTTCTTTTGTAAATCCCATCTGGCAACCCTGTTTTAGAGACTGCGGGGCCGGTAGCCAAAAGCACCTATTTGAAAAAATCGTTTTCCAACAGAGTTCTGAAGCGGCTTATTTCTTTATTGAAAGCACTTCGGTCCTAGCTTCGGTTAATCTTCGTTTGCAGCAGGTTGTTCCATTAAAGGAGATATAACAGATTTTTGTGAAGAATGTAAATCAATGGTACAACCCGTGCGTGTAACTGGCACAATGTTCTTCATGCAAGGATGCCGCAAATCTTTATTTTCATTTCGTTTGATATGAGTGTTGCGGTTTATTCTGAAGTTATGGTCCATGAATAAAAAAACCCAGTTGTTTAATAAAATAAACCTCGAAGGTAGATGCGGTAGCCCTATGCCTCGCAGAAGGTACGGGCCATGCAGCCCTTTTAACAGCAAACAATTTTACGCTGAAAAGCTCTTTCAGGGTGTCTGCCAAATCTGGAAGACGGATTTTCCAGACATTTCCCTGACAAATGCCCCGTATCCCCTCACATATTTATTAAGTCTCATCCGCTAGAACAAATGTTAATGACTTACGAGTCAAACTATCAAGCCAAGCAATGAAGAAACATGACATCAGCAAGTTTGAAACATTAAGACTTCAGTACTCCTTCGACCCTTCAACTTTTCCTAGATTATAGCACAAGGATGAAAAGTGATGATTTAAGTATGTTGCACCATTCTTGGATGTCAGTAAAAAGGGTCAGACTTTCCTGACATTTCCCCAACATTGCAAAAAATAGCAAATTTCCCTGACATTTCCCTTACATATTTATGAGGGTATGGGTTTCCAGGACATTTCCCTGATTTCCCTGACATGGCAGACACCCTGTCTTTACAAAACATATGGCTAATGAAATAATCTGATAATTAGGCTTGAATACTTGGTACTTCGAACGTTATCTGAATGGACCTTAACTGGTGCGTTCAGATTAGAAACCTACATTTTGCCTCACAATCAGCACCCAACCTACCAAGCCTAACGGAACGTAGGCCTATAGATTGCCCTGTGCTTTCTACAGCACTTTGCCAAACTTTAAAAATCTCATCTCACCTAAAGGTTAACTTTCCGTTCCTAATTACCAAGACGTAGCTATAAATCGTTTTATCCTGATGCAACAAGTTTGTAATGATCAGATTTTTAAAAGAAAAATTTAATATCAACCTTACCTTCACTCAGCTCACTATCACCAAACTGCATATCACATCGCACGATTATCAAGCAACGACTTTTTAAGGTTATAAGTGAGTAAATAATAACGATCCACGTCAACTTTACCCACTCAATTAAATTAGAAAGTTATCAAACGCCTCACAATCAATAAAGGGTAAATGAGGTGCTATTTAAATACGAAAAGAGGAGCTTTTTCTCTAACATTCCTCAAAAAATGTCAAGATCCGCCTACACAGCGAAGGTCAATGAGGCATCTATTATTACCAGACTAAATAATATCTCACAAAGGGCACTACTTCAGTAAGGATGACTTGGCACTATTTACAGATCACAACAAATACCTGTGTTGTATGTGCATGTTAAATAACTTAATATTTACGTACATCGTTTAAGAGATCCCTCAAACGCCTCCAGTTTCACTATGTGGCCTTTAGAAATTTGGGTAGTTTTAAAACACTGTACAACTTGTGACGGAAAAAATGTATTGCGCCAGACCAGAATTGTTGCCCTTTCCTGTACACAAGAGATATGCATTGACTTCTACTTTCTATATGTGACCCAAGGAACCAACTGGCTTCGCAAGACAACCTAATAGGTTGACTCCGCAAAACTAAACGGGTTGCTTTTGATGGCTACTCGTTACAATGAGGGCACACTTTAACAAATAAAGCGATTCTAAAATGGCTCAGACATTTATATGCAAACCTTTTCTTTTTCGTTGCAATAACTTGAGTCACATAGTCACAAGCAATGCACACGTGTACTTTCGCTCTGCATTGAGCAACAAGGTGCATTGAGAGTGATGTAACAGAAATCCACTACTGGATGTGCTAAACATCTTACTTTCAGGAATGGCAGTGAGGAGGGGGGGGGGGGGCATCCAAAGTTAAATGGAACAAGAACGCTAACGTTGAAGCAGTTTGCGCTCAAAATACGATCAGTTCCTTGTGTTCGTCGGTAAAATTAAAAAAATATATATTGAAATAGTTTTCCCTAAAGCTCTGCGATAAACGTAAAATCGAGATTTCAAAAAACCATGGGAAAAGAGTTTGAAGCAGTAAATATAACATTGGCACGGTCGAATACAGGATAGATAACTACCGCGAATTATCAATAAGGAATGGAGTTAAGGTCTAAATTCAAATAATTATAGAATCCTCGTGTATCCTAAAAACGTCTTAATCCATAGCGGAAGCATAAAGCTATTTAGTTTACATCGAAAATCGGTTAAGATCACAGTTCGAATTGAAATTCGTAACCGATTAATAATTGCCTGAAGATGTTGGAATAAGAATACAACAGCGTAACTGGGGGGAAGGTATGATTTGGCCGAAACAGAACGTATGTCCTATTACGATGGTTTCTTGAACGCCGATTCATGTATTTGGAAGGTTGTAGTAAACCTAGCTGGTGTTTGTTCTGCCTCTGCACCAATGACCCTTGAAGTGGGTGCACACAAAAGACGCAAATAAACAAAGAATCAAAACCACTCTACTTACACGACCGTTCTTGCTCCCACGCGTCGGGTTATCTACTGGGACTTCACTTTCCTGTGTAAATCTCGTCGTGTCTTCACTTCAGTGCTTTCAGTTGTTTTAAAATGAAATCACTGACGCCTTAAATAAAATTTCAACGTATCTCTTCCTTATTAAAGCGATCAGTGTTTTTCAATGCACCCGAAACTATTAGCTAATGCTGGTTTCAATAACATGATCGAATCCATTCCTCCGATTGCGAAAGAAAACAGTTAGAGACAGGAACAAGGCTCACATGAGATTACGCACTTTGTTTCGCGACACTGCACAGTTACCATGGTACTAAATGAGAAAGTTAATCAAATTTTAAGCTTTCCTGTCAAGTATCCTCGGTGCCCTGTGGCAGCATCACTGGTAACTCAGTTTGAAATTCTTGGAATAAGAAACTGCCTGGAAGCCAAAAAGGACAGCTCACGTGTCTTTGTATTTATATATCACCAAGTAATTGAGTGAAAAATCGTCGTAATAAATCCAATTATTAAAAAAGGATTAAAAACTACTTCATACACTACGATTTGGTAAAATATAATCACAAGTAGCAGTAGAAGATAAACTGGGGGTCATTTGCGATTTGTTGTTTTCTCGCGATGTTTCCAAAGTGTCACTAATCTCAAGTTCACCGAAAGCTTTCGACAATCCGGCATTAAACATTTTAACGTTATGTGAGTAATTTCTGCATCAACTTTTCGTGCGATATTTTCTGGTATAAGAAATAAAACAGATGCTGAAGCAATATCTTAATATTTGGCTACAATACTTCGGCATTCAACAATCTTTATGGAAGCAATGAATGTAAGAGGATCAAAGAATTCCTGCCGAAATTCGAGCTATGCAATCTAACCGCGAGTACCTCTGATGCTGTTTTCGCAAGAAAGGAGGGAGGGGACGTTGATTACTTAGTGAGCACACACTCACGTTACAACTTTTCATAAAAACATTACTTCAAAGTGAAAAAAATAAACGAGTCTCAACAAAGTAACCAGAAATGATTGTTACAATTTTATTGCCGTGACAATTTAAAAATTGGGGTAGGCAAGAGCATGTGTAAGTGACGCGCAACCCTTACAATAACTAGCAGTGCATCGTTGTCGTTAATTGCTAATGAAAGGGCTCCTCTATATACAAACAGGACTGTTTTAAAGATGACTTACAAAAATAAAGGGAGAGCTGCCACGTTAACCTATTTTTCTCCATAAAGAAAGAACAGCGATAAATGAATGAAATTTAGAAGACAAAGGGGTTGTTGGCCTAAAGAATCTGCTTTGATACAGGCTACATTATCGAAGAGGTGGACTCGTGAGTGTCCTTCATGTTGAATTGTTCTCGATAAGCGTTGTTTAACATCGTCGTGTACAAAATAACTTCCACATTTAAATTCAAGCATAGAAAAAGACAGTGTCAATACAAAGGCACACTAAGCAGATAAAATAAACCTTACCGTGTTTATGTGAGTGGTGATTGAAAACTTGAATCAAAATGTTGTCGACGCTTCGTTCGCCCGCGAACAGCGCCAAACTTCCTTACTTGTAGTTGACGTAAATGAAACTGATTCTGTAGATCTTGTCTGCTCTCTATTTATTGTTATTCTCCCTCTGAATCAGGATCTGGGTGATTTAGTCTTGGAATTCACCCTGAACCAATCAAGAAGACAAACATTTGCATTCCGATGACACTAAGAAGCCGGAAGTCTCAGGCATTCGAAAAACAAGACGCCCGATCTCAACAAGAGAGTTTTTTCATATTGACATTCCTTTTGTTCTTGCGATCGGAAAATTCCTATCGTATTTAGAGAGATTAGATATTTGTTCTTCTCCAGAACTCCCAGATTACTCTCGCTTCCTTTTCTCCTCAGGAAGACATAATTCTTGCCCAGCAAAGCCGACCAAAGTACAAAGCCGCTGTGGAAGTATCAAATGAGGTGTTAATAGTTGACTGAATCTGACTATCAAATATCGGTGACGAAGCTTCTCCGAAAATTCTCGGTCAATGACTCGTATCTCCGCTTCGTAGCCGAGTGACTAGTAAACAGAGTGCATTTGCTGGTCACTTCAACGCTGTTGACAGTGACACGTTAGCCCATCCCTGCTTATGATGACTTGAAGATGGAGCAGTTGGTGGTTCAATGCAGGACACCACTGTACAGAGGGGGCCACAACAACAAGGGGGTAGGGGTCACAACAACTCTATTTATAAGGATTATACTGTATTTACAAACGTTTAATCTTCGAGTATTTTTATGCCACATATATTAATTATTTTTTGATAAGGTTACTTTTTAAAATTGGGCATTTTTTAATGGCAATCGGAATCAGAAAATCAAACTTTGCCTCTGTATGCTGATTAGCAGTTTACATGTTTCAGGGAACAACTTTGCTGGCTCCCTCGCTTTCGTTTAGAAGATATGCCGAAGGCAATGCATATATTTTGATAAAGATTATCAAAGAGCAAACAATTTTATGTTTCAGAGAATAAGTGGGGGGAAAAAGGAACTTTTCAGGCTGAAAATTATTAGGCGTCCTTTAAATAAAGAAAATAGCAGAAAAAATATTGATAAGTAAACTATAAAGTTTCTATTATTATCCCAATGAGTATTAGGTAACGAAAGGATGGGGGGTGGGGGTGAATTTAAGGGTGAGTACAGCAGTGCGTAAGTTAAAATCTTATTTACTCTGAAGATACAGCAGAGGTGTCTGAATTTGATTGTTTTCCATGGAAAAAAAGGAAATTCTCACTTTCCTTCGGTAGCTTTGCATTTTGTGTATTTGCAGTTTTGTATATTTGCAATAACATACGTGCATATATTGTAACCTTTCGCTGAGGCTATCATCAAAATATACCAATCAAAGTGTTTCTATAATTCAAATGCTCAAAAACATGGAAGTATCTGCTAGAAATCAAGACCCTGCTACAGTACCCCCTCCCCCCCATTGGCCGAATAAAGTTCTACTTTATCACCTGCATTGTGGCATTAATGGCCTTCCATTCTCCGAGGTTCCACACCATTTCTCCATTATTCTGGTTTTAATGAGTTAAAAAAGAAAAGTTTGACAAAGAAAGAAAGCCGCGAAAGTAGATCATGCTTTCTACTGTTAATTCTCAAGCTGCCCCCAAATGTCTGATTGGAGGTGACTACCCTTAATTATATTGCACACCCTTCCCTGTAGCTATTTGGGTCAGTCAGGAAATTCATAAAGTAATGAATCCCTCGAAAATTCCGCGCACTCTGGATCGATCTTAAAGGTTCTAAGTCTGTTTTTACTTATAGTACTTCCTGCACGACCGTTGTCAAAACAGAAGCCGACATTACAGTCGGCCCCGACACATCGACGAAAGATTTTGTCGAGAAGATCTAAAAATACCGATGACTGTCCGATAATCATCGGCGTCTTGCGTGCTTCACACGATGAACATCCACACTTGAAACTGAAGAATGTAAAACGAAACCAAGGTTATAAGGAGGAGAATATAATGATTTAAGTCAACGATTGTCAATCTTCTTGAAGCTCTCTGATCATGGATGGGCGAAAGTTAACAGAGCTGTGGAGTAGACAGGTTACCAAATTGAAAAAGAATGTTATGTTAGTGTCGTAGCTTATAGGTTTCTATGGACAACCACAGGAATTAAACACTATTACACTTTAACTACTATGACCAACAATTACGTAAATCAACACTTTGATCGGAGAATAATGATATCGGTAGATAGTTGTAGGCCTACTGATAGAGGATGTTAGAAGATGAAGAAGTATGATCAGAAGTTAAATAATCTCGAAGTAACCATTCTGCCTCAACCCGTTGCATTTCCCGCAAGACACAAAAATTTTTCTATGCACAGATGCTCACCACTAAAGTCGAGTCTTCGCTTGCTGGATTGGTTTGCGTTAAGGAGGTGAATGCAACGCTGACATATGGTACGATTTCACACAGGCTTCGTAAACATGGTCCTAGGCATGGTCTGAAGCGTGGGACGTGATAGAAATATCTAATAATATCTGCAGAATTTGTATCAATGGTTAAAAGAAATCTATAAAACAAATGAGGGAACTTTTTTGACATGAAAACGTTCAGTAATGTCTGTTAAATTACCGTCGAGGAAAATGTTAAACTGAGAAGAAAATATTGTCTTATTAAATCAAGGGGGCAGATGCATCCCTAGTCCCAGGCACCATAAGGCGCAGGCTTCGGAGCTATTTCAGGACTCCGTCTGACAATGTTTAAAGCTTCAATGGGGCACCAGTGACCTAAATGGCACAGAAAAATCTCACAGTGCTCCCAATCTCGAAAATCAGACCGGTAACCAGGAATGTTGAAACTACATAAATCACGATACTTTCAAATCCCTCCGGAGCAGAATTTTAATAAATTTACACTGCATAAAATTGCCAAATTGGTGTGTCCTTAGAGGCTTTCTCGTCCGATGCTCACAAGAGCATAATCGTTAGAAGTGTTTGAAGCGAGGGAAATGAAACATAGGCTTTCCCTGTAACTTGGACATCCTGAACGCTTTTGTGTTTTTGGATAAACCAGAGTTTAAGAAATTTAAAGTTAGACTGAAAAAGCCCAATGAGAAAACAAATTATTTCTCTTAGCAACGCAAAGTCTTTCTTGCTTATGAGTGGATCGAGTCAAGAGCCGCCATATGCAGATCTAGCCTTCCTTACTAAAAGGAAACTATCGTCCGTGCACATTTTGGCACTGTCAAAGATTTCAAGGGAGTGTTGGCAGAGTCACATTCATAATGGTGATTTCGGCTGGAAACGATGGTTGGCGATGGTTGGTGAATAAAAGACAGAACGTGCTATTTACCTCCGTCAAATAAGTATGAGTTTGAAGAATGATTTCGTGAGAGTTTCAAATAATGAAAGGATGGTGTAGCTGACGGAAAATTTCGACAATGCAAAAATTGTAGGAGCACAAGAAATTGAAACTCAACTTTTTTCAATAGCTGTCGAATTACTGCATTCACGTAGAGAACAAGGCCGTCCTTATGCTATCTCTCCTTTTTATCATGTGTCACTCACCTGTGCACACATGTCATAGCCACGTGTTATCCGTCTAGAGTCACCATATTCTGTATACATAAAATTTTCAAGACCATACACCATAATTAAGAAGTTACGAGGCAGAAACAAACAGTCTATGGATTTTAGCAAGTTTTCATTTTGAATGCGAAAAGGTCTACAGGGGAGAAACTGCTAATACTATTCCAGAGAGAATTCACGATATAATCCTTAAAGGCCCATACTTCTGCTCTTACTCAACATGGACATAAACTGACTACTGTTTACTTTAAACTGAAGTTTTTAATTTGGCAACAAAATTTATACATCCGTTACGTAAAGGAAGCTTTGAACACCAGACGTTAACTTACCAACGTCAACAGGAATATCAATTTCCAGAGCAAGGGTATAGACGATCAACAAACATTATGGGAAAACATGACTTTGGTGAGCCGCGACTGAGGCGGTTTCCCGCCAGAATAACAGGGTAGAAGAGCTTTTAATTACAGTTGCTCAAAGCAGAGAACAAAGAACGACACAGCAACCTGATAAACATCAACAGTATCCACCAGTGTTGTCTCAATGGGGGAAAAAAATACTAATTTCGCAATTTTCAAAACCAAACGTTCCATTTGTGGCAACATGAGGAAAAGAACAACCCATTATTTGGCGCGTCAACTCCTTCACCAAAACTTTAGAGATAAGCAAACGTTGTTCAAAATATCTTTATAATTGGGCTATCTGTTCTTTTCCAGGATTTGGGCGACGAACCTCATTCCTAATTAAGCAACATTTGTATCCAATGGAAACGTTGCGTTCCTTAAAATGGTAACAAACGTGTAAAGCAAATTATTATTAATATGATTTCTGCATATATCCATGATCAACAACCAACTGGATAACTATAGTCTACTTTGGAATGCGCTGAAATTACGCTTCGTTTCGACTCCTTACAACTATGGACGCGGAAGTTGTCTCGTGAGTGGGGAATATGCCGACAGGAGAAGATTTCTGATCTACAGCGAAAGTCCTAGGTTAAGTTAATTGACTGTATCTTAGCAGCTGAAACAGCCGTCTCAAATATTGAAAAAGCCACGTTCGAATCCTGGTGATGATGTGCATTAATCTTCGGTAGCCATTTATAATCTAAACCCCAAACCTTGCATTTCCATTTTACAAATGTAGTAATATAATTTTCTCTGCTGAAGGCCAGGCGTAACCGAATTAAGACTTTTGAGCTTATTTTTTCTAATTGTTGATGGCTGAAAAAGGTCAATAGCCAGGTTTTAAAATGATTACTCAAGCAAAAAAAGATACTCTTCTTTATCTTGGTCACTTTTCAATTTATATTTCAAAGGGATCCAAAACTAAGCAACTGCAAATAGCAATGTTGTTAAAAGTATCAAGCCTTAAACAGATTACTTGCTCTTAAAAGTGAGTGCATTGAACTCTAATCGAACCTCTCAATAACAGTTTCATCAAAGACCTAGGCTCTTGGGTCCAAACAGGTAGGATAATGCACGAATCAACAACAATATTAATAAAAACAATTAAACGCGGAAAGTTCACATATTTTCTAGTGGCTTTATCAAATTGATGTCAACTGTTGTTATTATGGCAAGTGCAAATAGCTGTCTCACAGACCAAGCCAGTGATGCACTGGTACAAATAATCATTACGACTAGATGTTAAATTCTAGGCAGAAACTAGATGTTGTGGTCATTGAGGAGATGCAGCGCTGAGAGACTCGAAATCTAAAGTTTTCTCTACTCCAGTGTTTTAAATCGTGGTAACTACTAGCACGAAGGAGGCATTTGGTTGCTTTGGTGACACTGTAGCCACGTGAAAATTTCTAAGCTGAGACAGAGTTTTTAAAAATTAATTTAACTTGCTTTACCACATGCTTTCCACTCCACGCAAATATCTGAATTTTGGAATAGGTCGTAAAAATCTGGCTAAAAATCATTTCCAGCTCAATGATTGGTTTCTAGCAGGCAGTTTGATTGAACCTGGGAACGGTCGATTATATCATGTTGATGTGCAAGTTGTTTTAAGTGGAGAGAACAAATAAGGATCATATGCAAATTTTTTTGTTGACAGTGTGTAGAAATTGTGTATTAAAGCGACAGCAGAATCACAAGTAATAACGGGTTGCAATTTGTAGTTTTTATTTAATGAAGAAATTTTAAGATATATTCCAATTCATATCGTTATTAAGGTAGTGATTGTTCTTGCCCATCACTAGATAAGAAATGTTAGATTGTTATGCAAACAGCAATATTTTGAGATGACTGTACATAAAAAGATATTATCTTCAGAAATTATAACAAATGTTTCTGGAAAGAATTACCATAGTTTCCTCAACATTATCATGTTGACCAAATTGTCAGTTTAAAAGAAAAACAAAGAGGAAAGAATATGAAAACTGAATGTAGTATCAGAGATGTGATGACTGATAATCAAGAAAAAGGTCTTGTGCAGATGGGTTGTGATGATGATGATGATGATGATGATGATGATGATGATGATGATGATGAAGAAGGTTTAGTTTAAATTATAGCCTCTTGTTATACAGGTATTTCAGAAGAGTAGCATGAATTATTAAATAAAATTAAATCGCTTACAACTGCTTTAGTCTCTGGTCTGTCAATTATCTATAAGTCTACGGTATTTAAAATTCAGGCAGATGAACTGAGATGCAAATACATAGATGTGTGTCTAAAATAGGCTTACATGCAACGTACTACAGCATTTTGTATTCTAGCAAAACATACTGTATTAATATTTCTACAAACTGACCATTGATACTTTTTAAGGGATAGAGTAATATTGGTTTTTAATGACTACTTGGACAGATGTTTTATGCTTGACAGATTTTTTTATGCTGTAACTCAGTGTAAGTCGTACTAGGGATACTGTTAGAGTGAAAAGATTGTCTTAGATTAAATCTTACTTTTCAACAAAGACTATTGCTTTAAGAACGAATTGCAAGGCCCATATGTTTGTTACCTCCTGGAACTCAACAGTAAACAAAAGTAGGGGGTTAATACCTAATTTAAGTCTTTTTTGTCGTTTATCGATGGGTTGCAACTAAATTAACTGCTGTTTATTAGACTTATAATGATTCTGCTGAGCCACAGATCTTGTGGAAGGAGTTCGTACAAATGCACGTCTTAATTTGTAATCAAAATCCTAGGTTTGAACTTCAACTTTAGTTACGTAGGAAACAGGATATTGCAAAAACCATACATCTTAAAAATCGTGTAAAAATATTTAAACCAGAAAATAAAACTCTTGTCACTTTTTAAATCTCTTTGTCTCAAACATAGCTACGCTAATTAAAAATGGTTTCCTTCTGCACCCTACACGGTTAATTGAACATGACATTTAACGTAATATATGACAATACATTATTATTATATGAATAGAGTTACTAAAAATTATTGTTGTAAGTTTTGATAAGTTTGATAATTTTAAAGAAAATAGCTTTTTAGCAACCTTTTATCCTTCAAAATTGACCTGCGTTACAATGGACCTAAATATAGGGAATAGGTCGACACAGGAAAGAGTTACAACGGTGGAACCTGCTTAAAGAGTAGCAAACACCCCTTCTCAATTTTTAAGGATCGTTCGTTCCTTTATTTCATTTTGACATATATCAGTTCACGCTTTACATGCATTTTCTTTCAAATTATCCATCAGTGAGCTTTGGATGGTCGATTTGGAGGTGAGAGTGCTTAATACAATTGCAAAGGTGAACAGGATTCTTCTTTGCAAACATTTGGTAGAATACTCTCGATGGGATGTTGATGTTAGTAACTATCCCAACCTATTTATTAACACCCCATCCTTCCTTGATATTTTATGTCACTTTGACCTGTAGAAAAGAGTAATTATCTAAGATTTACAATGAACTTTGGCCTTTTCCCAGTCTGAGTCGATTGAATCACTGTTCAAAATCAGACCGTCGTTGCACATTTTCAGTTCAGTATCACAGCATTGGCTAACAATGTCCTGTTTTAGTAGTGAATGCATCTTTAACGAGAATGATGTACTTTCAATTTTTACTGCTTCTCAACCGTTTCAATTTTTGTGCGACATTCTCTTCTCTCTTTGGGTTTTATTTTGTTTTCGGTTTCTATCTTGCATCTTCCTTGATTTCTGTCTATATCATATGTACTTTGTTACTTTGCCAACAGATCCTTAGTTGTAGCTACTTTGTTAAAAACTCTTAAAATGTGGAGTAATACTGTAAGTAGAAATATTGTTAGTGCTTAAAAATACTTACAGACGCAGATTCATGATACGCCATTGTTTTGTCATTAATTTCATTCTCAATCTCTTGGACTGAGAAATCTGACGTTTGAAGTACAGTATCATCTTCTCTGAGCTTACTTAACTTGGATTTCTCCTCCGTTTGCCTCCGATGCAATGATGATGGGAGAGAATCCAATCGCCTCGGTGGTAAAAGTGGATTGGCTTTGTACCGCACCGGTGGAACGGGTGCAATAGAAGGTAAGAAGGCGGTTTCAGAAGACTTCGTTGCGTAATTGATTGGGGGAAGAGGCGGTAGCTCTGACTGTAGTGAATTCTTTTGATGTTCTTCGGATTTGCTCGCATCCTGTGATAGCATTCTGTCTTTAAACATCGTTTCTATTTCATCGTCATCCTCTGATTCAATCAATCTCTGAGTGTTGCTATTGACAGACGATCGTAAACTTTCAATAGAGACCACGGCTTTGACGGATATAGAGCTCAGTGACGATGAGCAGCGAGAGGACTGCGGACTGATGCTACACACACTAGAACCAACCGGATCTTGTGGTTTATCAGCAACTGGTGGAATATGTTTTACGTCAGTTTCTTCCTCGCTGGCTTTTAAACATCCGAAAACTGCTTGAAAGTATGATTTCACGGTGAAAGCTAATCCTTTCGTCGGCAAGGGTTGCTCCTCTTCAATTGAAGTCACCTTGATTATTTGTGGTTTTCCTTTTTCTTTCTTCCCTTTAAAGCTAATAGGAAAGGGTTGTGAGGCAGCTGAATCACTAGTGCCAACACCACTATTATTGTCATTAACATGTCTTTTAGGCTGCACCCCGGGTACACTTTTAGGGGCGACTGGAACTCTATTCGGTGCATCAATTCGAAATAACTTTGGACCTTTCATTTCACTTTGCTGCACCTTGGATTTATGCTCAGTGGCTTTATAGTTATTCTCAGAATTGCCTTCTCTCGGAGTGCTTGTATAGTGAACCAACTCTTGAAGCAATGTCGGATTTTCTGCTTGAGCCTCAAACTTTTCTACTTTCGAAGTGTGCAGCTCAAATGAACATCCCACTCTATTCTGCATTCTCCTAGGTGTGACTATCCTTATAGTATTATCTGTATTTTGTTTCCTCATATCAACTAAGTTACGCTTCTTACTATCAATTAGCCCGACATTCTTTCTCTCTTTACCTCCAACTTCCTTCTTTATTATTGTTGGTTTAACTTTAGCTTCTTTTTCGTGATATTCTTTCCTTCCCAATTGTAATGCACTACCAGGTTCAGCTTTTAAAGAATCAGAAGAAACTGCATCATCATCCATATCAACCAGATCCATGTCGTTTGTCGTTTTGCTGACAAGACGATTTGTCTTTTGCTGCTCGAGTTCTGCTACTGATCCTCTGCTTTTCTTCTCGTTGATATCTTTAGAAGTAGTAATCACTTGGCTCTTACGAGAATGTCCCCATTTATCAGTTGAGTTTTCTTTTTTCTCTACAGCACGTGCCATGGTTGTTGGTTTTGCTTGTGAAAATCTAGTGCCTGCTTCCTTGGGACTCTCCTTCTTTTTGGCAACAACTTGTTGTCGCGGAAAAGTCTCTAGAGGCACAATACGTGTTTGTCCACCACAGCTACAAAGAAATGTCCAAAAGCTTAACATGGCTTGCGTATTCTCATTCTTTGCTTTTGGCATCTGAATATGTTCAGGTGGGTGCACCTTAGTAATTTGTACTTTTTTCGGCTCTACCTCCTTTTTCCTGTTCTCGACGTCCTTACTAGGTGCTTCACGTACCTTAGGGTAACGTGGAGGATTGAGGCGATGGTGTTCGCGAATAGCAGCTATTTTCTCATATGCACTTAATTTCGCTTCGACGTTGTGCTCAACATTACAAGAAGATGTTGAAAGTACCCTAGTCCTGCTAGCCTTACGATCCAGTATGTTTTCATTCCTTCCAAATTTTCTCTTTAGAGTTTGGATTTCTAAATCGTTACCCTCAAAACTTTCAATCATTGCAGGATTTACAGCTCCTGGAAGGGACTCCAAAGTCCATTGATTCGTTTTCTTATCAAGCTTAGCAATTTTGTGACGATGCATTGTCGTTATTGTAAGCTGAGCAGAAATATGAAAAAGCACGTCAAGCTGTCGAGCTCTTCTTATGGTTGTGAACTTCCCCGTAAAGTTTTCAATTTGTAGTTTCCTATTGCCGTGACGTCAAATTAAAAGATATTCCATTATTTCAGAATGACGTCAACAACCACGAATAATATGTTGAATTGAAAGTCCCTCTGTTTCTCAAGAAATTTCATGATTTACTGTATATGTTGAATTCTGTAGAGCCATCTGAATCCGTTAAGCACCTTAATGAAGTAATTATGCGCACACATAACAACTCTACAACGTCAGATTTTACTTCGAGCTTTCCTCTTCTTACTTCTTATCTTAATCCAAAGTGAACTAAGTCATTTTGATATATCATCTTTAGTACTTTCCCTTCTGTTGTTTCGGGGCC
>JAAAKM020006971.1:58229772-58257747 GCA_010016025.2 Alatinidae sp. Z8VKAUB7J3 | reverse complement strand
GTGATGATGATGGCCATAATGTTGATAATAAGTCCATGAAACGCGTGACAAGGGTAATGTTGACAAAGGAAGATCATACTGATGGCAATAACAGTAAAAATGTAAGACGATGAAACTGATGACCATGATAACCACTATCATGCCGACAATAAAACAATTAATAATGAAAATGATGATGATGATGATGATGATGATGATGATGATGATGATAATGATGGTAATAAGAATGGTGATAGGAACAACAATGAAATGAATATAATGGCCATTATTATGATGAGGATCACAATTATAGTTGTAATGATGGCGGTAAAAGTAACTATGATGATGAAGGTATAGAAGGTATATGATAAAGATGACGATGGTGGCAATTGTTATCACTTTAAATACTGTGGTGACAACTACACCGACAAACTATAGGGAGAACGCCAAGAAGGAAGCTACAATTATGACAATGTTTCGTCTTTTCTTTAAGACTTCGTCAGATCCTTGTACACTGGAGATTATAACCTCCTTATGCGAGTAACTTCTTCAAGGCTACCCCTGCGTAATAATCATTAAAAAACCTTCTGTCTATCTTTAATACTAATATTTTTTGTTTTTCAATCACTTGTTTCTATAGGGCAACGTCACAACCCTCGCCATTGCAGATCAGGTGTGCGTACAAAGCCCAAGGCGTGATCCCTAATCATACCATCAACCAAAGTAATACATTAGATAATGGTTACAATTTATTCATTAATTTCTTTAATAGTCCTGCATAAGTGATATTCTAAAACTATGCTGTACAGCAAAACTAAATTTATTTATCTTAGATAATAGCAAAATGTTAAAACACAAATTACAAAAAACTAAAGCACTTTTTACATACTTGATCCCTCTACTTTCTTGGACCTGGCTGCTTTATAGATACATTCTCCGTTGCTTTTCTTTTCATAGGTACCAAAACACTCACACGACAATGTCTTCCCATCTTTCATAACTGAGCAGAATGAGTTGTCAGGGCACTTCTTCTTCGTAGCCTCACATAAGTTAGAACCTGAAATGTAGAACGGAATATTTTTCACAGGCAGTGCTTGTTACGAGACTAGGACACGTATAAGACTGAGCTTACTATTTTGAAATGTGAAGTGTGACTACCTCTCATCCTCTTTGATTCTATTTACAAAGTTTGTGGGGTAGTTACTTGATTAACCGTTTCCTCGTTTATCCGCACTCAGATGATCAAGTCGTCACTGGAGCAGGAGAAACACACTTAAAGGCATAGGATGTTACGAAACAAGGACACTAATAAGACTTGACTGAAGTCTTAGCGAATGAAAGTGCCAAATTCATATTTTTTTGAAATGCGATTTTTTTGTTATACTTATCAAGCTTTTACAGTAATTATTAGATTAACCAGTTCCTAATTAGCCTGACCCCAATGATCTATTCGTTGTAAGAAAAACAAGTACTTTAGTGTAGTTGAAAGAAATTGTAGTAGAAAAGGCACGAGGTGGAGCTAAGCAAGCAATGGTCGAAATCTTTTCGAGCATTGCAACCATGACTTAATTTGACTATATACTTTAAGTAAAATGTTTTTTTCATGATTATAGATAATAAATAAAGGGCTTTTTCATAATCTTTAGAAAATATTCGCTTACAGGGAATTTTCATTCTTCGTGTCCATTTTAAGACATGCTGTCCCGACTTAGCCGGAGTAATCAAATAATTAAAGCATCGCCTTGTAGTTTCTACATTATTACAAAAATTACAATTTTTACAATTACCGATGTCTGTTCCTGATTGGACACAATTGAAAAAAATGTAACGCATCATTAAATAGAAATGGAAGGAAAAAGTCTTTTCTACGGCTCTGGATGCAAAAAATCGAGCAAAACAAACTCTTGGATCATACCCAAAATAACCTCTAAGTAAAGTTTAGCACATATTTGCAAGCGTAGAGTAACTAGTTGTTCTTTCCTTGGCCTTGAAGTTACAAACTTTACATGTAGCCAGACTAGATTAGCAAGCTCTTTAAAGACAGATTGTCTTTAATCTAATGTTTTAGTGAAGATTTTTATAAGTACACAGTATTAATTTATGAACATTGCAGAAGTTTTTGATCATTAGTAAACCTCTTTACCTTTTAAAAAGTGCTAAACTTCTAACTTTTAAATCACATATTGTTGATCCTTTCCTGATTCAATCTATACTGATATAATGACTTTGTTCTGGCAAGACATGGTACGAACTTTGGAATAAATGCCACTGGATAAACAAAATTATTTGCGACAAAGGTAAGAGAAAAGCTATCTAAGGTGAGACAGAACAATAGATAGATAGATAGATAGATAGATAGATAGATAGATAGATAGATAGATAGATAGACAGGCAGACAGACGGAGAGAGGGTTGTGACGTTGCCTTAGCTGAACAACAAACAAAATTCAAGGACCACACAGGGCGCATCAAACCGAAGTATGTTTTGTATTTTAAAACAAACCCAGTCGTTGAAAACACATCGTGAGGTACAACATTGAGTCACCCCACAGTCACCCCATAGGTCCGACATTTTTTATTTCCGATGCATTATGACATACTAAAGTGAAATATGTATATACGCCGATCAGAATGTCAGGGGGGCGGAATACGCTAGTGAATTCTCTCAGGGGGCTGCGCCCGCCCTTGTCCCCCTTCACCTTCGTGACTGTAGTTAATATGAAGATAAGTAGAAGAAACAGCCGCCCTTGCTGTCCCTATGAATCTGGTGCCCTTAAACAAATCAATGCACTGCCATACAACGCACTGCTTTTCTGTCTTTACTTATGGAGCCTGGATTTGCGCTGTTCTATTGACAAGTGTTTAAATTTTATAGTTAACATGTTTCCGGTATACTTGAAAGCAAATTTATATTTCACTTTTTCTTGAGTAAAAAGTATTCCAATAGTATAGGAGGATGGATTTCGACATACTAATAGATTGTATATTCACATTTTCAGTATAAACTTTACCGCTTCTTCGAATGGAAGATTCTCCCTAAATAGAAAAGCGAAAAAAGATCTAGAACTCATTGTGTCAAACCAACTTATTGCCGGAAGATATCGACACTGACAGATGAACTATTTCTTAACTTCATTTTCCTTCTTTCTGTACCATCACTGTTAATCGCCGATAGCATGATTTTGTGCCTAGCACCGGATGCAATCACGATCAGAGCAGAAGGTAAAAGCGTAGGTGGTTGGCAATCACAAAGCAAAGTATGATTGAGCTTTGAATTATTCATACGTAATCGTTCACCACAAAACATGACGATATTTGTTGATCGAGTATTGCGGAGCTTTGGCCATTTAACATTGCATTGTTCTTGTCAAAGCTTTGCGAGAGGCAGATGCATTTCACAAACCTCGCATTCTTAACCAACTGCCCTTTTAGTTTCTTACCTATTTGATCACAACGACTCTTAAACCCCTTGCTCTGAACTTTATTTTTCAGCAGGTAGGCCTATGATATGTGTTTTATTCAAAGAAGTGCCTCGATTTCTCTTTCCTTGTCAACCTTTAGTGGAAATGTTCCTGTCAAGCGGACGTCTTTATCACACCGTAAACAAAGAGATCTAATCAAATGTTTGTCATAGTTTCCTTCTTTGTTAGAAACGATTGAATCTGTTGTGATGGTTAAATACTTGATATTTTCGACGCTTTAAAATCAGCGTCAGATTTTTGCCCGATATTGAAATATCTAACCAAGCATTGATGATGTCGTATTTAGATTTATGGCCTATATAAAAACTCAAGTTTTGCGTGATTGTATTTGTTTCAATGATTCACTCGGACCCAGGTTTCTATCAAAGCACAGCATCACACTTAAACACCACAAAGAAGCTGATGTAGACAATCTTAAATATCAAAGAGAAAAAGTTGGTACCGTCGCCTTTGCAAAGGCCTGGTAATTGTGACAACCGCGAGCATGCACAAGTGAATAGATAATGTGAAGAGAGGCTGTTCACACAAGATCAACTTTAGAAAATATTGCTTGAAACGTGATCAGGAAACGAGGCCACTTCTTAACGTACTATAGTAATAAAAATAGCGTTTTAAATTTACAGATCATAAATCTCCAAAGATTATGTAAATACTTATTTTAAAAACAGGAAGTATTCGTACAAGCGACTCTCTGATCTTTTAGGATAAATGCCTTTCATGTATAGCATCACGCAATCGCCATTTCAATGGAAATGTGATCGTTTGGTTTAGTTCAACTTTTATTGCTCTTGAATGTTTGACTCTCACTTTGAAGTAGGTCTATAGATGTATCTTTCAAATAACACCCTCCAAATAATGGACAGTTATTGAACATTTACTGACTATAGCAATTTCAGACCAGCCACCTTTACCTATATCATCACTGAGATTGAAAAGTTTCGCTCTTTGTTCATTAATTGAAATAATCTGTTCGAAATAATTTTCTTCTCACTTTGCTTTTTCTCAACTTGTCACAAGCAGAAAAATTTGTGAAGTATTCTCATCAGAATTATTCGTCAATTACAACCGTTTCACTCGCGCCTATTCTCTTTAAACTTGCTTTTTTCTTCTTTTTTTAGATAGCTTGTACTTTGAAAACTTGAAAGTCACTGTCATCCCCCTAATACTTATATACTTAGGCTTATAAACGTCTGATTGGTATTGGTTGACCTAGCGAGGATTGTATCCGGTGAATAATCTAAGACCGAAACTGCTAATTCAACAAAATTGCAAAGCCACGCGTGTAAAAGACAGCAGAGAAAACTCTCACTTTGGGTACGGGTCATCAAATATGGTATCAACTCACGTTAATTGCATATAAAATTGCTAACTATTTACTCAAGTAAGCGGATTTACATAACACCCTCATTACGCAAACAATTCCTATGTAAGATTTAGTTAATCTGGATCCGAACTGGAATAAAGTGCTATACCACGCCTAAAATTAGAGAGGGGGTGGGGGTGGCGTTGTTCTACAAACAATACTACTGAGAAATTTCTACGCCACAAATGTAATACCAACTCACAAAAAATTGTACAATACATGATCTTCTTGGGACAAATCTGCAGAGGGAATTACTCGGGTTTGGAAACCCTGACTGGTATGGTCCTGGAACCAGTGATACTACATTGCTGTGGTGTCCTATCGCAGACTGAGTACTTAGAACGTTTCGAATTCTTTCTGGGAGATGATGACATGAAGTAACAAGTTTCTCGAAATGCCTTCAAATGCCAGGCTGGTTTATATACAACAAAATGAATGTAAAAATATACTAACACACGTGAAAACAATTCCTTGCTTCTGATTTACACTGTCAACTATGAAAATCAACTATGGTATTTTTCCTCATGCAAAGAGGCCTCGATGTATTCCAAGAAATAAAGAAAGTTTTAGAGAACAACGAAATGTTATTTACCTTCTAAAGTAAACTCAGCAGCGTTGAATTTGGTGCTGTAGTAACACGAGAGCTACGTTTACTTATGTAAGTTGATACATTAGGAGATGTGGAAGGCAGACCGTTGATATAACAGATGATGAAGTGACCCACGTTGGAAGAGGACGGATTTGATCATCATGTGTCTGTCTTGGCGAAGATTTTGAAAAAGACAGTAATGCAAGCTATTGCAAGATGCATTTTACTAAATTAGTTTAAGTGGGAGTCTTCTCTTATTAGTATCGCGTTGACTAAATTATTTTTATACAGTCTTTAAAAAGACAGACTTAAAAGGTCAGTTTGCAAGGACGGTGGGAAGGCGGGAGGGGGGGGAGTATAGGGCTTTGGAAAGAAACAGAACAGGCTTAACTTTCAAATGAATTCCTTTCTTAATTCATAAAGATTTCGTCTGCAATAAGCTTAGTTTGTGTAACCTAGTTTTGCAGCACTTTTCTCCGATGCAAACCTGGTATCATCTGCCATCACATCACGCTATTATGTATTGTATGGTATGAATATAATAAAATATACATACTTAGCAAACCTTTAAAAATCAAAACATTAAGTAGTTGAAATAGCCCCTCTTAAATGACAGATGCGTTCCTTATTTTGGCCATTTGGTTGGCTGAAATATCTGACATGTTACGTCCTAAGCTTTTATCAGGCTCTGATAGTGTTGTCAAATCAAGAAAAAGTGTAAAAAACAAATAACTCTTTGAGATAACTTTATCATTAAGAGGTTTTACCACCTAGGGGTAAAATAAAATATTAAATTAATCCTAATTTAAGCTTTCCAGTTCTACTGGCTGTAGTAATGTACAAGCGAAACATCAAATATGAACGTTTAAACTATCCATTTTCTGGACATTTGGTTGTTTCCACGTTGGAATAGCTTTTGATTATCATTAGATATCACTAGGTTGGGAAAGCTTGACTTTCGTAAGAACCTTTCTTCGGTGAATCTTAAACTCTGATCACAGATCCTGTGAATTTAACACAGACAAGTTTGTTATCAATAAAGGAGCCTCAATAAGCGAACCGAGTTGCTCCGGATTCAAAAATGGTTGTCTCTCTGGTGTACGCATTCTGGTGGCTATCCACAAATCGCATAGAAGTACAAGATGTAAACATTCGAACACATGGTGTTCTTTGATCGCTCACTGATCATAAATAGCAATCGAGTTCATACAACTGGTTCACAAATTTCGCTTAACACTAAGTTCAGTCATAATAATTATGACTGTCGTACTCAGCCTCTTAAGTCTACAATTCATAACTAATCAGTGTGTATTTGCATTCCCTCTGACTGTAATTTCAAGAAGAAATCTCTCGCAGGTCCGCCAAGCAGAGCTTGTCTTGCGATGACCCTTTCGCTGCACCCACGTGCCATCTTTTGTAAACAGCTGGCTTGGACCGCGCTAACCTGTTATCACAGAGCTTGTCTTTCTTTTGAATTAGACAAAGACCATTGTCCTAAAACAAAAGAGGAATCTGCATAGTGGATGAGGGGCAGGCTAAAGAACAACAGAGCCACACCAAGTTTAAGGCGATAAATAGCAATCCGGTAATTAGAGCAGGAATTGGATGGTGAGGTGATCGCAGTACCACGAAAGGTTCAAATTTACACTGTTCTTGTTACTAAAGAGAACATGAGACAAAGCAGATCTCGCAACATTTATCAGTCAAGAAGATAGGGTTAATCACCTACAGATAGTTCCATAAAGAATCGTTGGTGTAATGAGTTTCAAATTGAAAGACGTTGGGCTTCAGTGCTAATTGTTTGACAACAGTAGAACGTGGACAGCAAGATGAGACAACCACCCTGTTAGGCGCAGATCCAATAACACGGACCATCTGAGTAAATAAACGACGAATATGGAGAGTTTGATAAAATGCTTTGCATAAACAGATCGAGGATTTCTCCCATACTCATTTCCAGGTCGACATTTCGTTGTTCCTGTACTATTCAAAATATTAGAGTCACTGTATACTATCGTTTACTGATATTCCATTAATGAAACTCTTATTTATTAGCTGATCATTCAAAGATTAAACGTGGGTGCTGCCAGAGGGTGACCTAGCTTTACACATACACTAAAACATTTCTGTATTTTTACGGAAGTTATCTCTTATCCAAAGAAGAGAAGAGGAACAAGGTTTTTCATAAAAGCTTTTATGAGACGCAGGAAAGTCTTCTGAAAACACCGGTCTTCACAAGAGGCTCCGTTGTCGGTAAAAGGCTGAAACGTAGCGAAGTATTCCGTAGATGGCGCATGCGTATCATAGGACAATTTGAAAGCAGCCAAAGTCATCAGCTCTGAAAGAATATGATTACTTGGTTTGTTTTTCCCAAACTACAAAAAACGTTATTCAAATCATTAAATTTTGCTTAATTTTATGACTGTGTCTTTATTTGCAAAATGATAAAAAAGCAACGTGTCACCTTAACTTACTTCTTAAAGGCCAACAGTTTTCTTAAATCAAACGTCTTACTAAACTAATCCATTTACCTAAATAATTTTGCAAAAAAGCCTCTCTTATGAGATGTTTTGAAAGCCTATCAAAATATATTTGTTACTCTTATTTAAATTTGTTTGGTGAAAAGAAGGGAAATACCATGCAGAGAGTATCAACTCAGTAATTGGTCCTTAAGATTATACCTCATATCATGTAATTACTAATGAAAAATGAAAGACATAAAAAGTGGCTCATGGTTTAAGAGATATCTGATACAATAGTCTAATTTCATCTTTGGATGCTGATCCGCACTGTCTCCGGTAGAAACCACTCCTCGTCGCAAAAGTCTTTCTTTAAAACGAGTAATTATATCTATTGAAATGCTAGGGAATACGAAAATACTTTCAAGTAAATGACAATTTCGTGTGTAAAATAGCAAATTCCTCAATTTAATTGTTTAAACACCTACACGTAATGCCAAACAGAATAATAGACACAAAATGTTAATTGCCTCATTGATTTTATTTGTTCAAAAATGCACCTATTGTTATTTTAAAAATGTAGAGTTTCTAAATGTTCAAAACTATAAAGAACTTAATCGAGTGAAATTTCTGTTTATTTTTAGCTTCTTTTTGCTACAAAGATCCTTGATTTATCAATTTTAGCCTTTCTTTCTTTATTCTTTTTTTTCACCTTCTGCCCTCAACTCAATGATATAAAGGCATTCTTTGGCAGGCTTGCAGTCTCGTTTCAACATAGAAAATTTATGTTTTAAAAACCTTGCCCGCACATATATATTTGAACTTACAGAACGACATCTAAAGACCTTTACCCTTTGCCGCTTTGGTATTTACATCACTTAATGCTATAGACTGCTCTTAGAGTTAATTAAGATTTAGCATTCCCGTTCTTAATTTTGTAGTGCGCTGCGTCTTATAAGCTATGCTCTTATGGAAGAAAAATGCGTGTACATTAATGACTTGCTAAGAAGAACAGAAATGGTTTGATTGTACACACTCTTTCACTCGTTTACTGATTGCCTGCCTGGATGTCTTCCCTGTCAGTTATGCACGAATATAACCTTAAGAAACAGCCAATAGAGACTATTTGGCTCATCCATTGAAACTGAATCAAAACTAAGAAATACAAGAAAATGTTGCTGTGACACCTCTTAACACTCCCCCCCCCCCTATACTCTGAGGAGCGGTAGATGAGGAACCCCCAATGGTAGTTTGGGTTTTTCACCCCAACTGATTAGCTTACTCAAATTCTAAAAATAACAAAGATTAGTTTAGTTGTTTAGATGTCAAAAACTTCTGCATGTTATCAAAACACTGTTTCTGCATAATAAACCAATGTAAATACAGGCTGCATCCTTTTCAATGTCAGTATGATCATAGATAGAAATAACGACATGTTCAAATTTATGGTATGATGAAGCGGAGTAAAGTGGACATCTTTCAATAAAGCGTTATATCTGGTAGGGGACAAAGTTGTTAAATCAAGTGAAGTAAGGAATTGGAAAACTTAGGAATAGTTTATGTGACCCCTTGGTCAGGCTTCTTCTAATTTTCGTGTCACTGACAGAGCCACGGTAGGTGGCTTGAGTCACTCCACTTTTTTACCAAGTAATTTTCTTTCTGTTAAAGAGAACTTAGAAAACACTTAAACAGGAAAGAAAAGAGAACCCAATATCATCTTTTGGCTGTGAAAAGATGCAAAGCTTTGATGTGTAAATGCCCATGCGGCCACTTCAAAATCGCTTTCTTGTTACAGTTTATGGCACTAAATGCTTGAATTAGTAACTCCCCATCATATTTATCTGCATCATAATGAGTAAGTACTACCATTATCCATTTAGTAACAAATAACTTAAAGTAAACATGTGTTAGATTAACAGTTGATAGTAATCATCAACAATTGTGTGAGTTCTGAACAAAAGCCATGTGGATAATTAAAGTCGTACAAAAGAAGCACTTACTAATACAGACCATTGCTTATGATCAATGCACATGTATGGAAGTATCATAATTATCACCCCTGGACTAAGAAATCAGCAATTTCTGCCTTAGTTTTTTGCGTAGATGGTAGACTCAACAGTTTTGCATTGTTAAGATGAAAAAGTGACCATGCTATGACCTCTTATCTTCATACTTTATTAGCCTAAGCTCAAAAGAAGCATAAGACAGAATGTAAGTAGATTCCCTTACCTATCAGACTGAATGGTAGTTTGACATCTCTCCTGAACAAGACAAACATCATATTGCCTTTTACTAAACAATGCTAGTACTTGAACAGGGAATATATTTTGATTAGGAAGCGGTACATCTTGCTGCTCGATTGTCTATTCCAGTTAGAAAACTTTTATGCACCTACCAACCTCATTATGAGTCTCCACGATCAGGTAAGAATGAGTAACGCATCAAGTATCTGCTGACATTCTCTAATTTTGAAAACGATACTGACAGAAAAGGAGGGGTTGATAATGTTTCCGTTTTGAAATATTGCGTCGCAGACAAGGATAGGAACTTGCTTAATAGAAACGTAGAGGGAATGAGATTGATACAGACGCTTTGAGCGGCAGAATGAAGAGTCTGATTATAAGTATCCATTTTATATCTTCATTTGTAAGAGATTGAAGCTATTTGGTAAACTTGCAAACAGGGCAGGTTAGGTATTGTTACTCAAACATATTATCCTCAAAATCTTTTAAATCATGGCAGCGCAAAACCTTATAGAAAAATACCGTAACTCAAACTACGCATTGTTTACGGCGTCTATGGTAGGTATATGCTTTCCAAATTTTGTTATTTTGCTGTTGGCTTTAACTGACTGTATAAGTCAAGAATAACATTTGAATGCCATCCCCCATCTGGGCCATCTGGAGTCTGGTACAAGATGTTTAGCTATGTAACTTTGCGTGTTTGAAATAATAGAGTAAGTGCTGCTCTGCGTGTAGTGCACAGCTATGTATGTTATTGGGGTTATTAGGTATGTGCCCGTACTGCGTGAGCACACACATGCTTATGGACGTGCACTGCGTACAGCATGAACCCATTCAACTTTGATCGTCGACGCGGTGAGCAACGGGACGACTTACATACCTACCTGATCGACGTCGATCGGATTTAGTTGAAAGTGTCATTTTAATCTTTCTATGGCAGTGTGAGATCAGGGTTCGCCAGTATTCCTGAAACATCGTAGTTCGTAACTAGCGTAGGCATTTTGGGGTACCCAGTATCATTCAAATGATGTATAGCAGTGAAGACGACTTTCATATGAAAACTGGTCAAATATAGGCATTGGCATTTAATTATCGTATTAACGTATAATTGTATTTGTTGTAGCAGGTTTTAGTGTGATTTTACAATGAAGATTGACCAATTCTTGCTTTTAGGTGCGTTCAGATTACACAACAATCTGTTCAAGGGTAAGTTGCGTATATATTCTTTTGTTTTATAAGGTCTAAAATAAATAATGAACCGTTTAAAGAAATTTTAAGCATCCCATCGCTTTTTACAGGTATCGTGGCTGTATTTAGACATATCTGGAGCTCCTCTGCATTATAATGTAGAAAGTATTGTTAAATTCAACTCCGCTTCGATTGAGACTTAAACCTCACACTGTGGACAAGTTGCTATGGACCAAGGCTCCTAGGAAAATTTCTACCTTAATTGCACTAGGTGGATATATCTACCACTGTTCTGCAGTTTCAAGTGTTGTTCTCCAAAGCTTCTTGTCTACTTATCCCGTCTTTGTTTGTCCTGAAACTCGAATCCAGGGCCAAGCTCCTCTTAATTTGCATTCGACGTTAAGATATTTCGAATTATTGAATAGATTCAGGCGTTTTCATACGAATGTACTGTTTGTGGCGTAAGAGCTCTGTTTTTTCAGGTAATTGAAGAGATGTGAGAGCAGGATAACGAAATTCACGATATTATAGTCGTGACTTCGCGTTGATAGGGAAGTAGTTAGTTCGATGAAATTTTCTTAAGTTAAGTGGATATTGAAGTGTAAAGTGCTAAATTGCTTAAGCCGTGTAATTGATAATCCAACTGGATTCGTGGGTAAAATCGCTACCATTTTACTTATTCGATGGCAGGGAGCTGACAGAAGAAGCCTGGGAATGCTTACTAGAGAATGACGTCAAAAGTGGTAAATCCACTGCAAGGTAAGACTATTAACATGGCAGAAGTGCAGTAATCTTTTATATCTACGTCAGTCGGAGCAGTTGTTAAAGAAAGTGAAATGTGGCACGACCAAGATTCGAATTTAGTATTTTATTTCATTTTATTTTTTATTTTTTTTATTTTATTTTATTTTATTTTATTTTATTTTATTTCATTTCATTTCATTTCATTTCATTTCATTTCATTTCATTTCATTTCATTTCATTTCATTTCATTTATTTTATTTTGTTTTGTTTTGTTTTGTTTTGTTTTGTTTTTTTATTTTTTAATTGTGATGTAACTGTAATAGGAATTGTGTGTCCGTAAATGGCACCGCAGCTCAGTGTAGACTAATATGCCGCGATGGTGTTTACTCCGGGTTCGAATAGCCGTAATGACCTGCTTCATTTTCGCTTGTGACTGTTAGGCTTTGAGTCGTTTCAAATTCTATGTTCTCTTCTCAGTCTATGTACTACGGTATGCAATGGTAGGGAGACTACTGCTAAGATAAAAAAAACACACTAGGTTACTTTGTGAAGGTGCTACGTTTGACAATTAAGTAAAGAATCAACGACAGCTACTCGTGACCATTATATTATAACAATTCGTACTGTACTGTACAATACTACTATAACATGCTTTACAATATCATATTATATTATACTCTACTATATACTATTCTATACTAAACTTAACTTTACTGTATTACGCTATATGATAATCAGTGGCGTACCGAGGGGGGCTATGCTGCCATGCTCCCCACCGTAAGCTTGACATTTAGTGACGTTAATCTAAACAAATAACATGGAACCATTGTTTAATGGCTAGCACATCGCAGTTGCAACGATGTAGGACGGGGTTCGATTCTTCGTGGTCTTACGTTTTCACCATTGAGCTTTGTAATATATAACACCGTGATAATACGTCAGGCTTACTCAAAACGTTCAAAATTATAAGCAAACGGGCATAATTGTGTTCGGGGAAAATTGTGCTGTGAACAGCACTTGTTCCTTTAACTACGCCGAAGGGATAAGTGTGTGCAAACACATCCCTATTACATCTAATGCAGGGGGAGGGGGGAGCTCAATAAGGAGCCTGTAGTCTTACATATCTGCCCCCCCCCCCCCTAAAGAATCTGTTGTACGCCACTGATTATACTATACTATGCCCTGATATGTCAACTATACATTACTACACTTTACTGTTCCACACTATATTCTTGTTACTGTACTGTATCACGTTATTCTTTACTATACTGTGCTGTGATATACCGTACTGTGCCAAACTGCACTTTACTGCTTTACGCTGTAATAGGCTAGACTTCACCTACAATGAATTACAAATTGGATCTAACTAAGAGGCAACCAGGCTTTAAGCATTTTGAAATATAGAACACTGGACTATGCTGTTAACTTTTTAATGAATTTACTGTAGGAATTTTTAGAACTCTTCTTGGTCTTTTTCTTCTAGTGCTTCCGATCAAATGTGGGAACTGATGAAGTCATATCTTGTTAAGCATACCAACTCTCCAGCTGCCCTGTACTATCGGCCTGTGGCAAGGAAGTTATTTTCACTAGGATGTACACCACCAGTATGGTTTATCAACATGTACAAGGTAAGAAATGTTCGTTAAAAGACCTTTACCATGTATTCAGATCATAACAATTCTATTTACAGTATAGTTTAGAATTTTTAAGCTGATCGTCTAATCATGTCCATTGACTGAAACTCTCTAAGGAGAAAGAAAAGGATGTGGAGTTTAGACACGGTCAAAAGACAGTGGCATTTTAGGCCCCCCGGAAGCTCATGTCTCTGAGATTGTCTGAAATGTATTTTGATAGAGTTAGATGTGTTTCGTTGCTCTACTAGCTCGTGATGACAAGAGGATTTCAAATGATAGGTAAAATTACGATGGATAATGAAAACATATACTAGTGATAGCATTGTCACTAAATTTGGTTTCTTTTAGTTAAAAACTATAAATGTGTGTTTAGCTTACAAGTTGATCTCAAGATGATTTTCCATCAATTGTATAGTATGTTCATTTTGGTATTTTGTGAATCTTAAGTCAAATTCCAGGGGAAGTGCCCTTCTGACTCCCCTAGTCTAATCGTTCCAGAAATCAGAGCCGTTTTTCGGGGTCGTGTGTCTATGGCTAAACGAGCAACTAGCATTAAGCGAAGGTTTAAATCCTTGGTCGACTGATAAGTTACAAGCTATTTGTTATAATCAAACAACTACCAACCTTAAGCGCACTTAAATCTATATTTGTTGTTTCTAGAAGGCTTTGAGAATGTGAGCAAGCATTGTGTTAACCACTGTGTCAATAGCGTAAGCGAGGCGATGCACATTTCGTTTTGATGGCCATCAGTCGTACTCTACTCAGCTTGCTTACCAATTACGATGCAACTATTAGACCTACCACTCTGGAATTTCCCTGTTTCTTCTGGTGGTATTTATTCTTGTTTTGTGGTTTATACCTCGCCCCCTAGCCCTTCTACGTCACAATTTCGGACTGTGACGTCCTACATTTTAATCTGTCTTATATGAAAGATCGTAATGCGTATTACTTGTTCTGTGTGACTGCCTATTTGTTTGTTTGTTTGTCTATTTGAAAACTCCCCTTTTTGAATCACATATAAACAATCTGTTCAAATATTACGTCACGCACTTACATCGGGAAGGGAATAATTGAAGTTGTGACCGACTGCAGCCTTACAAGAGAAATATTGTGGCCTCTCCTTAGAAGAACGACGTAATGGTAAGAGAGAGGATCCACAATTGGAAAATTCGTTAGTCATAATATTTAACTGGGGCCTACCCACTGTAATGCCCATTAAAGGTCAAATAGGGGCTCCCAGCGTGTTATAGGGAATTGGACTTCAGATGCGAGCCTTTTGTTCGAGACGCCTTCATTTGACACGGTGTAAAGAGTCATCATAGCCAGGTTCTTTTAAATAACTTTTATAAAGAAAAGGCCGCGGTATTGTCAAGGTAAAGAAGAAGAAGAGGAAGAAGAAAAAGAGAAGAAGAAGAAGAAGATGGTCGACCGCAGTTGGGGGCAACTCGATTTGTAATGCACGTTCAGTGCCTTTGGACCAACGTGCCACTGTCAAGGTCAAGGTCAAATACAAATACAGTATAACATGGTTTATATCTCACATTTGAGACAGCAGGAGAATCTGAAATTATCGGAGTCGTAATATTGCCGTAGTCTCGTGCTTGCAAATGCGGGCTTAAACTAATGTAAACTCAGCTAACCTTCGTTCGAACTGACGATTGATTTTTAAAGTCATAACTTTCCTGACTTGCATGTAGGAGGTGTGGGGCAGATGGCGAGTAATACCAGAAAATGGAGTCCCACTGCTATCATTTCCATTCAGATTTAGTACATGTTTACAAAAGAAAAGTTAAAAGTTGTAGTTCTCCAGGATTTAGAAGGGCTGCTGGGAAAAAAAGAAATACTTCAATGCATGTAACTTAAAAGACGATGAGAAATATTTGTCTATAAAACAGGGGTCTGTTTTTAAAAAATGTAAGATGCCCTTAGAGAAGCGTAATAAATGGACAAACCATGACTTTAACCTCGTTTTTTAAAGATTAAGCAAATGCTCTGCATAAAAATAGTGTAAACATAGTGATGGTTAATATAACATCCATAACTTAATGAGTAAACAACAAAACCCTCTTTATTTCTCCCAAAAGGTGTAAATTAGACAACGGGCATGCGCATTATCCGTTATACGTCTGAAACATGTTTTCCCAATAAGCGGAGTGAACCGCGAAATGTTTTCTAGGCAAATCGAGGAGGTTTGGTATGGAATGACGTAATCGGTATGCCGCACAATTTCATTCTTTTCGTAGCGAGACAATCCCGCCGAACTCCTCCGTCTGTACATCTGTTACGATATGCTAGAGGAGGCAGTATCGCTGACAACGGAGTACATTGACGCCGTCCTTGGTCTCGGAAAAGAGTATTTTGGGCTCAAGGTAATTTTTTCAGACCCTTTTTAAACGGGTACGGATCCAAACTGGTACGGATCCCAATGGATCCGATCTCGTATTAACACCCTAGAAAGGGTATCAGATCCAGACTTTAAAATGCGAGGTCATGAATAACGTGTCAATACAAGGACGAAAATAGATTTGAATAGGGATTACGTTAAATTAACCACGTTGTGGTAGTTTTCTGCCTTATTTTCGATCAATACCAGTTTAGATCCGATCCCAAGCGTTTACACGAGACCTCCTCGGGTACGAATCCAAACTGGTCCTCTTTCATAAGTGGACCCAAACTGGTACGAATAGTAGAATCAAACGAGTTCGGATCAGCCAGGCCCCGTGTAAAGTCCCGTTTAGATCCGTATCCGTGTAAACAGGGTCTCAATCTCATGTTCTAGCGTCGTGCTTTGATCTCCTTGATACTATGAAGGCTGCAAGGAACAAAACATACTTCAATACATGTAACATTAAAGGCGACAGTGAATATTTAATTGCTCTGAAAAGGCGAAATGTCATTATTCAGGTACGTACATGGGCAAATTTTGGAATTGAGGCGAAAACAATATGTCCCTGCGTTAGTACGACGTGAAAGGGATGTCGTCCATCGTCAAGTGCGGAGTTGTAAAGATAACAGCAAGATATTGGACTTAAAGGTCGACTCAATCATCAGTCAGCACTTTCTGTTAAATCCTGAATGTAGTAAGGCGTTTACCGATTATTGTTTTTCAGTTATTTACCAAAGTAGATCAGTTTTTATGTAAGGGTTTTGGAGGCCTTTTACATCCAACACTTTGTGCCGGAGGTTAGCCGCCCAAAAGATTTTGTTTATGTCATTTCTTTGTTTAAGTAGCGTCATCCTTAACGTCCGCAGTAGCTTGCTCTGTTCAATGTTTGTAACCAATCACATCCCAAGCTTTCAAATATTTTGTAAATCCCGGTCCCTTTCTTTTTTTTACTATTGTTATAATTATGAAACCAGGTTCTGATGAGAGTCAAACGGAAAATGCTTTACAACCTGAACAACGACAAGTCGTCTTTTCAGAGCAATCTTTGGATTTTGTATCACAAATCATTTACTTGAGTATTTCTTTATAAAGCAGAAGTCCATTTTTACAAATTGCACGATGCTGTTCAAGAAACATAATAAACGAATTGACCGTGACTTCATCCTCTTTTTTGTAAAGAGTAAAGCAAATTTTGTGGATAAAAAATTGTTTTAATATGTTGTTGATGAGCTAACGTAGCATCAATTACTTAATTAGAGGGGAAAAAGACATTTTCCTTTGCTTCTTATATATGAAAGGACAGGCATATGGCTTTGATGAACGTATTTAACTGCGTGATCAGGGATTATTTGTCAGCCGATTGAGTTTGTTCTGGGTCCTGGTATGTGTGGAGGATGGTTTTTTCCGTACCAGTATAGAAAGATTAGTTTCAGGAATAGATGTTTTAACGGTCGAGTACTTCACGGAATGCAAGAAGCATATGCTATGCGTTTGAAAATGTTGCAAGAAGTCAGAAACCGTCCACCGGAAAAAATCTCCTCGAACACTGTAGCGGGGGGTGGGGGGTGGGTGCCAAAACCGCATGCCGCTTTTTGTAGAATACCGTATTTCCCTTGATAAACGCGGCGGCGTTTATTATAAATCCCAGATTTTGGATGCTGCGTTTATTGAAGGAAATACGGTATGTTTAAGGTACAGTTAAGAAGCAAACGCTTTAAAGACCTGCGGCAAAGGGTATCTCCCATATTTCAAATTTCCTATCAAACAAGGATGTAGCGAAGGTAACAAAAAGAGCTACTATGAACTTCAGCGTCTGACAGGAAAGGCTGATTTTATCGGGTACAGTGCTTCCTCGATTATCTGCATCTTCTTTATCCGGCATTCGATTACCCGGCATGAGTTTACGTTTTAAAATGGAGATTATCCGCAAGGTTGCTTTTGGCTTGCCTCGCTGCTGGTTAGATGCTTCCTCGATTTCCCAAACTGCCTGTTTGTCAGATGACCTATGTAAACCGAATTTCCCATGACGCACACAGTCAGTCAGAGAAGAGAGAAGCCACTCGTACGCATAAAACCATTGACTCTTTTTTTTCTCGGCTTAGTTGTCCGGTTGTAACATTTTCTAGAAAAGGAGCATGTGCTTATTTACCATTCCTTATTGTTTTATTATTTGTCAGGTTATCTAAAAAAATTCGATTATCCGGTATTTTGGATTATCCGCACTGTTTTCTGAAAATGCTGTCCCAACAATGCCGGATAATCCAGGAAGCGTTGTAACATGTTTTGCTATTCTCCTTTCATTAAAGGTTATAATGGTGAATAAGAGAAATCTTTATTAGTTACATTTCATGTTTTGCTTAATTAATAGCCGTAAGCAACTTGGAGAATTGTTTGTTTCTATTATGCTACCGATAACTATTGCGCGCCAATTAAGTTCATGGAAACTTTTTGGTGGGAACTTTTGAGTGCCCTGCCCTACCTACCTACAAGAGGCTTGATTAGTTGGAGGAGTAGACGTATCGATGAGATTTCGTAGATCAGGATGTAATAGTTAGAGTGGGTACTGATATCTTTCAATTGGAAAGGGGTGGAAGGAGAGAAAGTACTGCAGATCTAAGTTTCCCCATTCTTGAAATTAATTATTTTTCATTGAAACTGTTTAAAGTACTTCTGAAGATGTATAGTGACTCCATCTAATTGGACGTGTCTGTTTTATTTAGAGTGCTCTACATTTCAACAAGTCTGAGAAATGCTCTGACACATTTCAAAACTCTAGGACAGACGACCATGAACTAGGGGATGCTATTTTGCCTTGAAGTCCACTTCTAGAGGATGCTAAGCATACCGAGCATCCCCCTGGCTACGGTACTGATGTAATAAGATCAAAGTATAGGCATAGGATTTCTGAGTATCATAAGCAATAGCGGCTTATTTACTTCTGTTATAAAACATTTGGAGTTAGGGCAACCACATCCTAACTTTGGAACTTTTGAATTAGGCTCATGTGCTGCTACCTATTTGAAGTAGCTATCAGAAAAAACGTAATTTCTCCAGTACACCTCATCATAGAGAGTGAGCACAATGGAAAAGGGAAAAGTCAACGACATCTTTTGTCTCTTCTCTCCGGCTATATGGCAGAAGTGAATAATTATGTTATCTCTTCAAAAGTATGCCATGGCCGTAATAGAGAGGTACTTGAGACGTTTCCTCTTTACACCCGAATTGAATGTTGTTAATGCATCGAATAAGTTCCGGAGCGTTTTTTAAACTTTTAACAAAAAGAGTACCGTATTTCCTCAAATTATAGACCCGTCTATCATTAATTGAGGGCACCAAAAGAAGAGTCTATAATTAGAGGGGGTGTATAATTAGAGGGGGTCTATAATTACTTGACATGATGCGAAAAGGGGGTTTATAATTGGAGGGAATCTATAATTAGAAGGGATCTATAATTAGAGGAAATACGGTATATAGATATTCGCTGCTCTCGATATAGGTTCAATCATCAATGGGGATAGTGGTCTCTATTAGACATTGATCCGGCATCGAAATGCAGGATGGAATTGCACTCGAATTTGAACATCTTGTTAACTTAGCAGAGGCCTACATATTCACAAGATGACTGTTTGCGCTTATTAGAGGCTCGTGTTTTTCATCTAGGTACCCTCTTTATTGTGATACTGTGAGTATTTTATTTAGAAATTTTAAACTTATTTTTAAAATGGAATATAAAAGAAAATTTGTGCAAGCTATTTGATATTTCACAAGAACTGAGGAACTTCCCTAAAATAGCCAAAAACACCCCAAAGAGATTCCGAAAAGCAACAGCAGATTATAGTCTCGAAATTTCAAGTTTCGAAATTATGCAGTTTAACTACGACGTTTGGCAATGATCAGTGTTTGAAAAACAAGAACTTATACTATAAAAACAAGAAATCTATAGAACTATAGAGGGGGTAAGAAGATTTTAAAGTTCTCCTGAGGACAGAACTGAAGCATCCTGCAAATTAAGAAGGGAAGTGTTTCTTCAACAGTATCTGTAAAACATTAAAGTGAAACTCTAGACTTACCTACAGACTATGAGGACAAAAATAACGATGTTGTTGTTTTTGTTTATGCTGATGATATGATAATAATGGTTATGAGGATGATAATGATAATGATTACGATAATGATGGTGATTATAATAACTATCACGTTGTTGATAATGATGATGATAATGATGATACTGATGTTGTTAATAATGATGATGATGATGATCAAATGATGATAATGATGATGGTGACGATGATAACGATTATACGTTTATTATGATGATGTGAATGATGATGATGATGATGATGAGGGTGGTGGTGATGATGATGGTCATGACGATGATAATGACGATGATGATGGCTTTGATAATGACCTGATTATAAGTTGATGATGAGAATGGTTTACTACTTTACAATTTTAAGGGATATTTCCCTCTACTTCTTATTCTTTCGTACTAATGTTTGTTTGGTAAATTTAGGCTCCTATGTTAGACTATAGTACCACCAGATGATTTTGTTATGAATGCACGGATTCCTTTTTGTTATCCAGATGTCGTCCTTTCGTGAAAAGAGACTTGACCCACCAACGTGAGTAAATTTATAAACATCAAACATGCGACATAAAAATTGTGATGGGCGTCTGAATATGTGTGGGTAGATTTAGATGCTGGTTGCTGTTAACGACTAGATGCCACGTTTTCATTCACCTTTAAGCAAGAAACAGAAAGAAAACGATTGATTTAATTTAAATTGGTGAAGGCTTATTCATTAAAAAGAAAATTCAAGTTTTCAAATGAACACTAGAGAAATAGAAAAGATGTCACCAATGTTTAATATGTTTTGTTGTGCATATGAAACTTAAGCTATGGTAATTTTTTTTCTATTCCACATGTTTCAAATCTGTTCAGAAATTAATAAAATTGATTATGCAAATTTGTTCTAAAAAAATTATAACTTTAAGCCAAGGGGTACGAGGGTACGATAAAACCTTTCAAGGGGCACGGAACATGAAAAAATTGGTAACCACTACCCTAAAGCGACTTCCTTAAATGCAATTTATATCAAATGCTACCAGTTGTATTTGCATGTCCTCTAATCGTCGATTCCTATTAAGATGTTTAGTACTATCTGGCTTGCTTAAATAAATTTATATCGAGAAAATATAGCTTAAGCCTTGTGCCTATTTTCCAAAATATCATTACTATTTATAAAATAACTTCAATTTTTAAAATTAAATATTGTTAATTTATTTGCAGTTACAAGATCGGCTTTTTCCAGCAAGTGAAATGGTTGCTATGGAGATCTGTGCTTAGCAACAAAAGAGAGCCCTTTATCAGCAAGATCAAGATCATAGAACAAGCGGTAAAATATAAGGAAGTTTGTGAGCTATTTTTTCATTCTTGATTGATTTAGCGTCGGACCTATTACAGGCATCGGCGATCGTGCGTCTTCACGCTGATCTGTCATCACAGACATGAATAAATTCATTATAGCTGAAGTGGTTATCAGTAGCCCCCAAGTTAAAGAGGCTGCAGATATGTACTTGTTTTTCTTCCTTTCGCTCTATTGCTTTGGATCTTACCTAACAAAGTCAATCTTTCCAGCTAATGATGTCTCTTAATGTGACCAAGGCATTGCATCTGTCTTTGTTGGATTGTTTTGTTGAGTGTCCTGTTGGTATTTGCTAAGGCAAGGATGTCCCCATTTGATCTGTATTCCGTCCATGCAATTCTGAACAATCTTCAGTTTAGTTTGGACTTCCTCGCTGATGATATAACACGCAAAGCAATCACCATGACTGACCATACGTAGGTAGCACTCTCCTTTTAATTTTATGTCTCCGTTGCCATGCATGGTTCGAAGTTTTAAAAAAGAGTCTTTGACAAATTATGTCTTTGCGATCATGAACAATTCTTGTCTACTATATAAATGACAAATAATCAGTAATAATCCTCGTAGCGCGTTTCCTGTCCGTTTGAGACCCAACAATCATACCAATTCATGACCAGGAGCTCCTTTGAGATTCTGGAAGATAAAAGAAAGCTGTGATTTGGCAACAATCAATAGTTACATTTTTAACGATTATGATATACAATTCAGGAGTAATACAGACTTTTCCGGACAATTGAGTAGACATTTACGTTACCGGCAGTGAGATTTTGCAAAATTTTGAATCTGTTTCGGCAATTTTAAGAACTATCTCTGCGAATTTAATGCTGCTTGGGTTCCTTTAACCTTTGTGTCTATTACGATTAACACTGGCATGAAAAATATTGGTAAGACAGTAAAATCTGCGGCTTGAACAAAATTACTTGTAGATGGAGCTCATATGAAAGGCTGTAATTTATTTAGCATTTGTCAGTTGTTCCTAAATTTTAAAATATTATCATTTTTGTACTTTTAAAACCAGATTCTGCAAGTTTGCAGAAAACTATCAATGTTTTGTTATTACAGTGTTTTCCCGAGCAACGCCGGGTGGTTCTGCTAGTTCTATCGTAAACAATATAGGCTATATACAGGTATTTAGTAATTAGGGGGCCTAGGAAGCTATTCGATGGTTCAATGATTTTCCCTCTCTTTCGTAGAAAAATTTTGCAGTTTCAGTAGTGCGTCTCCCTTTATACAGAAAAAGACGAACTTTCTTTCTTGTGTATTGGTTCTTTTCTACATAACCCATTTTGAACAATAGCATTACCGCCAAAATGTGCAAACTGATTTTAACACTCAGATCTACTAGTGTAAGGAAAAAATTGCCAGCACACGTGTGACTTATAATATCTTTTCAACGAAATCCGTCCTTTCTGCCAGTAGGGGAAAATTGTAGGTTCCCACCGTTCGTTTCTTACATCAAAATGTAGCTTCCATTGAACATGCCCTTTCCATATGTCACAAAGAGTATAATACGCAACTTTGAGGTTATAATGTCTTTGTGATGGTCTCTGATGCTACCGATAGATTGGCCTTGAACTCCTTTCAATACTAATGTCAGCGCCAATATCAGCGCTGATGCGCATTTTTGTCCAAGAGCAACTAGGTCCAGTATTACCAGAGATAACGTAAACAAATAAAGACTATAGAGGGAAAGGGCACATGCTACAATTTTATTTGCTTTTGAGAGAATCGAAGTTTAAAGTTTGAAAGTATACCTTTTTGTGCATTAACCACTTATGTGAAAAATGTGTTTTTGTACTATTAATACAGGTTCTTTTTAGTGTACAGTTACTTTCTTTTTACTAACTAACACCAAATACGAAACTTATGAGGTATTTTTAGCAAAGGTGTGGCTTTGGACATGTGCCCTTTTTCTGCTGTAAATTTAGAAACCGCATTCAAATACGTAAAATCTCGTGATAAACACCAAGAAATCTATTCTGTTCCATTTGTTGGCATTTCCACTTCTTCTTTATTAGCTTTTCAATATACATTTACACAAACTTACTAAACCTAAGACATTTTTTAAGTAAAGTTACTGAAACTGGGGCTGAAGATAAAATTGAATTTCTCATAATTGAAAAATGTAATGTTACAGATTGTCTAAATGGATTCTACCTATCATCGTCTGACACGGTTCATAGTAATCACATGACTGAATTATGGGACTTGTGCCTTTTTAACCCAAAATAACATGGACAAGTGCTCTTTTTCTCGGGTACTGGTATTATTCTTATTGCGATAAAATGTGACATATGGCCTTTTTGGTCAAAAACTTCACTCCACAGGAAACCTTGGACAACGAGCTATATCACGGGCGGGAAAAGTGAAAAAATCATGTTTTGTGATATATGCCCTTTCCCCCCTCTAGTCTTCAATTGTATTGAAACCACTTCCTGTCTTCCTTTGATTCTTCCTCGTCCATAATTTTGGCCAGAACAATGTTTTAAAGATCAAGCTAAGACATATACCAACAACAGAGATAAGACTCACATCCGCCGATCTCGCGTGGCTTTGAATCTGCGCCTGGAAATTTAGCTTTGGTTGGTACTCGAACACTGCCTACTGTGACTGTACAAGCCAATGTAAGAGTGGCAATCTCTATTGCACACTGTGCATTTGAACTGGGTATTCTGAGGAGCTACCTACTGCCTGTCCTTCCTCCGAGCCCGTCAGTAACCAGCAACTCGTTGTTATGAACAATTGAGTCAGCATTGTAACTCTATATATGGACATTTAATTTAATCTTGAGAACAGAATTTTATTCTCGCGCTGAGGACAAATTCGATGAAAGTTTTCGTATTGTAATAATTGATATTTTTTTCATAAGCAACTTAATTTAATTATAGTTATTGTATATATCTGACAATGTTTTTTGTATCTATTTTAATCCATCCCGTGTCAGTATTGTTGTATCTTCGACGCCTGCCGCTACTTTGCTTCTGAACTGTCTGCTCCGATTTACCTGTCTCAACCTATCTCCATCAGCGGCCAGGTCTTCTCATCTTTCAACGTTGATGTCTTCAGATTCAAGATCTCGCTTTGGCAATAACTTTCACTTGCCATGTAAATCAATCTGATGGGCCATTTCACTACCGATGTTTTGGCATTGGCAATAAATTTAGAATTTGTTGGCCATTTCACTAACGTTGTAAACAGAAATCAATGTACTACTGACTTGTTCATCGTTTCATTGCAAAGGATTTACTTTAGTAATAAAAATTAATTGACCAACATGTCAACAGTCTCATTGCAAATATGTTTTTAAACAGCAAATTTAGTTTTTTAAATAAAAAATGAGGTTTTTTTGGCAACAAAACAATCTTTTTATTGATTAAGGAGCCTATTAGTAACACTTTTGCTTTGTCAATAAAAAGTACTTTTTCCTGATGGACCATCTCATATTGAGTCCTTCAGCTGCTGCAATGCAAATTTATTATTTGACTTTTGACCATCTCATTGCAAATGTTTTGGAACTTTTACAACAAATATCATACGTCTTTAAACTAAAACTAAGTATATCACTTCTAATGTTTTTCTTTGAAACCAAAGCTAGCTTTTTTAATGCTTGACCGTCACATCGCAATATTTTTCTTTGGCAACAAAAAACACGTTTTGACTTTTCGACTAATTCATTTAATTTTTTTTGTATAAACAAATGTTGGTTTTCTTTACTGCTTGATCCTCGAATTGCAAATCCTTTTACTTTGGAAATATAAGACAATCGTTTGACTTGTCGACTATTGAACTGTATTTTTTCTCTGGTAACCAAATCGATGTTTTGACTCGATGACTATTTGATTGCAAATCTTTTTCTTTGCAAACAAAGTTGCCTTTTTTTACTGCTTGACCTTTTAATTGCAAATATTTTTGCTGTGGAAGTAAAAGTCAATCGTTTGACGTGTTGACTATTGAACTGTATTTTTTCTTTGGTAACGAAGTCAATGTTTTGACTGGATCACAATTTCATTGCAAACCGTTTTCTTTGCAGCAAAAGTTGACTTTCTTTCAATGCTTGAACCTTAGACTTCAAATGTTTTTGCTTTTTAAGTGTAATTCAATCGTTTGACTAGTTGATTATTTTATTGCAATTTTGTTCTTGAAAATGTAAGTTGGCTTTTATAATACTTGACCCTCTAATTGCAAATATTATTACTTTGCAAGTATAAGTCAATCATTTGACCTGTTGACTATCTCATTGCAATATTTTCTTCGGAAACGAAGACGATGTTTTAGCTCGTTGTCTAGTTGATCTCAAATTTTTCTCCTTGGTAGCAAAATAGATTGTTTGACCGGTTGATTATGCTTTTGGATTTAAATATCTTTGACAACAAGATCTGGTCATTGTACTGGTTGATCATCTTATTTGGGACGTTTTTGCTATTATAATAAAGAGCGTTTTGCCTGATAGACTATTTTTGTGAACGTTTTTACTTATATCAAAAGAAGTCGATTTTAGGCATACTGATGTTGTCATTTGATAGTTTGGTTTCGGTAATAAAAGCAATCTAGCGACTGACTGCTTATCTCATTTCAATATTTTGCCTATGCCGAATTGTTTTTATCACTGATCGACTACCGATTGTCTCATTGCTTTGCTTAACCATGCTCTTTGTTCGACATGAGCGATTACCTCAAAAGGCCAGGAAAATCCACCGGAAAATCATGATCTAAAATTAGATATCCATGATAATCCTCTTGAAAGACAGACTTTAACTGAATTCGCACTAGGTGCATCATTTGTGACGCGTACCATGTATGGTATGCGGCATCTGACGCACCTGTCGCACCTAACGTATCTGTCGCACGTGTCGTACCTGACGCAACTGACGCAACTGATGCAACTGATGCAACTGATGCAACTGACGCAACTGGCGCAAGTGACGCAAGTGACGCAAGTGACGCACCCTACCCTCAGCTTTGCTGCTTGTTTCCTTAACGAGTCAAAGTTGAAAATGGAAGTTTGCAGGCCCGTGACGCATTGGAATGGTAGTAAAAGCGTAAAAGTAGGGTTAGTTTTGATTCAAAATGGCGTCGAACAACAGTGCAATGGAATGGTTGAATGATACATTGAAGAAGTATTCAGTTCCATTTGGCACAAGAAGTGGATAATAAAAGCTGGAGGAAATGAATAGGAGAAATTGATGATGTCCTTTGGAAGAGTCCAGTATTCTAAAATTCTGCTACATATCAAGTAATAATAATAATAATAATAATAATAATAATAATAATAATAACGATATACAGGAGACTTCCAGATTACATTGGCTCTTCATCTCCCTTAATGAAACAATGTAGATTTAAAAAATGTGACAAGGCTAGGCGACCAAACTATGAATATAGAAACAACTAGGTTATCCATGGCAGTAGTCCGCAATCTTGGCTCTGCAAAGGATGTCAAGGGATCTTTTTGATCTCGGGCAAGTTGTCTGAAAGACCCCCCCCCCCCCAAAGAAAATCCAACTTCGTGCTTTGTAGAGATTGAACTAAAATTTAGGCCATGTAAGAAGAATTTAGTAGAAATAAGTAATTTAGCAGTTAGTTTGAAAATAAGAGAAATCATTGTACACGCTAGCATCTGTATTCGAATGCAGACCTCATGCTTACACAGGGCGTAGCTCTACAAAGTAAGAGAGTTACAATCTACTTACTGATCGCAATGATACCTTTCTATTCTTCATCAATGCACATCTGCACCTTTGAAAGAGCACTATTTGGTTAAAATATCTGCCTAAGATCCAGGTCTATTATTGGAGAAAAGGACAGAGGGCTTGCAGTTATTTTCAAGTATAGCATCAAACAAGGATAAACTCGATATAGTCATTTTCTACTTATCAGTTTGCAGCTTTCTTTACTCGTTGTACAAGTACAACTGGAAACAAAGAAAAGAAAAGCTGGTCAAACTGATTTTTACTTAAGGGGATAAATTTTCGCAGTTGACATTTTACACCTATTAAATCCGAATAAAAAGTATTTTTACCTAAATAACATCAAACAAATTATTGAAGTGATTACATGAATCATTTCTTAATAGGTAAGATAAAGATGACTTTAAAAATTGCCCGTGTGTAGAGAAATCGATAAGAATTCCGCTGCTTCAGTCTTAATTCGAGAGAGGAGTACTCTGGAGTGCGGAATAAACGGGGGGTCTAAATAAACGGGGGGTTATCATTACGGTCTAAAGTTAACATACTAGGGGTGTTCAATTAAATGGGGTGGCCTAAACTCCAGTCTCAATTTTGTGAAAGTTTTAAATAAGGATACACACATGAGGACAAAATCGTACTAATTGACTAAGTAGCAACTATTTCGGGGTCAAACGTTGCATTGGAAGTTATTCAAGTGTTTTCACAGATATTTTACATTTTGAGTAATGGAAAATTCCTTGAAATTCATTAACGGGGGTGTTAATAAGGAGCGGGTGGGTTTGTGAATTACCAAAAA
>JAAAKM020006971.1:58209814-58229762 GCA_010016025.2 Alatinidae sp. Z8VKAUB7J3 | reverse complement strand
GATTTGTTTCGTTTGGTGTTGAATAAATTTGTTTAAATTAGATAGGGGGGGGGGGTAGGGGGGGGGGGGTTGTTTTGTAAATGACAAGAAGGGAGGGGGGGGGGGGGGGGGGGTATGATTATCTTATGGCACTCGAGAGTACGCAAAAGAAGCTGGCCATCATAATAATGTAGGAAGCTGAGAGACTGATGAATCTAAGTTGGAATATGAACTGGATATTTTTAAAAGAAATGCCTTTGACTAAATCTAGTGAATATTACACTAAAGAGAAAAAGATCTTTATATTTTAAATAGAGATATAGCTTTAGCCCTCCTGTGAAATTAATTCCTCGGGAAATTAAAGTAGACTCTGACCTTCTACGAAATTTAGTTTATGTCAAATATCTAAAAATTGTTATCCTACGAATTAAGTCCCTTAAAAGGATAACCTAATTAAGGTACAGCTTCAATACTGAAAATCGCTTCAGGAAAACTTGGAAAATAAGTTATTTTCGTTGGGCTCAGCCTCCATTGTAAAGAAAATTTACCTCTATTAAATGCCTAGACTATGCCGCACACAATTATCGTAACGTGCCTAAAGGGTTATTAGTGACAGCGGTATAGTATAGTAAAAGAATACAAAGTAAAACTGCTTGAACTGATAGCAAAATACATTAGCTAGTTTCTTGCTTGTTAGGAATGGGAAATTAATGGTTTATCCTTGTTAGTTACGTCTGACGGAGAGGGGAGTTTTCAATGTGAAGTTAGCTAATATTACAAAGGGCACTTGCTAACGAGGGCTTATTTGAAGTTCTTTTCAACCAACGCATTACAAGAATTCAAATATACACCCAGTTTGAGAAGACTGCTGCTGAGATATTAATGCGCAGTACCAATTTACAAGAACAAAGAGAACAATTAAGTGCCAAATCGTTGGTCAGTCTCTGATAAAGTGAGAAACCTCCAACACGCAATCAACCGGTACTGCTAAAGGGACAATATCCAGCGCGTGCTTTTTTGAAATAGTTATTGATCAAACTATTTTCATATGAAAAGTACATAAAACATCACCAAATTTTGAACAAAGTATTAAAAATTTATTCTGATATGGTAGAGGGAGGGGAGCAACTTCGTTACCTCAGCTCGAACGGTTGGTCGGGAAACAGAACATTTATCATTACAGAATCTATTAGATTTTCAGTGAAAATTGTCTTGATAAATATTACGTTATCTAAATTTTAGCGTTAGGCACATCCACCGTTTTAATTTTAAACAGAATAATCCTAACATTCCAATATAATAACACGCGAGGCAACACAGGATTCGGCTGTTTGATGCCAGCTACACGTTATTAATCTCTGCAATAAATTCAGTGAGATAATCTGAGCCTATGAAATGCCTTGGGGGCTAGGACCAATATTTGCAATACTTTAATTGCTTCAGAAAAGGTATTTATTAAAGAGGATTGGTGCTATGATGTCATTATTAAAAGGTGCTATATTGCAATATTGAAGTATTGGAATGATATTTTGATATGGTATTTTTCGATTCAAGTTTAAAGCAGGAATCTTTAATAAACGGTATGAATAGTATGAGATTTTGTCAGTCTTAGAGAGTTTAATAAAGTTGAAATGAAATTTGATATTTAAATTTAGTTTTTAAAAGAACATTAGAGAAATAGAAAATATGTTACCACTGGGGATTGAACTCGTGACCCATGCTTAAATTTTAAATCTACTACTTCACAAATGTTCGATCTATATCATTATATACTAAAATAACTTGTATATACAAAAAAGTTACAAGCGCATGTTTGGCAGGTGCTTCTTTTACGATTAGTCAGTCTGTGTTGCTTTTTATCATGTTCTTCTTAGCTAGCTCTTTGCACATCAATTTTTATCAAAGCGGTCAACCATAATCCAATTTTTAAAGGTTTGTTCCTGAAACGCCGATCCTTTCCAAACTGAATGTCTCTTATAAGCGGCCGGCTTGATTTAAAAGAATTCTAAATTGAAGTGCAAAAAGAAGGCAAACAAGGCGAGCTAATGAGTATAGGTAGACCAAAACTCACTTACGTTTTACTGTCAAGCAATGAAAAACTGTACTTGAGAGATCCCTGTAAAAAGTTAAAACATAACATGACCATTAATGTCAGTGATACCTGTTTTCTTGCTTTAGAAGGACATATTTTAGATCATTAAAAATATTTGAAGAAGCAGTTTCATTCTACTGAGAATGAAATAAAGCCTAGTTTTAAAGTAGTTTGATAAGGAAGGGCTCATTAAAAACATGGGTTACCTAACATACACGTCTAGTTATAGAAAAGGAGAAACGATTTTCATTACCTTCCAAACCATTTTTCTGTTTTAGAGACTGAGAATATCTTGAATCAGCTAGTGCTGTAAACAAGGGAGTTTATCGTATACATTCGTATACATCAGTGCACCTTCACGTTCTGGGAAACTGTTTCTATAGGATGAATTGAGACTATTAAACCTTTCCCCTGGTTCAAACATTGCTCTTGAGGTAGTATGCATGCACACTTTATCTTAGGTGTACCAAACGGTAACGTGGCATTGTCTTCTTCTGCTTTTTCGTTCGGCTCCTCCCTTTTAGGGGTCGCCAAAGCGGATCCTTTGTCTCCACACCAGTCTGTTGTTTGCTTCCTTCTCCGTCACGCCAACGACCCTGATGTCCTCCCTGACCACATCTATGAACCTTCTCTTTGGCCTCCCTCTCCTTCTCTTACCCGGTATTCAAATCTCCAGCATCCTCCTTCCAATATATCCCTAATCCCTCCTATACACATGGCCAAACCATCTCAATCTCGCCTCTCTCACTTTATCACACAACCGTCTTACCCGGGCTGTTCCTCTGATATAGTCGTTTCTAATCCTGTCCATCCTCGTCACTCCTAGAACGTGGCATTGTAACTCTGGGTAAATCTTGTCTGTCACTTGAGATGTGATACGATTCCAGATTACCAAATTAACATTGCTACCAAGGTTGGATTTAGATGATATTTTGACTGAATCATAATGGGTGTATTCGGGAGCGGCAAACACGGGTGGGGCGTTGGCTAATCCCGTAGGTTCTTGCGATATAGTTTATTGTACTTTTGTTAAAGAAAGTTGTATTAAATTTAGGATGACATAGAAGCCTTATTTTTGCATCCATTACAGTACAAAGGCTTAACTCAACCATGCCATGTTGCATTACCAGAGGACCAATTTTGTGACTTGATTCCCTGTTAATACGGTTTTGAATGGCAAGGGTTGGTAAGCTCTGGCATCATGAGGGAATTGTTGGCTAGGCCTTCTTATTCGTGTATTAAAGTAAAACAAATTAATAAGAGTATTGTTACGTTCTCTATGTGGGAGAAATAGGGGCATCGCATAAAGTATTATTAAAATCCCACTTGGGGTATCTCGTTTAACCCTAGAATTATATTCATCAATCCTTGACCCTCGTATTTGGAGAACATTCTCGTGATCTTAGCCACCAAAGAACAGGAGTGGTATAAATGATGCAAGGCAATGTAGATGGAGATTGAATGCTGAGAAATTGTTATCAGCATTATTGATAGCCATTATTGTTAGTTAGTAAAGTTCTCATGCATTAGGTCAAAGTCAGAAAAGTGTGAAAAGTATGGAGAGTGTAGAGAGTGTGGAGAGTGTGGAGAGTGTGGAGAGTGTAGAGAGTGTGGAGAGTGTGGAGAGTGTGAAGAGTACGAAGGAGTGTGGAGGAATGTGGAGGTTGTGGAGAGAGATGTTGAGACTGGGAAGTGGGGAGAGTCCTTTATATAGTTCAAAATTTGGAAAGCCTATACGTACCATACCTACCATAGAATCCTTACATTATTGTTGCACAGTATCTGAGTTGAATTTTTATGACTTTGAATTTGACCCAAAATAAGAATATGATAAGCATATTTTGAGCCTGAAATGGAGCCTTTCTTAAGCATACCCAAGCCTGTCTCGGAAAAAATCATATGCTTATAAAACAGCCTGTTGCATAAATATATTAGAAATATGCGAACACTTTTCGACTCAGTCATTGCCACATATGGTAGAGTTTATCACATCTTGATTCAAGACGTGATAAACTCTATCATCTATAGTGGAAGTATAGTCCATGTCCCACTCTTAGTTGTTTATAGAAGTGGATTATTGACGTATAGTACCCTGTATCTAAAATACTCTAAACATTTTGTGTAGTATCAAAACCATTCGTGTACCTCCACCTTTAAACAACTCAGGATGAATACCGGCAGGACCAGCTGTTTTGCCAGTTGCAAGTTCTTCAATGGCTTTGAAAAATTTAGCACAGTTCAGTGTTATCTATCACCAGCTCAGAAATTGGTAGTGTAATAGTTTCTCGTAAAGCATTTTGATATATTCTATAAGAATAGAAAGCAAGTACAGACCTACATTCATGGACTTCAAGTTGTTCTTTGTATCAGATATGAAACTTAGTGTTTTAAATAGCAACTTTTAGAGCATAGATGCTTATTAGTATGGTTGGTGAATGCAAGAACTCAAAGACGACGAAGAAAATGTTAAGAAATATATATTGGCAAGAAAAGAGGAGAGGTCATAGTCGCCAGCATAAATTTGAATTGATCCAGCAAATTGTAAATGTGTTCGTGTGGAGACGAAGGTGGAGGAAGGAAAATGACAGAAAATTTATCACAGGGAAGGCTTAAAAGTCTCAATACCATTTCCAATTGTTGCTAGATCAATGACCTACAATAAATGACGTTCCAATTAAGCGCACGAATCGTTCATTATGCCAGGGCTATTAAGGCAATTTGAATAGTGTCATTGAATAATGCAACTGACTGGAAACTTTCCCAATCAAAATCTGAAAGAGTGGGTATTTAAAAGGTACAGCTGATAAATGTCTGAAACAAGGTTTCCAGAGGCAATGTGTTGTATGCATGGTAAACGAGTAAAGTTGCGTCACTATCTAATACAAGAGGTCTTGGTGTGACCTGAAGTCACAGATACTTATGTAACTTGTAAGTTGACTAAGGTCGTCAGATATCTGCACTTATCTTATCAACCTGTTATCAAACCTGTTCTTAGAGTAAATTGGTATTTTTTGGACGCAGGCTCTATCAAAAGAGTTCTAACACTAACTATGTTTGTTTAAGGCATTTATAAAACCTGTTACTATGACGTTCGTTAGTTTATTTACACTTCTATCGTAAATATTATTGAGGATTCTTGTGTATGGTATATTACCTTGCGTAGTCCATGCTGATGCTGGTATATACAACAACAACAGTACAAGAAGAGTCCAAAACCAAGAAGAGTGCACTTATTTCTTCAACATCCTATCCGTGATGTTACAGGGAGACCATCTGGTTCCACTTCTGTTTGTAAGTGTTACAAACAGATTACACACTAAGAAGAGCAAAGAAACACCGGATATGTACCTTTACTCTACCACAAATATAAAGAAAACTCATCCAAAAAACAATTAACTCTTACTTTTCAGTCAAATGTTGCCCTACTATTAGACATTAACTATGAATCCGCTAAGATTTAGTTAAAGTTGCGTCATAATCGTCGGTATCCGGCGTACTTTCGATGTTGTATTAAAAATTTACTAGAAAAAGCCACGGACAGGGCTAAATGGGTGCAAATGCCCTATCTTAGATATCCTGCTCGTGGAGACGGTCAACATTGCCGCAAGTAGTGTTTGTTTCTTCTGTGTTTATGCAGGGGCAACCTTACAACTCTAGGCATGACTCCATCGCCTTAAACCTAGTAAAGTGGTTACCTTCATCTTCCAACCTACATATTTAAACTGACTTCAATACAACCACCGAGGACAAATACTCACAGCCATCTACAGAAACCGGCGACAACCAAAGAGCAGATATAGTATTAGTAAAGGATAACATTATCATGGTCATTGCTGTAACGGTGGGCTTCGAAACAAACATTTCATCAAATAAAAAGCGCCCTTAAGCTCTAGTACGTATGAAAAGTTCATATAGTTTGTTTGTTGTACAAACAAATAGCAAAAATATTATGTACCTAGAAGCTTTTTTCGCCTGACACTCCTCAAAGCACTATAGGCAGAATAAACGAAATGAAACGTGTGAAAGAGTATACCCGACTGTATTTTTGAAGAAGCCAATCAGAATTTGGATTGCCTGAATGGCTTGTGTTTTTGGACCAATCAGTGTCCACTGAGAGAAGTTTAATTTATTAGGCCCAGTGGGAAAACGAACTCTTTTTGTCTCTACTTATTGTTCTGCTCCTTTTATTCGTCCTGTAAAGATTTCAAGTTAGGCCAGAAAAACCCTAGATATATTTTCAATACACTGTCTTCTTATTGTAATTTTGCAAAATTTGTAATGAATAATATAGTTCTGAAGAATATGGAAATGTACGATTTTTTTATTTGTGCATCAAATACCAAAACGTTTAACAGTCTCCTCTCTATATATAACGCAATAGTCCTACTCTGTTATATCCATGGAACTTAAACCAGTTGATATGTAGTATATGAAAAAAAAGTTTACCCTTAATGTTCTGCATAATATTGATAAATGTCATCTTCACCTGGTTTAGAGTCATTGATAAAACTTTTCTGTGATTCATTTTTTCTGGTTCTAAATACATGTTAACATCTAATTTAATTTTATTTTTTGCACAATGATTCGCTCGGTAAACTAGCTGTTCTGCAGGAACTAATGTTTCCACTAGTTTGCAGCTACAGTGTAAACTGATCAATAACTATAGAGTACCAGCAGCAATGTTATTTGAGAGAGGGGTAAACATTCCATCACAAATTTCATCACAGCCCCAACTAAGTTATTTGATATTGGTATCAAAAGCTTCCTCTACATCCGATTCTAGTGATACAATCTCCGCTCATGAATAAGGATTGTCATGGAGATCCAGAGAAGAATCATTCTTGGTTTGACCACAAGTTACCATTGCATCTCTCTAATGTCTCCTTATCTTCTGCAAGGTTCCTATTGGTGAATAAAAGAACTCCAGAATATAGCAAAGCAACATTTCCTTGAGGCAGATACCTTCCAGTTGGAACTGATCTGCAACCAGCTTCAAGTCTCAAGAGTTCTTCACTTTTATTTAATATCTCGAACTTTCTCTATCTCGAACAAATTTTTTGGTCCCTTGCGAGTTCGAGATAGAGAGAGTCCACTGTATTTATAAAATGGCCAACTTAAGTTTTCTGTCTTATTAAGGGGGGCTTGCTATATGTGCATTGAAGCATCACAACTCCATTATCAATAAACGAATCCTAGAGTGATTCTATTGAGTTGTCTCCCTCCCTTCTTAAAACTTGGCTCCCTTGCCTATTTATTAGTGTTTCACGGTAGTTCGTTGCAGCTGTTACAAATCCTGTCTCGCAGTTTACTTTATGTAAGTCTTCAGATATTTGGGGTAACTCCTTCAATATATAGGCCGCGTTCCCAAACTGTTTAAGGACAGTATTTTCCCACCAAATGACAGTTAACAACTACCCTTTCAAATTTGACTTCTTAAATCATGGAGCTTCATTAATAGCTTGATAGCTTGAAAGAAAATGCAGACCTTGAGACATAACTGCAATTATTCATTTCTTAAACTTTTCCTTCATAAACTGCTCATGGCCAACTTTTTGCCTTGTCTATATAACAGAGGTTTATCGAATGAAGAACGTAAAATTAGTTTTGAAAAGAACACTTGAGAAATAGAAAATATGTCACCACCGGGGATCGAAACCGTGACCCGCGCTTTCTTGACGTGCGCTCTACCACCTGAGCTAAGTGGACTCGGATGGTAACGTAGTTTATGTCTCTAGTCGCCACATTAGCTACCAGTCATCCACCACCAGCTCAACGGAATTGGAGACCACCTTTTCTGGGTATTCTGACTTGACCAAGTAACGACTGCCTTCCGGCCCGTTATACTGTCCAAAGCGCACTAAAAGTAGAAAGTATCATTGAGAACAGAGATCGATCATGTAAAATTAGCAAATCGGCTTCTCTTTCTATCCCTTGAGAGGCTACTTCTATTTGTGATAAACAGCTCTTTGAGAAAAGCAGTTTCGATACCTAATTACGCGAAGACGTATTGGTATGTAAACTGTTGTTGAGTTGAAAGTGACAGTTCGAAATAGTCAAATATGTAAGGAATTGCTAAATGAGAAAGCTGATTTATTAGTTTACAAAATTTTTCTACCTGACGGCAATCCACACCCTCGCCATCTAAGGTCACTTTTTATTCGTCTTCTCTTAAATGTTATTCATTTGGGGAATTAATATCAGGACCTAGGGGCAATAACATTATTTATTACTTCCTAGACCTTTGCCTTGATTATATGTTATTGTGAAGACCTTTTAGATGCCTTTATATGGGAGTAATATTTGTCAGAAGTAGTCAACATTCTGACTCTATCTGTTTTCCTATTTTGCAGTGCCACACCTTAAATAACAGAACCCTCTTCTTCCCTCATGCATTGTATTGCATGCCCAATATGACACATACTTTTCGAAGACTTTTACTTCTAAAGTTTCATTCATCCAACCCACTCTTTCAATATGAAGACGAAGCCTAATGTTAGAATGACTAAACACAAACTTATTATAAAAGAGGGCCTTAAAATTATTGCCTGACCTTTTCCCGGGAAATTGTCGTGGCATACTCAAGCTAGTATGATGCCTTCATCACTCATTAAGCGTTTTCCAAGATTTTTCTGTTCAATCTTCTTGTAGTTAGATATTACGCAACTTAAGGCTCGTTTTGTTTGACCAGCCCTGTCTTTTACTAAACTCCCAATATCAAATTTGATGCCAAAATATAAAAGACATTGCTATTTGAAGATGTAGCTTTGTTTATTTACAGATTTTTCTCCTCCTTTGATAAAACACAGCAGTGTCAAAGATGGCTTCAAAAACTTATCTAGATAGCGAGACAAATGTTGTAGTAGTACTTACTGCCTGTAAGTCAGTTTATTTGTAATTTATTTATCTCTGCAGGAGAGACTTAGAGTGCTTTAACATTTATCAATAGATCAAACTTTCTTTAATTGGCAAGAAAACTTGAACTCTTTCAAGTTTTTCCTACACGTTCACATAACACGCCCTAACATTTAGGTATCCTCTTTTGAAAGAGCCAGCTTCTTTGACAAGTTACATTCTAGTGACTATCTTAGGCCCTACGGCATTCAACTTCCTTCTATCTATTTCCATCCCTTTCATATAATACGAAGTCTCAATATCCCATTAAGGAAATGCGGCAAGGCAGCCAAAGCTGCAAATAAGGAAAACATGCCTTTGTGTTTATTGTTTCTTCCTACAAGCAGAGAAGACGTAAATCTCTCATCCGATTTTTCCTTCTACTATACAATCTGAACGATTGCTCATCTTCTCATCACAGCCATTTAGTTTTACCATTTCCATTATGAAGTGCTTCCTTTTCTCATATGTCTCAGTCCGTTACCATCTGCTTCATTTCAATTAATTTTGCTAAATTATTAAGGCTCAATTGATTGATATTAAATTTGACAAACCACTCCCGAGCGGTTATCTTGTAACTTTTCCTATTCTTTTTCATAATCCATCAAATATTCTATGAGTCATTGCGACTTGAGCAATAATTGACCCTTATCAAATAAACACATTATTTTTTTAATATGCTGATACCCCTAGCTACCCTCATCCACTCTTCTCTTTACTCCAATATTTCAATACAGTAATCAAGTAAAAAGAGACACATAGGTTTATATGGTTGGCTTGCTTGTCTTCTGCATTAACAGAGTTGCCCTTGTTATGAAAAGAATTACGTTTAGGGAATACAGCACATCATCATCTGTCGGCTGCTGAGGCACAGGTGACCCCAAATTGTCTCCAAACCTTTCCGTTCTGTGCCGTCTCCTCTATAAGTCACATATATGATCTAAAGGACATCCGTTATTCTTAGATATAAAAGAGAGATAGAAGGCATTAGGATTACAATTTGGGAATCAATGGCTTTTACCACATTTAACAGAATATACATTGGAAAACTAATGCTCGTATCTCCAGTTGTCTAAGTTCACTTTATTCTGCTAATGCCCAGTATAGCAAACAAGGCTAAGAAAAAAGTCTATATTTAGCAGCTGGTTGTCCTACGTTTGGGGCAGGACCTCAACCAGCTACTCAGATGACTATTTCCGGCATATAATTTGGTATACGGTTTATGTGTACTGTTTACATAGCAAAAATTCTTGTGCCCAATTGATGCCATACGGTTTTCTTTAGCACAGTCTCACTATTTACAGGGAATTCTATTGATGATGGGAGTTGCCTACTTAACAAATTTTCCTTAACTAGATAGAAATACCAATGGTGACTACTTTATCGTTTAGAATAACAGACCAAACCCCAGCAATCAGAAATACATAAGGCATGTTATTTGCAAGATGACTCACGCACTACTATGCCTCCATTTTCAATCCCCAATCTATTTCCATGTTAAGAAGACCCAACCTTATCAAATACTTTAATGTACTTGGCATTCTTTAATGTACACGTTTCTCTAAGGCAGTACAGCTTTAGTATCTTGCCATCATTGTTTTGTAAGTTTTGGCATAAACAAAGACATGGTGTTTACCAATAATGCAATCAATTTGTAGAAACAAATTATATCCATTGACTTAAGTTCATTTTATGTGCTATTATCTTTATTAATCTTTCTTCTTTCTAACTATTTGAATGCTATTTACTAATGCAACATTGCAATTACCGCATACCTTGATCAATGCCTCGATTGTCTCTGAAGAGTTGATTACACATGCCATCATCGACGGCAAAGAAAAGAACAAGCAGTTTTAAGTGAGTCACAAATCCAACGAGATTTTGTAAACATCGATAGTCCCTCCCATACGTCGATCTTCCATCCTCTAAGCTGAAATTGCAAAGGCTTGTTTTCATCTAGTTGGAACTTTCCTCTCGCCCTAAGGACGTGCCAATTCAATTTGTGAATCAAACAATGAGTATTGTAAAAGCGTGTTTCCCCTTGGATGAAGATGGGGCAATATCCGGAATCGTCCCATAAAGGCTAATACATTTTGCCACACGGGTCGTGAATCATTTGGAAAGAAGTAGACGTTTTCCTTCAGGGGATAATATGGCGTAAGATGACTTTCTTATTCAGATTTTAATTTTTGAGAACAATGTTTACAATGGGCTTAGCTAGAAAGTAATACACGTGGGTGATGATTGATTGAGGTAATGACTTACAGACGTGCTTGAATCAGCTGGGTAGAGACTACCGTTACCTTTGTATGCTTTCCAGGCACGGGAAGGGCGAGGATAGCCAAGTGCCCCTTGTGCAAAGTATGGTTCATTTTTTTATCTGTATAGCTTAATCTTTGTCCAGTAATACAACCATGTATATTTGAATTTTCTTCAATTTGAAAAACTTGTAATTCCGCTTCGTAAAAATTCCCTGCCAACAATTCCAGAGCGATTCGTGAAATTTGACCATGATAAGTCAATCACTTTATAACTAGTCAAAACCTCAAGTCCATTTTTGAGAAAACTATTTGTCGTGCAAGAAGTTTGAGTTCGATTTTTGAAGAGAATATCTAGTGTTATTCCACATAACTTTGGTTTCCGTCAAAAAGCGGTGAACAGTGAGCAAATTTTGAGGGTTCAGCTTGTACCTTTTGTGTTGTTGGAAATGGATTGATTGGCTCGGGCATGAAGATGATACGCAGCATTCCTCTTCGTACATTTTTGTATTGGACAAAAAGAAGAGAGACATAGTTAACCCCCCAAAAATATAAAGGAAAACGAACGGCCAGAGATGAAAAGATATAAGCAGTAAATTTGGCTTCTGTTGTTAACAGCTGAGAACCTTCTTTTACGTGAACTGATCTTGAGAAGAAAACTGTCTAATTTGCAAAACAACTTACTGTCATAAAATTCCAATAACTGATAGGGTCATATTTAGACGAAGTTGCAATTGAATCTTCTCTAACTCTTCAGGTCACGCTCTGCTGGTTTTTGCTGCTAAAATGTAGCTAATCCATGGCTTTGACAGTGTAAATGGATTCCCAAAACACCAACCATGAAAACAATAAGCAACTGAAAGATACTATTAAACTACGAACTACCTTTTAATATTTCAGTAGGTGTCAATAAAATGAACTAACTTGCGACTGGTTTATGGTGAACAAAATTGTAATGGTAAAACCAGTGGGTATTTATGGTACAATAAACCTACCATCAAACCCAGTAACTGGAAAACCTTTTTTCATATGACTATTATTGATGGTGAACTGCGAAGTTTTGATGTGATTTGAATTTATTTTAAAAGTTAGTAAATGAAATGAAACGTGTCATCATCGGGGGCGCATTAATGAAATGTTTTATTTTTATTTTCAATTTTTAAAACTTGCCGTTTGAAATCCGCTCTTTCCATCCTGATAGTGCTATCTATTACTACGAAATGTACGTCCATGCTAAAAATCTTGAAGTGTTCGAACTTGCGATTGGGAAAGGTGTTAGCAAATCCAGTCATGTACCTTTTCACCATAAGATGTGAATATTTCTAAGATATATAGACTGACTATCAACTTTTCACAGCGTGTTTCTATCAATTTAGACATATATCAACCGGTTAAAGAAGTTGCAAGCCTATCTGAGATCAAAAAATGGGTAAAAACAGAGTTGAAGGAGGCGAGGTGGGTCAAAAAGGTATCCTAAAATCGTATTTGTTGCCAAATTTCAACACCCACTCAGTTTCATTATATACAACATGAAAGATTCGGTTGACCTAAAACACAGTTTTCTCTCTTGCATTGGCCTCTTGCACAATCACAATAGTTTTTGTTGGTACTTTCTGCACGAAGGTATTTGATGCAATTGTTTGAGCAGGAGTATTTCTTCATGAACTGAGCTTAGAGATATGATAGAAATATGAATAAGCTTAGAGACAGCGTGTAGTGAACTTTTATCCTCTGGTGTCTTCAGCATTTGTGTTATGGTGAAAATTTGTGTAAGAAGGAGAAACTCAGCTTAACATAATTAAAAATATATAAACATTGCTGGAACACGTTGTAGAGCTAAGGCGTGTTTCAATGAAACGTGCTGTTGGTGAATTTTTTAAAGACATTCGACCTCCACAATGCTGAACATAGGCACGTAGGTTTACATGATCTGTCCAAGTTCCTCTGGTATTTTAACACACCCACAAGTGTCAATACTAGATGCATAGGCAGAGGTAAGTCGATATTTGTGACGAAAAGGCCACAGATGTGCTAATGGGTCGTGATTTGCTCAATCCCATTTTCTTCGGTTGACTCTTTTGGAGCTCTTCAGAAGCGCTCCTTGTGGCTTATTCTTTCTGAAATAAGATTGTACGTCCATGTCATAAGGCACAAGAGAAAGCCAACTCCTGCATGAGCAACTATAATGTTCAAATAAGCCATAACTTTCTATTGTGTGCTGTAGATCACAAGCCATTCCTGAGACACTACACGTTACAAAACTCAGTGAAATATAGAAGCCTTCCAAATTGGCTTGACTTTTTCTGAAAGGCGTAATTTGTATGGTTGATTTTAATCCAATAATGTTTGGTATACGGCAGCGTATTATTTCCTAACGTGGATACGTTATTAAACTTGGTGTTAAATTTCAGCCATCATTGTTGTCTATCCCATTTCGTAAGGCAAGACATAAAAATATAGCAACAAGAGGCCTAACATTACTCTGTCGGGATGCTCAATCTCTTCTGTGATATGATAACAGCGCCAGAATTCATGCTCCTTAACATCTCTTAAAATATCATCCTTCTCATCCAGCCAAAATACATAGTGTTTTTCTAGCAGATGATATTATGCATGCGGCCCACCACGCCAGCATGCTTGAGTACTTTGAGAAAATTGCTTACTGTCGGCCACATCAAGCAGCGCAGTAGCCACTGTCGGGCTATAGGAGAGCTAAACTCCTCTAAATTTACAGTCAGCCCCCCAAATTCTCCTGCCAACATTCGAACATCTATGTTCTCTTCTTAAATAATTGATATATCAGCTCCCTAAAAACTCAAAATTGCCCCTCCCCCAAAGTTCAAAATTCTCTTCTCCAAATTCTGGCTACGGTCCTAACACCGAGATATCGCGATTAAACCCACTACTTTCTGGCTTTAGATTAACACCTCATCGATCAAGCTATCTAATCCTTATGCTCTTTACTAGCTAAACGAACAGGTGTCGACGGTCACCACAATACATGATAATTAGTGATATATATATATATTTATATTTATATATATATATATATATATATATACTTTGCACTGGTAATGAGCATGCCTTTATTGAGGTGTTTACTAGCTTGGTTTTACCCCAGTTACACGTTTGTTGGCCAAATTTATCTGACATAATACCCGATAAAAATATACACTTGACATGACGTACTGTTCAAGTGTTTAAATAATGCCAAACATAAAATTTACATTGTTTCAAAGTAGGAACATAGTTATTCTTCGTCACTATTAATGTTTGATCAACATAGACCTTTCTCTGTAAGATATACTGACATACTGGACGATTATTCGGATTTATTAAAATGGTATAGGCTAGGACATAATAAGCAATTGATAGCTACTAAAGCTACCAAACCTACTACGTTGTCGTAATATCTGTTTTCTTTCTAATCATACTACTTTGTAAATTTTGTTCTCATCGGGCTCTCGCCTCTCTTGCTTATGCCATGCCGTATTAATGCCAAAATGAAGTATCTGGACCGTTTGGGCTTTGGAAGATTTGTCGAATTTGGAAACATGCTTTGCTTAATAATAAGTAATCTTGTGACGGTGACGATGTGGAAACTAAACCCAGTGCTCAGAGGCAGGCAAAGAGACGGACATAGATACAGACAGAGTGACAAACAGAGAGACAGACAGAGAGACAGACAGAGAGACAGACTGAGAGACGGGCAGAAAGAGAGAGGAAGACAAAGAAAAGAGAAAGAAAAAAGAATCAGAGAAAGGGACGGACAGAGAGACAGAGAAAATCATAGGGAAGGACAGAAAGAGAAAGATACAAAGTGCTGCGGACAAACTGCAGCAGACAGAGTCCAGCAGACAGAGTCCAGCAGACAGAGCCCAGCAGACAGAGTCCAGCAGACAGAGTGCAGCAGACAGAGTGCAGCAGACAGAGTCCAGCAGACAGAGTCCAGCAGACACAGAAAAACCACGAAAATACTTATACACTGCAATGGTTAGAGAAGTCAGGTTTAAATTCTACAGCTTAAAAGCACAGCCACGGAGACAATATCTGCACCTATTTAGGCCACCCTAGTCGTAGGTTATCTAGAACATACTATTATATTCAAACATTGAAACCTTATATAGCCTCGAGGCCAGATTATTCGTAGAAAATAACTGGAGCTGTTTTTAAATCACTACTATATATCGATTGACGAGCAGATTTTTAAACCACAGCACCTTTTATCGATAGTTAACAATTTGAATCAAAACATCAATGTACTTTGGACATAAGCATACATAAACTCCCATTCTTAGATCTAATTATCAACAAGGAAGACAAAGAAATGAAATCTGTGTAGACCTTTACTCTACATATGCTAAACATTATGTTCCTTTTGACTCATGCGACCCAAGACATTGCTTAAAGAATATCCCTTATAAACTTGCCAGACGCATTTGCATGATAGTCGAAAAGGATGAGATGAAATCTACCCATTTAGAAGAAATAAAATCCCTCTTTAAGAAATAGAGATATCCCCTAATCTTATGGACTATGGTATAAGTATATAAGTATAAATCTATACACAATGAAGTTCCTAAAATTTTACCGTCCTAATATTTAAAGCAAAAGATTGTTTAGCTGAAAGCGAGAAGTGCATTTGAAAAGATTGTTTGGGTAGTACAAGTAATTCCTAAACGATCTGGAGGTGAATTGTAGACCGATAAATATCTGGATATATAGATGAGATGGATGGATGGATTGATTGATAGGAGAAAATGTGAATTACCTGATTTTTATATTTCTCCAAGAGTGGAGCATTAACACAATAACTGACCGGATTCGAACCCACGACCTTATGGTTACTAAACCAACTACTCGACCATTGGACCATCAGTTCCAAAAGCTAAGCCGGACATTTTTAGTATCAACTCTCCTCCACTCAGTGGGTTCAGAGTATCAATTAATTAATATCTATTGTGTTCCGGCTGTTGAGCCTTTATCAGTGCAAGACATTTACATATTGTCCGCAGATTCGTTGCAATTATATATAATTCTCAAAGAGTGGAGCATTGCCACAGTAGCTTGCAATTTAAGGGTGCTGACCGGGTTCGAACCCACGACCTCATGGCTACTTAACAAACGCCTTTGACGAACAATGGACCATCAGCCCCAAAAGCTAAGGCTAATTTTTAGTCTCAATCTAAATACACACACACACACGCACACACACATACATATATATATATATATATATATATATATATGTGTGTGTGTGTGTTTGTGTGTTTATATGTATCATTAAAACTAAAATTGGGCTCTCCATGAGCTTTCGGAATTTTATTCCTTCTTCTAGATATAGAACTGAAACATTGCATTTCTATAAAATTCTCAAAGAATGGAGCATTATCATAATAGCTTGCAACTTTAGGACGCTCAAGTGACTTGATACCTTTACCTTATGATTTGTAAACCAAGATCTCAACCATTGGACCGCTTTTGCGCAAAAAAGATATACAAAGTTAAGACTAGACCAACAAATAAACCTTTTATTTTCTGTGTTCTATGTCAATGAAGTGATAGATACAATGCAGAGAAAGAACAGGAAGTATGTTCTACATTGTACTACATATCATATCTTTTAGGCTTTTTTAACCATATCATAATTTTTTATTCACTTTTTAAATTTTATGGATTATGCTCTCAGGGCCATAACCATCGTTACTTGCCTCTAAATGACATTTGATATTTTCCCTTGGTCTAAATTGCATAGAATAGCAAACTCTTTGAAGTGACATGCAATACTATGTATACAGAAATTTGCAATTGTCACAATTGTGTCTACTTTAGGAAGAGTTTGAACCCTCCACACAATAAAAGCGAATCAGTATTGTCAAAGAGGATGTCTCTACAATACAACTCAGAAGCTTGTTCTGCTGGTTTCCAAGATTAGAGGTAGATTTGCCAACAATGTTTATAATACACTGACTCTTGTGTGACAATGATTAAGAAAGTACATCCTGATTATTGCTGCAGATGTTTTGAGTTTTTCCGTAGAAGCGTTCTGGAGAGTCAGTCATTAAGTGAGAAATCTACTGATATCTGCAGATTGTGGATGTGAAGATTATTGTAACTGATTGCCTTAAGAAATACTATTCGTATAATTTGAGAATCACAAGCAAGGGGTTTCCTTTGATTGAATCCCATGAATAGCGAATAAGTAGAATAAGTAAATAAATCAAGGGGGAGTACCTGCTTTCGAATGTCCATTACATCACATTTACACTTCAAGTTCATTACATATTGGGCACTTTCACAGGGAAACAAAACTATACGAAAAAATACTAGGCAATCTATTTGCATTCGTACAAAAAAAGTCAAAAAAAATATCGTACAGAACATCTGGAAGCAACATTGCACTCACCGAGTACAAATTTTAAATTATCTCTAAGGAAACCTCTGTCCCACTAACATTATTTTTTTACTAGTTTTGATTAGAACATGCAAACTTTGGACAATATATTTACCGTTTTCTTGTCACAAAGATATCTATCCCTTACTAATGTGAGATAATTTTGAAAATAATGAAAAAATTCTGTCCACGTGTTTTTCCGTTCAGAAGTAAATTGCTGAACAGCTGCAGCGAGCCTATCCGTCACTGAATGTGTGGATATTTATAGCTCGTTGTCAGAAACCCTATAAGAAGTGATAACTTATTGTCAGAAAACATTTTAGATACGATTTGATGTGGAGTAACACTATTGCAGTTACGGAGTTAGGAACCAGTTTCACGTATTCTTGAGAAAGTGCGCTGAGCCAATAGCAGTAAACATTCTTTTCGAAATCTATTTATGCTATCTGTTGATAAACGTGCAGATTTATAGCAATTGGAAGTATTTTTTTGTTTGCATTTCAGCTTCAGCATTTCTCATGTCAGTTACGATGGGAAAAGGAGATGAGGTACAGGATAAATCCAGAAATGCAACTCGAAAACGAAAGAATTACACTAGGAAGTTTGGACTCAGTACCTTACGCTATAAATTAATTTCAAGTATTGAAAGCAGGGATGATGAAGTGATTCCTTCCATTACAGTAACGCCTGCTACCCCAATAGCACTGTTTAATCCTAACTTTGATTCTGCTGTGCTTTATGAAATGGAATGTGTAGCAAAGCAAGCTGCACTTGGGACAGGAGGGTATGCGTCGATGAGGAAGAATTTTAAATCGAGTGAGCCTTTGGAAGGAACCTGCCACAGGAGTAGCAATAACAAACTTGATAATTTCATATCGAAGAGATTAAATTCACTTCTTCCAAAGCGTTTAAAAAGGTCACAATCTGCTATCAATCTAAAAACTACTCAGCAACTGAGTGTCGAGTGTAGCTGGAAGGACGAAAAAGATCGGCCATTTAGTGATAACGAATTTAACCGTAAATGGTTCAGCGAGAATGCTCTGATCGACAGACGGATTATCCAATTTGCATTATCAAAGTAAGAAACTACTGGTAGACTACAGAAGTTACTCCTTCTAAAGGAATATGTAATTGTGCTTGGGTTTTGGCTACTGAAGTTTATTCCGACAGATGGCACATTCAGTATGTGATCGATTAGATACAAATACTGATGAAATGACTTTGAAAGAAACTGTGCAGAAATATTAAAGTTATACAGTAATAACAACTTTAAAGTCACATTAATAATCAGTGAGAAAAGATGCAGTTTTTAAATGGGTGAACTTTGAGCAAAGGCTAATATTTGCTAATGTAATATAGTTCATGTTACAAGGAAATAGTAAATAATATTCTAATTTTTTACTAAAAACCAATTATGAAGGCACATTTACTGTATGAATAACTGGGCACTTAGATAGCTATTTGTTACTTGAAGTACACGTCAATTTGCTAGATGGGAAAGAGGATGGAAGAAGGCTTCTGAACTATTAGCTTTCTTAAATACTAAATTACTTCATAAGGAAAAATTAAACATTACTCGTCGCTTAAAAGTATTCCATCTGAAGTTTAGAAATTGGTTCTTAAACCGCAATGTTTAGATTTTCAGTGAAAATGTAAACTTGTAAATCTTGCCATAAGATATTTGCATGAATATTACCGGCTGTAAAAAGTTTCAAATATTATAGGTTAACATAAATTCATGCGAAATGCCCGCATCTCATGAAAATTTGGTAGTGGAACTTATCTCTTTTCCTTACGAACGCAGTGGTGTATTGTTTGAATTTTAATTGCCTATTTTCACTTTACAGTCGGCGGCATTAGTCTCTTTTCGTAAACATATTATGTTCTGACTAACCTAAGGCAAAAATTACATCTGATTAGAGCAACATTTCAAATTGCTAAATATGTTGTAAATCGGTTTAACTTTTTCTCCATCAGAAAAAATTTGAGCTGCAGTTTGTAACAAGCGGAAGAATAAATGAAAAAAGCTCAAAAATTTACATGTCTAACTTACATGACACTACACAAAGACAACATGCAAAGATTTTGATATGTGAGGTGAAATTTGTATTAATAGTGAGATAACATTTGCTTAAATGTTGAACAGGGTCTTAAACAAAAATAATACATGATGTGTTGAAGAATTTACAGATTTAAAACGGTGCGTGCATTCATTGTCTTTTATTTATTGTTCTTCGCTTTTATTTTTAGAGATAGAGTGTCCATATGCATCTTTTAGTTACCATAGATGTCAAAAGTAGACCTGTTTGAAGTAAACATGATACAAAATTTTGA